>CM067324.1:7262500-7862500 GCA_034376525.1 Nicotiana benthamiana | reverse complement strand
AGCCCTAGAGGATGAAGGTTTGGCAATACCACTTTGAGAAGGAGTAGAACTACGAGTACACAAAGAACCTAAGGTATGCAGTCTTCCACATCTTCTACTCCTAGTAGGGGCAAAATAGTGAGGAAGATCGTCAACGATCACTGCCTTACGAGGGTATAATGATAAACAAGGGTTAACGAACGATGACATGTTTAATGGTGAAGATACAGAGGAAAGTAAAAGAACTATAAGAGATGTTAAAAGTATGAATGCAAGAAAAAAGAAGGGAATTTTCAAAGTTGAGTGTAATGAGGTATTTATAGAGGAAAATAACTGTCATCGGAGATTGTCATTATTAACTGTCATCATGGAACTGTCATTACATGACTGATGTAGCTGCAGAAAATCCCTAAAAAGGTGCTAAAATTGCAGAAGCACTTGCAATGAGACACGTATACTGAGTATTAAATAGACATGACATATGTCTCATCGATTCTGAAGAAGGAATTATGATAATTGAAAAAAAAAAAGTGACAAGATATTCCCGCAATAAAAACTTGCCACTTCCTGAATATTAAGTTGAGAATATTCAGAAAGTTGGGGACTATTTGTATTGGTGGAAAAATGCATGACATGTGTAGTGAGGTGGCAAGTGGCACTTTCTGTTGATTCAATAAAAGAAAAGAAAAAGGTGCGATGTTTTATCAGAAGAAGTACCAATCTTGATAGCTAGAAAAGAGAAAATAGACACGAGATGAATGAAGACTGTAAAATGGAAAGATTCAGGAATATGTTATAAATATGGAAGGAGAATCGGCATTAACTTTGATTATAGATGATCCTCAATTATTACTGTAACTGTTACGATTAAATATGATAACAGGCAATCAAGGCAACTAATGCATTAACGAGCCAAAATTAAGTAGGGAAACCGTTATAATCGTGTATCCTTATATAAGGACACATACCTCATTTTCTAGTGGTATCTGAATATTTTTCAATATATACATCGGTCTTTTACTTTATTCGATTCAAGTCTCCACTCTGCAATTGTGGGAGAGATTAGCAATGAACAACAAGCTTTTTTTTTTCTTACTTTTTTTTTTCATTATTTTCCTTTTTCTTTGAATTGGCAAGAAAGTGAAATAATTTTGATTATCAGTAATTTAATTTTTTTATAATATTAGTTTTGACCGTAAATATATTTTTGGATTAAACATTATTATTGCCTCAAATTCCTTTCACACTGTATGAGTCTATGTTCAGGTAAAGATATTGATCGCTAAAACTTACTATAAAAATAAGAAAAGTAAGGGAAATGCTTGAACTGTTACGCATCAAGAGAATTGCACGCGTGAACAGGTCCACCCCCACTAACTACTCTTCGGTTTTAATTATTTTCCTGTACGTATGTCCAACGAGAAATAACAACCCAGTATAATTTTATTCAGCAGCATCTTTCCCTCTAAAAACTTCCCACCTTGCTTTTGGGGAGACTCGAACTCACAAACTCTCGATTGGACGTAGGGATTGCTTACCATCAGAGCAACCCCTCTTGTCACAAAAAAATTTAGCCTAAAAATTAAAGTGAGAATTAATATTATTCTCACGATTAAGTGATGAATAACATATAGAAAATGTCTCATATTCTTAAATATCGATCGACAAGTTTTCGATAAGATTCTTTAGTTCACAGTGTAATAGATGGTAAGCAACCATAGGCTACCGCATGAAAGCCTGTAAAGGTTTAAAGAACAACTAGCAAGGGTTTCTTGACCCTTGTTAATATCTAAAGGATAACTTTAAATGATGATATATGCAAGAGTTTTTATACCCATTCGTTCACACTTCCTTTTTGATCCCCTATTCACTAGCTCAACGCCCTGCTCTTTCCTTGCAATGAAAACAAAGACTCAAATTCAAAAACTTATTAAATTGAAATAAAGAAAAGGATTAATTAAAGATCACAGAGCAGCAAATTTATCAGTTACACCAATGCTCCCGTTCGACTAACTTTACCAGATAATTTTTACTCTGTGACTTTCATAATAAAGGATTTAACTTATGGAGGCATTTAGGGGATAATAAATCTACCTAATATGGACCAATAACTTACGGTACTTGCCTACTTTTTATCTGTTTTTTCTCTTGCTCAACTACTATCTCTTTTTTTTGCGGTGGAAATCATTTGCTGGATCGAACTCAGGAATTAGCAAATCCTTCTATATTAAGATATCAGTTGAAAAACTAATAGAAAAGATCATGAATCAGCCATCAAGAGAACCAAAACACTGAAAAAGTTTCTTGGAGAAGTTTCAAAGTTTCAATAGTGTGTGTACTTAAACTCCATTATTCATTTACCTTGCGTGCAACTACGAAATTCTCAACAATAATACAAATGAGACGTCCATTTAATGGACAAAGTTCCAATTATAAAATACCTCCAAAAATCGCCCTTCATTCGGTGAGCCATGTGAATTAAGCTGATCAAGCTATTAGTCGATGGCCATAAATTGTTGGGATATATAATATTAATCATGGGTTTGATTTAGTATAGTATTTATTATGAAATAATTATTTATTTAGTTTTAATAAAGTTTTAAATAGATCATATAATAGTCTGCGTCTTTTGCTTATATAGTGATGATTTAGTGTATAGAGTTTAGCTTATATACAGAAGATTAAATCATCAGTTCTTATAAGTATAAAGTTTGAGTTCACAATCTAATGATGGAATTGGACAAACCATCAGGAATGATTGTAGCACAAAATTAAACATAATTTATCTTGATTATGGGAATGGTTTAATTCTAGCTTCTTGTGCTAGTATATTTTGTGTGTATTGAACGGACCAGGTAGAGATAAGTATTTTACACTGACTTAACAAAATAAACTCTCTAGCCATTATATGTACTTATACTCTTAATCTTGATATAATTATTATTAGCTGTGTATAGTATTATCGTTTGATTTATTAAAAGGCGAGATTCTTTCGTGGGTCAATATGCCTGGTAAATTGGATAATAATAATGTACATTGGCGAAGTAATAGTTAGTTGATGGAATCCATCTCTCGGTTTAGAGATTGATGATACACCTTTATGAAAGCTTATAAGTTTTCATGTGTAAACCCGGCCGGTGGATTTTGTATCCGACACATGAAATAAGTTAAGCGAAAGCCTAAAGGAAATAATCAATAAATTAAATCGTCAATAATTTAATTTAATTGATTCGTATCTGAATCTTAACATGGGGAGTTAAATAAGACTTAATGGATGAATTTTGAAATTGAATAAGGAGTGCAATTATGAATTTTTAGTCGAATAATTCGTAATTAATTATGGCAGATATTAATTTCGAAAATTATAAATTAATTCCATTATTGGAAGCCTTGTTAATTAAATTATGTGGTCCCTACTGTGCCTAAATAATAGGAAATAAAGGAATCCTTTTTTCTGGTGGAAAAGAAAACTCAACAAGTTTTGAAAAAGGGTCTTAACCCTTAAAACTTGTGCCATTAATACATAAGGTTTTCCACCTAGAAGTAAAAAGAGATGGTGGCTGAAATTTTCAGCCAAGTTTTCCTAGAAATTTCGCATACATAAAAGTGCTATTTCCGGTTATTATTTGGGTAACACGGTAGAAGACCATGGAACGTTGGAGGATCACGATTGTGCGGGTGATGGAGATTCCATTGAGAAGTTATGGAACAGAAGGCTCATGTGGTAGAAGAGATATGTTCACGCTTCAAGAGGTAACCCATGAAATCTCGTTTATGCTAGTTGTCTAGATTACATGTGATTTTGATACTGGGATTGCTTCCACTGCTTATTATAATCCATCAATTGGTATCAGAGCCCACTCACATCTAATTAGATAACTAAATTTTTCATGAAACGAGAATATGGTATTTACGTGCGTTTTTTTTTTGAATTACATAAATATGTGATTTTTTGAAAAACTCTACTCTATTTTGTGAATTAACTATGCAAAATTTTTGGATTATTCTTGTAATCATGATATATCTGTTTCCTTATTGATATGTGATTGATATTATCTGAATTTTTTTGGTAAACCCTAGAAAAACGCAAAATCTATTTTTGACCGAATAGCCGGTATTTTCGGAGGTCAGCGAACTTGACGGACTCTGATTGAGCTGAAATTTCATGGGTCCATCGGAAATGACGTGGTGAGAAAAACTCACTGTTTTATAGTGAACCATGGTATTGTTCAGTGTTTTGAGGTCGTTTGGACTGTGTTTTGGACGTTTTTCTATTTTCTGGAAATTATTTCTTAATAATTTTAATTTCTTTTTAATTCAATGATAGTGGGAATGACTCCCCATGGTCCCCATGATTAAATACTAGTCATATAATACGCTTACACATTGACTATTAGAAAATAGACGTGTTGTTGTATTAAATTCAATAATAAATGTGTAAGATTTTATTGACTAGGTCTTACAAGGTATAATTGATATTGTGTGATGATATAATCATTTTGTAAGAAAGTAAAATTCTCTATTTGATATCATGGATGACTAATGATTGGAGCGTTTGGAATATTTGTGCATAAAAAATTTAAATTTAAGCTGATGTTTTCATGCCCTACGTGATTACTAGTTTGGATTTTCGATGAAGAATTTTATTCTCTGATTGGAGGTTCTAATTAAGTAAAATATGACGGTATTTTGTATAGGTTTTATATTGTTTGTATGACTTTTAAGCTATGGTCTACCATAAAATAATTTTATGAGCTAAATATATATTCACTTGTAAATTGGAAATTTTATGAGTAATAAATAGATACCGCTGAAGTTGTTTGTTTATGAACTCATGAAAAATTCTTAGTAAATTTGTACATGTGAAATTATATCTATTCACAGATTGAGCATTATGATTAATAAGTAGGATCCACAAAATGGTCTATTTATTTGAGTCATTGAAATATGTTTAATATACCATGTGAAAATTATCCTTAAGAAATCTACATTAATGTGAAGGTTCTTAACTAGAAAAAGAGTTTTGTCTTTGGGTACTAGTGAAACTAACTCCACCCATGAGAAGAGATATTGGGGTTTTCACCGAACGAGAGAAAATATTATATCTCAGGTTCTTATGTGTTTAATAAAAGGATAATTTATTGCAAAAGGAGATATTATATATCCTAGAAATAGAAAGAACAAAATATATGCCTTGAGCTCATAGTGTAATTATAAGGAGAATGAAAATCAATATCATATTTATTTTAATTCATGAGACTACTTAAAACGGTTATTCTCCGAGTTTGTTTACAGGCTGGTAGTCATGACTTTGACGGACTCCGATTGACCTGAAACTTGGTGGGTTCATAAAAACGATCTAGTGAGAAAAACTCACTGCTATGCAGTGAATCATGTTATTTTTTGGTATTTTGAGGTCGTTTAGATGAGTTTTAAAGCAGTTTATTAAATTGAATTTGTTATAAATATGAAATATTATTCCTTATTATTTGTGCTAAATCTGAAACATGTGATTTAACTAGATATGATATATTTGAAGAATGCAAATCACATGGATTTAATCCTAACTACGCCAAAAATAATTTATTCGAATTTGGTCCAGTTTTGGTGATCATGAATTTCACGATCTCCAAATGACCTTAAATTCAGTAGGATCATCGGAAACAGCCATTTAAGAAGAACTCACTGCTATGAAGTGAATCACATCGTATTTTGACGATTCGGGATCGTTTAGATGAGTTTTTTGGAGGTTTGACAGATTAAAATGTGATTTACATACGAAAAGTCATTCTTTCTATCGTTTTATTTATGTCTAATCTGAAACATGATAACACATGTTTATTTGACATGAATTGATATATGATAAAAAAAAATACACGTCATATTTTAAATTCTTAAAAAATGCTTCAAATGATAATTTTCTAATCTTGGTCGCAACTTTTGGAGATTGTGACTTTAACGATCTCCGATTGATATGAAATTTGGTAGATTTATCAGAAACAGTTCAATGAACAATAATCACTGCCACAGTGTAAAATATTAATTTTAGTATTTTAAGACTGTTTAAATGGGGTATTGAGCATTTTTTTAAATTATGCAACTTAATACTCAGAGAAAAGTTTGTGGTTGTGATAAAGTGGTGATAGGAATTAACCCATATGGTCTTTATTTTTTATTTGTAATGAGATAGTAAATTTACGTGTTGACATTAGGTCTTCCTCCATATTGGATAAATTTATTATGAACTCACTGGATATAGTTACTAGTTATTGATAACCTATGTTAGCTCTCCATCTGAGTTTAAGGGTTAAATATTTGTAACTAAATACAAACATGATTAATGGTGATAGAATTATATTTATATGGTCTTTCATTATTAATTTCAACTGAGTAATAAATTTACGCGTTGACTTTAGGTCTTCCTCCATATCGGATAATTTATTATAAGCCCACTAGGTGAAATACTAGTAATTGATATCGTGTACTTACTCACCATTTGAGTATACATGTTGGATCAATGGACTAGAGCTATTAAAAATGATGTTCACTTGACTTAAATTAACAGTATACTCTCCATCTGAATTGGGTCTGTTTTAATTATTAGAGTGAATAATCTGACATTGCATATCTATGTTGCATGAATAGTTCTTTTCCCATCGAAATTGCTATTCAAGATGCATGACATATATGTGTAATGTGTTTGAAATTTTTGTATTAAAAAGTTATATACAATTGACTGAAAATAATAGTATGCTCTCCATCTGAGTTGGTTCTATTTATTTTTGGATTGTATAATTCTTGCACTATATAATATACTTTGCATGAGTGATTCTTTTCCTATCGAAATTTATTATTCCAGATGCATGTATGTATATAAATATTGAATGCAGTCTGAATTTTACTATTAAGTGTTTTGACTTATTATGATCTATTTAATGTTTTTATCTCAACTCCACAATGATTTTATGCAACTGATCGTATTACTTGTTAAAATTTTTTGTAGTGATAAGACATTAATTTTAAGGATGCAATATATGTACTTTTGTTAGAAGGAATTTAATTCCGATTTCTGGGCAAAATAAGTGATGGATATTTGTTTTATTTTTCGAATAACTCTTCAGTTATTGAGCTTATTAAATATTTTATCTGTTGTGGTACATGAATGCATGACCTTGTTATTGTATATTGATGTCTCTCCTGAACAGAACAATATTAGTCTACCTCATTAGAGAATATGTTCTTCAAAATTGAGTAAAACTTACTAATATTTCAATATCGTGAGGTAATGAAGGTAATATTAGTAGTACTTCGTCGTAGTGGGAGAAAGCTAAATAAAATCATAGCTCAGTGTACATTCTTTGGATAGTTTCGGTAACAGGATGCCTGAAGAGTTTAATACCAAACTAGATAGTTACGATAAAGCACTACTGGACAAATATTGCATCAGATTTAACTTGGCAAGATTCTTTAACAAAACCTTATTTGGTGAAGACTTTTAATAGTCATGTAAAAGAAGCATGAGAAAGTTGTAGATGCATGGTTGTGAGTCTAAGTGGGAGATTATTGGAGCATATACTATTAACCATGCATTTGGATATAGTATATTCTAATAATTATTATGGTTAAAGGTCTAAGTGGGAGATTGTTGGGATATATACTATTAACCATGGGTTTGGTTTAGATATAGTATTTATTATAAAATAATTATTTATTCAGTTTTAATGAAGTTTTAAATAGATCATATAATAGTCCGTGTCCTTTGCTTATATAGTAGATGATTTAGTGTATAGAGTTTAGCTTATACACGGAAGATTAAATCATCGGTTCTTATAAGTATAAAGTTTGAGTTTACAATCTAATGATGGAATTGGACAAACCATCAGGAATGATTGCAGCACAAGATTAAATATAATTTATCTTGATTATGGAAATTGTTTAATTCCAGCTTCTTGTGCTAGTATATTTTGTATGTATTGAACGGATCAGGTAGAGATAAGTATTTTATACTAACTTAATAAAATAAACTCTATAGCCATTAAATGTATTTATACTTATAATCTTGATATGATTATTATTAGCTGTGTATAGTATTATTATTTTGATTTATTAAAAGGTGAGATTCTTTCGTTGGTCAACATGCTTGGAAAATTGGATAATAATAATGTACATTGGCAAAGTAATAGTTAGTTGATCGAATCCATGTCTTCGTTTAGATATTGACTATACACCTTTATGAAAGTTTATAAGTTTTCATGTGTAAATTCGGTAGGTGGATTTTGTATCCGACACATGAAATAAGTGAAGCGAATGTCTAAAGGAAATAATCAATAAATTAAATCGTCAGTAATTTAATTTAATTGATTCGTATCTGAATCTTAACATGGGGAGTTAAATAAGATTTAATGGATGAATTTCGAAATTGAATAAGGAGTGCAATTATGATTTTTAGTGGAATAATTCGTAATTAATTATGGTACATATTAATTTGGAAAATTATAAAGTAATTTCATAATTGGAAGCCATGTTAATTAAATTCTGTTGTCCCTACTGTGCCTAAATAATAGGAAATAAAGGAATCCTTTTCGTGGTGGAAAAGATTCAACACGTTTTGGAAAAGGGTCTTAACCCTTAAAACTTGTGCTATAAATACATAAGGTTTTTCACCTAGAAGTAAAAAGAATTGTGGCTGAAATTTTCAACCAAGTTTTACTAGATTTCGCCCGCACAAAACTGCTATTTCCGGTTATTATTTGGGTAACACAGTAGAAGACCGTGGAACGTTAGAGGATCACGATTGTGCGGGTGATTGAGATTCCATTGAGAAGTTATGGAACAGAAGGCTCACGTGGTAGAAAAGATATGTTCACGCTTCAATAGGTAACCCGTGACATCTCGTTTATACTAACTATCTAGATTACATATAATTCTGATACTGGGATTACTTCCGCTGCTTATTATAGTCCATCAATAAATACACAATGTTTTGTGCCTGAGTGATAGATGCACTCTTCGTCGATAAAACTCACAAATAGACCTTAATTATGGATTAAAAAAATAAGAACCTCTACAATCTCATGTTCACACATAAATACAAACAAGGGTGTAGCTGGGAAACCCCTTTTCGATGGAAATCACACTGAAAAATAAGATCAAATTTTTTATGTATATATATTAGATATTAAAATCACTTGGCATTTACTGTTTAACCAAAAAATAAATTTTTGATTAATAATTTAGAAAAAATCAGGTTGCTGATAATCAAAGAATAAATAAAGGAGAATGATTTTGCCAATAATAAAATATTCAGAAAAAGAAAATAAACAAATGTATTCAGATAGTATTTCGTGTTTTTACAATTGATTCATTCTCTCCCTTTTATAATCATCTTGGAGATATGCGTTTTGCCTTTTTTTATAATAAGGCCATTATAGACAATTAAAGACATTAAATGCTACGTTACATAACCATTGTATTTAATACAGATTTTCTAACATTTTTAATATTTAATGCTCATTAAATATTTTATCTGTACTTTCTTGTACTGTCAGGTTCATTCTCCTGAACTCTTGAATTTAAATAGATACGAGCGTTGAGTCTACTCTTGCCTCTGCTCGTGTCTCTGCTCGTGTCTTTGCTTGTACCTTTGTTCGTGCCAGTGCTCGTATTTGTTGCAACTCGTACCTCTTTGCTAATCACCATTCTTTGACTAACATTCACGTCATGATGTGTCATCCTTAAATACTTCAATAAGTGTAAACTCAATTTTTTCCAATACAGATAGTCCCTCTACTTGCCATTTATTTCTTCGATTGAATATTTGGGAAGTGGATTTTATAAAAGCGGGATTTTTTCCGCCACTAAAGTTTACCATATAATCAATGCTTCAAATATCACTTCCATTTAACTCTTAGTACACGTGGCATCTCCTTGTTGGCTTTGAGACTTCACAGTGCCTTTTAAGGCTTTTTTACAGCTTCACTAATTACGAAGCAATAGTTTTCATTATGACATTTCCTTCATTGTGCCTTTTCCTTTGACGATTGCTTCCTGGTATAAATATAATTTTCTTCTTTGTCTTTACCACATAAAGTTTTCTGAACATTCAACTTCTCAAAACGTTGTTTGCTTCTTCCTCGTATGATCATGTCTTCATCAAACCCTAACTCTAGAAGGGTCCCCATATTCGATAACTTCTCTAACATCTTCCGTTAGAGCAGAAGACAAGGTAAACTCTGTAATTTAGATCTCCATCTGCACGAGGTTCGTCTATTCCTTCACCTAGTTCTGGCCCCCCTTCTACAATTAGAGGTTCTCTCTCCCAAATATCTTCTTCTAGGGGTAAATATCTTTCTGAACCTCTTGGTGAACCTTCAGTAGAGGAGATAGTTCCTGCGGAACTATCTTTCTATAGCGATAGAGAGTCTCTTAAAAATCAAGTATCTTATTTTGATTGTGTCGATATTGTTAGATAATACGCTTAACGTTAGAGGGGGGGTGAATAGCGTTATAATAAAATTTAGCGTAAACATGCGGAAATTAAAATTTGCAGAAAATAATTAAGTGCGTTAAATAAACAAAAGGAAAGAACGCACCGATGTATTCTGGTTCACCACAACATGTGGCTAGTCCAGTCCCCGAGAGACTCTCTCGAGATTTTCCACTAACTTGTCAAGCTTACGGGTGCTCAACAGACCTTTACAACTTAAGGACACAAGCCTTAACACCTTTGCTCGGAGATACAACACTCCAACACTTCAACCAAGGAAACACAAGTTCCTTACAACAAGAGAATCACAATTCTCTTACAAGTGTACAAGACACTAAACACTCAAACAGAACACTCCTTAATGAGTAGATATGAGTAAAAGAAGTAAGCTCAAGATCACTACAACTTTGGACAAGACTTTGGCTCGCAAAAGCTTTATGAAATGAATATAAAATGATAAACAATAGTATGCAAGCTTATAGCAGTAGAATGATCAGTTGTTGTGTGTTGTTGTGTTTAAAACACTGAAATGAAGCTGTATTTATAGTTGAAAAACTTGGCATTACCGTTGCCTAATTGCCAATTAAGAGTTGCTGATTTTACTCTGTGACAATCGATTGTCAGGAAGCCACAATCGATTGTTTGCCAATCGTTCCAAAAATCAATCCCAGATTTTACGCTTAACAATCGATTGTCCAAGATCAACAATCGATTATTGGCAACGTTCAAAAAATCATTTCCAGATTTTACGTAAAACAATCGATTATACCAAATCAATAATCGATTATTCAGTAACTTTCAAAAAATCTTTTTCAGATTTCAATATCAACAATCGATTGTACAAAATCAACAATCGATTACCTGACAGTATTTGAAAATTTTACGACAACGGTCAGCTTCACAATCGATTGTGCAATGTTAACAATCGATTATTTATCAGACTTTGAAAATCATTTTGGACACTGCCTCGTGACAATCGATTGTTATATACTCACAATCGATTATTAATAATTTTGAAAAAGTCTGGAAGTCACTCCCTCAACACAATCGATTGTCATATGTTCACAATTGATTATTTTGTGACTTTTAAAAATCTTATGGACACTGTCTCTTCACAATCGATTGTCATTAGCTTCACAATCAATTATTCTGAGTTTTGAAAAACTTTAATGTACACTGCCTCATCACAATCGATTGTCATTAGGTTCACTATCGATTGTCATGCAGGTTTGAAAAACCTGATCCTCACTGCCTTAACACAATCGATTGTCATTAGTCCAGATTTTAGAGGCATGTTTAAAAATCATTTTGACTGAAGTAAATATGCATGATTTAAAATCATTTAGCATTAAATAAAATATGCATGATTTTGTAAAAATAATTTTACGAGAGAAGCCATGTCATGAGTCAAGTTGTCGGATCAAGATCAAAATTAAGAACGACTCATTTAAACTATAAAACTTTGTCTTGTGCTTGAATCTCGTTATCCACCAATTGTGCTCTTGTACTTGAACTTCGTCATATATCAATTTACGCTTGTTTGTCATTCATCAAAACCTATACATAAGAACACACGTTTTAGAATAAAGCCTTGAGAACGTGTTTCCAACAATTTCCCCCTTTTTGATAATGGCAAACTTTAAGCGGGATATGCAACTTAAACAATTTATAATGACGATTCAAAACAAGTAAAGATATGCAATAAGTATGCGATTAGTTCCCCCTCAATATATGAATTCCCCCTCAATTTAAGCTTATAAATATTGAGAGTGCATACCCGTTATCTTCCCCCTTTTGCCATTAGCAAAAATAATATAAGAAGATGCCAAAAAATGTAAATAAACCTTGTTTATTTATTGGAAAAAAACGTGATTACTTAAAGAGAGTACAATAACTCAAGGAATAGCAGAACAATCGTTATTGATACGAGATAATCGATTATTAGACGACAGAAACCGATTTTTCTGAAGAATACTTGATTATTGTGCGTCATGCTTTATAATTCCCCCTACCTTTAGGGCGATACCTCGATACTTCTTAGTGTCGACTTCCTTACCTTTCTCATCTTTGTCTAGATGATTGGATGTGCTCATGGGAGTTGCCATTGCTTTTGCATTGTTCATCTCAAATCGTTTCAGCAATTCTTTGCAATATTTGGCTTGGCAAATGAACGTACCTTCTTCCATTTGCTTTACTTGTAATCCCAAAAAGAATGTTAACTCACCCATCATAGACATCTCAAATTCGCTTGTCATCAAGTCGGAAAATTCCTTGCATAAGACATTGTTAGTAGCACCAAATATGATATCATCCACATATATTTGAACTAATAAAATATCATTGTTTTTATGCTTAACAAAAAGGGTGGTGTCAACTTTCCCCCTAATGAAATCATTTTCCAATAGAAATTTACTCAATCTTTCATACCAAGCTCGGGGAGCTTGTTTTAAACCATAGAGAGCCTTTTTGAGTTTGAAAACATGATCGGGAGATTTAAAATCTTCAAAACCAGGGGGTTGTTCAACATAAATTTCTTCTTGTATAACACCATTTAGAAAAGCACTTTTCAAATCCATTTGATATAAATTAAAATTCATAGAAGAGGCAAAAGCGAGCAATAGACGAATAGCTTCTAATCTAGCTACGGGAGCATATGTTTCTTCATAGTCAATACCCTCTTCTTGATTATAGCCTTTTGCTACAAGCCTAGCTTTGTTTCTAGTGATTACACCATTTTCATCTAGTTTGTTTCGAAAAACCCATTTCGTACCAATTATGGTATGATTTTCGGGTCCTGGCACCAAATCCCAAACGTCATTCCGTTTGAATTGGTTAAGCTCCTCTTGCATTGCCAAGGTCCAAAATTCATCCCCAATTGCTTCGGAGATGGTTGTTGGTTCAATTTGAGACACAAAAGCAGTATGTCCAAAGGTGTTCTTAAGGGAGTTTCGGGTACTTACCTTTTCTCCGACGTCGCCAATTACCTGTTCGAGAGGGTGATCTTTAATTGTCCTCCACTCGTTAGGCATTTTCATTTCATTCTCCAATTGTGGCGCTTCCTCCGTTGGTTGTTTCAAAATTTCGTCTTGATTTTATTTAGGCGTTTCCTCTTGTATTTTGTCTTTCAAGCTATCTAAAATACCTGCAAGATCAAAACCGGAATCTTTCTCGCCAAGCGAGCATTATTTTCGGCAAATACAACATGAGGGGATTCCTCCATAGTTTCGGTTCTTTTATTAAAAACTCTATATGCTTTGCTACGTGAGGAATAACCAATGAAAATTCCCTCATCGAACTTAGCATCAAACTTTCCCAATTGATCTTTGCCATTGTTATAAATAAAACATTTACAACCGAATACTCTAAAATGGAAGATATTTGGTTTCCTTCCCTTGTAGAGTTCATAAGGGGTCTTCATGAGTATTGGCCTTATGACTACTCTATTTAAAATGTAGCATGTGGTACTCACGGCATCCGCCCAAAAATGTTTGGGAATCTTGGCCTCTTCGAGCATGGTTCTAACCATCTCTTCGAGACACCCATTTTTCCTTTCCACCACCCCATTTTGTTGTGGTGTACATGGAGCGGAAAAGGTATGCTCGATACCGAGTTCGTCACAAAAGTCCGCAAAGAGATTGTGATCAAACTCTCCCCCATGATCACTTCTAATTAAACTGACGGTTGTTTCCTTCTCGTTTTGAACACGCTTAAGAAAATATTTAAAATTCTGAAAAGCATCAGTTTTATTGGCAAGAAATAAAGTCCAAGTAAATCTAGAATAATCATCAACAATCACAAAAGCATAACGATTTCTTCCTAGACTTTCAATGCGAGATGGTCCAAATAAATCCATGTGAAGCAATTGCAATGGTCTAGAAGTTGAGACAATATTTTTGGACTTGAAAGATGCTTTTGTTTGCTTCCCTTTTTGACCAGAATCACAAATAGAGTCATTTTCAAATTTCAAATTGGGAAGACCAATAACTAAGTTTTGTGAAATCAATTTGTTCAAAAGATGCATGTTGATATGTGCTACTCTACGATGCCATAACCAAGTATCATCCTCTTTACTCATAAGACAATCAACATATTCGGGTGAGGAATTTGCAAGATCAACCATATAAACATTATCCACTCTAAAACCACGAAGGATAATTTTAAAATCACTACATCTAAACACTAAGCATTCATCCGAATCGAATAGGGCAAGATTTCCCTTGTCACATAATTGACTTATGCTCAAGAGATTATGCTTTAAACCTTTCACAAGTAATATATGCTTAATAGAGGAATTTTCATCCTTACAGACCGATCCGATGCCAATAATCTTTCCTTTATTGTTATCCCCAAAAATCACACTTCCTCCTTCTTTGTGTTCTAGTTGAAGGAATTTGGATTCGTCTCCCGTCATATGTTTGGAGCATCCACTATCAAGGTACCGTAGTACACTTGATCCCTTCAAACATACCTACAAAACAAGTTAATGCGTTTTAGGTACCCATGCCATTTTGGGTCCTTGAGGGTTAGGCATATTATAATGATGCGATTGAGTGATATGTTTATGTCGTGTAAAGCATGCAGGGGCAATATGACCAATGCGTCTACAATAATGACAAGTCACATTGGGGTTATGCATCCTTCTAGGTTCATAGTAACTTGATGGACGAAAATGAATTACTCTATTTTCATTATGACTATTGCACATTTCATGAGAACCATTTCTCCTACTATTAGTTCTAAAATGAGCAGCGTTTCTAGAGTAATGGTCATGTCTAGATGTTCTAGGAGGTTCAAAACTCCTTCTAGTGTTTGGCCTAAAATATGCATCATTTCTAGGGTAGTCTTTTCTAGGTGGTAAGTCATTTCTAGGTCTTCTAAAATGTTCAACATTTGGTCTAACATGCATATTTGTTCTAGGATTGCTATTTCTAGGATAAGCATTTGTTTTATTAATCCTAGGTTGAGCCTTAGGTGGTTGGGGTTTGGCTTCAACCTTTTCTTTAGGCTCATTATTAAAACCTATGACATGCTTGGTTGACTTCAAATTAACAAGGACCTCATTCAAGTTTTTGTGAGAAGAATTAAACTTATCTAAGGTACCTTTAAGTCTATCTACCTCATTTTCAAGATGCATGCAAGAAGAGCAATTTTTAATAGAACTTTTGGGCTTGTCGGCGCTTCTTTTTCCGAAAAACTTGTTTTCATCTTTCAGCTTCTCATTTTCTAAAACCAATTTTTCTAAATCCTTTTCTTTTAAAGAAAGCTGTTTTTGAAAATCTTTTTCTTTTAGAGAAGCATTTTCTTTTATGCTCTTGACAGTTTTTGAAGCTTTAATAAATTCAGTATATAGCTCATCAAAAGCAGTTTGCATTTCTTCAAGAGTAGAGAAGTTTTTGGAAGAGATTTGACATACCTCATCTTGCTTGTCTTCTTGCGCCATAAGACAAAGGTTTGCGGCTTCGTCTTCTTCTTCTTCGCTTGACTCATCTCCGGAGTCTCCTCCCCAAGAAATGTATGCACGTTGCTTCTTAAAAGGTTTCTTCTCCTTTTTGATGTTTGGGCAATTTGATTTGATGTGCCCGGTTTCACCGCATTCATAGCACTTTATTTGCTCGCCTTGCTTTTTGCCTTTTTGTTCATACTCCTTTCGCATGAACTTTTGAAATCTTTTGATAACGAGTCCAAACTCGTTGTCTCCGTCCTCATCAACTTGAGGTTGGCTTGTGCTTGCCTTAAGCGTTATTCTTTGCCTCCTTTGATCATCAACAAGAGGGTTAAGTATTGTAGATTCATAAGTCTTAAGGTTACCTCTTAATGCGTCGATTGTGACATTTGAGACGCCAATGGATTCTTGAATTGCGTCGGCCTTTGATCGCCATGCCGGAGTGAGACTTCTAAGAATTTTTCGAACCAATTCTCTGTCCGTGAATGTCTTCTTTAGGGCATGTAGGTCATTTACGATTATTGAAAATCATTCGAACATTTCATCCACCTTTTCACCTTCCTTCATGTGAAATAATTCATAAGCATGGGTTAGGAAATCAATGTTAGCTTCCCTTACCTGGTCCGTACCTTCGTACGTAATTTCCAGCTTGTCCCATATTTCCTTTGCCGTTGTGCAACACGATATTTTCCTGTAATTGTCAGCATTTACAGCACAATATAATAAATTAATTGCTTTAGCATTATTTTGAACCTTTCGGATATCATCCGCGTCATATTCTTCTTCGGACTTGGGAACCCATTCGTTTTCAACCTTTTTGGTTGGAATTTGATTTCCCTTCGTTATCACCTTCCAGAGATGAAAGTTGTTTGCTTGAACGAAAATTTTCATCCTCTCCTTCCAGTACGTGTAGTATGTACTGTTGAATAGAGGTGGTCGTGTGGAGCATTATCCTTCATCAATTCCTGCAAAAGAGTCACGAGTAGAAGCCATGGATGGTTCTCTCAAACTGTTAAGTCTTCAGAGAGTTGGGCTATGATACCAATTGTTAGATAATACGCTTAACGCTAGAGGGGGGGTGAATAGCGTTATAATAAAATTTAGCGTAAACTTGCGGAAATTAAAATTTGCAGGAAATAATTAAGTGCGTTAAATAAACAAAAGGAAAGAACGCACTGATGTATTCTGGTTCACCACAACACGTGGCTAGTCCAGTCCCCGAGAGACTCTCTCGAGATTTTCCACTAACTTGTCAAGCTTACGGGTGCTCAACAAACCTTTACAACTTAAGGACACAAGCCTTAACACCTTTGCTCGGAGATACAACACTCCAACACTTCAACCAATGAAACACAAGTTCCTTACAACAAGAGAATCACAATTCTCTTACAAGTGTACAAGACACTAAACACTCAAACAGAACACTCCTTAATGAGTAGATATGAGTAAAAGAAGTAAGCTCAAGATCACAACAACTTTGGACAAGACTTTGGCTCTCAAAAGCTTTATGAAATGAATATAAAATGATAAACAATAGTATGCAAGCTTATAGCAATAGAATGATCAGTTGTTGTGTGTTGTTGTGTTTAAAACACTGAAATGAAGCTGTATTTATAGTTGAAAAACTTGGCATTACCGTTGCCTAATTGCCAATTAAGAGTTGCTGATTTTACTCTGTGACAATCGATTGTCAGGAAGCCACAATCGATTGTTTGCCAATCATTCCAAAAATCAATCCCAAATTTTACGCTTAACAATCGATAGTCCAAGATCAACAATCGATTATTGGCAACGTTCAAAAAATCATTTCCAGATTCTACGTAAAACAATCGATTATACCAAATCAATAATCGATTATTCAGCAACGTTCATAAAATCTTTTTCAGATTTCAATATCAACAATCGATTGTACAAAATCAACAATCGATTACCTGACGGTATTTGAAAATTTTACGACAACGGTCAGCTTCACAATCGATTGTGCAATGTTAACAATCGATTATTTATCAGACTTTGAAAATCATTTTGGACACTGCCTCGTGACAATCGATTGTTCTATACTCACAATCGGTTATTTAATAATTTTGAAAAAGTCTGGAAGTCACTGCCTCAACACAATCGATTGTCATATGTTCACAATCGATTATTTTGTGACTTTTAAAAATCTGATGGACACTGTCTCTTCACAATCGATTGTCATTAGCTTCACAATCGATTATTCTGAGTTTTGAAAAACTTTGATGTACACTGCCTCATCACAATCGATTGTCATAAGGTTCACAATCGATTGTCATGCAGGTTTGAAAAACCTGATCCTCACTGCCTTAACACAATCGATTGTCACTAGTTCACAATCGATTGTCATGCAGTCTTGGCTTAACATAATCGATTATCATAAGTACATAATCGATTATCTTAGTCCAGATTTTAGAGGCATGTTTAAAAATCATTTTGACTGAAGTAAATATGCATGATTTAAAATCATTTAGCATTAAATTAAATATGCATGATTTTGTAAAAATAATTTTACGAGAGAAGCCATGTCATGAGTCAAGTTGTCGGATCATCACAATTAAGAACGACTCATTTAAACTATAAAACTTTGTCTTGTGCTTGAATCTCGTTATCCACCAATTGTGCGCTTGTACTTGAACTTCGTCATATATTAATTTGCGCTTGTTTGTCATTCATCAAAACTTACACATAAGAACACACGTTTTAGTATATAGCCTTGAGAACGTGTTTCCAACAGATATTTGCCCCACTCAAATTGTGGAAGGTTTAATTTCTTTAGTTCGTAGAGACTGTCACTGGAGTCATGACTTCCCTATCATTATTCCTAACTCGAATCAGAGAATTACTTCATACTTAACTGGATTTTCCTTCGTCTATATGTACCCTTTTACTTTAGGATTCAAACCTTCTATTAATCATGTTATTCTCGAGTTTTGTTGTTTCTTTGATATTTGCTTAGGTCAAATTGGTCGAATAATATGGAGGGTTATTGCCTGTTTGAGGCATTTGACCAATTTAGCCAAGGTGTCTTTCCCTTTTTCCTATCTAATTCATCTTTACTCCCCTAGACTTTTCCATAATGGAGTTTTTTCTCTAGTAGCTAGGAGCAAAAGAATTTTAGTTAGCCCTTAAGATGACAGAAATCATGGCTGGTACGCTCGATTTGTTGATGCCCCCACTGTGGGTTTAGTGGGTGAAGAGAATGTTCCCTTCCCTGAGAAGTGGAATTTTACACGTGAGTCTTCTACTTTCTCGTACCTTTTTCTCCAATTATAGATTTTTGTAATTTACTTTTCTTTTCCAGCAATCATGGGAGTTGTGGAAGATGTTCCCAATTTTCGTGATTGGGTAGAAAAGCTTTTGAATATTACACCAATGGATGGTAGGTCTTAGAAAACCCTTTCCCAGCGATTTGTGTGGAAAGTAAAAACTCATGATGAGAGCTTTTATTTGATTTATTTTACATACTATAACTTTTTTTTCTTCTGTACTTATTTCAATCCTTACTTTTATCAAGATTTGTTGTTCGAGGAGTTACTGCTGAGGCGGTCGCGACTTCTCGTATCTATTTGGAAAGGGCCCATTAAACAATCATGGATTCCTCATTAAAAAGAAAAGCCGTTGATGACCAAGATTATGAATAGGAAGAAGATGGGGGCTCTTTGGTAACAAGGCCACGGGCTCGCAGATGTATCATCTCCAATGATGAAGTGGAAGCATCCCCTCTTCATTTCATTCCTCTTATCACATCTGTTGAGGCTCCGGTTGTAATTCCTGATGACGATATTGCTCCCGTTGTTGCTCATGACTCTGCTGACCAACTTTTTATTAGTGGTTTTGGTAGTGAAAGCCTAGGCCTGATTTTTTATGAAGCGCCCCTGGCTTCCTTTTCTTCTCCCGTGCCTGTGACTCCTTCTTTTCCGATCTCGATTGTTTCCACTCCTCCCCAAGCTACTGTCTTTACTATTTCTATTGTTTCTCCTTCGAGAATTCCCTCTTTACTTTCTCACCGTGCAGAGGTTGGCTCCTCAAGTGGAAGTGGTGCCATGAGGCAAGCAATCATTAAAGTCCCCGCTGAGGATAGTCTTTAAGGAAATCAGGTCAAGTAGATACGTGGCTAAAGCCCCCAATCGGTCTAATTGAAAATGCTAAGCTAGAGAGTCATAGTTCTTGACATTGATGAATGGCATTGTGCATGCTTCTTTAAAGGTATTCTCCTTTTTCTTTTTAAACTTTTACTTTGTCATTTTTCTATCTTTAGGATTATCATTTCCTTTCCTTTTCTCTCTTTTTTAGAACAATCCTATTTGCACGGAGTTGATGAGAAGGATTACCCTCTCAGAGCAATTAGTGTGTGATTCTCAGCTAGAGGCGTACAATTGGAAGGAATAGTATGAATGTCTTAGGATTGATGTGGATTACTTAGAAGAAAGCAAGAGTACCTTGGACCAGCAGGCACGGGCCTTGACTACGGAATTGGCAGTTGCAAAGACTTCCTAAATTCAAGCAGAGAACGAAAAGGCTCGTCTTGAAACTTTTTTTTTCACAGCAGTTGTCCAAGGCAAGTGAAGAGATTAGAGAATTAAAGGCTCTCTTGGGTGAGAAAGAAGCTTATGCTGGTGAGCTCGTACAGAATTTAACTAAAGCCCAAGAAGACCTCAGAGCTTCTTCTGATAAGGTTTGAGCCTTAGAAAGTTCTCATACATCTCTTCAAGCTTCTTACACGTCTGCCTTGGCTGAAAATAAAAAGTTAAAGAATGTAATTGCTGACTGGGAAAGAGATTATGAAACCCTTGAGGATGAGTCTACCGTTGAAGTGAGTTGGGCGTTCCTAAATTCTCGCCATGATACCCTCGTTAAAGCTATTGAGAGAATTTTGACTTGGAATCTTAATTATCCAAGATTAAAGAAACTATCAAAAAACTCAACGGAACCAAGTTTTTTCCCCCCGTAGCTGAAACTTCTGAAAATTTTAAATTTGATACGGGTAAGCCCACTCCTTCGAGCCAAGTTAAGCCCGCTGCTATAAGCCAAGCTGAGCCCGTTACCGTCAATGTACGTACTTCTGTTCCTTCATCTTCTTAGTGACAAGTTTAAGTTATTTACATTTCTTTGTGTTGTTTTTTTGGACAATTGTGGTCAAAACCCTTGGTCTCATTTAAGGGTTTGTTTTGGCACTCAAGTCCCCAGACCTTTTATGGGGCAACATGTATAAATAATTTTACGACTAAGTTCATACTTAGTTTAAGCTCTTTAATATTAAGAAGTTTCTTCGTTGAACTTTTATTTTATTTATTCTTGCCTTTATTTTTAAGGACTTAAAGAATATTTTGAATTTTTTATTCTTAAAGAAAATGCTTCTGTTAATTTCATGAATATTCAAATTAATCATGAGTTTTATAAAAGAGGGCCCTTTTACATTCGATAGTTAATGAAGAGGACATCTCAACTTCATAATGGTGTTACCATACAACGAAGGAAATAGGAATACACATGTTTCTTTGAAATAGCTTTGACAAGTTGTTCTTTTAACTTTGTCTAGTTTTTGACAACACTTTACACGTATTTTAATTACATCTATAACTTTCTCATAACTATTTTTCTTGTAATAGATTTTAAAATATATATAAATAAACACGAGGTTTTTATTTATAACCTGTTTCAGTACATTGACTTCACCCTAACTATGATAAGGTTTTTCTTTGGCTTTAGCTCGTGACATTGCTCTGTACTTGACTCATTCAATGAGTGAATGTTTCAGGCTTGATCTTTGATTATTTCCCAATCGTCTTTGCCTTTTTATACACATGCTCGTGTGTATTATATAGTCCCCAAGGTATTTTAGCGTTGAAGTATGAAGCCTTGAGCTCTTGATTGTTCCTCTCATTTGGTCCTTTCCCTGAAAAGGAAAGACATTCGGGACTCGTAGGTATGATTATAGATGCTGACTGCTTAACCGGTTTGAATTTCTATTAGAATAATTGTAACCCTAGGCCATGAAGTTTAATATATTTCATGTGCCTTGCGGGTCATGACTCATCATTTAGTACGGGCTAGATTTTTGCGTATCATCTAAAATTGTTAGTAAAATTTTAACAATTCAAAAATACGGATACCTGACAGTGGGTATTCCTTAGAAATAGTATTTCTTTAGATGAACAACATTCCAATGTGAATGTAGTATCTTGCCATCCATTCTTTACAACTCGTATTCTCCTTTTCATACAATATCATGAATTCTATAGGGTCCTTCCCATGTTGGACTTAATTCTCCTGCATTAGCTGCCTTTGCATATTGAAAAACCTTTTTGAGCACGAAGTCCCCAATTTTGAAGAACCTGAGGCATGCTCTTCGGTTATAGTATCGTTCTATGACCTACTTCTGAGCTGTCATTCTTATTAGTGCAGCTTCTTCTCTTCCCTCAAGTAAATCAAGATTTACACACAATTCTTCATCATTAGACTCTTTTTACGCATGTTTGAACCTCTTACTCGGCTCTCCTATCACAACTGGAATTAAAGCTTCAGCTCCATAAACTAATGAAAATAGTATTTCTCCTGTACTTGTTTTTGTTGTTGTGTAGTATGCCCATAAACACTTCTAGCCAATTGCCTTTGGATTCCTCTAAACGCTTCTTTAAAGTGTTGGTAATGACTTTGTTTATTGACTCAGCTTGACCATTACCCACCGGATGATAAGGTGTGCATGTAATCCTTTTGATTTGCCAACTATGAAAGAATTTTGTGATTTGAGCGCCTATAAATTGAGGGCCATTATCACATACGATTTTCTTTGGCACACCGAATCGGCATATGATATTCCGCCAAATGAAATCTCCAACTCCCTTTTCTCGCTCCTGTTTGAATGCTCATGCCTCTACCCATTTAGTAAAATAATTAGTGAGTATGAGCAAAGATTTTATCAATCCTTTTGTTTGTGATAGTGGACCCACGATATCCATTTTCCAATTCATAAATGGTCACGGTGCAATGACCGGATGTAGTAACTCTGCAGGTCTATGCATATAATTACCGTACCTTTGGCATTTATCACATTTTTCCATGAAACTTTTCGCTTCTTCTTCCATTTTAGGACAATAATAACCTGCCCTAATTAGGTTTGTGATTCTCAAATTCCCCTCATGTATTTCTCTCATTATGTATTATGTCTGAGAAGGTCCAAGACATCTTGCTAAGGGACCACTGAACATTTTTTGGTAAAGATTGCCTTGCTTTAAACAATACCGAGCCACCTTTTTTCGAAATGCATGAGCTTTTTTCTTATCTTTGGGGATGGTACCACACTGCAAAAAAGCAACAATCTCATTCCTCTAATCCCAAGTTAAGTTATCAAAATTTACCTTATTTTTATCAGGGTCGATAACTGAATGAAATAAATGAATAACTGAAGCATTTGCATCGCTTGCCATGTCTCCCGCAGATGTGAGATTAGCTAGGGCTTCTACTTCAGCATACTCATCCCTTGGTATTTGCGTAACTTTCCAGATTTGAAGTTGTTTTATCATACTCATACCTTGGTATTTGCGTAACTTTCCAGATTTGAAGTTGTTTTATAAACTCTTGCACCTTTTTAAGGTTGTTGCATCCTTGCTTCCCTGGCCGTATAAGTCCCCAGCATTTGATTAACTACAAGCTATGAATTATTTTTTATTATAATATGATTTATGCCAAGTTCTCGTGCCAGTTCTAAACCTACAATCATAGCCTCATACTCTGCCTCATTGTTAGTTATACAATGACATTTAATAGCTTTTCGAATGGTTTCACCCGTAGGTAATACCAAAACAATCCCTAAACCTGCACCATTTACGTTAGATGAACCGTCAATAAATAAGGTCCAAGTTCCTGGGTTAGCTCTATTGAACACCCGCAACTCTTTTTCACTTCTAATTGAATCCCTTGGCTAAAATTAGCCACGAGATCAGCTGACACTTAAGATTTTATAGAAGTTCTAGGTTGGTATGTTATATCATATTCGCTTAACTCTATAGCCCACTTAGCTAACCTTTCTGATAACTCATGCTTATGTAAAATATTGCTTAATGGGTAAGCAGTTACTATGGCAATATGTTGACATTAATAAGGTCTTAATTTTCTAGATGCAATGATTAATGCAAGTGAAAACTTTTCTAGTTGAGGATACCGCGTCTCCACGTCTAATAAAGATTTGCTGACATAATAGATCAGAGATTGCATACCTTGGTCCTCACGGACTAAAACAACACTTACCGCTACTTCTGAAACAACAAGGTAGATGAGCAATCTTTCTCCAGCCTTTGGTTTTGCGAGCAAGGTGGATTTGATAAGTATGTCTTTAAATTTTTGAGTGCCTGCTGACATTCCTCCTTCCATTCAAAATGATCTTGCTTTTTAAGAGCTGAAAAGAATTTGAAGCACTTTTATGATTTAGAATTGAATCTTCCTAAGGCTGCAATTCTTCCTGTCAATCTTTGCACTTCTTTTTTACTTGAAAGCACATCATGTATTTCTTCAATGTCCTTAATATGTGCGGGATTCAATTAAATACCACGTTTAGAAATAAGAAAACCCAAAAACTTACCTAATGCAACACCAAATGCACATTTCTCCGGACATAGTTTCATATTAAATTTTCCCAAAATGTGAAACTTATCAAGTGTGATATATGATCTTTCGAATGCTGGGTTTTAACGAGCTTATCGTCTATGTCGACCTCCATGATTTTTTCTAGATGTTCTTGAAACATTTTAGTCACTAGCCTTTGATATGTTGTACCAGCATTTTTTAGACCAAAAAGCATTACTTTATAATAGTAAGTCCCCCTTTTCTGGTATGAATGAAGCTTTTTCCTTATCTACCTGATCCATTTTGATCTGATTGTATCCTGAATATGCATCAAAACTTAATAGTTCATGTCCTGTAATAGCATCAATTAGTTGATCTATATGTGGTAGTAGAAAAGAATCATTAGGACAAGCTTTGTTAAGATCTGTGTAATCTACACAAACTCGCCACTTACCATTCTTCTTTGGTACGATAACAGTATTGGCTAACCAATTAGGATACTTTACCTCATTGGTAGACCCAATCTTTAGTAAGATTTGAACTTCTTCTTGAATCACCTGATTTTTTAAAGTTCCTCTTCTTTTGTTTGACATGAGGGTACGATGGGTCTTCATTTACTTTGTAAATCAATACCTCCGGTGGAGGTATTCCTATCATATCAGAGTGGGACCAAGCAAAACAGTCTACATTAGCTTTGAAAAATTCAATTAACTTACCTTTCATGTCTTGGCTTAGATTGGCCCATATGTAGGATTTCTTGTCTGGCCATTGTGCAAATAACACTACAGCCTCGAGCTCTTCAACTGTTGTTTTGATATTTTTGTTTTCCTCTGGTTCTTGAATAGTATC
The DNA here is from genome assembly GCA_034376525.1 of Nicotiana benthamiana. Lineage (NCBI taxonomy): Eukaryota > Viridiplantae > Streptophyta > Magnoliopsida > Solanales > Solanaceae > Nicotiana > Nicotiana benthamiana. The sequence goes on along the minus strand of CM067324.1, from coordinate 7,837,163 downwards.
GGGCCTTGAGTCCACATCTATCTGCCCTTGTTCAGTTGAGGTTTGTGTTGTGGTGCCCTCAACTGGCTTTTGTGATTCCTATTTTTCTTTGCTTTTCGTACTTGCATCTGCTATAGAGTTAATATTCCTGGATGTATGTTGATCTCCACGAATTTGACATTTCGTAGATCCATGGTCTCCCAAGGATCATATTGTAAGTCATCTCCATATCTACTACTTGGAATTTTGTGTCTTTGACAACTCCTTCTGCGAAATGTATTGGGTATTACCTCTCCTTTTGTGACAACACTAGAATTGACAAATCCAGATAAGGTATGCGCCTTTGGTATTAATCTATCTTCAGCTTGCATCTCACGTAATACTCTTAGAAAAATAATGTTCACGAAACTACCTAGATCAATCAAAACTCATTTTACATTGGTATCATGTACAAGTAATGATATTACCAGTGCATCATTATGAGGAAATAATACGCTCTCTGTATCTGCATCAACAAACGTAATGATTTCCTCTTCTAAGACATCTCGCATTCGTTTCTCTTGAGTAATTGTGATTTTGAAAATCTTATTAGCCGTGGTGTACGTCAGACCATTGATGTCTTCACCCCAGCTTATAACGTTGACGGTCCTTTTGGGAGAAGGTGGTTTAGGGGTCTCCTGCCTATTCCTCATGTATGCTTGCTTATGTTTCTCACTGAATAACTCGGCGAAATACCCCTATTTTAATAAATGATCAACTTCACTTTGTGAAAATCTACAGTCCGCTATTTTATGCATGTTATCATTATGAAATTCACACCAATGATCACGGTTGCACCTGTTTGGATTCGATCATATCTCTTTTGGCCATCATACCTTATCACCCATGCTTCTCAAAACAGCTACGAGTTCGGAAGTGCTCAAATTGAAATTATAACAGTCGAACCTCGCCTTTAAGTTTCTATCATCGTCTCGAGACTCACGTGTGTTTCGATCATTCCTTAATCTTTACGATGAGCCCAATTTTCTATTCCTCCATCTGTGGTCATATCTCTGCTTATCCTGTTTTAACCATGACTATTTTCCCGCAGATCCCATGTATGGTTCGTACCTATTTTTACCAGACATTTTTCGGTTTCTGCCCATCTCTAGCTTATCTTTTCTTCTTTTTGATATCGTGAAATAATATCTTTTTCAATCCTCAGCTTTGTGCTATACCTATTATAAATGTCATTCCATGTCGTTGCTGGGAATCCACAAAGATTCTCCTTAAGTCGCCTTGTAGCTTTTGAGCTTTTTTCATTCAAGTTACTTATGAATGCTATAGCTGCCCAATTGCCAGGTACACGCGGTAATGTCATTTTGTCACGCTGGAACCTGTTCACGAATTCTCTAAGCAATTCTGAGTCCCCTTGTTTGATTTTGAAAATATCCTCCATTTCTTTTTTGACTTTCTGAGCTCCCGGGTGTGCTTTAATAAAAGAATTTGCATGCTCAGTAAATACTATGTTAATGTACCCTTAGTGAGTGTTTCACCGAATTTCTTGGTCAATACTAATTCAATCTCCATTTTGGTCAAGTCATTGCCTTTGATACTTGTTGTGAATGCAGACACATGTTCTCGTGGATTAGTTGCTCCATCGTATTTTGGAATATCAGGCATTTTGAATTTCTTTGAAATTGGGAGGGGAGCAGCACTTGGCTTCCAAGGTTGCTGCGAATATTTATCCATATCTATCTCTTTGATTACGGGTGGCACCCCAGGTATTTTCTGTATGCGATCACTTTGCTCCTCAAGCTATTTCTGCAATGTTACTACTAAATTTTGTAAATCTGAATTGACAAAATTACCCGGTACTCCTTCTTGGGACTCGCTGGGGTTCCACCACATCTTGAATTAACAAGCCCAGAACGAGGATTCTCCAAAGTGTTGTTATTTGGAGTGGGTGTGAGTGGTGCAGCAGGTAACAGAATAGCAAAGGCTTCAAGAGCTCTCTTGACCTGTGCAACAATTAGTTTTTGCAAAGCTTCATCCATAGCTTTAACATTTTCAAATTGAGCGTTTCCATGTATAGATCCATCGGGGGTGCTCTATCTGTAGATTTCCCAGATGTTGTTGGTTTCCTTCGTTTCCTTAAATGTTGTCGTTATTTTTCGACATGGTTTTTGTAAAAAGGAAAGTTAAGCTAAAAAGAATAGATTATCAGAGTCCCGGCAACGGAACCAATTTGTTTAACAAAAAAATAAAATTTCGAGTAAAGTAATAATTTAGAAGAACTCGGGTTAATGAGGATCAAAGAATGAATAAAGGAGAATGATTTTGCCAATAATGAAATAGTCATAAAAACAAAGTAAACAAGTGTATTCAGATAGTATTCTGTGTCCTTACAATTGATCTATTCTCTCCATTTTATAGCCATATTGGAGATATGCATTTTGCCTTTTTCATAATAAGGTCATCATAGACAATTAAAGACATTATATGCTATGTTACATAATCATTGTATTTAATACAGATTTTCTAACATTTAATATTTAATGCTCACTAAATATTATATATGTACTTCCTTGTACTGTCAGGTTCATTCTCCTGAATTCTTAGATTTAAATAGATACGAACGTTAAATCTACTCGTGCCTCTGCTCGTGTCTATGCTCGTGTCTCTGCTAGTACTTTTCTTCGTACCAATACTCGTATTTGTTGCAACCCGTACCTCTTCACTAATTATCATTCTTTGACTAACCTTCACATCATAATGTGTCATCCTTGAATACTTCAAGGAGTGTAAACTCAATCTTTTCCAATATATTTAGTATACTATTTATTTGTCTTTATATTATAAATTCCCTGGATAAAATATTGTCCCCGCTACTACATACAAACTGAATTGAGAACCGCGTTGCATGCCACACCGGCCAACATATCTCCGGGTCTACCTTCATTACGGAACAGAATACCTTCCACTAATTCCTATAATGAGAGTGAGCTTACCATGGCAATGAATGGAAATAAGTTAATTTTCTTATACCGTCGTATAGCTTTTGGCACATTGAATACTTATTTGCAGCTGAACCGAACAATAGGATAAAACTCACTTCAAATAAATTGAAAATTGAAACATTACTACAATAGTACTAAAATTTAACGCCGGTGAATTGCCGATTGAATCATCTTTAATTATTTGCAAGTAAACCCCACAAAAAATTTTCATATCTTTAGCAGAAAGATAACACAACCACAAGTCGTCCATATCTGCACATTGAAACCATATGCAATAAAGAAACAGAGCGTGGTATGGTCCTCTAACCTTAACCAATACTTTGGCATCACGAGGAGTCGAGGACCATTCTGAATTCAGATTCTTTTTTAAATAAAACAAAAGAAAATTGGATCCCTTCCTTACCTATTAACAAGTTTCATTCAAGGTAGTAAACAATCTGCGTGTTCAACTGGAAACCTTATTATATTTTGCTGCCTTGCTGAGTGAAACTTTGACATACTAACAAAGATCATATATCATAATAGCACAAGACACAAAAGCATACTAAACTTAGACATAATTATATTTAAGAGAGAAAACATACAAAGTAGTCACCCTTTGGTCATGCATATACAAAAACGACAGCCTGACCAAAGATGGAGAGGGACCTTAAACCACTACCACAATTACATAATACTCCATATCAACATGAATCTAATACTCGACTGACCTCTTGCAAATGTCAAAAACCTCATTGCAAGAGGCCATTACCTGACTGACTCGACACATAACATAAAACCTAAAGATTACAATATGAAAAAACAAAGTAATACTACAAATTTCAAAGAGCTGCCCAATCAATCTCCACTGATGGATACTTTGGTAAAAAGAAGTTTTCTGATTCATCAAATGAAGGCTCAATGAAATCCAGGAAAGTAATATCAGACTCAGGCGATGATGTCACTGCTGATAATGATGATTCCTCAGACGGTGTAGGAGAAGACGACGACGTGGCCTCAATCTTGACATTAACATTTTCGGGACAATCTTGAACAGAATCTGAATCCAATTTGGATGCTGCTTTTTTGGACTTTCTTGGCTTGGAATCAGTATTATTATTAGAAGACAAGCCATCAGAATTGGCTAGGTTTTGGCAAATGGCTTCAAGTTTAGCATCAACAGAGGAATGCAAAGGCTTAAAATCAGATAATTCATTGTTTAATTGATGCCTTAGATGTGGAAAATTAAGCCTAGCAAACTCTCCTCTTAGCTTATAAGCAGCTTTGTCATAAGCCAAAGCAGCTTCTTCAGCAGTATCAAAAGTGCCAAGCCAAAGCCTAGTTCTATTTTTAGGAAGTCTAATTTCAGCTACCCATTTACCCCAATGACGTTGTCTCACTCCTCTATAAAGCTTTGTAGGCTTCTGTACAGCACCACCACTTTGCTTCATTGGGACTGGTTTAAGACCAAGATAGTTTATAGAATTCAAACTCTTAGAATATGTTGGAGTTGTTGGTAATAAACCTAAGCTCTGTTGTTGTAGTAAAAGTAGTTGTTGTTGTTGGTTTTGGAATTGGATCTGGGCTTGGATTTGGAAGATCTGAGAAGGTGTAAGATGGTTAAGCTCAATTGAACCTGTTTCAGCTACACGGCCCATAGGGTTAAAACTCGAAGATGGGATAGTGCAGAAATCAGTATAGAAATTGGGTTCTCCAAAAGGATAGAAACAAGAAGAAGAAGACGTTGAAGGTGAAGAAGAAGAAGAAGAGGAGGAGGAGGAGGATGGAGAAACAGAAGGAGAAATAGAAGAAGAACAAGAAGCACCTTTCATAAAAGGTTCAAGCGCTTTCATGAGTTCTTCTGATAAAGGATCTGAAAAAAATGAACTGTTGTTACTGCTACTAGTACTGTTGTTGTATATGTCTATAACTGCTGCCATGGTTAATATCAGAGCACACAATGAAACAAAAAAAAAACCAAGAATTCACAATAAAAAAGATGACCTGTTTCTTATACCAAAACTACAAAACAGGTAGAGATTTAGAAGGAACAAAAAAAATTACAAGCTTTTCTACAAAGTTGAAATTAAAAATCAAGAACCAAAAACCAACCTTAGGGATACAAAAACAAACCCTTCTGGTTGTTTGGAACAAAGAAAAATTCTGGAAAATAATAAAAAGCTATAGCAATAAAAAGAGAACCTGGGATCTCTGTTCTGAATCACCTGGCTTTCAAAACAAAACACCCAAAAGGGGGGGTTTGATTCTATCAAAAATATGTCAAGAAAAGCACACCCTTTAGTTTGAAAATCACTTTTGAAAGACACAGACGAGGACAGAAAGGGATCTCAAGAAGCGGGATGTCACAGAGGGGGAAGAAGAAAATAATAAATCAATTACACACACAAGTATTGTAGGTAGCCTCGCTTATTTTTTTCACTCTGAAGAAATGGAGCAGATGCTCTCTCTACTTAAAGACCTGCTATGTGCCTCTCTCATTCTCTCTCTCCACTGACTTTCCTAATTTTCTTTTTTCTTTTCTGGTTTTTGTTTATTCATATTTTCCTCTATGGCTCCCCGAATCTACTTTTACCATCTATGAGGAAATAATATTCCTTTTATTTCCAAGTTGTACTATTTGAGATATGTTATGAAATAATATAAGAACAACAACAATATAGAGAGAATAGGGAGAGGAGTATTCTTATTGATACTTTGAGATGGTTTACAATAGAATAGAACACCTATATTTATAGGGAGGTGGTGACTTAGCCACCAAGAATAAAACTCTAGAATCTCCCTAATTATAGACATTCACCTTAAATAGAAGTCTATTTATAACACTCCCCCTTGAATGTCTATTCAACAATGTGCCTCGTTAAAACCTTAAAATCGAAACCCAAACACATGTTTGAATATGCGCCTATTGGTTGCCTCGTTAAAAACCTTGCAAGGAAAACCCAGTGGGACAAAACCTTGTAAGGGAAAAAGAGTGCAACGCGCATTAACTCCGCCTAATAAGAACATCAATTTATATCCTTGAGCATTTGCATTCCAATCTTGTGCATCATCTTCAAAACGATCTTTGGTAGAGATTTGATAAATAACCGCTAATCTTCCTATAAATTCCATTCCTAAAAAACCCGGCAATCGTAGACTGCTTTGGTTTATCTAGTCTTGATAAATGAAAGGCACCCGCTCTTATTCCACACAGTAAAAGACCACATTAATTGGTTGACCAACACTATCTCGACCTTGAACTACCAGAGCGTTATAAATATTCGGCATCTTGCCCGGGGGAAAGGCTACATCTAGTACCGGACCGATGATTTGGACGACACGCCCCGGTTTTTTTTTTCAAGCGTGGAAAGCGGACCAACCCACTCTAGGGGGTTTTGTTTGATTGTAAGTACCATCACAATCTAAGCGACGCAAAACTGACATCGCCCAGTCGTGATAAGGCTTCAACAGCCTCTGCTTCACATAGTTGCCTATGATGAACAGTCGTAGCTTACCCGCCCCGGCAGTTGTGGCGGCGACTCCGCTACAGAACACTTCGCCAAACCGAGAAGCTGCATCATCCATAACGGGATGCACATTCTCGATATAACGAGTCTAGCAAAAACAATTCGAGGATTTCAATTGATCCTTTCCGGAGAATTAGATGGTCTTCCTGAACAGGCCTTTTATTTGGTAGGTAATATCGATGAAGCTACCGCGAAGGGAGACCTGTGTTTTTGGTAAACAGTCGCCCGGGCCTCTCCCGCCCCTTTGACAGCAATTCCTGCACTTGACGTCGGATCTCCTCATTTTCAAATGGGGATAAGCGAGAAGCCGCTTTGCAGGGTAGACTCGCTCCTACCTGCAACTAAAACTGCTTCTATATCCTCCTCTTATCTTAGGGGGTAATCAAGCCGGTACTTGTGGATTCAGGGGCGGCATCAGATCCAGATATTTCGAAATGTCATTAATGACAAAAGCCTCTTTCTCATTAATGACTGCCTCCCCTAACGAGCTCTATCTACAATGCATAATATAGATTGCTTTTTTAACAATGTTCTGTTTAAAATCGAAATGTTAGCTGGAATGTGATTGTTGTTTCTGATTTTTTTCTTCGATAAGTCATTTTTTTTTCAAAAACGGAATCGAAATGCGAAAGAATCTATATTCCCTATCTCGTATTCTCTATCCCCTAAATTAGCCTAATTAGATTCAATTTTCTTTTTTGTGGATTTCTTGACTTTTCGCCAAGAGGGGGTTTTTGGTACTAATTAAATTCACTAAGTCTCTTAATTCTTAATCAATGAGTTAGGCTAAAATATCAAAAAATAGGAGCAAAAACTTGTCAACCATATTGACTTGAATAAATATTCCGCACCTTAAAATCATCATTCTTGATAGATATGAACATCTTCATATAATGTCGCGGAATGACTCTTCAATATCTTCATAGATGTATTCTCAATGCCATCATGCTTATAGTTATAGCAAGATTCATATGTACACAAATTGTACTTGGGATGTGGTACTTCAGGACCAAGAATTGCATATGCTTCAAGCAACTTTGACTTTTATACTCTCAAATATTTGAACTACATGTCCAAATCTACATGGCTTTCACATGGAATCAAGTATTTGTCTATACGCTTTAAGCGTATCAAAGACTTTGTCCTTCTGGGACTTAATATGAGTATTTGTAGCGAGAATATAGTTACTTTCTTTGGATCGGCAAATGCGTATAGCATGCTTTGCAATATGTTGCAATTGAATTATCCCTTTTATGAACTTCAGGTTCATATCATGATATTCGGGGATCTATATATACAAATGATAATTCATCCTATGTAACCTTTCCCAATTGTTTATCATGTCTCCCCCTCATGTTAGAAAAACTAACTTGTTTCCTCAACTTTGAGAAATCATCTTTGTGCATTATCATGTCAATATACACAGCACATTAATAATAAGATGAAATTATTTGGTTCCTGACCCTGAACCACTTGTGAGGGGAGAATATACTCTCGTATACAACTTATATCAAACTGATATATATAACTTTGTTCTCATAAGAAACAGTTTAGCTATTAAGTGGAAGCACTCAATAATTATCTTGCTAAACCAACTTTGATATAAACCAACTTATCAAGATGAACTATCTTGAGTAGAGAATTTGGAAATTATGCTCGAAGTTAGATTACTGAGCAATTTACCTCGCAAGCACCGGCCAGGCTGCGGGTTAATAACAATTGCGCATGTAACCATTTCATAGATGCATCATATGTGGTATACATGGCAGGTGAATGGGCCCATATTCACCTTTGATATTTTCAGAATTTATGGGCGTCAACCCGAACTCTTTAGTTGGTCAGTTCATTAATGAGAACAAGTGATACAAGAGAATTCGTAAAGAACTTTCTAGTTCTTTAATATTCACCTATGTGAATTTGCACATCATACTTAAAATGAGATGGCTAACACGAATGCCAACTGAATAAATTATCAATATTGGTAAACTTCAAATTTACACCATGACATGTGCACTTATCAATAAACTTCAGGTTTATTATGACATGGGTTTTATACCAATAGATATCCACTTTATTGTGGCATTCTTTCGTTTGTGTAGTACAAACTGGAGAACAAAGCGGGTAGATTTTCATATACAAATTACCCCGCTACAAGTTGTAGTAATAGGAGATATCAAATCCTTCCTTTATTTATAGTCTCAATCGCTTTCGCGTGTACTTTGGAAACTGAATAAGTTTCTTTGAGACTTACTACAGCACAATACTCAATTGTGTTTCTCCAACATAGTAATAATTGGCTCTTCTAGAGCTCTCAATTAATTTTGTACTACCACAGATTCATCAACATCCATGTGGTGAATATCTTTCTTAAAGAGAAAGTTATTCCATTATGGTCATGTCAAACTTATATGCAAGATATGTTTCTTGCATTATCGTTGTCCTTTAATAGTCATATTTCCAAAATACTTTGGCGTACAATAGGTACGTGAGCAACGATCATTCATGCCATATATATAGCCAACAGGCTTGACACCATTAGGTGTTTCAACTATAGGGCCAATAACTTCACGTTTTGCCAGCGAATTCAATTCTGATTGAATTGCTTCTTGCCACTTTGGCCAATCATGTCTTTTTCGACATTCTTCAACAGATTGAGGTTCAAGATCTTCACATTCTTGCATAATGCTAGATGCGACATTATAAGCAAAGACATTACGATTAATATTTGCCTCAATATTGATTGGATTTATGGATAGTTCCGTATTTTCCAGAGCCTCGGGCTCAATGGATTCTTCATGAATCTCAGAATTTGTTAAATCATGAATTTCCTCATGAGATTCTTTCGTAGTGTCATTTAGATCATTTGCTTTTCTCTTTCTAGGATTTCGATCTTTGGAACCTAATGGTCTGCCACGCTTCAGGCGTGCATTTGACTCATTGAATATGACACTAGATGATTGTCCAACAGGGACATCAATACGGATTGGGACATTTTCCGCGGGGATGTGGGATTTCGTTATCCTTTTCAAGTCCGTAAATGCGTCAGGCATTTGATTTGCTATTCTTTGCAAATGGATAATCTTTTGTACCTCTCTTTCACAAATAGAGGTATGTGGATCAAGATGAGATAGTGATGCATTTTTCCACAAAATTTCCCGTTTGGTTTCACCAACTTCTCCCCCTAATTTTGGGAAAAGTGTCTCATCAAATTGACAGTCTGCAAATCGTGCAAATCTCCTGTCAATGTTTCGAGGTAGCGAATTAATGGAGGGTGATTCAAACTCAACATATATTCCTAACCTTCTTTGCGGACCCATTTTGGTGCGGGATGGCGGTGCTATAGGCACATATACTGTGCATCCAAAGATTCTTAAATGGGATATATTAGGTTCATGACCCAAAACCAATTGCAACGCGGAATATTTGTGTCAATTCGTCAGTCAGAGACGAACTACCATTGCTGCATGCAAAATGGCGTGACCCCAAGCCGAAGTGGGCAGCCTCGTTTTCATGAGGTATTCAAGATTATACTCATGTATTGTCTCAATCTGATATCCATTTTGAATGATATCTTTAAAACTCAACAAGTTCCTTTTAGACTTGGAGGAGAACATTTTGATTGATATCATTAAAACTCAACAAGTTCTTCTTAGACTTGGAGGAGAATATTGCATTCTCTAAGATAAACGTCGTGCCTTTGGGCAGAGTTACAGTTGCTCTTCCGGAGCCTTCAATCAATTTACTTCCCATGGTTTGACATACAAAAGAAAATATACGAACATGAGAATATACAAATCTGTTTGCTTCATATTTAAACAATATTTTCAAAATCTGCTGAGGTCAGTTGACTAACTAAATCAGATAGTCGATTATATGTTTCCATAATCGATTACTATGCAGTTTGAAAATTTCAGTTTAAGCATTTTCTTAAAACAATCGATTGTTAAACACACACAATCGATTGTTGAACATTGACAATCGATTGTTAAACACACACAATCGATTATTTGCTATTTTGAAAAAACTTCAGATCACATTGTCTTAAGACAATCGATTGTTAAACATAGACAATCGATTGTTGACTATTTTGAAAAAAAATTCCAGATCACACTGTTTTAAGAGAATCGATTGTTAAATATAGACAATCGATTGTTGACTATTTTTTAAAAATTCCAGATCACACTGTTTTAAAGACAATCGATTGTTAAACATAGACAATCGATTGTTTTGCAGTTTTAATGCGAAAATATGAGATAACCGACTAGTTTTTCAGGTTAGTCGATTACCTCTACTGGAAAGTAAAAATATTATTGATATTTAAGCATATTGATACTTTCTAAAGAACTAATACTAACATTATATCATGAACTAACTAATACGAGCTAATACTAATGGCTATTAGTTTATTCATTAACTAATACAAACAAGTAAAATAAAATCAAACAGCTCCATCTTCTTTCATCACGGATCCATCACCGATTAGGTGGTCTATCTTCCCCTCGGGTTGCTCAAAGAAGTTTGCCACGTCCAAGGGGGTGATGTCAAAGTTATTGTCAGAGACAAAATTTGTTTCCGGGCCTTTACTCTTTCGACATGCTTGATAAAGGTCAACCAAATGTCTTGGTACACGGCAAGCTTTTGACTAGTGCCCTTTCCCACCGCAACGATAACATATAGTTTCTGAACCTTTTGCCTTAGGATCCTCATAATCCCGTTTCTGCTTTCGGCGGTTATCTCTCTTCGGGGGGTGACAGACATCATGGATATTTCTTTCTTGTCTACGTCCACGGCTATGACCCCGATTACGACCACGACCATGGCCCTTTTCATGATTGGCATAATGAGAGTGCACCTTATCTGCTTCAGGCAGTGGTGTAGACCCAGTGGGTCGATTTTCGTGATTTCTTATGAGCAGGTCATTATTTCACTCAGCCACAAGTAGAAGAGAAATCAGTTCAGAGTACTTTTTGAAGCCTTTCTCTCTTTACTGTTGTTGCAGTACCATATTGGAGGCATGAAACGTTGTAAACGTTTTCTCAAGCATATCATAATCAGAGATATTATCTCCACATAGCTTCAATTTAGAAGTAATTCTGAACATTGCAGAATTATATTTAGAAACGGACTTAAAGTCCTGGAGCCTCAGATGAGACCAATCATATCGTGCTTGTGGCAGAGTGACCAACTTCAGGTTGTCATATCTCTCCTTTAAGCCTTTCCACAAATGAGTGGATCCTTGACGGTGAGATATTCAATCTTCAAACCTTCATCAAGGTGATGGCGCAAGAAAATCAAGGCCTTCGCACAGTCTTGGGTGGATGCTTTATCTCTATCTTTAATGGTGTCTCCAAGACCCATAGCATCTAAGTGGATTTCAGCATCCAACACCCATGTCATATAGTTCTTGCCCGAAATTTCAAGGGCAACGAACTTTCTTTTCGTAATGTCAGACATAATCGAAAATCAAATTAGGAAGAGAGAAATACCTTAGTTTTTCTCGATAGCGATTCTTGAGATGGTAGAGTCTCGTGCTGATAACGTGTTATGAAATAATATAAGAACAAGTAGAATAATACAAGAACAAGAACAATATAGAGAGAATAGGGAGAGGAGTATTCTTATTGATACTTTGAGATGGTTTACAATAGAATAGAACCCCTATATTTATAGGGAGGTGGTGACTTAGCCACCAAGAATAAAACTCTAGAATCTCCCTAATTATAGACATTCACCTTAAATAGAAGTCTATTTGTAACAAGATATATTTTTTTCTAGTTTTCAGAACCTTTTTATAGGAGTTATCCCTCTTTTAAATTCAAATTTGAAAAAAATTTATCAATTTTCAAAGATTTGAATTTTAGAAATCTCAGGCACATCAGGTTCAAATTATAATCTAAAAAGAGATGCATCTTCCATTTTTGAAATTATTTAGCTCCCGTCTCACCATAAATTTTGTCTTCTTATTTCACAAAAAGAAAATTATAAAAATATTATTTCTTTATGAAATACGATCATATTTTGGAGAATTTTTAAGTCCCCGAAAACTGATTTAGGCATTTTTAAGATGAAATATTTTTTGTACTCACAAAACTTCAACTTTTCTTCAAATAAAATTATCTATTGAACTTTAAAAAATATTTTGCAATATAACTTAAAAAATATTTTTTTCAAATTTCAATGAAATTTATGAAAGCTAGTTTAATCTTAATGGGCGTCTGGACAGAAGAATTGTAAAATTCTAAAAGAAATTCAAGTGAGAGTGGTATTTGAAAGTTAAAGTTGTGTTAGAACATGAATATAATTTTGGACTGATTTTCAATTTTTATGATTAATTTGAGGTGAAAATTTTAAAAACTAACCTTTTGGAGTTTTTAATATTTATTTTCAAGAAAATTTTAAAAAATTATTTTTAAATTCTTATTTTAAAAAAAAATAATTTTCTTTTTAAAAAATGAAAAAATTTGTTCCAAACGACCTTTTAATATTCCATCAACTATCACTGAAAATACATTGCTGTAATAATAATTATACTTAAACTTACAATTCTATTCATAATGAAAAGCTTATACAATTGTACAAATACTCTTGGCCTCTTTTTAAATTGTTTAGAATTTCAAAAAATTTTATTTTTTTTTAAATTTCGTAGCAAATCAAATAAGTTCACACAAATTAAAACAGATGGAGTAGTAGTCTTTGTTTTATTAGATACTTGACTTATATTTTTTTTAAAAAAAATTAACTTCACCTTAACAGGGAGGGTAATTTTTTTATTAAAAATATATTATCCTCAACAGGGAGGGTAACATTTTCATGGTACTAGATCTGACATTTTAAAATTTACGAGTAAATTATTCCTGCAATGTTCTCAAATTCACCTCTCTTTATCAAAGTTACAAATATACCTTGAAATGCGTGAGAATTTAGCTAATCTGACTCTGAAACGTCAGGATTATGAAAGCGCGTTATATAGGCAGGTGGAGGTTGTTTTGCTGCAGTTACACGCGGCATAACATCAATGGATGAATCTAATAAACTTGACTGGTTATTGCCGGTCTCTGTCAACTTTTTAATTAATTTAATGCGTTTTTTGTCCTTTTCTCTATTCACGTCTTGTTTTGCCAACTGGATGTGACAAAGAAATTGGTTAGAGCCTGATTGGATGAACTTGTTTTTTTTTATAGTATTTTAGTTTAAAATAAGTATTTAAAAATATTTTTTAAATTTATTTAAATACAATAAAATTGCTAAAAAGCAATTTTAACTTAAAAACACTTCAAATAAGTCAATTGAAATGGGTTCTTAATTTAACCGTATTTTTGCGGCAAAGTTACTCTACCAATCTTGACCTTTTCAAAAGGTTTTGAAAATATATTTTGGAATTTGCTCCCTGAAATAAAATACTCCATTTTATAATGTTATGATAATTATTTGTTAAAAAAATTCTTCACTACCGTAGAATCTATTTTAAAATGCAATTTGGAAAGGGCAAGAAATTTGAAAAGAATGGACCTTTGGCCTAACTCAACCCCAAAAGCTAGCTTATGAGGTAAGGATTGCCCAAGCAATATAAGGAGATCAAGGACCTCAAATCCGTCCGATGTGGGACAACTCAACAAAATTATTCTATAAACTATTGTTCTAAAAGCAAAACAAACACACACTGTTAAAACTTTTTTCAAAAAAAAAATAAAAAAATCGTAAATGTACTTAAAATAGCACTTTTAAGCAACTCCCCCAATAATAAACACATGATTTGGATTTAAAGGGTTGGGTTTAAATCTACTTCAGATTCCAAACATGTAAATTAGGAGAAGAATTATATTCTCGCACTCTATTGGACATAGTTTAAAATCAGCATAAAAAGCCAAGATATAAATTTAGCTCATGTTTTTCATTCTAGTCTCTGTTTTTCCACTTTGGTATAATGTGTCTAGTTTGACATTTATAGCATTTATAAAGTGACTATATAGTCTAAATGATTTTCAGAAATTTCCAAATGATATGATTCAAACATTGAATACAAAAATCAATAAGTAAGTCAAATCTTTCAATAAAAAATATATGAATATATATCCACGCATTAACAACGGCATAAACTAAAATAAATAAAGGCAGCCCTTGAATACCAATAGGGTCGTTTATTCCCCTTGGTGGCTTGACAAAACAAAAGACGATTTTCGTTGGATGAAAGCTTAACTTCCGTGATATCATTTCTCATTTCATACCAACTCCCATCTAACCTAATGCACACTCCTATCTAATTCCGTCATTAGAATGGACATTTAACAAGAAAAAAAATGTTGTAAGGACACATAATATTAAGTAAAATACATGTTTTTTTTGTCACAACGTTAGACCTAATAAATGTAGAGACGTATTTGAGATTCCTATTTAATTGATTCAACTTTTATGTGCTTATTGCTAATTTTTGATTTTTCAACTATAACTTAACTATGGTAAGTGTTAAGTATTTTTATTATTTAATTCATACAATTAGTTTTAAATTTGATGAAAACATAGGACGTGAGTAAGTATGTACCTATCATTAATCGGTTGACTAGAAATATACCATGACAAAAATTCAGTACCGAACTAGAAGTATTTTTTTCCTTAATATAATAATCATAATAATAATAGAAATAAAGAAAGCCCAATAGAGCAACAATGATAATTTAACTGCCTTAGCTAAAATTTCAAACTAATATGTGATGACATGATTAATTAGAAATAATAATCAAGATTAGGTGGTTGATAGGGAATAAGTCAAAGTACCGGGCGTAGAAGGGAAGTAAATATTACAAAAAGAAATAAAAGAAAAGTGCAAAAATGAGTGATTGTGGAGAGTGAGTGAAAAATATAACCATGTGAGGTGGAGAAGAGAAAGTCTCAGAAAGATGGATTATATCGTCAGTTGCGGCGCCCATTGGTGCAAAGAGTAAGATAGATTCTAGAATTGTGTGGACTTGGCCGAAAATTTTATTTTGTGTCTAATACAATTTATACTAATTATATAAATAATTTTTTATAATATAATTTTGTGGATCCTGAATTCTATGGATTCAGAAGTCTACTATTAGAATCTACAATTTTATAAGATAAAAAATATCTTATATAATTAGTATAAATTATATAAGACACAAAATAAAAATTTTGTAATTTGGCCTTCTCACGCTATTCATGTGATTTAACTAATCCTTTTGGTTATAATGTGGTTCAGGTGATTAACCATGGTTAGTGTCGGAAGGTGTGGGATGTTCTTTATGGATCTTTGATTGAGTTCGTCGCTCATTTTTCTTGGTGGATCTTTGGTTGAGTTCGTCGATCTTTGGAGAATTTTATATATTTATCGCTAATAACTTTAAATTTTATGAAAATACTTTCATTAACTATTCAATATATGACGTACAAAAACAATTGTATTTTAAAGTGAACTTAGAACAGAAAAATAAGACATTTGAATTTGAAAAAGACTTGATGAAAAAAAAAGGATCCTTAGTAATAAGGTACTAATTTACAATAAACAATCAACTATTGTGTTTCTTGTCTACCTCATAACATTACAATATTCTATTTCCTCGTAAACTTATTCTAACATAGTAGAGTGACACTAAAGAAATCTAAGTTTATACGTGTATAGGTTATAAATTCACATGAAGATTAGTAAAAAATTTACTGTACATTAAATAGATTATCACATCAAAGTTTTACATAAATATCAAGATTTATGGACGATAACAATGATTTTGCTCTATACCTATAATCTTGATCCATAAAACTTAGAACTTTTCAAATCTCGGCTTCTGCCTCATTAGGTAATTATTTCAATACAATAAAATCTGAACTCTTCAAATCTCAACTTCTACCTCATTAATAATTATATTTCAAAACATCAACCTTATACTAATACGTATTGATTTTCATAAAAGGGCTGGATAATAATGATAAAAATTTATACGATTAATGCACTAAACCAATAACTAGTGGAAGAAGTTTGTTTTTACGTGAAATTTATCTCTTTATTATAGTTCAATTATTACTTAATCACGATGCAACTGAACATGATTGTTACATAAATTAGATTCGATAAACTTTTTTCCTAACAATATTCTAATGCACCTTTTTTTTGCATTTGAACGGACCGATTATGATATTTCATCTTCCTTTAAACTTTTGAATGGTTCAATTTGTCAGTCGATCATAAATGATAACAAATTCAATAAATTTTTTCAATATAGAAAAATATAATGAAAAAGTTAACCATAGTCACTTTATTTGTTTTGTTTAAGTAAATTGTTTTATATTTTCTTCCAAAGGTGAAGTGGAGAAGCATGATGAGTTAAAGCTGGGGCTAAGTCAAACCTTATGTGTTAAAGAGATAATGTGCATGCGTTCCTCCGCAGTTGCGTGAGAATGAAGCGTCGCGAGAATCAAAAAAGGTAGGCCCGGTCTTCTTTAATTGTTGATGGGTAAGTGGGTCCTTTGCTGACGGGATCCCACGTCGTTTCTTACGTGGATGTCACGTCGAGGGGGCTGCCGTTATTCCTTCGCATCTATCCAAAAAGTATAAATTTACACTCAGATAGTGCCATTTTTTTCTTCTTTTTCCTTTGTGAATTATGCCATTCTTCACTTAAACGTATTTCTTTTTGTTTTTCTTTCCAAAGAAAACAACAACGTAATACATATTTCTCCAAAAAGAAAAAGAAAAGGTTATACTGTATTGTACTTGTGTGAAGAGAAAACAAAACTCCGGAAGGTGTAAATAATGAAGCATTTATTGTTTTCTCAATGTTTAAAAAGAATGTACAAATTCCATAAATACCAATCAGAGAAATCGATCAAAACGTCTCCTAATACGTTTAGTCACTATTTTGATGATCAGTTGGTCGATATATTATCGGCATAAATACTAAAATGACCATATGAAGAATTTAAGATATATTTTAATAATTTAATTTATTATTAATTATTAAATTTAAAAATTTACCGATCAAAGTTGGTCTGTAAATAAAGAATATATTTTTTACAAAAAATTAAAATTTAACAATACCGACCAAAGATGGTCGGTAATGTTAAATTCTGGGAATTCCTTGTTCATTAATCGACCAACTTTGATTGGTAATTGTAAATTATTTATTTATTTTTTAATGATTACTGACCAACTTTGGTCAGTAATTTGCAGGAAAATATTTTTTTATTAGAAACTGACCAACTTTACTCGATTTTGTGGGTTTTAATTTTGGCCTAAACTACCTATTTTGACAGCTACACCACCTCCCAGCATGCCAATACACCTAACAGCTACATAAAAAAAATAAAAAACAACAACAACAAAAATCAATAAATACATTAAAACTGACTAATTAAAGTTCAATTGAACATAAAATCCAGAACCAAGTTAAAACTTATTACAACTAGTTCAAACCTGGTTCTATTTATGTAGTTCAAAGTATATAAAACTCAAGGGCTATTTTCCACAACATCATCATCATTGCCTGATGAACTTTCATCTACAAAACGGTATAGAGAAGGGTATTGTGGTGGACTGGAGGAACGATCACGGGGAGGTCAAGCCTTTAACGATGACTCATGAGACTGGGGCAACAGAAAAGCCCCAGTAAATATGAGAGTTCTGATATGAGCTTGCATGCCAAAGAATTGAGAATATCTAATCCTTTCTCTTTCCTTGGCCGCTTCTAGCTTGGATGTGAGTTTTGTCACAATCTCCCGCATAGTAGAGAGGCTCTCCATATTATGTTGCTCGCCTTGAGAGAAAGTCCATATTCCTTGCATTCCACACTTACAGCGACAGAACTTTTTAGCATCCATATTCTTTCAGCATCCTCGTCCAAAGGTTGGGTTGGCTCGCCCGATTCACCAGCTGGCGGAGTGCGGATAAATTCCTCTATGTTAGTTCGGTAGCTACCCTATACGAAAATTTAAATTGAATTAGTATTTCAAAATTTATATAAAGGTAAATTAAAATACTTATTGAAAAGTGAAAGCTTACATATAAAGTCGAGGTCCGGTCCTCGACCCACCTTTCTTGATCCGTTTTTTCTTTTTCTTTATAACTTGGTCGGTTATTTCATGAGTTACTACTCTATTTCTCCTATTTTTGCTTCGTCATGTCTTTTTCAGCTGTATTATGTGATATCAGGTTGGTTGGTTCGGGTTCGGAATGATTTTGGTAAGGTATGAGACACTTAGCTAAAGTTTGGTCATAGATTCCAGATTAATTTTAAAAAATCTAATTTGAGTAAAGTTTGGTTTGAAGATGAAAATGTGTTTGGACATACGTTTTCAAAACATATTTTCCAACTTTATTTTGGAAAAATACGTATATAATTTCTAAGTTTTGGGATTTTGGCCCAAAATCAGCAGTTGGGATAATTTTGGAATTCGGGATTTTGCCAAAATGTAGGCAAAATTTATTTTCAAACATGAATTTTGAAAACAAATACCAAATTTAATTTGAAAAAACTAATGGTCAAACGGATCCTTAATCTCTTTTGAGTAAGCTTAAGTTTAAAAAGTCAACCGGATGTTCAGTTACGGGCAGGTCTCGGATGTGAATTTTGATGATTCGGATAGCTTCTTCATGTTATTTGGGACTTAGGAACGTGATTGGAACATATTTTGGAGGTCCGTAGAAGATTTAGGCTTGAATTGACGAAATTGAAAATTTGGCATTTTTCGGTCGGTAATGGAAATCTTGATATTGGGGTCAGAATGGAATTTCAAAAATTGGAGTAGGTCCGTTGTATCATATGTGATGTGTGTGAAAAATTTTAGTTCATTCGAATGAGGTTTGATAGGTTTTTGCATCATTTGCTGAATTTGGAAGTTTGGAAATTCTTAGGCTTAAATCTGATGGTGATTTGATATTTTGAGTGTTCCAAAGGTTGGAACAAGTTTAAATGATGTTATGGGAATGTGTTGTCATGTTTGGTTGAGATCCCGGGGGCCTTAGGTAAGTTTCGGGTGGTTATCGGATCATTTTGGAATTTGGAAAGATAGTAAATTTTCTAGAATTTTGTTGCAGAGATTTGTTCTTCGAGTTTGCTAGAGGGATCTTGCGTTCGCGAAGGGATGTTGAGTGAGGAAGGTGAGTTGCTTATTACATTCGCGATGTTGGTCCCGCTTATACGAAGGGTGAGGATGAGTGTGCATCGTGAACATGTGAGTGGAGTCGCGTTCGCGAAGAGAAGTGAGGCAGTTAGAGACCTCAGGTCCTTGGTCTATGCATTTGCGAAGGTCTGAGCTGGCGAAGTATCGCCTTAGCATGCCATATTTCGCGTTTGCAAAGAATAAAGCAGAGAGGAAGTATTTTTTGGTCTACGCAAACGCAAGAGGGCGGTCGCATTCGTGAAGAAGGACGCACCTGGGTAAAATCTTTAAGTTAAAAAATGAGGGTTTAGTTCATATTTTCGAAACCTCATTACAGAGCTCGGGAGAAGGCAAATTTAGAGAGGATTTTCAAAGGAGTGATTGGGGTAAGTGTTCTTCACTTGTTTTGTGTTAAATTCCATAATTATATCTTGATTTTATCATTTGATTGAAATTTTGGGTAAAAATTGGGGAAAATGGATGAAAAATTAGATAATAGATTTTTGCGGATTTGGATGACCTTTTGACGTCAGATTTTGATAAATTTTATATGGGTAGACTCGTAAGAGAATGTGCTCTCTAGTTTTGCGATTTTATTGGATTTCAAGAAGTGGGCCCGGGGGTCGGGTTTGGCCAATTTCAGGATTTTTGAGTTAATTTGATAATTTTCGTATGGGTTTCATTCCTTTGCATATATTGATGATAATATACTAATTCTGGTTAGATTTGGGGCATTTGGAGGCCGAATCGAGAGGCAAGAACGTCGCAGGCTATAGTTTGGCTTGATTTGAGGTAAGTAACGCTTCCAAACTTGGTTCTGAGAGTTTAAAAACCCCAAACTATGTGTTCTATGATTACTATTGAGGTGACACAAATGCCAAGTGATGGGCGTGTAGGTGTGCACTATGAGAATTGTGTCCTGGATCATTCCATGGCACCGCTTAATGACTCTTTCTTGGTGATATCTATGTTGTGATAATGTGATTAAGTTAATAAGCTGTAGATCATGCTAATTACAATGTTAAGGTTTCACGCCGATACTGTTATGACCCGGGAGGCCCTTTTTGTTGTCATATCATTAGCTTCATTGATATTCTGTACTTAGTCATATTCATGCATTTTATATCATTGCTCAGTCTCGATTATTGTTATTTGGTACATCATATCATTGTGCGGGCTAGTATCATGACATTTTGAGCCCGTGTGTGTAAGAATGGAGAATGATGACTAAGTGACGCCAAGAGCCTGATTGTGAGTGATAGTTATGGGATCGGGCTGCACACCGCAGCGGTTATGTTAATGATTATGATAGCTCTTGGGTTGTAGGATCTCCTCTGGAGTCTGTAACACACCCAGTAAGCGCAATTGATGATATTGAGGGATGGATCTTCCATGGACATGGATCTTATCCGAAGTATTTATACCTGGAGATGGATCTTCTCCATAGGGCAGGAATGGCCTTCCTCGGTACTGGTTTACTGCAGTCAGTGATCTGTATATATTCTGGGATAGATCTTCCCTGGGCCGGACGGCCATATACAGTACCGAGCGATTGAGCACTTGTGAGTGGTGTTGATACCCAATTTTTTATTGTATATTTTTAATATGCGAAATACTTTCAAAATAACCTGTATATGCATATATAAGCATGTCCAAATGTTTTATTATTTTTTCTTAATTTTCAAATATTTTAAAATCAATTTATTGCCCTATTTTATCAAGGAAACCCCCAATAATTATTCTCAAAAGTATCATTTTGGGGATTCATTTATTGGATTCTCATATTCATGCTAAAACATAGCTAACTTAATTTTTTCATATTCTTACAAATTTATTTAGTATTTTTAAAAGCTAAATTGCATATAATTGCAATATAGCCTCTTTTAAGATTTAATTGTGTTTGTATTTATAAAATTAACTCCAATATTTTTAATTTGATAATTATTTGTTACCTATCATTTTAGTACTTTTAATTTATTTCCAAAAGTTATTTTACTATTTTTTATAAAATAAATAAGGAAAAAGTGGCTATTTAAATGTTAGCCCATTTTCATTTCAATTTTGGCCGGATTTGGCACCCTAATTAAACCCAACCGGAGGCCTAATTATCCTTACCCAAAACTTAATCTACCTGACCCACGACCATTTTAAATAACCTGCCCAGATTTCCTTTTAATCATGTCGTTGATCACCTAGATCAATGGCTCATATCTGCCCCCTTCATTTTTAACCTGAACTTACCCCTAACCTAATCATTTCTCACCTATAGCCGCTCTTGATTCCCCCCTTCTCTCAAACTCTCTATCAAACCTAGCCGCCGCCTTCTATCATCACCCTAAAATTTCCTGAATCAATGGCTTCCAAAGCTATTAAAGGCCTGTATCTGCCTCCTACAATTCCTACATGCTCGATTATTATGGTTTCAAGACCAGACCTAGAAGAAACTTGTCCCAGACCTTGGTCGATCTCCGTTTTTATGGCTGTCTCCGGTCATCCTTGACCTTGCTCCGGCCAGCCATGGCTATTCAAGCCTGATCTTGATTTCTCCTACTTAGATCAATGACTTTCATAGCCTTTCTCACTATCTAGGTTCTTCTGAAACCCTAACCTTTGCGGTTCTTCTAATTCTTTTAGATTCTTTTTAGATCTGTGTATCCCTAAGCCTTCAAAAGTTTGCTCGAATTTCTTTCAAAACTTTACCTTCAGAACCTTTATTTTTTCGATTTAGGGTTTTGTTTAATTATTTTGAAGCTTTTTTTTATCTTTAACATGTTCTATTGTTTTTCTTTATGTTGTTCTTCTACTGGAGTGTACATGTTCCTTTTTGAGGATTTTGATTTTTACTTTGTTGGTATTTTTTTTGCCTGATTTACTTATTTTTCATCTTTGCAACTTGTTTGATGGTAAGAACCCTAAAATGTTGGGTTCATTCGAGTTCTGAGACTATTTGCTATGCGACTTACCTGTTCTTCATGCTCTAAATTCGATGGGTTTCAAGACCCTAATTTCTTTGGACCTATTCGAGTTTCTAAAGTTGTTTCATCTATTGTTCGACTGAGTTTCGAAATCTTTGTTTCATCTTCGGTTGCTATATGTGATTTTTATTTCCTGCTATCATTGAAACTTGACTATATTTTTAGAAAGGTCTTTCTACTTGACCTCTTTGCATGCTATTTGACACTCTCTTTTCCCTATTACTGAGTTACTAAGACTGACCTATATGAGTGCCATGTCTTGATAGTCCACTACTTACTAACTTTATGATTGCATGACACTTCTCTTTGTCCTAAATTCATCCTTGCATGCCTAATACTTATGAACTCTCTTATATGCTGAATTTCGCTCTGAAATGACCTTCAATTTGGGACTGATTTCATGCCTCCTTGTGTAATTTTGATTGCATTCATGTGTTAAGTGATTGACTCTTTCCTTGTTTCACCTTATTGATTTCCCTGTATCTTGGGTTGATTTGGAAAACTTTCCTTAGATCTTCAATTCTCCTATTTCTAACTTGGTTTATTTGTTTATTCATGAATTAGTAATTTCGAATCCTTAATTCCTTGATTTACTATATATTGATTGTCTCTGTATTATGCAACTTTAATTTGTTTTCTTACCTTATTTGGTTAACCGAGTATTTCAAAGATTCTTTCCTTAATTAAACCCATATGTATTTACCCCCTAATTGTCTACTTTGCTCAAAATGTTTGCTTGATCTCTTTCCTTAAATATTCTCTGTCCATTACCGTTTAAGTTAAACTCCTTAATTAAAGGAAGTCCTTATACTAATAGATTTTAATTGGTACAAAGATTCATAATTACTACTAAACTATGATTTTTGCCTTGTTTTCTACCTATTTTTCAAATTATGAATACCATGCTCTTTCATTAACACAGACATGTACACTCTTAGTTTCTGAACTCACACTCAAAAAGTATTCTCTCTTGTTACTTGTATTGTGGCATGCTTTCAAGTCCTGCTACTTGCTTTTATTGTATCTTTCTCTTTAAAACTGGTATGTTCTGATTAAGATTTTCAGCAATCACAACAATGTGTTTACTTAATACTTTTACCCTTTTGTCTGCCTACTGCTTGTGTTTAGTTCAGTACTTATTTTAGCTTGTTGTAATTTCCTTCTACATGTCATGCATCTACTATGCATCCTAAATGTGTTTGCTGTTAATGGTTTGTTTGAGGCATGACAGTATTAAGTATTACTGTCTATGACTCAAACTTGATTCTCCTGGAATCATAACCTCTATGTCACCATCATATGTTGTGTATTCTTATTGATTTTGTAAGTATAAAAATACTCTCTATTGTTGTGCATGCCCAGAATTATCTAATGCCTAAGTACATAGGCTCTTTGCAATCCCCAATCCTTGAACCCTTTTGTGTGAAATCCTCAATCCTGTAATTGTTTCCCAGCACCTCTTCCCCTCCTCTTTACTTTCTTAGTTCTTTAAAACTATGTTTCTTCACTTGCACTCTCTCTTAGACTTTAAGTTATGCCCCTCTCTTGTGAGCCTTGCCTTGGGACCCATTGAGCTTCCCTTGAACTTGGACATTGAAGGGCACTTCCATACTGCACTTGTCCCTATTCTGGTAATACAATTTGGGTGTGAGCACTGCCCAGAGTCCCATTGAGGCTCTTAGGAAACTCTGACACACTCAAATTGGAGATAGGCTTTGGATCAACGGTCTTTGAGTTGGTCTATCTCATAATTTAGACAGGAAGACAAAATCAGGCTTCCTCTAGTTGTACTTCTTTTTTTACTTTTCTGATGTAATTTATTTCTAGTTTGTAATAAGTTGTAATAAACATTTCGGGCTGGCCAGTGAAAAGGGTTGGGTAACTATACATGCAAGGGTCAAAATCATGCCTATTGGGTGTTTCAATTCCTAGATATTCAAACTTCACCTAGAAATCATGTCTATAGGGATGCTCTAAATTTTACATATCCAACCATATATAGAGACCATGCCTATAGGATTGTCATAATTATGCATATGCAAACTGTACATAGAAACCATGCTTGTAGGAATGTTTTAATTCAAACTGCATTTTAAATACCATGTCTATAGTTTCAAAACAAGTGCATTTTAGATACCTTATCTATAGGTTTAAAAATCAGTTATGTGTTTTAGATACCATGGCTACAGGTTTTAAAAGAAACAATTTCTGCATTTTAGATACCATGTCTGTAGTTTTTTTTTTAAAGAAAAACGTTCTGCATTTTAGATACCATGTCTATAGGTTTAAAAATAATTTTCTGCATTTGATACTATGTCTGCTCTACATTAGATACCATGTTTCTGAGGTTTAAAACAAGATTTTGTGTTCAGATACTATATCTATAAGTCAGTAACATATAGAAAACATGCCTATAAGAGTTTCTAAAAGAATCTAATTTGCTTCATTCATTGTTAGCTATAAAATCAGTAATAATATATACTATCACCTGAAGAACCTGTAATCAATTAGTTAATTCTGCATCTCTTTTGATAATCCAATTCCTTTACTAAACCAAAGTTAGCACTCATGTCTATAGGATCCCAAATAATTCATTTCGTGTTTTACTGTCTTATCACATTCTAAATTCAGTAGATGTCATGTCTATAAGACCCCGTCTTAACACTTAGGCAAGGTTTAGAGTAATAATTTAAAAGAATTATATCTACTTCTATTAATTATTACCACCAGTAGGCAGGCCTAATTTGGGCTTCTTATCTGAATTATGTAATAATCTAGTCTGTCTTAACATTTAACGTCCATCGTCTTTTAATTTTAATCAAACCTAATCAGTTTGTGCAAGACATGCTATTATATGATTTTCTGTTCAAGGGGGTATAACTGGGCCTTATATGTTTATATATCTCCCAAAATAGACAGAATGTCTTTTGTATGTCGCCTTAGAATTTTACCTCTGAACCCCAAATAAGCCTAATATCCCTCTTTAGGTTTAGTAGTCCTAAGTGCCTCCGGGACTGATAGGAACGAGATGGGTAATAGCATGCAATAAGTAATTGAGACCAATCCGCATTTTAAATACCTTGAGGGGGTGGGAAGGGTAGATATAGATATGATGACCATACGATAATGTCACATATAGACCCTCATTGAGGAGTGATTATCGACGGGGTGATCCATATTTTTAATAAACCTAGGACCCCCTTTTTCCTTATTCTTTACTCTTTTAGTATTATAACTCTTTATTTTAAAATAAGCTTTTCCAATTTGTCTTTCAAACTTTGTGTACCTTCAAACCTTTATGTGTTGAAATCCCAAATTATTTGAGCCTTATTTGCCTATATGTTAATTGCATCTCAATTCACAATAATTATCTGGCTGGGAACCACACTAGTGGATTCCGAGGGGTGCCTAACACCTTCCTCTTAGAATAATTCAAATCCTTACCCTATCTTTGGTTGTTCAAATCAAACTCTTTTGGTGTCCTAGTGCACCTGATCATTAGGTGGTGACTCTTCAAATTTAAACTCAGTAATTAAAAGGAACGAGTTGTCCTTCCAAATGTCATAAACCTTATTTTTGCGGCGGAAAAAGGGGGCGCGACGGCATGGAGACTCTGTTTGGGATTTTTAGGCTTGTACCATTTCAGACTATTAATGTTAATTTATTCTTCTTTATGCGCAATTATTTGTTTATTTCTCTTAAGCATTCAATTTCCTTTTTATTGCGAAACTGACTTGTCTTTTGTTTCTTTCCTTTACCGCTTTCTATCATTTTCGCTTTAAATTGCGAAATAATTGTATCTACTTCTTTCTTAGACGTGCAAATACATGACAACATGGCTTTAATTATTGCATAATCATGATCAACATCATGTTCCACTCGTGCCAAACAAATCCTATACCAACGCTTATAATAACTGGTTGCGCTCTTCCGATATTATCATTGCCTAAATTCGAAATGGCATATATACGATAAAACCAGTTGATCTATGGTGTAGTCAACTGTTCCGTGCCTTCTCCCTTGATTTTTCCGGTCAAGGGTACCGGTCTAAAACCCCATAGAAACCTTACTCTCTTTGAATTGTGCACGCATCATGGTCAAACCTAGCCAGATCAGTTATGTTGTCCACATAATGATCTTTTAAGATGGCCTTGTCCAAAGTCCACTAGGTTTCCCTAAGCCCAAATGGGCATCATCACATTCTGTGCATTTATTTGGAGAACTAAAATAATTCATGCTAATATTTGATATTAAATAGTCGAGTTTGGTGGGGGTAGGGTCTAACCCTTTTGTTTTGTAGAATATAAGGCATGAGGTCCCCAGTTTCGGTGTCATTAGCACTCCCTCACTCTTTCTAGACTGGTGGAAGAGTCTTCTATCAATTGATCAGATCAATGAGTGGAAAGAGAGGGTCGCCAAAGCTAGCGGAAAGTTGGAACATCTAGAATACAGTCTGCTGGTATTGGAAGGAAAAGTGAGGAAGGGAGTCACCGACTACCTGAACTCTGAGGGAAACGAAGGAGAACACCTGGAAAAGGCATTTTTACCGATGAACCTACGCGAACCGGAGGATTTGATAAATTAAAGCATTCAATCTGGGGAAAGTCCTTTCGGGACCAAGTAGATAGGAGTTTACCTTTTTCATTTTATGAATGTAATAAGTCTAATAGTCATTAGTAACTTTTATTTTATATTTATTTAAGTGTCGTTTTGGATTCGTCTTATTTTTATCAATAAAAAATGAGGCAATTAGCATTCCAAATTAATTTTTTGGTAGGCCTACCTCGACCATAATGAGGCTCCCAAATTACGGCACGCTTTACATTCCTGCACTACCTGTTTAAATATTACAATACTTTTTATGATTCTCACTAACTTGTTTACTTTTTTGTTTTTTTTAAATTTTTTGCTTTTATTATTCCCCTCCCCAAAGGTTAGTTCATGCACTCTAGCAACATCAACTTACTCAACGAGATTCAGGGGTCCTCCACCCACTCCTTATCTTAGTCCTGTTAAGAGCAAGAACAACGACGACAATGATATGGACTGTTGTGTTATTCTTGAGGAGGATAGGGGAAGGTCCTTCCATACAAGCCGTGAGTAGAGGATCATACCTCAACAACTGGACCATCAGGACCACCAGAGCCCGCGAGCCTCGGGGTAGCAAGGCTGAACAAGCATCATGCACTATCTTGTACTTTACTAGTTAATTTTTCCTTTCGCATTTTGATGTCTGCAATAAGATATTCAATGTTTGAAAAAGTTATGGAATATATCAAACCATTTCGATATTTTCTTATGAATCAACACTCATTATTATTCTTCTCTCATTACTTTACTTATACAACATTACTACTAGTTATCATGATAAACCAAGACTATAACATGCAATAAGACAATGTAACAAACAGACATTGACTCAGAAGAAGATGGCATACCTGAGGAGATCCTCAAAGAAGTTGAGAACTTTGAAAATCAACCTAAGTCCAACCTGGACGAGACTAAGATTGTTAACCTAGGAGATGTAGAAAACATCAAAGAAACACTAATCAACATCCACTTATTTGCCATCAGAAAAGAAGGAATCCACAAAATTTCTAAACAAATATGAGGACATATTCGCTTGCTCGTACGAAGACATGGACGATTTGAGTACATCCATTGTGGCTCACAAACTGCCAACCAATCCAACAGGTCTGCCGGTAAAGCAAAAACTCAGAAAGTTCAAGCCTTATATGCGTTTGAAAATCAAGGAAGAAGTCACCAAGCTGGTCAAAGCTAAGGTTCTCAAGGTAGTAGAATACCTGACATGGTTAGCCAATGTTGTGCCAATACCAAAGAAAGATGTGAAGGTTAGAGTCTATGTCGACTACTGTGATCTCAACCGGGCCAGTCCGAAAGACGACTTCCCTTTACCAAATATACACATCCTGATCGACAATTGCGCCAAGCATAAGTTGCAATCATTTGTGGATTGTTTCCCTGGTTATCATCAGACCTAGATGGATGAAGAAGATGCTGAAAAAATGACTTTCATTGCGTTGTGGGTAATGTACTGCTACAAGATGATGCTGATTAGGTTAAAAATTGCAGGGGCCACCTACCTGAGAGCAATGATTACCATTTTTCATGATATGATACACAAGGAGTTCGAGGTATACGTAGATGACGTTTTCATCAAGTCCAAGAAGGCCAGTGATCACATGGAGTATTTGATGAAGTTTTTCAACAAATTACGAAGGTCCACCCTAAAATGAATCCCGTGAAGTGTGCATATGGGGTTTCCAGCTTGGGTTTATTGTGAGTCATCGGGGAATTGAACTGGGTCCATCAAAGGTCAAAGCTATTCAAGAATTTCTACCGCCAAAGAACAAAAAGGATGTGATGAGTTCTTGGGGAGACTCAACTACAACAGCCGGTTTATAGCACAATCTATGGTCATATGTGAGCCAATATTCAATATGTTGAAGAAGGATGCCACCACCAAGTGGACAGATGAATGCCAAAAAGCTTTTGACAGAATAAAGGAATACCTATCAACACCACTAATCTTAGTTCTGCCTGAGCGAGGTAGACATTTGCTACCCTATATCGCAGTATTAGATGGTGCCTTTGGTTGCGTCCTGGGGCAGCATGATGAAACACGAAGGAAAGAGCAGTCAATTTACTACCTCAGCAAGAAGTTCACTCCGTACAAAGCATGGTATTATCTGTTAGAACGCACCTGTTGTGCTCTGACTTGGGTGGTGTAGAAGCTAAGACACTACTTCTATTCCTATATTATATATCTTATATTAAGGATGTACCCTTTGAAGTACATTTTTCAGAAGCCCATGGCCACTAGCAAACTCGCTAAGTGGCAAATCATGTTGAGTAATTCGACATTGTCTACGTAACTCAGAAGGCAATCAATATAGAAGCACTAGCAGATCACCTTGCTGAAAATCCCGTGGATGGAGAATACAAACCCTTGAAAATGTAATTTCCTGACGAGGAGGTATCATTCGTGGGAGAAGACATTGCGGAATCCTTTGATGGTTGGAGAATGATTTTTAATGGAGCAGCAAATTTCAAAGAAGTTGGCATAGGAGCAGTCCTACTGTCAAAAATCGATCAACATTATCCGGTGTCAGCTAAGATTATGTTCCCTTGCACCAACAACATGGCCGAATATGAAGCTAGCATCCTAGGGCTCAAAAGGGCCATTAATATGAACATACAAGAGTTGCTAGCAATTGGAGATTCAAGCTTACTTATATATCAGGTCCGAGAAGAATGAGCAACCAATAACTCTAAGATACTCCTGTATCAACATCACGTACAGGAACTAAGAAAGAGGTTCACACAGACTGAATTCTAACATGTTCCTAGAATCTTGAATGAATTTGTCGATGTATTGGCTACCTTGTCATTCATGATACAACATCCAGACAGAAACTTCATTGATCCCATTCCAGTAAAGATCCAAAATCAGCCAACTTATTCTGCCCATGTTGAAGAAGAGACAGATGGAAAGCCTTGGTTTAATGATATCAAGGAATATTTAGCAAATGGAGAATCCCTAGAGCTTGAAAGTCCAATTCAGAAGCACATCCTTCGGATGTTATCCAACAACTTCTTTAATAACAGAGGAATACTATATAGGAGGACTCCTGATTGGGATTATTAAGGTGTGTCGACGCGAAGGAAGAATCTAAGCTTCTAGAAGAAATCTAAGTTGGGACATGTGGTCCACATATGGATGGTTTTGTCTGAGCCAATAAGATACTCCGGGCTGGTTACTTTTGGATGAATATGAAAACGGACTGCATCCAGTATGTCCGGAAATGCCACCGCTGTCAGATATATGCAGACATGATAAAGGTACCTCCAAACGAGCTTAATGCATCAAGCTCACTATGGCCTTTCGCCGCCTGGGGAATGGATGGTGTTGGACCAATCGAGCCTGCCGCTTCCAATGGGCACAGATTTATCCTAGCAGCGATCGACTATTTCACTAATTGGGTCGAAGCAATATATTACAGAGTAGTGATTAAGAAAGACGTGGCAGACTTTTTCCACGACTGTATTGTCTACCAATTCGGGACTCCGGAGTCAATCATTAGTGATAATGGCTCCAACCTCAACAACGACTTGATGAAACGTATGTGTGAAACCTTCAAAATCAGATACAAGAATTCTAAAACCTCAAATGAATAGAGCCGTAGAAGCGCCAATAAGAATATCACGAAGATATTAAGGAAAATGATACAGAAGCACAAATAGTGGAACAAGAAGTTATCATTTGCTCTATTAGGGTATTGCACCGCAATCCGCACATCAACCAGGGCAACCCCTTATATGCTAATTTATGGTACAGAAGTCGTCATTCCCGATAAAGTAGAAATTCCTTCCTTAAGGATCATACACGAAGCTGAGCTCGACGATGCAGAATAGGTGAGAAGTCGTTAAGAGCAATTAGCCCTTATCGACTGAAAGAGAATGAATACAGTTTGCCACGGTTAACTTTATCAGAACCGAATGTCCAAAGCCTTCAACAAAAGAGTCAAGCCGAGACGATTCATGCTAGGGCAGTTGCTGTTAAAGAAAATTTTGCCGCATCAAGATGAAGACAAAGGGAAGTTCTCTCCCAATTGGTAAGGCCCTTACATGGCTCACTGGGTTCTGATAGGAGGATCCCTTATAGTTGTCAGAATGGATGGAGAAATTTGGTCGAAGCCAATTAATTTAGATGCAGTCAAGCGCTACTACGTATAATTTCACACTTTTCCTATATGATGTAATTTGAACTACATCTGATCTGATTCCCATTTAAGAGGGGATACCTGGAAAGCCTTACGGGTTAGGTCATAATTCAATACAAATTTTATTCTCCTCCCCCAATTGAAAACTAGGGCAGAATTTTGAGGAGGACCGTTAAAATTTTAAAGTAATTTCAGTAAGTTATCACAAGCAGCCATTAGAAGCATCAACCCGTTTAACTGGGGCAGAATTTTGAGGAGGACCTTCAAAATTCAGTAACAAGAGAGGTTGCAATGTCTTGAGTCATGTCACAGGTGTCGGTTCATCTAAAACTTATTTATTAAATGTATACTTATGTCATATTTTTACAAATTCATACATATTTATTATCAAAATCTCTTTGTTCAGTGATGCTACCCCTAGTGATACATATTGTATCACCAGATCAAAGCCGAATAGGTCAAGCAAGGTCAGCGAGGATACGAACTAACCTCCCCTCTACAAAACTCACAATTTTTCTTTGGATGCAGACACTTGGATTGCAAAAGCATCTGACATACTATAAGTCACACCTCTTTTTTTACACGGCTGCCCCGAAGGATGACACGTATAAGGGAATTTTTTCCAATTAAAGTGACATTATTCAAAATAGAATTATTTATTTATTTAGTACCGCCACCAGGGATAGGTTTGGTTTTTGGTGTCCCAAGTCACCGGTTTAGTTAGAATCCCAAATTGAGGAAATTTTCGACTACCCAAATGGAGTTTGCGAACCAAAAATTCTAAGTAAGGAATTCTGTTGACCCGAGGGAAGGTGTTAGGCATCCCTAGATCCCGTGGTTCTAGCACGGCCGCTTTAATTACTATAATTGGCTAAAATTCCAATTTTACACATGTTCATCCTATGGTGTAATTTTAAATTATTTCTTTACCGCTTTTAACATTTTTAGGAATATTGCAACACTATTAAAATACATCTCGAACCACGTCACGTAAATGCACCAACAGTTTTTGACATATTTTAACATCTTTGATATTTGGATTTGGGTCACATAAATGTGCACCCGATTTTAGGAAGATAAATTATTAAAATAATGTTCCTAAAGCAACTACGTGTTTTTAACTTTGTGGGAAAATCACGAAATTTGCTAAACGACATCTCCTGGATTTCTAAGCATTTTGCTATGATTAAAAAGGGCACACAGCCTATAATTTGATTTAACATAGTGCACCTCTTGGATTTTAGAAAGGCAACCTAAAGAAACTACACTTTTCTATTATATGTTGTTTCAGAATAAAAGAAATGTCCTAATTAATTCACATGTTAACGATCTACCACGAAAACCATTGCACTGTCGTATTAGGTTGAAACACTTTCAGCCCGCATATTTTTAGCATGATTGGCTAATTTTTGCAATTTGGCTCATTATTAAAAGTAGCAAGCCCAAAGAGTATATTTTTGATGTGCCTCTCAACTACAACGGTTTAGGCCTTCAGTTTGAGCCCATAAATTTAAAACTACAATTTAATCATGAAGCAAGGGTAGCACTCCACAAATCACCATGTCACAGTTGTTTAAAATCACTTATATTTTGATCATTTTTACGTTTCAAAGATGTTTGACAGGGTAAACTCCAGATAGTGTGACCTTTTCTTACTTGTGAATCAATATACCAGAACTCAAGTTTAAATTCGATATGTATAATCAGATAAACCTATCAATTCGAATCAGCATATGTGTACACGTGATGCTCCTATTATTGAATCAGACATGAGCTAGCAGATTATTGACTACCATGTTTTCTACCTACTAAATTTTAAACAATTCGAAATTGACAGTCCAAATAATTCGAAATAGTCCAGCACAGTCCAAGTGTTTATTTATTACAACACAAATCTATTGAAACGATTGTTTTAAGTATTACTAGACTAACAACATTTACAACTACAAAATAAAATAAAAGAATATGCCTTCAATATCAAAATGTGACCATCCATACATGTAGCTGTGCATTTCTAGGTTTCCTGAGTGAGAATAAATACTTGGAATTTGTAATAAAACAAAGAGAAGGTCAGCAGCTGTTCAGAACTCCAGCAATTAAACACTCATCAGCAATATCACTCTCGACAATACCAATAAAATAATTCGGAGAAGAACTTTCAGCAATTAACACCCAAAATGAACTAAAACAACTTGTTTGAGACCCAAATTCAACCTAAATTGGATTTATTCGAACTTTCCCAACTCCAATATTCTAACTACAAAGTATTTCAGACCATTTTCTCTTAATGGCTCTAATTAATTACTATAGGTTAAACATAACTAAGGAATTATTCAAAATAGAACAGTAGGATACGTAAAATTTTAGAATTTCTGAGACTTCAACATTTCTGGGAGTTTTAGAGGTTCAGATTTTATGGGAATTATTTTGTGGGAATTTTTTCAGATCTGAAACTTATGAAAATTTTCTAGGGACTCCAAAACTTGTCTAAGAAAGCACAAATTTGCCTATTTATTATCCAACCTTAGAGCAACCATTTTCTTTTGTGTTTACCCCTTAGTCCCTCCTTTTAATTTTAAAAATATTCATTCAGTCCCTCATTTCCTAACTTGTGCCTCAAGTCTTATCAGCATATTACCAGAATTCTATTTTGAACCTCCAACTAGAAGGTTCCAGGGGTTTTCTTCAAGATTCTCATTGTCCAAATATCTATAAATACCCTTTTATTTATTCTAATTTACCAAACTAAGTAGACCAAAACTTCCCCAACCTTATTACCCTGGTCAGAAGATAACCATAGTTATTTAACTAGAGAACCCAACTACTAAACCAATTACCCAAGACTGGAAATAGACTCTCACTGATATCGTAGGGTTAACCTAAATTGTACTGAGGACCTGTAGCAATGCAAATAGTTCTGAAGCTAACGAATAAACAAATCAACAATCATAGATTGAGAATTAACAAAGGTTGAATCATCAAAACATGAAATTCTCAGCACGCAAGTCGAACAAAATAAAGTCAGTCATCAAAGGGAATCAATTAAAGCCCTGAGTTTCTAAATTAACTAACATGAAGAAGAATCAATCTAATACAGGGAAACCCTGGCTAATTTAGAACTAGAAATATCAGAACCTAAACTAAACCCAGAATCAAGAATTAAGTGGTCTAATTCATGCTATCTATTAATGGAACTCATAATCGACTAAACGATCAACAAAAGAGAAAAAACAAACAAAGAAAGACAAATTCGAACACTAAACCTAATGAATTGGGATGCAAGATAGCAAACGACTCAATTGACTCATGCAAGCAGAAGAATTCATTAGAAAGAATCGACACAAAGAAGACTCCTCGAACAAAATGAGAAAAATAAAATCGAATAAGAAGTGAAACTCACTGATTTTGGCCTTAGACTGGACTGACTTCGATCTTGATTTTCAATTGATGTTATATGTTTATTTTTTTCGAAATAGACATATAACATTAATTTAAAATCAATCGCACACTTGAAGCTCCCAAAACAGGTTGAACCTTGAACCCTAGATCTGAAATTTGTGGAGTTTTATTTTGATTTGAAGAGTTTTGACTTGGGATTTGGTATGTGGGGATTGAGGTGGTGTAAAATTGGGAGCGGTTTGTGTGGCCGCCGCAGGACACGACGGAGATGGCGTCCAAAATCCTTTATTCGAAGGGTTTGGCTCATAGTTGAAAACTGGTTCTTAGGGCATTGGAAAGAGGAGGGAACGGTCGTTCAGGGGTGTTGATTTCGAAGCGTTTGGGGGTGGCGTAACCGTGGGTGGTGGCAGCGGCGACCACAAATTTGAATATTCGAGGCGAAGGGTAAGGCTTTTGGGAATGGGGGTTGTAGATTTGGCGAGAAGAGAGGAAAGCGTTATGGGGGTGTATTTTTAGGAGGTATTGGAGCTTCACCGGCGACGGCGACAATTTTCGGCCGGTGGATGTGAGGCGGCGTATCAGTGAAGACAATTGGTACGAGGAAGGGACGTTTGGTCTCTAGGTATTGGCATAATTTCGGACACTTCTATGTAATAGTCACATTAAACCCAGGCCGTTAGATCATGGCTTATGAACGATTGAGATCACTGGCCCCAAAACGATGTTGTTTTGGGGCGTCTCTAATGACAGACCAGGCCATGGACGGGTTTGGGCCGGTTTTAGGGTGGTTTGGACGGGTAGGGGTGTTTGGGCCATCCATCTTTGGCCCAATTTGAGGCCAGCCTAATTCATCTTTTTTTCTTTAATTCTTTTCATTTTTATTTCAAATCTTCCTAATTTATTTTAATGCTCTTATTTAAAAATTAAACTAAATGCTACACTAATTCTAAAAACTAATGCTACATTAACTCTAAAAACTAAATTAAACTAATGAAAATTTATCAATTCGAAAATATAAATTAAACAACGCCAAAATAAACTTTTTTTTGTTTTTGTTTTTTTTTGTATTTTTTTGTATTTTTTAAAAGACTCCTAATAACTAATTAATTCCAAAACATGAAAAATTAAACCTTAAAAGCAACGCACGTTTTGTATGTTCATGTGAATTAAATTGCCTGGATAAGAACGCACAAAATTAATAAAAGATGTCACACAAATCAACAAAATTAAAAAGAAAGAATTTATTCTATTTTGAAATTATTGGAGTAATTTATAGAGGAAAAAAATCGCGTGCTCACAGCTGCCCCTCTTTACTCGGAAACACGAAGAGTTTTCGTGCAAAGATAAGTGAGCAAATACGAGCGATTTTGCCTGTTTGAATACTCCTTGTGAAGTATTTTGAAAAATTTCTGACCGAACCTTGCTTTAAAGATTGCCTATATATCCTTGTCTATAAAGGAATCAGGTTAGTGTAGTTCTGGATTGTTTGGTAGGTGGGACTACTATGAGTTGTGATTTTACTGCCGATGCTGCTGCTACTACTTGCTGACCCTTTATTACACCAAAAGAAAATCAAAAGCTAAGCTAGCTAGGCCTATCAACTACGGCTACAAGATTCCTACATATACATCTCTTGAAGCTTAATCTCGAGTCTTAGCTGATTTTGCTGTAGACCTCGATGGGAATCTTGATGCTCGCAAGCTGTAGGTGATGGTTTTTGTTTCAGCATTGGAATGGAGCAAGACATACGAGACTTGTGACTTCAATCAAACTTAGAGTTGTCCGCATCCTTTCCTTCTTTGAACATTCTGAGTTTGCATCTTTTGATCTTTTCTTCTTTTATTTGATTGAGAATTTACGCTCTTAGTCACCTTGAATCCTGTGCCTTGAGGTAAAACCTGCTCGGACACCGAAACAAACAAACGAACAAAAGTTCTGCCCCGGTTTTCATTGGGAAAATTTCTTGAGTTATTTGCAACACAAATCTGAGCTATTTCTTTATTGAAAACAATAGAAGTCGGGATTTTGTATCCTTTGGAAAGATTACCAGGTTATGCTGGGAAAGAGAGAGGGTCCCTGCTGAGGATAAAAGGAGGATCCACGATTTATGGAGGGATGGGAACGAAGGGTCCATGCTGGGGATGAAAAGAAGAATCCTCGGGTTATGCTGGGGTTCGAAAAGCAGAAGGCTCCTGGGTTATGCCAGGGGATTCGTGGGTTATGCTGGGGTTATGACAGGGGTATCTGTGGGTTATGCCGGGATTTGAAAGAGAAAATTCCTGGGTTATGCCAGGGGAATCCGTAGGTTATGCCGTGACTTTGAAAGAAAAAATTCCTGGGTTATGCAAGGGGAATCCGCGGGTTATGCCGGTATTGGAAGAAAAATTCCTAGGTAAATCTAGGGAGATCCACGGGTTATGCCGAGATTGAATGGAAAATTCCTGGGTTATGCCAAGGGAATTCGCAGGTTATACCGGGACTTTGAAAGAGAAAGTCCTAGGTTATGATAGGGAAACCCATGGGTTATGCCGGGATTTGAAAGGAAATTACTGGGTTATGCTAAAGGAATCCACGTGTTATGCCGGGATTAGAAGAAATATTCCTAGGTTATGGTAGGGAGATCCGCGGGTTATGCCGTGATTGAATGGAAAATTCCTGGGTTATGCCAAGGGAATCCATGGGTTATGCCGGGATTGAATGGAAAATTCCTAGGTTATGCTAGGGGAATCCGCGGGTTATGCCAGGACTTTAAAAGAGAATATTCCTAGGTTATGCTAGGGAAACCCACGGGTTATGTCGGGATTTGAAAGGAAATTCCTGGGTTATGCCAGGGAAATCCGCGGGTTATGCCGAGATTGGAAGAACAATTCCTAGGTTATGCTAGGGAGATCTGCGGGTTATGCCGGGATTGAATGGAAAATTCCTGGGTTATGCCAGGGGAATCCGTGGGTTATGCCAGGACTTTGAAAGAGAAAATTCCTAGGTAATGCTAGGGAAAACCACAGGTTATGCCAGAATTTAAAAGGAAATTTCTGAGTTATGCCGGGATTGGAAGAAAAATTCCTATTGGAGAGGGAAAGATAAGGGTCCTCAGGTTATGCCGGGGAATGGTGGGGAGTGAAAGGCCACAAATATCCTTCTGGATATGGTGAGGATACAGGAAGTAAAGAAAGACCCTTAGGTTATGCTAGGGGCAAAAAGGATTTAGCCCTCAGATTATGCTTGGGAATAAAGGAAGAAGAGGGGCCCTCAGGCTATGCTGGGGACAGAGAGAAGAAAAGGTTCGTCAGCTTATGCTGGGGACATAGAGAGAAGCCTCCGGGTTATGCCGAGGAGAGAAAGAAAGAAATTTCCCAGTCTATGCTGGGGAGGGTGGAGTGCGATACTTGGGTTGTGCTGAGGAGGTCCATGCGTTGTGCTGGGGAAGACTAGATATGTGGCCCTAAATATGGGGAAGGGGTCAGGGATCAGATTCCTAGGCTATCATGTTTTATGATTTTCCCTTCTTTCTTTCTCTTCTCTCTCTCTTTTTTTATTTATAAAACTGCATGAAACGATGTAAAGAAAACTTCCCCTTTTGTTGGTCCTTGATGGAACACTATTCTTAGCCTTTGCGTTGTTCCTTTTATTGCATTTGCCATTGGTCCCCATTATTTTTGAATTACACCTGTTTTAAATTTTTAATCAAAAAACAATTTGTTTGTTCAAATAATGATTGGTTTGTGGACTTGTTTTGCTTGATTCCGGCCTCATTTCTGTTGGGAGAAACGTTTGACTTCCGGACTTCACCTCATAGGTGGGTCGGGGGGTCCTCATCTTTCAGATTGGTTTCTTTTTTACAGGTCCTTAGTTATGATTTATCTCTATTTCCACTTCGGGGCCTTCCTTTTAAGAACTTTGTCGGAACAATTAGCCCGCTCGGGCTTAACCTTTCCAATCTTCATTTCTTTTGTGGGCTCACGACTTTGAATTTATTTTCTTTCTACTTTCCTGCTTTTGAAGCGTCAACCGCCATGGTCAGCCGGGATTGGCTAAATGCGCTCGCTAATACCGGATATTTCTTTTAGTTCTTGTCAGGAGAAAACCCGTGAGACCGGTCTTACCACCTTCTCTTGCGGAATAATCAGGAGTTCAAAGTTAAGCCGAAAGACAATGAGGAAACATCAAGAGT
Source organism: Nicotiana benthamiana (assembly GCA_034376525.1). NCBI lineage: Eukaryota > Viridiplantae > Streptophyta > Magnoliopsida > Solanales > Solanaceae > Nicotiana > Nicotiana benthamiana. The sequence goes on along the minus strand of CM067324.1, from coordinate 7,798,280 downwards.
AAACATGTGAATTTAGAGAGAAATGTCCTTTTTGAAGAAAAGAGAAGGACTTATCTGGGGACACGTGCCGACGTTAAATGGAAAAGGCATTCTCCTTGGACTAGATGCACGGCCTGGACCCACTTCTACATCTTGTGGCCTATATTTCAATCTTTCAAACTATGGAAGCATGCTTGGGCCTGGATTGTGATACTTTCTCTTTTCAGCCGACGATGCCCTTTGCGGGTTTTCACCAATCGGTGTCTCTCATTTCTCTTCTCTCGTCGCCCGATAGTGTTCTTTTACAATTTTTAACTAAACGAACTCTCTCATTTTATTTTATATATTCACCGTCGCCTTCTGGTGCCTGAAGGTTTTCACCGACAAGACTCTCTCATTTTATTTTCTCTCAATTTGAATTGTGCCGAATCCCAACAATGGTGTTTTTTGCGTCCATGTTTTGGCCAGTTGATCAGAAGGAATTGGATCAGGCTCTTGAGTAATGGAAATTGGATAGAAATTTACAACTTTGGAACCATAAACCAGTAGATATGGAGTTGCCTCTACCGTTGTGCGCACTGTGGTGCGATATCCTAGAAATGCAAAAGGCAGCTTTTCATGCCATTGTCTTGAGTTTTGAATCATTTTTCTCAAAATCTTCTTGATGTTCTTGTTAGCTACTTTGCCGGTACCATTGGCTTTGGGCCGGTAAGGGGTGGAGTTTCTATGTATTATCTTGAATTGCTCACATATTTCTCCCATCAGACGGCTGTTCAGATTGGCCACATTGTCTGTAGTGATGGTTGCGGGAATACTGAAATGACAAATGATGTTGGAATGCACAAAATCTACCATGGCTTTCTTGGTGACGGACTTAAGTGTGATAACTTCAACCCATTTTGTTAAGTAGTCAATAGCAACCAATATGAATCTATGTCCATTTGAGGCTTTTAGCTCAATCAACCCGATGACATCCATGCCCCAGGCTGCGAATGGCCAGGGTGCTGACATAGGATACAATTCGTTTGGCGGTGCATGAATCAAATCACCTTGCACCTGAAATTGATGACATTCTGAACGAAACTGAAACAATCTTTCTCCATGGTCATCCAGTAATACCCTGCCCGAAGTATTTTCTTTGCTAGTACATACCCGTTCATATGAGGTCCACACACTCCTGTGTGTACCTCATGCATAATTCTCCCGGCTACCTCGGCGTTAATACATCTCAGCAAGTTGAGATATGGGGTCCTCTTGTATAATTTATCACCACTCAAGAAGAAACTACTCGCGTGCTGTCGAATGGTTTTCTTTTGCTCCCCAGTAGCCTACTCGGGATACCCTTGTGTTTTCAGAAATTTTTTGATATCATAATACTAGGGCTAGGGCCAGACTCTTCCTCGGTCACATTACAATACCCATGCCTTTCCTTGATTTGAATTTCCAAAGGATCGACGTAGGCGTTTCCAGGGTAAGGCAACATGAAAGCCAGAGTTGCGAGTGCGTCTGCTAACTCATTGTGACAACAATGAATGTACCTGAATTGTACCGATTTGAACCGTTTGCCGAGATCCTCCACATGTTGTCGATAGGGGATGAGTTTAATGTCTCTTGTTTCCCACTCTCCTTAGGCCTGCCGAATGATCAGATTTGAATCCCCCATGATTGATAATTTCTCAACGTCTTGGTCAATAGCCATATTCATGCCTATGATACAAGCCTCGTATTCAGCTGTATTGTTGGTGCAGAAAAACTGGAGTCTTTCTATAGCCGGGTAATGTTGACCAGTGGGTGAGATTAAAATTGCCCCGATTCCTACGACTTTCGCATTTACTGCTCCATCGAAAAACATTTTCCAAGCTGAGATGTCTTTAGATGTTACCTCCATCGAATTCACTTCTTCATCAGGAAAATAGGTATTCAAAGGTTGATACTCATCGCCAACTGGGTTCTCGGCCAAATGATCTGCTAATTCTTGAGCTGTCATTGTTTTACGAGTGACACAAACTATACCGAACTCGGTGAGCAGGATTTGCCATTTTGCCAATCGTCCTGTGGGCATCAATTTTTGGAATATATATCTCAATGGGTCCAGCCTGGTTATGAGGTAGGTGGTGTGGGCTTGCAAGTAATGCCTCAGCTTCTGAGCCACCCATGTCAAGGCACAATAGGTTCTTTCTAGCAGCGTGTATTTGGACTCGTAACTGGTAAACGTTTTGCTCAAGTAATAGATGGCTTGCTCCTTCTTTCCCATGGCGTCATGTTGCCCGAGAATGCAACCAAAAGAGCTCTCCAGGACTGTTAAATAAAGAAACAATGGCCTTCCCGGTTCCGACGGGACCAAAACTGGTGGGTTGGACAGGTAATTTTTAATTCTGTCAAAAGCCTATTGACACTCACTAGTCCATTTAATTGTTGTGTCCTTTTTTAATTGTCTGAATATGGACTCACATGTAGAAGTCAACTAGGCGATGAATCAGCTGATGTAGTTGAGTCTTCCCAATAGGCTCATGACATCCTTCTTGGTTTTTGGAGGAGATAGCTATGGAATGGATTTTATCTTGGTCTGATACAACTCGATACCTCTTCGGCTGACAATGAATTCTATAAGTTTTCCTGACGTGACCCCGAGTGCTCACTTGGCTGGAATCAATTTCAAATCATACTTGCGAATCCTTTCAAAGAACTTTCTTGAGTCCCGTACATGATCACCCTGTGTCATGGACTTGATAATGTTGGAAACACGTTCTCAATGCAATATACTAAAACGTGTGTTCTTTTGTATAGGTTTTGATGAATGACAAACGAAGCGAAAATTGATATATGACGAAGTTCAAGAAACAAGCGCACAGTTGATATACAACGAGATTTAAGCTTAAGACAAAGTTTTATAGTTTAATTGAGTCATTCTTAATTATGATCTTGATCCTACAACTTGACTCGTAACATGGCTTCTCTCATAAAACTATTTTCCAAAATCATGCATATTTAATTTAATGTCAAATGATTTTAAATCATGCATATTTACAGTAGTCAAAATAATTTTTAGACATGCCTTAAAAATCTGGACTAAGATAATCGATTATGTACTTATGATTATCGATTGTTTTAAGCCAAGACTGCATGACAATCGATTGTGAACTAATGACAATGGATTGTGAGTAAGACAGTGAGCATCAGGTTTTTTCAAACGTGCATGACAATCGATTGTGAACTAATGACAATCGATTGTGACTGAGGCAGTGTCCATCAAAGTTTTTCAAAACTCAGAATAATCGATTATGAACTAATGGTAATCGATTATGTTGAGACAGTGTCTTCTAGTGATTTTCAAATTATTAAATAATCGATTGTTACGTTGGACAATCGATTGTCAAAGAGACAGTGTCTAAAATGTTTTCAAAAACTGATAAGTAATCGATTGTTGACTTTGTGCAATCGATTGTGAAGCTGACCGTTGTCGTAAAGTTTTCAAATACCGTCAGGTAATCGATTATTGATTCTGTATAATCGATTGTTTTGATTAAAATCCGGAAAAGATATTTTGAACGTTATTGGGTAATCGATTATTAATTTTGTATAATCGATTGTTTTGATTAAAATCCGGAAAAGTTTTTTTGAACGTTGCTGAGTTATCGATTGTTGATTCTCGACAATCGATTGTTTGTGGTAAAATTTGGAAAGGATTTTTTGAACGTTGCCAGTAATCGATTATCAAGCGTAAAATCTGGGATTGAATTTTGGTCTGACTGGCAGACAATCGATTGTTGGAGTTTGACAATCGATTGTCAGTGAGTAAAATCAGCAACTCTTAATTGGCAATTAGGCAACGGTAACGCCAAGTTCTTCAACTATAAATACAGCTTCATTTCAGTGTTTTAAACACAACAACATACTACAACTGATCATTACATTGCTATAAGCTTGCATACTTTTGTTTATCATTTTATATTCCATTTCATAAAGCTTTTGAGAGCCATATTCTTGTCCAAAGTTGTGTGATCTAGAGCTTATTTCTTTTACTCATACCTACTCATAAAGGAGTATATTGTTTGAGTGTTTTAGTGTTTGTACACTTGGAAGAGAATTGTGATTCTCTTGTTGTAAGGAACTTATGTTTCCTTGGTTGAAGTCTTGGAGTGTTGTAACTCCGAGCAAAGGTGTTGAGGCTTGCGTCCTCAAGTTGTAAAGGTTTGTTAAGCACCCGGAAGCTTGACAAGTTAGTGGAAAATCTCGAGAGAGTCTCTCGGGGACTGGACTAGCCACACGTTGTGGTAAACCAGGATATATCTGTGTGTAAGTTATTATTTATCGCACTTATTTACTTCCTTCAAATTTTAATTTCCGCAAGTTTACGCTAAATTTTATTATAACGCTATTCACCCCCCTCTAGCGTTAAGCGTATTTTCTAACAATTAGTATCAGAGCCATACTCTCTGAAGACTTAACAGTTTGAGAGAACCATCCATGGCTTCTACTCGTGACTCTTTTGGAGGAACTGATGAAGGACAGTGCTCCACACGACCACCTCTATTCAATGGTACAAATTACACGTACTGGAAGGAGAGGATGATGATCTTCGTTCAATCCAACAGTTTTCACCTTTGGAAGGTGTTTACAAAGGGAAATCAAATTCCAACCAAGAAGGTGGAAAATGATTGGTTCCCAAGTCCGAGGATGAGTATGACGCGGATGACATCCGAAAGGTCCAAAATAATGCTAAAGCAATAAACTTATTATGTTGTGCTGTTAATGCTGACGATTACAGGAAAATATCGTGTTGCACAGTAGCAAAGGAGATGTGGGACAAGCTAGAAGTTACAGACGAAGGAACGGATCAGGTAAGGGAAGCAAAAATTGATTTCCTAACCCATGCTTATGAATTATTTCACATGAAGGAAGGAGAAAAGGTGGACGAAATGTTTAAACGATTTTCAATAATCGTAAATGACCTACATGCCCTCAAAAAGACATTCAAGGATAGAGAACTTGTACGGAAGATCCTTAGAAGTCTCACTCCGGCATGGAGATCAAAGGCCGACGCAATCCAAGAATCCATCGGCGTCTCAAATGTCACAATTGACGCATTAAGTGGTAATCTCAAGACCTATGAATCTACTATTCTTAACCCTCTTGTTGATGATCAAAGGAGGCAAAGAATAGCTCTAAAGGCGAGCACAAGTCAACCGCAAATTGATGAGGAAGGAGACAACGAGTTTGGACTCGTTATCAAAAGATTTCAAAAGTTCATGCGCAAGGAGTATGAACGCAAAGGGAAAAAGCAAGGAGAAATAAAATGCTACGAATGCGGAGAAACCGGGCACATCAAGTCAAATTGCCCAAACCTCAAAAAGGAAAAGAAACCTTTTAAAAAGCAACGCGCATATATTTCTTGGGGAGGTGACTCCGGAGATGAGTCAAGCGAAGGAGAAGAAGGCGAAGCAGCAAATCTTTGCCTCATGGCACAAGAAGATAACAAAGACGAGGTATGTCAAATTTCGTCTCAAAACTTCTTTACTCTTGATGAAATGCGAACTGCTTTTGATGAATTATATACTGAATTTATTAAAGCTTCAAAAACAGTCAAAAGCGTAAAAGAAAATGCTTCTCTAAAAGAAAAAGATTTTCAAAAACAGCTTTCTTTAAAAGAAAAGGATTTAGAAAAACTGGTTTTAGAAAATGAGAAGCTGAAAGAGGAAAACAAGTTTTTTTGGAAAAAGAAGCTCCGATAAGCCCGAAAGCTCTACTAGAAATTGCACTTCTTGTTTGCATCTTAAGAATGAAGTAAGTAGGCTTAAAGGCACATTAGATAAGTTTAATTCTTCGCACAAAAACTTGAATGATGTTCTTGTTAACTTGAAATCAACCAAGCATGGAATAGGCTTTAAGAATGAAGAAAAGGTTGACGCTAACCCCAACAACCTAAAGCTCAACCTAGGATTAACAATAGAAATGCCTATCCTAGAAACAACAACTCTAGAGCCATTATGCATGCTAGACAAAATGCTGAACATTTTAGAAGACCTAGGAATGACTTACCACCTAGAAATAGTCACCCTAGAAATGATGCATATTTTAGGCCAAATTTTGAACCCCTTAGAAGACCTAGCAATGGCCCTCAACCGAGAAACAATCACTCTAGAAATGATGCCCATCCTAGAGCTCATAGTAGGAGAAATAACTCTCATGAAATGCGAAATAGTCATAGTGTTCAAAATAGAGTAAGAAATTTTCATCCGTCTAGTTACTATGAACCTAGAAGGATGCATAACCCAAATGTGACTTGTCATTATTGTAGACGTATTAGTCATATTGCTCCTGCATGCTTTACACGTCATAGACATATTACTCAATCGCATCATTATAATATGCCTAACCCCCAAGGACCCAAGATGGCATGGGTACCTAAAGAACATTAATTTGTTTTGTAGGTGTGCTTGAAGGGATCAAGTGTACTATGGTACCTTGATAGTGGATGCTCCAAGCATATGACGGGAGATGAATCCAAATTCCTTCAATTAGAGCACAAAGAAGGAGGAAGTGTTATCTTCGGTGATAACAATAAAGGAAAGATCATCGGCATCGGCTCGGTCGGTAAGGATGAAATATCCTCTATTAAGCATATATTACTTGTTAAAGGATTAAAGCATAATCTCTTGAGCATAAGCCAATTGTGTGACAAGGGAAATCTTGCTTTATTTGATTCGGATGAATGCTTAGTGTTCAGACGTAGTGATTTCAAAATTATCCTCCGTGGTTTTAGAGTGGATAATATTTATATGGTTGATCTTGCTAAATCCTCACCCGATTATGTTGATTGTCTAATGAGTAAAGAGGATGATACTTGGCTATGGCATCGTAGAGTAGCACATATCAGTATGCATCTTTTAACAAATTGATTTCTCAAAACTTAGTTGTTGGTCTTCCCAATTTAAAATTTGAAAATGACTCTATTTGTGACTCGTGTCAAATGGGGAAGCAAACAAAAGCATCCTTCAAATCTAAAAACATTGTTTCAACTTCTAGACCATTGCAATTGCTTCATATGGATTTATTTGGTCCTTCTCGCATTGAATGTCTAGGAAGAAATAGATATGTTTTTGTGATTGTTGATGATTACTCGAGATTTACTTGGACTTTATTTCTTGCCAATAAAAGTGATGCTTTTCAAAATTTTAAATATTTTCTTAAGCGTGTTCAAAATGAGAAAGAAACAACCGTCATTTCAATTAGAAGTGATCATGGGGGAGAGTTTGATCACAATCTCTTTGCGGACTTTTGTGACGAACTCGGAATCGAGCATACCTTTTCCGCTCCACGTACACCACAACAAAATGGGGTGGTGTAAAGGAAAAATAGGTGTCTCGAAGAGATGGCTAGAACCATGCTCGACGAAGCTAAGATACCCAAACATTTTTGGGCGGACGCCATGAGTACCGCTTGCTATGTTCTAAATAGAGTAGTAATTCGGCCGATACTCATGAAAACCCCCTATGAACTTTATAAGGGTAGAAAACCAAATATTTCCCATTTTAGAGTTTTTGGTTGCAAATGTTTTGTTCATAATAATGGCAAAGACGAATTGGGTAAATATGATGCTAAGTCGGATGAAGGTATTTTCATTGGATATTCCTCACGTAGTAAAGCAAATAGGGTCTTTAATAAAAGAACCCAAATTGTGGAGGAATCCCGTCATGTTGTATTTTCCGAAAATAATGCTCGCTTGGCGAGAAAGGATTTCGGTTTTGATCTTGCAGGTATCTTAGATAGCTTGAAAGACAAAATACAAGAGGAACCACCCAAGGAAAATAAAGATGAAACTGAGGAACAACCAACGGAAGAAGCGCCACAATTGGAAAAAGAAACAAAAGTGCCAAATGAGTGGAGGACAATCAAAGATCACCCTCTCGAACAGGTAATTGGCGACGTCGGAGAAAAGGTAAGTACCCGAAACTCCCTTAAAAACACCTTAGGACATACTGCTTTTGTTTCTCAAATTGAACCAACAACCATCTCCGAAGCAATTGGGGATGAATTTTGGACCTTGGCAATGCAAGAGGAGCTTAACCAATTCAAACGGAATGACGTTTGGGATTTGGTGCCAAGACCCGAAAATCATACCATAATTGGTACGAAATGGGTTTTTCGAAACAAACTAGATGAAAATGGCGTAATCACTAGAAACAAAGCTAGGCTCGTAGCAAAAGGCTACAATCAAGAAGAGGGTATTGACTATGAAGAAACATATGCTCCCGTAGCTAGATTAGAAGCTATTCGTCTATTGCTCGCATTTGCCTCTTCTATGAATTTCAATTTATATCAAATGGATGTGAAAAGTGCTTTTCTAAATGGTGTTATTGAAGAAGAAGTTTTATGTTGAACAACCCCCCGGTTTGAAGATTTTAAATCTCCCGATCATGTTTTCAAACTCAAAAAGGCTCTTTATGGTTTAAAATAAGCTCCCCGGCCTTGGTATGAAAGATTGAGTAAGTTTCTTTTGGAAAATGATTTCTTTAGGGGGAAAGTTGACACAACTCTCTTTGTTAAGCATAAAAACAATGATATTTTGTTAGTTCAAATATATGTAGATGATATTATATTTGGTGCTACTAACAATGTTTTATGCAAGGAATTTTCCGATTTAATGACAAGCGAATTTGAGATGTCTATGATGGGTGAGTTAACATTCTTTTTGGGATTACAAGTAAAGCAAATGAAAGAAGGTACATTCATTTGTCAAGCCAAATATTGCAAAGAATTGCTGAAACGATTTGAGATGAACAATGCAAAAGAAATGGCAACTCCCATGAGCACATCCGATCATCTAGACAAAGATGAGAAAGGTAAGGAAGTAGACACCAAAAAGTATCGAGGTATGGTTGGCTCTCTTCTTTATCTTACTGCTAGTCGTCCGGACATCATGTTTAGCGTGTGCTTATGCGCTCGTTATCAATCGTGTCCGAAGGAGTCTCACCTTACTGCGGTAAAACGAATTTTAAGGTATCTTGTTGGTACTACAAATGTGGGTCTATGGTACCCCAAAGGCTCTTCATGCCAACTTGTTGGCTACTCCGATTCCGATTTTGCTGGATGCAAATTGGACCACAAGAGCACTAGTGGCACTTGCCATTTGCTCGTAGCTCTCTCGTTTCTTGGTTTAGCAAGAAACAAGTAAGTGTTGCGTTGTCCACAACTTAAGCTGAATATGTAGCCACAGGGAGTTGTTGCGCTCAAATCCTATGGATGAAACAACAACTCTTGGACTATGGCCTAAGTCTTGATCATATCCCTCTTAGATGTGATAATACTAGTGCCATATGCTTGACGAAGAACCCCGTTCTTCATTCGCGAACGAAACACATTGAAATTAGACATCATTTTATTAGAGATCACGTTCTCAAAGGCGATGTCGAAATTGAATCTGTTGAAACCAAAAACCAATTGGCAGACATCTTTACAAAGCCTTTAGAGAAAGAGTCCTTCTTCCGAATTCGCAGTGAACTCGGGATCCTTGACTCCACGTTGATCTAAGTCATGCATTGCATTTTTTTTGTTACATAATTTCTAACTTGAGCGTCGGAGACGTCTAACGATTTTTGCAGGTATCACCCCAAAGGAAAGGGGAATTATAAAGCTTGACGTGCAACAATCGGTTTCCTTCGTCTAAAAATCGATTATTTCGTATCAATAATCAATTATGTTGCTATTATTCGGGTTGATGTTGCTGTAATTTTTTTTTTAATAAATAAACAAGGTTTATTTCATTTATTATTTTTGCTAATGGCAAAAGGGGGAAGATAACGGGTATGATGCACTCTCAAATTATAAGCTTAAATTGAGGGGGAATTCTCAAATTGAGGGGGAACAAATTACATACTTGTTGCATGTATATACTTGTCTTGAATCGTCAATATAAATTGCTTGTCTTGCATATCCCGCTTAATGTTTGCCATTATCAAAAAGGGGGAAATTGTTGGAAACACGTTCTCAATGCAATATACTAAAACGTGTGTTCTTTTGTATAGGTTTTGATGAATGACAAACGAAGCGAAAATTGATATATGACGAAGTTCAAGAAACAAGCGCACAATTGATATATAACGAGATTCAAGCTCAAGACAAAGTTTTATAGTTTAATTGAGTCATTCTTAATTATGATCTTGATCCTACAACTTGACTCGTAACATGGCTTCTCTCATAAAACTATTTTCCAAAATCATGCATATTTAATTTAATGTCAAATGATTTTAAATCATGCATATTTACAGTAGTCAAAATAATTTTTAGACATGCCTTAAAAATCTGGACTAAGATAATCGATTATGTACTTATGATAATCGATTGTTTTAAGCCAAGACTGCATGACAATCGATTGTGAACTAATGACAATCGATTGTGAGTAAGACAGTGAGCATCAGATTTTTTCAAACCTGCATGACAATCGATTGTGAACTAATGACAATCGATTGTGACTGAGGCAGTGTCCATCAAAGTTTTTCAAAACTCAGAATAATCGATTATGAACTAATGGTAATCAATTATGTTGAGACAGTGTCTTCTAGTGATTTTCAAATTTATTAAATAATCGATTGTTACAAGGACAATCGATTGTCAAAGAGACAGTGTCTAAAATGTTTTTCAAAAACTGATAAGTAATCGATTGTTGACTTTGTGCAATCGATTGTGAAGCTGACCGTTGTCGTAAAGTTTTCAAATACCGTCAGGTAATCGATTATTGATTCTGTATAATCAATTGTTTTGATTAAAATCCGGAAAAGATTTTTTGAACGTTATTGGGTAATCGATTATTGATTTTGTATAATCGATTGTTTTGATTAAAATCCGGAAAAGATTTTTTGAACATTGCTGAGTAATCGATTGTTGATTCTGGACAATCGATTGTTTGTGGTAAAATCTGGAAAGGACTTTTGAACGTTGCCAGTAATCGATTATGGATTGTAAGTAATCGATTATCAAGCGTAAAATCTGGGATTGAATTTTGGTCTGACTGGCAGACAATCGATTGTTGGAGTTTGACAATCGATTGTCAGTGAGTAAAATCAGCAACTCTTAATTGGCAATTAGGCAACGGTAATGCCAAGTTCTTCAACTATAAATACAGCTTCATTTCAGTGTTTTAAACACAACAACATACTACAACTGATCATTACATTGCTATAAGCTTGCATACTTTTGTTTATCATTTTATATTCCATTTCATAAAGCTTTTGAGAGCCATATTCTTGTCCAAAGTTGCTGTGATCTAGAGCTTATTTCTTTTACTCATACCTACTCATAAAGGAGTATATTGTTTGAGTGTTTTAGTGTTTGTACACTTGGAAGAGAATTGTGATTCTCTTGTTGTAAGGAACTTATGTTTCCTTGGTTGAAGTCTTGGAGTGTTGTAACTCCGAGTAAAGGTGTTGAGGCTTGCGTCCTCAAGTTGTAAAGGTTTGTTAAGCACCCGGAAACTTGACAAGTTAGTGGAAAATCTCGAGAGAGTCTCTCGGGGACTGGACTAGCCACACGTTGTGGTAAACCAGGATATATCTGTGTGTAAGTTATTATTTATCGCACTTATTTACTTCCTGCAAATTTTAATTTCCGCAAGTTTACGCTAAATTTTATTATATCGCTATTCACCCCCCTCTAGCGTTAAGCGTATTTTCTAACAGATAATCACATCGTCCACATATACTTCTATCTCCTGATGCATCATGACATAAATAATGGTGGTCATAGCCCTCATATATATTGCCCCGGCGTTCTTTAAACCAAAAGGCATAGCCCTGTAATAATAAGTGCCCCAAGGTGTGGTAAAGGCAGTTTTATCGGCGTCTTCCCATCCATCAACACTTGGTGGTATCCTGGGTAACAATCTACAAAGGACTGTATCTCGTGTTTGGCATAGTTATCAACAAGGTTGTTGATGTTAGGCAAATGAAAGTTGTCTTTGGGACTTGCCTCATTCAAATCTCTGTAGTCTACACATACTCGAGTTTTTCCATCTTTCTTTGGTATCGGGACCACATTGGCCAACCATGTGGTGTATCGAACCACTCGAATTATCCTCGCCTCTAATTGTTTTGTGATCTCCTCTTTGATCTTATCGTTTATATTAGGTTTGAACTTTCTTTGTTTTTGTTGGACTGGAGGGCATTCGGGGTACGTGGGCAACTTATGAACCACCAAATCAACGCTTAGCCCAGGCATATCATCGTAAGACCAAGCAAACAAGTCTTTGAATTCATAAGAAGTTGGACCAGTGAGTCCTAGATTTCTTTATTCACATGGATGCTTATTTTATTTTCCCTAGTTTCACCGGGACCACCCAAGTTAACTGATTTGGTAATATATAAGTTTGGCTTAAGAGTATTTTCAAAATGTTCCAACTCTCAATTAATTTCCCTAATAGCCTCTTCTTCATCATACTCTGGTTCTTGGTTCATTATTTCACAAATAGGCGACATGTTCGGGTCAGGGCATGAAGTCCGCGAGCATGTCATATTATTTAAAGCCGCATTATTGGAACTGAAAGAAAAAAAAATACAAGAAAAATCAGAAAATGTGCAGACGAAGAAATATTGATTTCATTTCTTTGAAATTATAAGATAACAGGGTTTAAATTTGGAATTTAAAGGACAAAATACTAAAGGAAAAACACCCGAGCTACACCCCGAAATAACTCGTGATGCAAGAAAAGGGGGCAAGGCAGGACTACCGGGCCTCCCGCCTGACTGGGAAAGGCGTAGCCGTCCAGTTTTGCAACTTGGCATCCGGTCCCACGTAGAGCACCTCAGTAGTGCTTGAGCCTTCTCCAAGTTGGACCATGTTGGCTTCATATAATAATTTCCTCATGGCCCCACATATCTCTTCAATTTCCTCTGCTGTGAAGGTCTCGTCTTCTTCTTCCTCACTGTACTTTGGCTTCACAAATGTTTCGTACAAGTGGGGTAGGGGTTGTGGTAAAGCCCATCCAAGACGTTTCCTAAGGTTGGCCCAAGTTATATTCCCTGGTGTTTGGTGAAAACCTAGCCCAAAAAGCTTCTCTGCGGTAGGCAAAACGATTGACTCAGTTATGCCTTGTAGAGAACTTCCAAGTCCCTTGCCTGGTTTAAACCCTTGACGTTTCATCTCTCTTACCACCATGATTGAGGCATTGGAGAGGAAAGGCTGGAGAAATGGTTTGCCTTCTTCGTGTTGATCAGCTACCATGATTTCAAAAGCCTAGTAAACTATATGCTCACTTCCTTCTTTAGCTTCGAGCCAGGGGACGGAGGGATCACGGTAAATTGACTGTTCATCTTCTCCATGGACCACAATTTCCTCGTTCTTATGTTTAAATTTCAACATTTGATGCAGAGTAAAAGGCATAGCTCCTGCTGCGTGAATCTATGGTCTTCCTAGGAGATAGTGGTAGGATGTGTCCATGTCTAATACTTGAAATGTAACCTCAAAATCGATTGGACCAATGGTCAATACCAAGTCAATTTCTCCTATGGTATCTCTTTTAATTCCATCAAAAGCTCGGACACACACATTGTTGGGACGGATCCTCTCTGTTCCGATTTCCATTCTTTGCAATGTTGACAGTGGGCATATGTCCACCCCGGAACCTTCTTCTATTATTACTCTTTTGACTTAATAACCTTCGCATTTGACGGTGAGATACAAGGCTTTGTTGTGGGCAGCTCCCTCTGGACGCAAATCATTCTTACAGAATGTAACCTGATTAATAGCGAAGAATCTTTCTGCCATTTTCTCCAGTTGTTCCACGAAGGTTTGAACCGTCACGTAAGCTTCATATAAAGTTTTGGCTAACACTTTCTGTTGCTCTAGAGAATTCATCAGCAATGATAGTAAAGAGAGTTGCTCGGGAGACTTCCGGAGCTGGTCCACTACCCCATAATCCGACATCTTCATCTTTCGAAAAAAAGCCCCTGCCTCTTCAGCATTTACGGGCTTTTTGGGTAGGAATCACCTTTTGGCGGCATTGTTCACTTCTTCCAGGTCCGAATATTTCTTTGCAGCGTTGCCCTTTCGAGTTTCCCCAGTGATCTCTTTGCCTTTGTGTGTTACTACTGTTTTTTGGTAGTTCCACGGGACTGCAAAAGGGTCTGTCATTAGCTTCTGAGGTGCGCGACCGATCACCACGGGCTCATTCAGCCTTAGCGGTTCAATTGGTCCCCGCACCACATATGCTCCCTTGGGTGCATATATCATCCTGTTCAACTCAAATCTTTTTGGGGGACTCAGAGTTTGTTGTTTTTCTTGACGACCCCGTGGGATGTAAAGGATGGTTTCCTTGGCGAGTGCCGTCTCAGTTTTAATTTCAACCTTCTTCTCTGCTTCCGGGTGCTTGGCTTCACTCATTTCCTTTTCTTCAACCTTCTTGGGGGTAACCTTTGGTTTTCTATCTACATCAGCAATGGCTATTATTGCTTTCAAAGCAGGGTCAAATTCTTTGTCCTCACAAATCTTCCCGATGACTAGCCTATTGTTGTGAGACGGTAACGGGTTATTAGTTATGTTCGGGAGATCTTTATCTCTCATTACATTTTTCCTTTGTTCTATTAGATCCTCCACAGCTCACTTAGAGTCCAACAGCTTTCGGTGTCGTGTCCTTCGACTCCTAAATGATAAGCACAACGTACACCCCGTTGATAAGAAGGTGACTCAGAGTTCTGCCTGTTCTGGGGCACACGCTGCAAGAGACCCACCTGGGCCAATTTTGGGAATAAGTTGGAATAAGGCTCCCTTATCGGTGTAAAGTTTTGTCTTCTGGGCGGCTCCCTCCGACGAAAATTATTTTGGGAAGGGCGGGGATTATAGTGGTTTTGGGGAGGCTGATTTCTCGGGGTCTGGTTTCTGTTGACCTGTTGTTGTGGTCGAGCGAATGGCTGGGCATTCATAACTACATAAGGTTGGGGAACATAATGCATGTCTTGATGGGGATAGTAGTGCTAAGAGGTCCTTTCTAAGAACATGGGCTTGGGGGAATGGTGTATTCTCATGCCGGAGGCAGCCATTGAAGCTTCTTTTTTCTTTTTGTTTATTGCGACTCCTCCTTCCCCGCTTTGGATGGCCTGGGAGGTTGCCCTTATGGATGACTGGCTCAGAATTCTTCCTATTTTCAAGCCATTCTCTACCATCTCGTCGATCTTGATTGCTTCCGCGAAAGGTTTGCCCATTGCTGACATCATATTTTGAAAATAATCCACTTCCCGTGCCTGGAGAAAAACAGGGACCATCTCTGTCTCATCCATAGGCGTCTTTTCTCTTGACGCTTGTTCGCGCCATTTGACAGCATATTCTCTAAAACTTTCTGACTGTTTCTTTTTAAAGTTGGCTAAAGAATTTCTGTCCGTGGAAATGTCAATGTTATACTGGAATTGCCTTACAAATTCCCGGGCAAGATCTTCCCAGATATGCCATCGTGTGATATCTTGGTCCATGCATCATTCAGAAGCAATGTCCACCAAACTATCCCCGAAGTATGCCATCAACAGTCCTTCTTTTCCACCTGCCCCACGCAATTGGTTGCAGTACTTGAGCAATGGGGTCGCCATGACCGTCGTACTTTCCAAACTTTGCCGTTTTAAATCCCAGGGGAATATGTACATGTGGGAACATGCACAGATCTGTGTAAGAAACGCTCTTTTGCCCACTCAAGCCCTGCTTGTTCTTCAAGTTCTGCTCAAGGCTTTTCATCCTTCTTGCTATCTCATCTTGTTCAGGCGTTTTAGGAGTTTTATCTTGCACTGGTGTAAGCTCATACGCTGGTTGAGGATAAGTGTATGTGGGGTATGAGGGAGGCTCAGTTTGGTATTTAGGAGTTTGAAATGTGAATTCCGTAGGATCAAACATGGGTCTCAGCACTGCGGGATGCGTGCTGGGTGCACATGAGGGAGCCGTAAAAATATTAGGAACTGTGCCAGAGGTGAACACCTGAGGACGGGCTTCAGAAGGTGCTCCTACAAAGTTGGCTGGTATGGTAGGCTGTCCCAAGAGGATGTTTGGGTGGCTAATGGGAATAGTGGAGGTACCTCCCGACCTTGGGAAGAGCTCAGGAAATCCAGGGATGGCACTCGAAGGCTCTTTTCTGTTTACCCAAGCGTCCCACATCTCCATGACTGTGTCGAAGTACCCTATTTTCTTCAACTGTGGTACATTCTAAGGCTGGGATCCCTATAATCGGGCTATCCTCTGATATGGGAACGGCTGGCAAAGTCATTTCGGATGACATTTTTGCGCTTCCTTTTGATCTGGTAAAATATCGATGCAATGCCAGTTTACCACAAACCAACCAGTGTTTTCTAAAAGCATGTAACTGGAATTTAGGCATCAAACAAATGATTAGGTTGAGACAGATAACAAACAGGGAATCGTACGTTGGGTGTGATGCACCTATATAGTAGGCGAGTGTCTATAAGTTTGCAATGGTCGCATGTGTCAACACGGAATTTATTCCAAACTTCCTTTTGGTTTCTACTCTTTATTTCCTTGCTTTGAATTTCCTCTTTTAAGAATATGGTCGAATACTATGAAAATTGCCTACGTATCATGCCCAGCATGAATCAAAACGAGCATAGTTCATGAAAAATGTGATGGAAATAACAGGATATTTTGGAATTTTCAATTCTTCTAAAGACAAAACTTTTGATACAAGACTAGCAAAGTTAAAGGCAACTAACAGACTTGGACATAATAAAACTTACAAACTCGAAGAGTAATAATGCGTTACAGAAAATACAGACCGACATAATCTTTTAAGGAAAATACAATTTTTCAAAAATCATGATTACATTAAGACTTCAACTGCTTTTGGAGCTTGCGGGGCATCACTCAGCCTTGCCGCAGGCTTGCCGAAAAAAAGTCATGGCGGTGGCAAAGAACATGGATCTCATCATATCCTCGCAATGGTTGAACTTTGTGGTGATGTAATTGGCGATTACCTGTATCCTTTCCCTAATAACACCTTTTTCTTGCAACAAACGCCCAATTTGCTTGACCTTGCCTCTAGAGTTTGCTCTGCTACCTGATTCAGCTCCTGGAATTTCCGCAAATCCATCTCCAACCTTGCTATCACTGCATAACAATGTTCTCTTTCATCTTTGAAGTCCCTGACTTGATTGGCCACTCTATTCTTAGCCATGATGACCCTCTGCTTTAACCCAGCAATCTCATCGTTATGCCCTTCTTTAATTGCTCAAGGATGTGGGCTCGTTCCTCCGCACTTTTAGCCAATTACTTCCGAACCTTGGATAAGTCACCTTTCACCTTATTCAAGTCAAACCCATACTCGGTTACTTTCCGCCGAAAAGTTTCTATGAGTTTTTCATCTTTTGTGCTTCTGGGGGGATTTTCTATGGTTGCTTTCATTTTCTGGATTTGGGCTCTTAATGCTTCGTTTTCTTTGGTTACAATCTTATTTTCTCCCTCATCGGCTGCAGCTTGCAAACAACTTTCAAATTGCAGCTCTTTGATTCGCTTTTCCAATATTCCTATAGTGGCCTTATATTCATTCTCCTTGGCTAGCCAATCCTAATCTTGTGACATTTTAACAAATTCTTGGAGATGTGGTCTCTTCGCCGGCCTTCCAGGATCTATTTCTTTTTGGTACCAAGAAATGCAGCCTGGTGCAACCTCGCCTTTAGATATGTCGCATACTCGGGTACCTGCTGTCAAGTTTTGACATTTACTCCAGATTTGACGTACGCCGCCTTCAGAGAATTGACCATTTGGGCTTATCTCAACCATATGGCGTCAAATATCCTCGTCTCTGGGAATCATTTGGCATCTACCTAATTGTCTTAGTACTCTGTATGGCGCATAGGGCTGGATACTTCGGAGACCCATCAGAAGGAAATGAGGCCCGGTGGCTGGCATATACACTACTTCATCCACAGGGAACCACCTGAGTGTCCATTCTATCTAATTTGCAGTGATAACTCGGAGATGCGAAACCCATTCTGTGACACCCTCAGGTAATCTAAACCCATCAACCATGTTGCAAAATTCTTCTATGCAGCTCTTTTTTGGTGACCCATAATTCATGAACCAAGGTCGGTGGCATAAATGCTCGATCATCCATATTTGTAACAACAGGTTACATCCTTCGAAGAAGTCTCCTCCTGCTTTACAGGTGGTGAGAGCATGGAAGATTTTGGATAAGATCATAGGAGCGAGGGTGCTCTTGGCCCGAGTCATTAAAGTGCTGACGACCCCTGCTATCCGTATGTCAACATTTCTGTCCTTTCACGGAAACACCAGAAGACCCAAGAAAAATACTGGCCAGTTGTTTTCCTTGTTTTGATTCTTTTGAAAAAGGGAGGTTGGATCCGATGAGGGTTGCCTACGTATCTCTCTCCCGACGAGAATCAAACTGTCGTAGTTCGGTCAAAACAATTTATCAAAGCCAAAATATTATTGAAAAACTTCGAATTTTCCCTTTGTTTTGTTTCCTTTTGTTTTGTGTTTTTTTTTTTGAAAAATCCGGTGGTATTTTGGCGCTATTTGAGCATTGGCTTTACAAATGATTAATCTCAGTAACTCTCAAATTTCCTCTTTATTCACAAGACAGTCAACATGCAAATCCAAAGCAAATAAATGCGCAAGTAGCACGTAACATGCATCAGGACAGTCTTTTATTTCAGGTCACCTGTCCTAGACGGAACCAACCCCTGTGTTGAGTCCCCTAAGTCAAATGCATGATGCAAATAAGCATTCCTACTAGGGATCCAGCATGAGGTCAAGTTATTCTAAGTTAAAAACCTTGGTATGGGGTCAAGACTATGTACCCGAGCGGACAATTCGAGTCGAGGAGGGGGCTACGTACTGGGAACCAAAAGGCCATCCGGCTTAGTAACTTGTCCGGCCTCTTTCTTATTTTCAGGTATGAGGAATGACACTAACAGAATAGGGGATCTCAACCAGTAAGCACATCCTCAGAGATGAGAAGTGAAGGGTTTCGTAGCAGTTGATATGTATAATTCATCCAATATCAAAGCAGTAAAAGCATTTAGCACTTAGCACATAAGCAAATCAGAAGAAGCCAAATATAACAGTTATTCTAAGCTGGAATTCTTGAACCCTGAACCAGATATTCTAGGTTCGTTTCCCCAGCAAAGTCCTCAGAGCTGTCACACCTCTTTATTTACACGGCTGCCCCGAAGGATGACACGTATAAGGGAGTTTTTTCAATTAAAGTGACATTATTCGAAATAGAATTATTTATTTATTTAGAGTCGCCGCTTGGGATATGTTTGGTTTTTGGTGTCGCAAGTAACCGATTTATTTAGAATCCAAAATCGAGAAAATTTTCGACTACCCAAATGGAGTCTTCGAACTAGATATTCTAAGTAAGGAATTTTGTTGACCCGAGGGAAGGTGTAAGGCACCCCTGGATCCCGTAGTTCTAGCACGGTCTCGTAAACTGCTATAATTGGCTAAAATTCTAATTTTACACATTTTCATCCTATGGTGTAATTTTAAATTATTTCTTTGCCGCTTTTAATTTTTTAGGAATATTGCAACGCTATTAAAATACATCTCGAACCTTGTCACATAAATGCACCCGCGATTTTCGACATATTTTAACATCGTTGAGATTTGGATTTGGGTCACATAAATACGCACCCGATTTTAGGAAGATAAATTATTAAAATAACATGCCTAAAGAAACTACGCGTTTTTAACTTCGTGGGAAAACCGTGAAATTTGCTTAACGGTATCTCCAGGATTTCTAAGCATTTTTCTATGATTAAAAAGGCCACACAGCCTATAATTTGATTTAGCGTAGTGCACCTCTTTGGATTTTAGAAAGGCAACCTAAAGAAACTACGATTTTGTATTATATGTTGTCTCTGAAATAAAAGAAAAGTCCTAATTAATTCACACGTCAATGATCTACCACGAAAACCATTGCATTGTCGTATTAGGTGGAAACACTTTCAGCCTGCTTATTCCCAGTATGCTTTATTGGCTAATTTCTGCAATTGGGCTCATTATTAAAAGTAGCAAGCCCAGGGAGTATATTTTCATGTGCCTCTCTACTACAACGGTCTGGGCCTTCAGTTTGAGTCCAGAAATTTAAAACTACAATTTAATCATGAAGCAAGGGTAGCACTCCACAAATCACCATGTCACAGTTGTTTAAAGTCGCTTATATTTTGATCATTTTTACGTTTCAAAGACGTTTGACAAGGTAAACTCCAGATAGTGTGACCTTTTCTTACTTGTGAATCAATATACCAAAACTCAAGTTTCAATTCGATATGTATAAATCATATGAACCTATCAATACGAATCAGCATATGTGTACACGTGATGCTCCTATTATTGAATCAGACATGAGGATCAAGAAGATTATTGACTACCATGTTTTCACCCTACTGAAATTTTAAACAATTCGAAATTGATAGTCTAAATAATTCAAAACAATCCAGCACAATCCAAGTGTTTATTTATTACAACACAAATCTATTGAAACGATTGTTTAAGTATTACTATACTAACAACGTTTACAACAACAAAATTAAATACCTAGAATTTGTAATAAAACAAAGAGAAGGTCAGCAGCAGTTCAAAACTCCAGCGATTAAACACTCATCAACAGTATCACTCTCGACAATACCCAAGAAACAGTTATCAAATAATCCGGAGAAGAACTTTCAGCAATTAACACCCAAAAATAACTAAAACAACTTGTTTGAGACCCAAATTCAACCTAAATTGGATATATTCGAACTTGCCCAACTCCAATATCCTAACTACAAAGTATTTCAGACCATTTTCTCTTAATGGCTCTAATTAATGACTATAGGTTAAAAATAACTGAGAAATTATTCAAAATAGAATAGTAGGATACAAAAATATTTAGGATTTTTGAGACTTCAACATTTCTGGGAGTTTTAGAGGTTCAGATTTTATGGAAATTATTTTGTGGGAATTTTTTCAGATCTGAAACTTATGGAAATTTTCCAGGGACTCCAAAACTTGTCTAAGAAAGCACAAACTTGCCTATTTATTATCCAACCTTAGAGCAACCCTTTTCTTTTGTGTTTACCCCTTAGTCCCTCCTTTTAATTTTAAAAATATTCATTCAGTCCCTCATTTCCTAACTTGTGCCTCAAGTCTTATCAGCATATTACCAGAATTCTATTTTGAAACTCCAACTAGAAGGTTCCAGGGGTTTTCTACAAGATTCTCATTGTCCAAATATCTATAATACCCTTTTATTTATTCTGAATTACCAAACTAAGTAGACCAACCCTTCCCCAACCTTATTACCTTGGTCAGAAGATAACCATAGTTATTGAACTAGAGAACCCAACTACTGAACCAATTACCCTAGACTGGAAATAGAGTCTCGCTGATATCCTAGGGTTAACCTAAATTGTACTAAGGACCTATAGGAACACAAATAGTTCTGACGTTTAAGAATAAACAAATCAACAATCATTGATTGAGAACTAATAAAAGTTGAATCGGCAAAACATGAAATCCTTAGCGTGCAAGTCGAACAAAATAAAGCCAGTCATAAAAGGGAATCAATTAAAGCCCTAAGTTTCTAAATTAACTAACATGAAGAAGAATCAGTCTAATACAGGTAAACCCTGGCTAATTCAGAACTAGAAATCTCAAAACCTAAACTAAACCCAGAATCAAGAATTAAGTGGTCTAATTCATGCTATCTATTAATGGAACTCATAATCAACTAACCGATCAACAAAAAAGAAAAAACAAACAAAGAAAGGCAAATTTTAACACTGGACCTAATGAATTGGTATGCAAGAGAGCAAACAACTTAATTGACTCATGCAAGCAGAAGAAGTCATTTGAAAGAATCGACAAAAAGTAGACTCATCGAACAAAATGAGAAACAATAAAATCTAATAAGAAGTGAAACTCACTGATTCTGGCACGGGACTGACTTCAAACTTGATGTTCAATTGATGTTATATGTTCATTTTTTCCGAAATAGACATATAACATTAATTTATAATCGATCGCACACTTGAAGCTCCCAAAACAGGTTGAACCTTGAACCCTAGATCTGAAATTTGGGGAGTTTTATTTAGATTTGAAGAGTTTTGACTTGGGATTTGGTAAGAGGGGTTGAGGGAATTGTGGGGTGTGAAATTGGGAGCGGTTTGAGTGTCCGCCGCCGGATATGGCGGAGACGGCGTCAACAAAATCCATTATTCGAAGGGTTTTCCCCATAGTTGAAAACTGGTTCTTAGGGAATTGGAGAGAGGAGGGAACGGTGGTTCAGGGGTATTTATTTGGAAGGGTTTGGGCGTGGCGCCGCCATGGATGGAGGCAACCACTAATTTGAATATTTGAGGAGATGGTCGAGGATTTTGGGAATGGGGGTTGTAGATTTTGAGAGAGGGGAGGAAAGCGGTTTGGGGGTGTATTTTTGGGAGGTATTGGAGTTTCGCCGCCACCGGCGACGATTTTCGGCCTGCGGCCGTTAGGTGGCATATCTGTGGAGACTATAGGTACGAGGAAGGGACGTTTGGTCTCTTGGGTTTGGCATAATTTCAGACACTTTTATGTAATACTCACATTAAACCCAGACCGTTAGATCATGGCTTATGAACGGTTGAGATCACTGGCCCTAAAACGATGCCGTTTTGTGGCGTCTCTAATGACAGACCGGGACAGGGACAGGTTTGGGCTGGTTTTAGGGTGGTTTGGACAGGTAGGGGTGTGTGGGACATCTAGTTTTAGCCCAATTTGAGGCTAGCCTGATTCATCTTTTTTTCTCTTTAATTCTTTTCTTTTCAATTTTATTTCAAATCTTCCTAATTTATTTTAATGCTCATATTTTAATTAAGCTAAATGCTACATTAATTCTAAGAACTAAATTAAACTGACAATCACATAAGCTAATCAAATACCAAAAAAAAATGAAAATTAGCAAATTCGAAACTACAAATTAAACAATGCCAAAATAAACTCTTTTTTTTTGTTTATTTTTGGTGATTTTTTGTATTTTTTGTAAGACTCCTAATAACTCATTAATTCCAAAATATGTAAAATTAAACCTTAAATGAAATGCACGTTTTGTATGTTCATGTGAATTAAAATGCATGGATTAGCACGCACACAATTAACAGAAGGTGTCACACAACTCAACAAAATTAAAAAGAAAGAAATTATTCTGTTTGAAATTATTGGAGTAATTTATGCAGGACAAAAATCACGTGCTCACACTATACACTCACGAGACAAACGTTTTTCAAGAATACAACTCTTAGAATTGTTGCATTTACCAGCATTTGCTATTCACGCATGCCGACGAATTCCCTGTACCGCAATATCCCCAACAGTCATAATAGCGCAACATGCTATCAGCTAAGAAACTCTATTACCATTTACTATTTTATTTTATTTCTGTGTTGCATAAGGCTACCATTCTGCCTTCCGAGACTAAACATTGTTTCCATCTGCATTTTTCTGCATTGCATAAGGCTATCATTCTGCCTTCCGAGACTAAACACTGTCTCCATATGTATTTTCTAGATTACATAAGGATGCCACTCTACCCTCCGAGACTAAACACTATCTCTATCTGCATTTTCTCCATTGCATACGGCTACCATTCTGCCTTCCAAGACTAAACACTACCTCCATCTTTATTTACTACATTGCATAAGTCTACCATTCTGCCTTCCAAGACTAAACACTATCTCCATTTGCATTTTTTTGTATTGCATAAGTCTACCATTCTGCCTTCCGAGACTAAACACTATCTTTATCTGCATTTTTTTGCATTGCATAAGGCTATCATTCTGCCTTCCGAGACAACACTGTCTCCATCTCCATTTGCATGGCTGAAAGATCACCACCTTATATACATTCTGCATGGTTGAAAGATCGCCGCCTTATATACATCTGCATGGCTGAAAGATCGCCACCTTATTTATATTCCACATGGCTGAAAGATTGCCACCTATTGCACATCATGGGCTGAAAGATTGCCACTTTATTTATATTTTCATGGTTGAAAGATCTCCACTTTATTAATGCTTGCATGGCTGAAAGATAACCACTTTATTTACACTCTGCATGGTAGAAACATCACCACTGTATATACATTATGCATGGCTGAAAGATCACCGCCTCATTTATGCTTGCATGGCGGAAAGATCGCCACTTTAATTACACTCTACATGGCTGAAAGATTGACACCTTTACATTCTGCATAGCTGAAAGATCGCCACCTATTTGCATTCTACATGGCTGAAAGATCGCCACTTATTAACATTCTGCATGGCTGAAAGATCGCCGCCTCATTTACATTTGTATGGTCGAAAAATTGCCACATTATTTACTTTTCGCATGGCTGAAAGATCACCTCCTATTGCATCTCATAGGCTGAAAGATCGCTAAGTACTGCATTTAATGGGCTAAAATATTTCCGAATTATCCGAGAGTGTCATTGTTCGAAGGCACCATTTGCATAGCCGAAAACGCCATGCCACAACCTAAGGATCACTTTTAATCTTTTGCATGTCATTATACAAAGGCATCATAGTCCAGAGGCACCATCCTCATGGCCCGAGGACACCATTTCATAGCCCGCGAATCCTTTATTATATGCTTCATGGCCCAAGATATCATGGTCTAAGGACGCCATCCTAACCGTCCAAAGATAACATTTGGTCTGACGGAAATTTGCATCATGTTCAAATTTACGTACAATATACGCTTGTGTTACTTATTTGCAGGTGAATCGGTGGGCAACGACCTTCTCGGCAGGAGTGATCCCACTCCAGTTACCATAGGCCAATCAGACTTCACCCCTTCCTAAATATTATGTCCATTCTTGAAAGTCTCCATCGGCATACTCCGTCGGCAGATCCTGAACTACATACGGCCTGATTCCTATAAGAACAGGGATATGTAGCCAGCTTAGAAACCAGAGCACGACCTAAGTCCCCTCGAACCATTAAGTTTGGTCAAAATTAGCCGTCATATCTGTACCCGACAACTCTTTCATCCTTCCCGGGTAAAAAGAGGCAACTGTTGATACCTAAATTTTTTTCTTTATATTTTCATATGAAAATTACTTTCACAATAGCCAATATATGCATATATAAGCATGTTCCAAGATTTTATTATTTTTCCTTAATTTTTAAAGATTTTTAAATCAATTTATTGCCCTATTTTATCAAGGAAAAACCAAATAATTATCTCCAAAATTTTTATTTTGGTGATTAATTTATTGGATTATTATATTTATGCTACAATATAGCTAACATAATTTTCTTATATTTTAAAATTTTATTTGGTAATTTAAAATCTAAATTGCATATAATTGCAATATTAGCCTCTTTTATGATTTAATTGTGTTTGTACTTATAAAATTAACTCCAATATTTTTAATTTAATAATTATGTATTACCTATCATATTAGCACATTTAATTTATTTCTAAAAATTATTTTACTATTTTTTATAAAATAAATAAGGGAACAGTGGCTATTTAAATGTTAGCCCATTTTCATTACAATTTTGGCCAGATTTGAAACCCCAATTAAACCTATCCCGAGGGCCAATTACCCTTGCCCAAATCCTAATATATGTGACCCACGACTATTTTAATAACCTGCCCAGATTCCCATTTCAATCCCAGCCGTTGATCACCTAGATCTATGGCTCATATGTGCCCCTTTCTTTTTAACCTGAACTAACCCCAAAACCTAATTATTTTTCACCTATAGCTGCCCTTGAATCCCCCCTTCTCCCAAACTCTCTCTCAAACCTAGACGGTGCCTTCTTCCGCCACCCTAAAATCGCCTGAATCAATGGCTTCCAAAGCCATTAAAGTCATGTATCTGCCTCCTATGACTCCTACATGCCCGATTATTATGGTTTCAAGAACTGACCTTGAAGAAGCTTGGCTCAAACCTTGGTCGATCTTAGTTTTTATAGCTTTCTCCAGTCATCCTTGGCCTTACTCCAGCCAACCATGGCTATTCAAGCATGATCTTGACTTCTCCTACTTAGATCATTGACTTTCCAAGCATTTCCTACCATCTGAGTTCTTCTGAAACCCTAACCTTCAAGGTTCTTCCAATTCTTTTAGATCTGTTTAGATATGTGTTTTCCCTAAGCCTTTAAATGTTTTCTTGAATTTCTTTAATAATTTTACCTTCAGAACCTTTATTTTTCCGATTTAGGATTTTGTTAAATTATTTTGAAGCTTTTATGATCTTTAACATATTCAACTGTATTTCTTTCTGTTGTTCTTCTACTGGAGTATGCATGTTCCTTCTTGAGGATTTCGAATTTTACTTTGTTGGTGTTTTTTTGGTTGATTTACTTGTTTTTCATCTATATGACTCAATTGATAATAAGAACCCTAAAACTTCAAGTTCATTCGAGTTCTGAGAGTATTTGCTATGTGACTTACTTGTTCGTCATGCTCTGAATTCGATGGGTTTCAAGACCCTAATTTATTTGGACCTATTCGAGTTTCTGAAGTAGTTTCATCTATTGCTCGACTGAGTTTCGAAATCTTTTTTTCAACTTTGGTTGCTTCATGTGATTTTGATTTCCTGCTATCATTGGAACTCGACTATATTTTCAAAAAGGTCTTTCTACTTGACCCCTTTGCATGCTATTTGATACTCTCTTTTCCTTACTACTGGGTTACTAAGACTGACCTATGTGACTACTATGTGTCGATAGTCCACTACTTACTTACTTTGTGATTGCATGATGCTTCTCTTTGTCCTAACTTCAGCCTTTCATGCTTAATACTTATGAATTCTCTTATATAGTGAATTTCCCTCTGAACTGACCTTCAATTTTGGGACAGATTTTCAGGCTCCTTGTGTAATTTTAGTTGCTTTCATGTGTTAAGTGATTGACTCTTTCCTTGTTTCACCTTACTGATTTCCCCGTTTCTTGGGTTGATTTGGAAAACTTTCCGTAGACCTTCAATTATCCTATTTCTAACTTGGTTTAATTGTTTATTCACGAATTAGTAATTTCGAATCCCTGACTCCTTGATTTACTATGAACTAAGTGTCTCTATATTCTACAGCTTTACTTTGTTTTCTTACATTATTTGGTTAATCGAGTATTTCAAAGATCATTCCCTTAAGTAAACCCCTATGTATTTACCCTTAATTGTCTATTTTGCACAAGATGTTTACTTGACCTCTTTCCTTAAATGTTCTCTTTCCATTACCATTTAAGTTTAAACTCATTAATTAAAGGAAGTCCTTATACAGATTGGTTTTAATTGGTACATAGTTCCATAATTACTGCTAAACTATGATTATTGCCTTGTTTTCTACCTATTTTTCAAACTATGAATACCCCGCTCTTTCATTAACACAGAAACGAACACTCTTGGTTTTTTAACTCACACTCAAAAAAGTAGTCTCTCTTGTTACTTGTACTGTGGCTTGCTTTCAAGTCCTGCTACTTGCTTTTACTGTATCTTGCTCTTTGAAACTAGTATGTTTTTGATCAAAAATTTTAGCAATCACAACAATGTGTTTACTTAATACTTTTGCCCTCTTGTCTGCCTATTGCTTGTGTTTAGTTTAGTACTTATTTTAGCATGTTGTAATTTCCTTCTGCCTGTCCTGCATCTACTGTGCATCCTAAATGTGTTTGATGCTACTGGTTTGTTTGAGACATGACAGTATTAAGTATTATTGTCTATGACTCAAACTTGATTCCCTTGGAATCATAACCTCTATGTCACCATCATATGTTGTGTATTCTTTTTGATTTTGTAAGCATAATAACACTTATTATTGTTGTGCATGTGCAAAATTATCTAATTCTAAGTACATGGGCTCTTTGCAATCCCCAATCCCTAAACCACTTTGTGTGAAATCCTCAATCCTCTAATTGTTTCCTAGCACCTCTTCCCCTCCTCTTTACTTTCTTAGTTTTTTAAAACTCTGTTTCTTCACTTGCACTCTCTCTTAGACATTAAATTCTTCCCCCCTCCCGTGAGCCTTGCCTTGGGACCTATTGAGCTCCCTCTAAACTTGGACACTTGAGGGTTGGCCCTTGCACAATGCACTTATCCCTCTTCTGATAATACAATTTGGGTGTGAGCACTGCCCAGAGTCCCATAGAGGCTCTTAGGGAACTCTGACACACTCTAATTGGATAAAGGATTTGGATCAATGGTCTATAAGTTGGTCTATCTCATAATTACGATAGGAAGTCAAAATCAGGCTTCCTCTGGTTGTACTTCTCTTTGTACTTTTCTGATGTAATTTATTTCTAGTTTGTAAAAAGTTGTAATAAACATTTGGGGTTGGCCATTGAAAGGGGTGGGCAACTATGCATGCAAGGGTAATAATCACGCCTATAGGGTGTTTCAATTCCTACATATTCAAAATTCACCAAGAAATAATGTATATAGGGCTTCTCTAAATTCTGCATATTCAACCATATATAGAGACCATGCATATAAGACTGTTATAATTCTGCATATTCAAACTTCATCTAGAAATCATGCCTGCAGGAATGTTTTCATTCAAATTGCATTTTGGATACCATGTCTATAGTTTCAAAACAAGTTCTGCATTTTAGATACCATGTCTATAGGTTTAAAAATAAGTTCTGCATTTTAGATACCATTTCTATAGGTGTTAAAGAAAAAATAATTTCTGCATTTTAGATACCATGTCTACAGGTTTTTTTAAAATAAGTTCTGCATTTTAGATACCATGTCTATGGGTTTAAAAACTATTTCTGCATTAGATACCATGCCTATAGGTTTTAAAACAAGCTCTGCATTAGATAAAATGTTTGTGAGGTTTAAAACAAGCTTTTACATTCAGATACTACGTCTATAAGTCAGCAAGGTTAGAAAACATGCCTTAGGAGTTTTTAATGAACCTGATTCGCTTTGCTCAATGTTAGCTATAAAATCATTAATAATATGTACTATCACCAGAAGAACGCGTAATCAATTTGTTAATTTTTCATCTCTTTTGATAATCCAAGTCCTTTACTTAAACAAAGTTTAGCAACCATGCCTATAGGATCCCAAATAATTCATTTTGAATTTTACTGTCTTATCACCTTCTAAATTCAGTAGATGTCATGTCTATAAGACTCCGTCTTAACACTTAGGCAAGTCTTAGAGTAATTATTAAAAAATAAATAAATCTGCTTCTGTTAATTATTACCACCAGCATGTAGGCCTGATTTGTGTTTCTTTTTTGAATTATGTAATAAACCAGTTTGCCTCAACACTTAAATTCCCTCGTCTTTTATTTTAATCAGACCTAACCAGTATGTGCAAGACATGTTATTATATGCTTTTCTGCTCAAGGGGGTATAGCTGAGCCTTATATGTTTATATGTCTCCCCAAATAAGCAGAAAGTGTTTTGTATGTCGCCTTAGAATTTTACCTTTGAAACCCTAAAGAAGCCTATTATCCCTCCTTTTAGGATTAGTAGTCCTAAGTGCCTCCGAGACTAATAGGAACATGACGAATAATAGCATGCAATAAGTTATCGAGACCATTCCGCATTTTAAATACTTTGACGGGGTGGGAATGGTAGATATGAATATGATAACCACTCGATAACGTCACATGTAGCCCCTCATTGAGGAGTGATCATTGGACATTGTATGGGGTGATCTATATTTTTAATCAACCTAGGACCCCCCCTCCCCCCTCCTTTCCTTTATTCTTCACTCTTTTAGCGTAGTAACTCTTTATTTTAAAATCAGCTTTTTTGATGAAATAATACGCTTAAGAGGTCATGAGCGAAGAAGGGACGCTCTCGCGCATGTTAGCGCATCAATAGAACAGTGCTAGATCCGGCGCACAATAGCACGGCGGAATTGTCGCTGGAAATGGCTAGAAAGAGAAGGAATGTTGCTCCGATTGTTAATGCTGTCCCTCCAAAGCTCGTTACACCTGAGCATGGCATCACAACTACTCTAGAACCCCTAAAATTTGGAAATTTTCTTCCTCTGAAGTACCAATCGAAGGATCAATTGCATGCAGAAGCAGATAAGGATCGATTGCAAGGAAAGGAAGGGATGAATGATACAACAGCGAGGACATTACAATTTTCAGCAGTTACGGAACCAAAAATTCCAGTACCAGTTGATGTTGAAGCTGTTGAGACAGAAAATTCAAAACCTACACTTGCGGAAGTAGTCAGAGGCAACAGAGATGTGCAAATGGGTAAGCCTTTATCATTTGTTCCTCCTACTTTGCGAGATGGTGAAAAGGTAGTGAATATCTGTGAAGAGGATTTACAACCACAACAGGAGTATTGGAAGAATGCATTGATTGGATTAGTAATTGGAGATAGACCTAGTGAACAAAATATGGAAAGCTTTGTTAGATATATTTGGAATTTTGTCACTAAGCCTCAAGTTCTAATGCATGCTGAAGGGTATTGTATCTTTAGATTCAACAGTGCTGAAGATAGAGATACAGTCATGCAATCTGGCCCATATACTTTTAGAAGTAAGCCTATGGTTCTAAGGCCATGGGAAATTGATTTTTAACTTTCAGGCTAGTGTGCTAAGCACTATACCTATTTGGATTCGATTCCCAGGTCTTCCTGTAGGGTATTGGTCCACAGAGGTATTGAGTAAGTTGGCAAGTGCAATTGGTAAACCATTGTACACTGATAAATATACTGCTCATTATGACAAAATCTCATTTGCCAGAATACTGTAGAAGTTGATGCTGCTTATCAACTTCCTGATGAATTGGAAATTGATACACCTTATGGATCTAAGGTTCAGTCTGTCGAATATGACTGGAAACCTACTTTTTGTAACCACTGTCTCAAGTTTGGTCATGACACAATTGAGTGTTGGTACTCTACTGGGAATTCAGACAAGCATGAGGAGGAGGAAGAAGACATAAGGAAAAGGGAAATTAGACACAAACAGCAGGGGAAACAAAAGAAGAAGGAATGGATTGTAAAGAAGAATGTAGCAAATGATGAAATCCAAAAGCAATCTGACGAAGCTGTTGATCCACCAGGCTCAGTAGTGCAGACAGATCAGGATT
This sequence comes from Nicotiana benthamiana, assembly GCA_034376525.1. Classification (NCBI taxonomy): domain Eukaryota; kingdom Viridiplantae; phylum Streptophyta; class Magnoliopsida; order Solanales; family Solanaceae; genus Nicotiana; species Nicotiana benthamiana. The sequence goes on along the minus strand of CM067324.1, from coordinate 7,767,262 downwards.
CTAGCAAGTTAGAGGAGAATCAAGTAAATTTGCAGCTGAATGAGCAATTGAATTCTGGAGATCAACTTAGTGAAGTAAACGCTGCTACACTACAAATGATGATCAGGTGGCTAGTATGGGTATTAGAGGGAAAGGAATCATGGAAATTATGGGAAGAAGAGGGCAACAGTTTGATCCTGGGCCTTCTTACAGTCTACCAGATATTGATCCATGATTGTAGTCACATGGAACATTAGGGGACTTAACCAGTCCCCAAAGCAGAAGGAATTGAAACAATTCCTTACTGGTAATAAGGTTGATGTTATTGGTATACTTGAAACAAGAGTAAAAGAGCATAAAGCCAAGAAAATATTTGACAGGATTGCAAAATGTTGGCTGTGGCAGTGCAATTATGCAAAGGCTGTTAATGGGAGGATATGGCTATTATGGAAACCACATATACTGGTTCAAGGGGTGTCTCTTTCTGATCAGTTTATTCATTGTCTAGTAGAGGATACTAGAAGTCTAGTCAGATTTCAGTTCAGTGTTATCTATGCTCAAAACACTGTAGTTCTTAGAGCACAGTTATGGAGGGATCTCAGGACAATTTCTATTCCTCAGCAAGATGCATGGCTTATAAGTGGTGATTTCAATTGTGTATTAAGCTCAGATGATAGAATTGGTTATCCTGTGACTGAGGCTGAAACAAGGGAATTCAAAGGCTCAGTAGATGAATTACAACTTACTGCTTTAAGAGCAACTGGATGGCACTTTACTTGGACAAACAAACAAGATGCTGACTCTAGAGTATATAGCAAGATAGACTGGGCATTTGGCAACTTTCAATGGCTGCAATAGTTTGGACACTTGGAGGCTGATTATATGAATCCCTTGCTTTCAGATCACTCCCCTATTCTAGTTAAATTTGGTGCATATAGGCCACTACATCCTAAACCTTTCAGACTATATAGCAATGTAATGGAACATGAGCAGTTTCATGAAATTGTGAAGCAAGTCTAGGAAAAGGTTTATCATGGCACTCATATGCAAAAGATTTGGAGCAAATTGAAGACTGTTAAGCAGCAGCTAAAGGGGTTAAATGATCACTTAGCCAAATACAAACAGCAGATCATCCAGACAACAGAAAGACTTGATATCCTACAGGTACAGATGCAGACAAACTGTCTTTCACAGGAGCTGATTATTGAAGAAAGAGGCTTGCTTGACGAACTTGATAAATGGAACAATGTTGAAGAGCAGGTAATGAGACAAAAATCCAAAGCTACATGGATTGAATGTGGAGATGCAAATACCAAGTACTTTCATGCACAATGGAGGATCAGGACAGGTCAAAATAACATCACTTCTATTCATACTGACACAGGTATCAAATTAACTGAGCCTACTGCTGTAGAACAGGAGTTCTTAAAGGTTTTTCAATCTCTAATGGGAGAATCTATTGCTGAACTTCCCTATGTGGATACTAATATAATGAGAGGTGGAAGATGTCTTACATTTGAGCAGCAAAGAATTCTTATTTGTCCAGTCACAATGGAGGAAATCAATGCAGCTGTTAATGAGATGCCCAAGGATAAAGCTCCTGGAGTTGATGGTTTTCCCATTGAGTTCTTTACAAAAAACTGGAAGATAGTACAAGAGGATATATTTTCTGCTACTAAGAAGTTTTTTGAAACCTGTAAAATTCCTCATATGATCAATACTACTGCAATAGCCCTTGTTCCTAAAGTCAAATCTCCTACCACAGTGAAGGATTACAGGCCAATTGCTTGTTGCACTACATTATATAAGATCATATCCAAAGTTATAACCAGCAGAATGAAAAGAGTAATTGGAGACTTGATTGGACCTGCCCAATCTGCTTTTATAGAAGGAAGGAGTATCATGGATAACATTCTTCTAGCCATGAAATCTTTAAAGGATACTCTAGGAAAGGGGTTTCACCTAGATGTGTTCTAAAAGTGGATCTCAGGAAGGCCTATGATACATTAGAGTGGGGATTTCTGAAGCAGATCCTTATTACTTTGGGGTTTCCTGCTAAATTTACTGACTGGATTATGGCCTGCATCTCTTCTACCTCATACTCCCTAGTAATGAATGGTGGTCTTACTAAACCATTCAATGCTAAGAGAGGTATAAGGCAAGGGGATCCTATGTCTCCTTATCTATTTGTTCTAGCGATGAAATATTTGAATAGACTGCTACAACAGCTTCATAAGGATGGAAACTTCAATTTCCATCCTAGATGCAGGAAGCTTAACATTTCTCATGTATGTTTTGCTGATGATTTACTAATGTTCTGTAGAGCTGACATAGTCTCCATTCAAATACTGCACAGCACATTTCTTAAATTCTCAAATGCTTCTGGACTTCAGGCAAATGTAGGCAAGAGTGCAATCTATTTAGCAGGTATTCCACAGGATACTAGAGAGATGATTATTGCTGCTTTAGGTTTCACTGAAGGACATCTGCCTTTCAGATATCTTGGAGTTCCTCTGGACTCTAAGAAACTATCTATTCAGCATTATTTTCCACTCATTGAAAAGATCACAGCAAGAGTTACTTGTTGGTCTGCTAAGCTTTTGTCCTATGCTGGCAGAACTCAACTAATAAAGGCTGTGATCTTTGGAATGCAAACTTATTGGGCTCAGGTGTTTATAATTCCTAAGAAGGTATTGAAGGCTATAGAGGCAGTTTGCAGATCTTATCGATGGACAAACACAGCAACTTTATCCAGAAGAGCACTTGTGGCTTGGGACAAAGTGTGTCAACCTATTTCTTCTGGAGGCCTCAATGTTGTGAGAATGGAAGTATGGAACAAAGCAGCTATAGCTAAATTGCTATGGGATTTGACAAGGAAGAAGGACTGTCTTTGTGTTAAATGGGTGCATACCTACTATATCAAGAATAGGACCATTGAGTCTGTGGTTGTGCCATCAAACTCATCTTGGGTGGTAAAAAAGATATTGGATAGTAGGACATTGGTGTTGGAGAATACTCAGTTGCAAGGTAATATATTCAACAGACTTCAGAGTGTTTGCAAGCTAGGAAAATTTCAAATTCATAAACTCTATATTACACTGTTGCCTCTATTTCCTAAGATTGTATGGAGGAATGTAATGCTTGTGTCATCTGCTCTACCTAGACATAGATTCACTGTCTGGTTAGCTGCTCATCAGAAACTTCCTACCATTGAGAGGTTACAGCTTATGGGCATCCAAATACCTTCCTTGTGTGCATTCTGCAAAAGGTATGATGAAGAGTTTATCATTTGTTTTTTCAATGTGACATTACCAGTAGAGTTTGGAGGAGAATCTGTATATGGTTGGGACTTACAAGAACCACTGAATGCTGGGAGAATGAATTGAAATGGATTTGTAGCAATGCCAAGAGTAAAAACTGGAAGAAAGAGATCACTGCAGCAGCATTTGTGACTGCTGTAGCATTGCTATGGAAGAATAGGAATCTGATCAGGTTTGAGAATAAGACTTTTGATGAAGGACAATGTTGCAGAGAAGTAGCACTGCTATTACATGCAAGAAATAGGACTCGTAAAAGATGGAAGGATGAGTTACCAAAACTCAATTTCTATCCTTAGTTTTGGTTGAATATTAACTGCTAGGTAGTGATGTGTATATGAATTGAGTAGCTAGAATTCAAGTGTAACTAGAATGAAAGTGTAAATGAGTAGTAGAAGTCCATACTACTACCTTAGGATTACATTGTATATTTTTTTGATATCAATACAAAATTGACAGTTAAGCTTAAAAAAAAATCAGCTTTTCCAATTTGTCTTTCAAACTTTGTTTACCTTAAAATAATTATGTGTTGAAATCCCCTCGTATTTGAGCCTTATTTGCCTATATGTTAATTGCATCTCAATTCACAATAACTATCTGGCTAGGAACCACACTAGTGGATTCTGAGTGTGCCTAACACTTCTCCTTAGAATAATTTCAAGCCCTTACCCTATCTCTGGTTGTTCAAATCAAACTTTTTGGTTTCCTAATGTACCCTGATCATTAGGTGGCAATTCTCAAATTCAAACCCAGTTTCCAAAAGGAACAAGTTTTCCTTCCAAATGTCATAAACCCGATTTTCGCGGAGGAAAAAAGAGGTGCGACAAGTGGAGGTACACGGAAAATTGATCATGCTATATGTGCATTGGGACATAGAGATCTACTGAGCTTTATACTTTTTACGGTTTAGACTATATTTATTTACTGTTGATTTTTATTTGAACTACAAGCATGTCTACTTTTCTGGATAGTTTAATGGTATTACCTGTTAAGGTTTGGTTTGTCACTACCTATCAATCCATAGTTTGGAATTATTACTTACTGAGTTGGTGTACTTACACTACCCCATGCACCTTGTGTGCAGATCTACGTATTTGTGGCCACAGTAGTGGTTGCTGATCATTTTATCTGTGGACTTTCCTCAGAGATAGTGAGGTAGCTACCTGGCAATTGCAGTCCCGCCTTCTTCTTCCTTATCTTCCTCGTAGTGTATTTGTTGGCTATTCTCAGATTATGTTAGCCTTATTTATTTCGAATAGTTGTAGTAATTTGCTCATGACTTAGTGACACTCGAGGTCGGGCTTGTATTTTCTACTTTTTTTTTACTTTTACTTTATATCTTTTATCGTATTTCAGTTAGAAATGGTTTCACTTAACTTTAAATGAAATATAGATTATTTGGAAATCAATTGGCTGGCTTAGTTTCACTATGGGAACCATCACGACCGGGTCGCTTTTTGGGTCGTGAAATACTGGTATCAGATCCTAGGTTACATATCTCACATGTCATGAGCAGGTTTAGTAAACTTTCGCGGATCAATACGAAGACATCTGTACTTATCTTCGGGAGGCTACAGAACCTTTAAAAAAACTTCATATTCTTGAATTCTTGTCGTGTGGATCTATTTATTCTAGTACTAAACTTCTGTTATTCTATTCCATCACAGATGGTGAGGAGACGTATTACTAGTCAAGATGAATGACCACAAATACCACCAGTTGGGGCCACTAGACGCCGAGGTCATGGTCGAGATTGTGGTAGGGGCAGGGGTGTAGCCCGCACCGCAGCTAGGGAAGCGCATGAAGATCCACCAGTCACCCCAACTTATGATCAAGCTCTGGTGGGGGATGCTCCAGCAGCACCAGCCCGGGCACCGACTGTGCCTATTGTTATTCCTGATCTATAGGAGACGTTATCTCAGATTTGACCGTGTTCACCAGTCTTGTTCAGGCGGTCACAGTTACTACTACATCAGCTACTTCTCAGGCACAAAAAGGCACCAAAACTCCCGCCGCTTGTGCACCCAAGCTGGGAAGACAGACACTAGAGGCACCACTAGCCCAGCTAATTGCACTTGTTACGGATTTTGTAGTTCCAATTATGCATAATGACGAGCAACGTTGATTAGAGAGGTTTTGTAGAATTCAGCCTCCGACTTTCAGTGATGGAGAAAGCGAGGATGCCTAGGGTTTCTTGGATAAGTGTAAGAGCATATTATATACAGCGGGTATTCTAGAGACTAGTGGGCTCTCATTTACTAATTTTTAGTTTTTTGGAGATGCCTTCACTTGGTGGGAGGATTATGAGAGGCGTTGGCCTGTTGGTGTGGTGCTTCTTACTTGACAGCAATTCTCTGCTTTATTGTTGGAGAAGTATGTGCCACCGTCTCACAGAGAGGAGCTGCGCAGGCTATTTGTAAGGCTACACAGTGGTCCAGTACCGGCTCGGGACCGCGGTCTTAGCGGGCCCAATGGGCCGATCTTGGTGGGCTTGGGCTTAAACGGTGCAAAAGACCGTGGTGGGCCGGTTCAAAAGGTCAGGACCGCGAGCCCGGGACCATTAGGGCCAGGACCTCCAGGCGGTCCTAGGCCGGTCCCAACGGGCGCAACGGGCCTGAGCCGGTCCCAACGGTCAAATTTTTAAAAAAAATTTTAAAATGGCCAACAGTCAGATTTTTAAAATCTAGCAAAAGCATGAATTAGAATGGTAAATATGATAAATACATCTCACATGGAAGCAATTACTAAATGCAGGATTCAGTGTGGTTGTAAGTATGCCTATAGCACTAGTGTTACTAGAAGCATTATCCATAGAAATTGTCACTATTTTATCTCTAATGCAAAAATATCTACAAATATCAGTAATAGTGTTGGCAATAAACTTACCTGTGTGCCGTGAATTTATTATTCCATAAGCAATAATGCGTTTTTGCATCATCCACTCCTCATCTATCCAATGATAGTAACGGTTAGATAATCACAATCATTACCACTTCTATCAATATCAGTAGTAATAGAAATCCGATTAGTTATATGAGTAAACAAATAACGCAAATATTGTTTATATTCGTGTTTATATTTATAAATATCGCTCTTAACTGTTGCGCGAGGCCAACTTTGTAAGTATGATTAAAAATTCTTCTAATATAATGCACAAAATGAGGGTTTGATGGAAAACTAAAGGGTAAGCACATAACGGTAACCATCTTTGCTAATTCTTCACGATCTCTGTTAGGATCGTAATATAAAATACCACCAGTCATAGTGTTAATTCCTAGTTGAACTAGATTTGAACCAGTACTAGGGTTAGCCGTAGTATCTACACTTGTCCCCTCTTGCTTTGCTCTCATTTGTAAATATCTATCTTTATCTCTAGGGTGTGTTTTTATGTGCCTAGCCAAAGTACCCGTACCGCTATGGTCTCCAAAATATTCATGCACTAGCAATTTCCCACAAGTTTTACACTTAGCCTTACTTTGTTCTCTTTCTTGAGTAAAAAATGCCAAACAATTAATGTTTCGGGGCGCTTAGAAGGTTTTCTATTAAATGTAGGGGTTTCTACAGGTGGGTCTGTCGGGGCATCAGTTGGGTTATTAACAGGACTAGTAGGTGTATCATCTAAATCCGGTTGGGTTTCATCTACATCCTTATTTTCCTCATCATTTTCTAAGATAGTTTGATTAGGATAAAAGGCATTCATAATTTCTTCGTTTAGTTGTTCACCCGGTGTAACACTATGGAAAATTGACTATCGGAAAATTAAAAACAAGGGTTATCACTATCAAGAATAATAGGAGCTGCAGGACGGGTAAATGAAGAAGGTCGGGGAGCCTGAGGGAGGATAGTAGGTGGGCCACTAATTTCATCAATTTTAGCTTTTCACTTACCGCCAAATATTTTTTTCAAAGAAGATGCCATATTAATTACAATTATGCATACTAAATCACACAAAAATATATTCTTAAAAATTAAGAGTTGGAACGAGTGTACCGAATTGCCGAACAACTTCTTGAATATTGCAAATTGTTGAAGACTTGAATACTTCAATTCACCAACTTCACAATTTTCACGAAATTGCAATAATAAAGTAAGTAATAGAAGAAAAATTAAATATAGATTGAGAGAGATTGAGAGAGCTTGAGAGAGATTGAGGGAGATTGATTAATTGGTGAGTAAAAATGAAAGAATGAGGGGGTATTTATAGTTTAAAAATGGGAAAAAGTGTAATTATATAAAGCTTGGGGTTAAAATAAAGTTTGGGTGCCAAATGGCTATTTTAAAAGTGGCCAACGGATAAATTTTGAAGGCCAACGGCTAAATTTTAAAAATCTGACCGTTGGTAATTTTTTAATTTTTTTTAAACTTTGACCGTTGGGACCAGCTCAGGCTTGTTGGGACCTGCCCAGGACCGCCTGGCGGTCCCGGTCCTAACGGTCCCGGGCTCGCGGTCCTAACCTTTTGAATCGGCCCACCACGGTCTTTTGCAGCGTTTAAGCCAAGGCCCACCAAGACCGGCCCATTGAGCCCACTAAACATTCTAAGACCGCGGTCCCGAGCCGGTCCCGGGCTAAGACCGGGCCACTGTGCAGCCTTAGTTGTGTCGGGATGAAAAGACTGTGATGCAGTATGAGATGAGGTTTCTTGAGTTAGCCCGTCATGCTGTTTGACGGTTCCTACAGATAGGGAGAGGATTATAAGATATGTGGATTGCCTCTCTTATTAGCTACGGATTCTTATGACCAGAGAGAGTGTGTCGGGTGCTTGTTTGAGGAGGTAGTTGACATTTCTCGAGAGATAGAATCGGCTCACTGCCAGGAGTGAGTTGAGAGAGAGGCCAAGAGCCCTCAGGGATCTGGTAGTTTTTGGCGGAGTTCCTTCGGGAGGTTAGTTCCAGCACAATGGAGGCCACTCATTCAAACATGCTCAGCGAGTCCGTTTGGGCCACCGTGGTGGATCATCTGGCCACAGTTCTCATAGTTCACATCAGGGTCACTCAGCTCCCATTGCCCTTCCAATTCAGAGTTCGACTCAGGCACCATCAGTTCAGGGTTCGTCTACACATGGTTCTAGTAGTTATCCTAGTGCACGAGGCTCCCTTCACTCTGACATTTATCGGGAGAGGGTGCTTCGAGTATGCAGATTTGGGTCATATTAAAAAGTTATGTCCTTGTTTTATGGGAGGTTCATCTCAGTAGAGGATTCAGTCTTTGACTTCAGCACCAGTTACTTCCCCACTCGCTCAGTCAGCTGGGACTGGAGGTCAGTCAGCTGGGTGTTGCCCTTGAGGGGGAGGTTTATCAGGTGGTGGTCAAATCCATTTCTGTGCCCTCTCAGCTAGACCAGATTCTATTGCTTCAGATGTTGTGATAACAACTATTGTCTCAGTCTACCACAGAGATGCCTATGTATTACTTGATCCTGGTTATGCTTATTTATATATGTTATCATAGTTTGCTTGTTATTTGGATACGCCTCGTGAGTCTCTTGTTTTATTTGTTCATGTATCTACTTTGGTGGGCAACATTATTATTGTGCACCATGTATATCGGTCATGTGTGGTGACTATTGGGGGTTTGGAAGCTCGAGTGGATCTCTTGTTGCTTAATATGGTTGATTTTAGTATGATATTGGTCATGGATTGGTTATCTTTGTGTCGTGCTATTTTGTACTGTCATACTAAAACAGTGACATTAGCTATGCCGAGGTTGCCATGGATTGAGTGGCGAGGTTCGAGAATTATATTCTCGGTAGAGTGGTTTTATTTTTGAAGGCCCAGCGGATAGTTGGGAAGGGTTGTCTTTCTTGTCTAGCCTTCGTGCGGGATGTTAGTGTAGAGACTCCTACCATTGATTAAGTTCCGGTAGTGAGATGTGTTTCCCATAAACCTGTCGGGCGTGCCATCCGATAGGGATATTGATTTTGCTATTGATTTGGTGCCGGGCACTAAGCCTATTTCTATTCCACCATATTGTATGGCACCGACAGAGTTGAAGGAGTTGAAAGAGCAGCTTCAGGAACTCCTTGATAAGGGGTTTATTCGACCTAGTGTGTCGCCTTGGGGTGCGCCTATTCTATTTGTGAAAAAGAATAATGGAACGATGAGGATGTGCGTTGATTACAGGTAGTTGAACAAGGTCAAAATCAAGAACAAGTATTTTTTGCCTCGTATTTATGATTTATTTGACCAGCTACAAGGAGAGAGGGTGTTCCCCAAGATTGATCTCCGTTTAGGGTATCACCAGCTGAACATCAAAGACTCGGTCATTCTTAATATAGCTTTCAGGATCCGATATGGTCATTATGAGTTCCTTGTGATGTCTATTGGGCTGACCAATTCCCCAGCAGTGTTCATACATTTGATGAACAGCGTGTTTCGACCTTATCTCGACTCGTTTGTCATTGTATTCATTGATGATATTCTGGTGTACTTGCATAGTTAGGATGAGCATGCGTAGCATTTAAGATTTGTGTTGCATCGGTTGAGGGAGGAGAATCTTTATGCAAAGTTCTTTTAGCTCAGCTTAGTGGCTTTCTTGGGGCACGTGGTGTCCACTAAGGGTATTCAGGTTGATCCGAAGAAGATAGAGGCGGTTTAGAGTTGGACCAGACTATCCTTAACCTCACAGATTTGTAGCTTTCTTGGTTTGGTGGGCTATTAGCATCGATTCGTTCAGGGATTTTCATCTATTGCATCACCTTTGACCAAATTGACTCAAAAGGGTTCTCATTTCATGTGGTCGGATGTGTGTAAGGCGAGCTTTCAGAAGATCAAGACTGCTTTGACCATAGCTCTATTGTTAGTTGTACCATCAACTTCAGGTTCATATATATAGTGTATTATGATTCTTCGAGAGTTGGAATTGGGTGTGTGTTGATGCAGGAGGTTAGAAGGATTACTTATGCTTCTCGTCACTTTAAGCCCCACGAGAAAAACTACCATGTTTATGATCTAGAGTTGGCTGCCATTGTTCACGCGTTGAGGATTTGGAGGCATTATCCTATGGTGTGTCTTGTGAGGTATTTAGTTATCATCGTAGCCTTTAGAACTTGTTCAAGAAGAAGGATCTTAATTGTCGGCAGCAAAGATGGTTGGAGCTGCTAAAGGATTATGATATCACTATCTTATACTATCAGGGGAAGGCTAATGTAGTGGCCAATGCCTTGAGAAGGAAGGCGGTGAGTATGGGCAGTTTGGCATATATTCCTGTTGGGGAGAGACTTCTTGCAATTGATGTTCAGGACCTAGCCAATTGATTTGTGAGGTTGGATATTTCGGGGCCCAGTCGGGTCTTAGCTTGTGTGGTTTCTCGGTCTTCCTTGTTGAATTGCATTAGAGAGTGCCAGTTTGATGATCCTCATTTGCTTGTCCTTAAGGACAAAGTTTATCACGACGATGCCATATATATGACTATTAGAGATGATGGAGTATTGAGGATGCAAGGCCGAATATATGTGCCCAATGTAGAAGGGCTTCAGGAGTTGATTTTGGAGGAGGCCTGTAGCTCGTGGTATTGCATCCATTTGGGTTCCATGAAGATGTATCAGGATTGGAGAGAACACTATTGGTGGAGGAGGATGAAAATGGATATTGTGTGATTTGTAGCTTGGTGTCTCAATTGTTAGCAGGTGAAATATGAGCTTTATAGATCGGGTGGCTTGCTTCAGCGTATAGATATTCTAGAGTGGAAATGGAAGCGGAACACTATGGACTTTGTAGTTTGGCTCCCACGGACTTTGAAGAAGTTCGATGCTATTTGGGTAATTGTGGATCGGCTGACCCAGTCAACGCACTTCATTCCTATGTGTACTACATATTCTTCAGAGTGGTTGGTAAAGGTTTATATCTGAGAGATTGTTCGTTTGCATGGTGTCCCAAAGGCTGTTCGCTTGAATTGCGTCCCAGTTTCCATCACTGCAGATAGAGGTACTCATTTTACTTTGCAGATTTAGAGGGTCGTGTAGAGAGAGAGTTGGGTACTCATGTCGAGTTGAGCACAACATTTCACCCTCAGACGGACGGGCAGTCCGAGCGCACTATTCTGATATTAGAGGACATGTTACGTGCTTGTGTCATTGATTTTGGGGGATCATGGGATCAATTTCTACCTCTCACTGAGTTTTCTTATAATAACAGTTATTAGTCGAGTATTCAGATTGCTTCATATGAGGCTTTATATTGGAGACAATGTAGATCTCAAGTTGATTTGTTTGAGTCGGGTGAGGCTAGGCTTTTGGTTACAAACTTGGTGCAGGATGCTTTGGGCAAGGTGAAGTTGATTTAGGAGCGGCTTTGTATAGTGTAATCGAGACTAAAGAGTGATGCTGACAAGAAGGTCCGTGATGTGTCTTACATGGTTGGGGAGAAGGCTCTACTGAAGGTTTCACCCATAAAGGGTGTTATGAAATATGGCAAGAAGGGTAAATTGATTCCTCGGTTTATTGGGCCTTTTGGGATGTTTCAGAGGATTGGCAATAGCTTATGATCCGGCTTTTCCTCCTAGCTTTTCAAGTATGCATCCGATACTTCATGTTTCTATGCTTCTAAAGTATATTGGCAATCCGTCTCATGTCTTGGATTTTAGCATGGTTCAGTTAGATGGTGATTTGACATATGATATGGATCCAGTGGCTATTTTGGAGCGGAAGGTTTGACAGTTGAAGTCAAAGGATATAGCTTCAGTGAAACTGCAATGGAGAGGTTAGCTCGTGGATGACACTAACTGGGAGACCGAGCAGGAGATGGGAAGCAGATATCCTCACCTATTTGAGGCTTCAGGTACATTTCTTAACTCATTCGGGGACGAACGTTTGTTTAAGAGGGGGAGGATGTAACGACCCAACCGGTTGTTCCACGAGTTATCGCTCTGTTTCCCCTATTTCTTCTTATTTATGTCTTGTTTAGCTGTATTATGTGGTATCAGGTTTGTTGGTTCAGGTTCTGAATGGTTTGGGAGAGGTATGAGACACTTAGTCTCTTTTGAGTAAGCTTAAGTTGAAAAAGCCAACTAGATGTTGGCTTATGAGTAAAAGGTCTCACATGTGAATTCTGATGGTTCCAATAGCTTTGTTTGGTGATTTTGGACTTAGGAGCATGATCGAATGTATTTTGGAGGTCTGTGGAAGATATAGGCTTGAATTAGCGAAAATGGACATTTGGCATTTTCTGGTCGGTAGTGGAAAGTTTGATATCGGGGTCGGAATTGAATTCCAAAATTGGAGTAGGTTCATATTGTCATTTTTGATGTGTGTGCAAAATTTTAGGTCATTCGGATGAGGTTTGTTAGGTTTTTGCATCATTTGCGAAATTCGGAAGTTTGGAAATCCTTAGGCTTGAATCCGATGGTGATTTGAGGTTTTGATGTTATTTTGAGTGTTTCAAAGGTAGGAACAAGTTTGAATGATATTATGGGATATTTTGGCATGTTTGGTTGAGGTCCCGAGGGCCTCGGGTGAGTTTCAGGTGGTTATCAGATCTTTTTTTTTTGGAAAGATAGAAAATTTTCTGCTATTTTGTTGCATAGATTTGTTCTTTGCGTTTGCGAAGGGATGTAGAGTGAGGAAGGTGAGTTGCTCTTCATGTTTGATGTTGGTCCCGTGTTCACGAAGGGTGAGGCAGACTGTGCATCACGGATGCGTGAGTGGAGTCACGTTCACGAAGAGGATTGAGGCAGTTGGGGAGCCCAGGTTCTTGGTCCATGCGCTCGCGAGGTAAGGGTCGTGTTCGTAAAGGTCTAAGCTCGTGAAGCATCACATTTGTGTGGCAGAGTTTGCGTTCATGAAGAATAAAGCGAAAAGGCAGTATGTTTTGGTATACGCGAACACAAGAGGCCGTTCGCATTCGCGAAGAAGGGCGCACCTGGGCAGAATCTTTAAGTCAAAAAACGAGGGTTTAGTTCAGATTATCAAAACTCATCAGAGATCTCGGGAGAAGGAGAATTTAGAGAGCATTTTCTGAGGAGTGATTGGGGTAAGTGTTCTTCACTTGTTTTGGATAAATTCCATAATTATGTCTTGATTCGTATCATTTAATTTGAGAATTTGGGGTAAAAATTAGGGAAAATGGAATAAAAATTGGAGAATTGGGTCTTGGGATTTGGATGACCTTTTAATGTCGGATTTTGATGAATTTGATATAGGTATACTCGTGAGCGAATGGGTTTTCCAGTTTTGTGATTTTTATTAGATTCTGAGACGTGGGCTCAGGGGTCGGGTTTGGCCAATTTTGGATTTTTTGGAGTTAATTTGATAATTTTCGTATAGTTTTCATTCATTTAGCATATATTGATGATAATAGTTAGATTCGGGGCATTTGGAAGCCGAATCGAGAGGTAAGGGCGTCGTGGGCTAGAGTTTGGCTTGATTTGAGGTACGTAACACTTCCAAACTTGATTTTGAGGGTTCGAAACCCCAAACGATGTGTTTTATGATTACTATTGAGGTGACATAAACGCCAAATGATAGGCATTTGGGCATGCACCATGAGAATCACGGCTTGGATCACTCCATGGCACCGCTTAGTGACTCTTTCCTGTTGATATTTGCGTTGTGATTATGTGATTAAGTTAATAAGCTGTAAATCATGCTAATTATCATCTTAAGGCGTCACGCCGATACTATTCAGACCCGAGAGATCGTTTCATTCATGTTCATGCATTTTATATCATGCCTTAGTCTTGATTATTGTTATTTGGCACATCTTATCATTGTTCGGGCTAGTATCATAACATTGTGTCCCCGTGTGTGTAAGACTAGAGAGTGATGACTAAGTGAGGACAAGAGCCTGATTGTAAGTGACACTTATGCGATTGGGATGCACGACGCAGTGGTTATATTGATGATTATGATAGCGCTTGGGCTGTAGGAGCCCCTTCGGAGTCTGTAACATACCCCCAGTGAGTGCAGTTGATGCTACTGAGGGACGGATCTTCCTTGGACATGTATCATTTTTGAAGTATTTATACCTGGAGATGGATCTTCTCCATAGGGCCGGAATGGCCTTCCTCGGTACTGGATGACTGCGGTCAGTGATGTGTACATATTCTGGGATGGATCTTCCCTAGGGCGGATGGCCATATACAATACCGGATAGTTAAGCACTTGTGAGTGGAGATACACATAACATTGATCATGATATATGTGCACTGGTACATAGAGATTTCCTGAGCATTATGCTCCGTACTGTTCAGACTGCATTTATTTACTGTTGAGTATTACATGAACTGCAAGCATGTCTACTTTTCTATACAATTTAATGGTATTACCTGTTGAGGTTTGGTTCGTCATTACCTGTCAGTCTATAGTTTGGACTTGTTACTTACTTAGTTGGTATACTCATGTTACCCCCTGCACCTTGTGTGCAGATCCAGGTATCTTGGGCCACGATAGCGGTTGTTGATCATTTCAATTGTGAACTTTCCTTGGAGATAGTGAGATAGTTGTATCGCGATTGCAGTCCCGCCTTCTGCTTCCTTATCTTCCTCTTAGTGCATTTATTGGCTATTCTGAGACTATGTTAGTCTTGTTTATTTCAAATAGTTGTAGTATTTTGCTCATGACTTAGTGATACCCGAGGTTGGGCTTGTATTTTCCTCTTTGTTTTGACCTTTACTTTATATCTTTTATCAGATTTCAATTGGAAACATGGTTTTGCTTAAGTTTTAAATAAAATATGAATTATTTGGAAATCATTTGTATGGCCTAGTTTCACGATGTGCGCCATCACGACAGGCTCAATTTTTGGGTCATGACACATCCTTTACAGAGTGGACGACTAGCTTCCTCTAACTGTTCATGAAAATGCTTTGCATCATCATCAGGAGTTTTTTCAACATTTTCATTGTGCTCACTCCCGAAGTGCAGCCCAAAAGCATCCGCAATCATATCCTGAATTCTAGAATCAAGATCTGTATTATCCACCGACCTATTACTTTTACCAACAATCATATTATGAAATATCCCACGTTACCACTGAGCTCTCCATGATTAGTCCACACAAAGTAATTCTCCATAAACCCCTTCCTATAAAGATGAAGCTTAGCTTCTTTTCAGTTTTTCAAACTTCATAAAGTCGCATCTGACACAAGGGCACCTAATTAAGTCTTCATTTTGGTATGGTGGAAGTGACATTGCATGTCTAATAAAGTCATCAACCCTTCTATAAAATCATCCCGCTATCCTCATCGATCAGGATAATTCCTATTGTACATCCAAGTACGATGTTCCATCTATATAAATAAAACAAGAAAAATTAATTTAATTTCATATCCTACTCTTTTTTTATTCAATTCATATCCTAAAATTTAAATTTATACCCTAAAGTGTAATTCAAATTTCAATTTAAAAACTACAAATTCAGTTCATAAACTAAAAGTTCAATTCATATCCAAAAGGTTCCATTCAAATCATAGAAGTTCAATTCATAAACTAAAAGTTCAATTTATATCCAAAAAGTTCAATTCATAAACAAAAAAATAAATTCATATCCAAAAGGTCCAATACATATCCTAAAATTTCATTTCATATCCTAAAAATCCAATTGGTATCCTAAAATTTCAATTTATAAACTAAAGGTTCAATTCATAAAGTAATCGTTCAATTCATATTCGAAGTTGGTCGGTAAATGCTTCCCCTGAATTAACTGGCAAACTTTGATATTAAATAAAATTTCTTTCAATTTTATAAAGCATTTTAAATAATGATATAACTATTAAAATTTTAAAAATTGAGTCCACATTACCAATCAAAATTGGTCGATAAATGCTTCCCCTGAATTAACTGACCAACTTCATCGGTAATTTTAAATAAAATTTCTTTAAATTTCATAAATATATTAATAATTATATAAATATTAAAATTTTAAAAATTGGGTCTACATTACCGACCAAAGTTGGTCGGCAATGTGAAAGTTCCATTGACTAAGAAAATCTCACCAGCTCGGTCAACTTGTTGACCAACTTATCGACCAACTTTGGTCGGTATGTTTTTAAAATAAGTGTAAAATACCTCCCAGTTTCCGTCAAACTTTGGTTACTTTTTTGATGATCAACATTGGAAGAAAAATTTTGGTCGGTAATTACTGGATATCTAGGTAAATATTTTATTTGTGCAATTCAAAAGATCAAATTTAATCAAAACGGATTAGTAACTTGTGAATTAATTGCTAATAAGTAATAAATCACAACTTTTTCGTGCAATTTAAAACTTTCCATTTGCAATTTATTTTCAATATACGAAAAATAAACTGCAATCATAAAAGAATAAAATAATTTTATTGATAAATATTGTGAGTTATAACTCTGTTTATGCCATGATTCATCCTCCGAATTGTTCTCCGTGATTCAGGGGTTGGTCAGCGTATTCTCGAACATAAGATGATACAGATCTCTCTGGATTATTTAATCTTCATGAAAGTCGATCATTGTATGGATATTCTTCTTGAAGTACTTTATTATCAAGAAGAACATCTATTGATCATAACATTATTTTATGCCTTAATCCTTTCGTGGATATCCCAAGAATTTATGTGATTTTTTGAGACTCTCTTCAAGGGATATGTATCCCTTTATATATGTGTGCATTATCGTTTAGGGTAGAGTAATCTGCAAGAAACCTTAATAGAATCCTAGGATTTTAAGAGTCCTATATATCTTGAATTTAGGATTTAGCTTGATCCTTTAAAATTTCGATGTCTACAAATGCCCCCTACTTCAAGGTTCGTCGGGATATAGGCTTGCTAAAACATGATGACGAGACTTGAAGTACTCGACCATTTTAACAAATTTTGAAACTTGGAGTTTTCGATTATAGGAGGAAGAGATAAAGGGCAGAACTAGTCCCACTAGGCACTAGAATTTGTATACAATAAATTTTTTAACATACGAAAAATAAATTGTAACCACAAAAGAATAAAGTGATTTTATTAATAAAAATTGGGAGTTAGAACTCTGTTTATCCCTTAATTCTTCCTCATAATTATTCTGTGTGATTTAAAGGTTGGATCAGCGTATTCTCAAACATAGATTATATAGACCTCTATGCATTATTTAATCTCCATGAAAGTCGCTCATTGTATGGATATTCTTCTTGAAGTACTTGATTATAAAGAACGACATCTACTGATCACGATATTATTTTATGCCTTGATCCACTTGTGGATATCTCGAGAATTTATGAGATTTTTTAGACCTTCTTCATGGGAATATGTATCCCTTTATATAGGTGTGCGTTAGGGTTTAGGGTAGCGTAACCTCCAAGAAACCCTTATAGACTCCTAGTATTTCAAGAGTTTTAGGATTTAGCTTGATCCTTTAAAATTTTTATTTCTACAAATGACCCATACTTCAAGGTTCGTCGGGATATAACAACAACAACTGCTACTACTACCCAATAAAATCCAACAAAGTGGGGTCTGGGGAGGGTAATATGTACGCAGACCTTACCCCTGCCCCGGTAGGGCAAAGAGGCTATTTTCGATATACCCTCGGCTCAGAACGACTGAAATAGAGGAAAACAAGAAAAGAAAAGAAAAGGGAATTCATTAGTCCAGTAAGGCCATTCGTCGGGATATAGGCTTTCCAAAACATGATAACGAGACTTGAAGTACTCGACCATTGTAACAAATTTTGAAACTTGGAGTTTTCGATTACCGGAGGAAGAGATAAAGGGTAGAACTAGTCCTACTAGGCGCTAGAATTTGTATACAATAAATTTTTTAACATACGAAAAATAAACTGTAACCATAAAAGAATAAAGTGATTTTATTAATAAAAATTGGGAGTTAAGACTCTGTTTATCCCTTGATTCTTTCTTCGAATTGTTCTCCGTGATTCGAGGGCTAAAACAACGCATTCTCAAACCTCGATGATACAGACCTCTCTGGATTATTTAATCTCCATGAAAAACGATTATTATATGGATATTCTTCTTGAAGTACTTGATTATCAAGAAGAACATCTATTGACCACAATATTATTTTATTCCTTGATCCCTTTGTAGATATCCTGAGAATTTATCAGATTTTTTGAGACCCTCTTCAAGGGAATATATATCCTTTTATATAGGTGTACATTAGGGTTTACGGTAGAGTAACCTCCAAGAAACCCGGATATACTCTATTTCAAAAGTCCTGTAGTACCTTGAACTTTTAGCTTGATCCCTTAAAATTTTAATGTCTACAAATACCCCGACTTCAAGGTTTGTCGAGATGTAGGCTAGCCGAAACTTGACGAGATTTGAAGTACTCGACTATCACAACAAATGATTTTGAAACTTGGAGTTTTCGATTACATAAGGAAGAGATGAAAGAAAGAATTGGTCTCACTAAGCATGCCCGAATTTGTAGACGATAAATTTTTAACATACAAAAAATAAACTACAACTACAAAAGAATAAAGTTATTTTATTAATAAACAATGGGGTTACAACTCTGTTTATCACTTGATTCTTCCTCCGAATTGTTCTCTATAATTCGATGGCTGGAACAACGTATTCTCGAACAACGATGATACAGATCTCTCTGGATTATTTAATATCCATGAAAGTCGATCATTGTATGTATATTCATCTTGAAGTACTTAATTATCAAGAAGAACATCTATTGATTAAGATATTATTTTGTGCCTTGATCCCTTTGTGAATATTTGGAGAATTTATGGGATTTTTTGAGACCCTCTTCAAGGGAATATGTATCTCTTTATATAGGTGTACGCTAAGGTCTAGGGTAGAGTATCTTCCAAGAAACCCTGATAGACTCCTAGGATTTCAAGAGTCGTGCAGTATCTTAAATTTAGGATTTAGCTTGATCTTTTAAAATTTTGATGTCTACACTTTCGAAAATGTGAATCTGCTAGAGAGGTTTAAATTCTTATCGTCAACAATAGTAATTATACTCCATCTATTCGATTCACTTTAATTAATTTTTGACATTTTTTGTCCTTCACGATATTTAACTTTTTTTAGATATCAAGAATGATTAACTTCTTTTTTTCAAAGTTTCTATTGGAGTAAAGAGTCTTAGAGTATTCGTTATATTTCAAATGAACAAATTATCGAGACAGTAAACGTTAATATGGTTAATTTTATTGTTAATTAATGTTAAAAGATGAATTCCTTAATATATATATATATATATATATATATATATATATATATATATATATATATATATATATATATATATATATATATATATATATATATATATATATATATATATATATATATCAAAAATCAATTAAAGTGGATCGAAGGAAGTTAAAATTAGGCATAGTGTATGCAAATAAAAAAGGAGCAACTAATATTATTGGATGATGTTTAAATGTTGGGAAAATTTCACATTAGAACAGCTGGGCTACCTACTTTTAAATTTTATAGCCCATATTTCAATTTACAACCAACTAGCCCAAAAATAATAGGCTAATTTTCAACATTCAACCCCAATAGATTCTCGAAATTACTATTTAATTTTTAAAAAAAATTCTCAAACTTTTAAGTTAACTTTCGATTCAATAATTGTGACTCAGTTGTTAGATGAACAAACTAAATTTATTTGGGTCGTGAAAATTAAATTATTAAAAAGTTTAAATATGTGAATTTAAATTTTGAATTTGATATTTGTGAAAATTTTAGAGTGGGTGTTATTTAGAAATAGTATAAAGATGTTGTATATAAAATTTGAAGTCATTTACTGGAGATTTGGACTGGTTTTGAAAAGAATTGCAACTGAAAATCGTTAGATAAGTTCATCTACAGACGCTTGTATAAAGGTGTATAAAAGTACGAAATAGTGTATAATATGTGTTTATACACTCATATACATTATTATACATAATTATACAAGCATCTGTATTCGTCTTCTTCCTTGCGTCTCTTCTGAGATTTAACTCAAATCTACTCCAAATTACTTCAACTTTAAATTTTGAACTGCTTTTGATACTTTCAATCAATTGAAACAACACCTTATCAAAACAACTAAGAAACTAAAAAAAATCCTATTTTTAAAACCAAAGCTTTCAATGATCTTCAATGGTAGACTTCTACTTTTCAATTTTATTACATTGCAATCAGGTGACATAGCGAGAAAAGCAGTAATGGCGGACGGTCTCTTGAAGCATATGTAGAAGATGTGAGACGAAGAGAGAGTGAAAGCAATGGTTGTGAGAAAATAGATTTAACTTCATTGCTTTTAGAAGCAATGGTTGTGAGAACACATATTTTGAATTTCCTAGTGCTTTCAAAATATGTACAATATAGGCCAAGTCAAGTAAAACTTAAAAATATGGGCCATTTTTTATTATGATGTGAAGTCGTGTGTATTTTCTTGTAATTCTCTTTTAAATGTTTATTGATGTAACTTACAACCTGTTTGACCAAAATTAAAAAATATATTTATTTTGAGAAGCATTTTTATAAAATAGAATAATTTCAAATAATAGCAATTTCTATTTGGTTAATTTATTTGAGAAATACTTTTTCTAATATTTAAAAAATAAATTATATTTTGCCATTTTTCCTAAAATTAATTTTGTATTTCAAATAACAATAATGCAATTTTAAGGTTTAAAATGATTAGTACTATTTAAACAGGCAATGTTTTTTTTAAATTTATAATTAAAGATTGTAATTAATTTTTTTGTTTAATTAAATGTATAACATATAATAAATTTACATTAAAAATTTTAATACACATAAATTGCCATGAAAAAAATTTCAATTTTTACCGAAATCTTTTAGTATTTTTTCGAAATTAGTGATATGACAGGAAAAGAAAAACACGCACAGTTCTAGCAAAAGAAGTTAAGCTTTTCAAAGTTTGGTCAAACAAGGTGCTATCAAGATAATTAGCCCCATGCCACTTGACTGTACGATAGCCTCGAAGCATTTAAAGGCCATGTCGCTAAAACGTTTCAGCACATTGACATTTATTTGTTAAAGCGACATGGTTGTGGGGCTGATTTATAGCTTAGATTATAGGCATGTGGACTTATAGTTTTATTAGATATTTTATATATGTATTTTTTAAAATTGATCTAATCTTTTTAAAAAAGTTAAATGGTGTATTTAATTAAATATTAAATTATTTTTGTTTACTTTGAAAATAGTAACTACAATTATATTTGATTTTGTGATTCTAAAAATTCGTGATCTATTTTACTACTAGTTATTAGATAATAGATGCTAAGCGTGGATAAAGAAAATAAGAAATGCAAACCAATAGGGTTACAAGGCTGGGCCTCGAGCTAGCTAGAAAAGGGCCTCGAGGTCTAGACGAGGCTAATGATAATGAACAATTGATGAAGAATCAAAGATAATGAGAGCCTTAAAGATGACATTTTGCGGTTAATGATGAGCAATAAATGAATAACAATAAATAAATAATAAATGAACGATGAAAGAATAAGCAATAAATGTGAAGAACAATAGTGTTAGCAAAGAGTAGAGAATATTGTATTCAATATATTGTGTAATAATTTGAATTCCCTTTACAAGATGACCTGAGTCCCCTTTATATGGGGGAGGGGGAGGAATCTTTATATGGTGCATGTCTAATAATGATAGGGAAATACTATTAGTACAGATGTATAACGGCTTAGTATGGATTTGTACTATTCTTTGCAGACTTTGTCAGCCTCCATCACGTGCCCTCGGGAGCCTTCCACCTTTTCATAACGGTCATCGACTCACATGTTGCCTTGAGGTGCATTATGGCGAGTCTTTGATATGCCCTACCGAGGCGAGTGCTTCGAGGATGTGCCCTGGGTTGTGCTTCGATCTCATCAAGGTCGGGTTTGGAAACGCCATCGAAGGCTTAAAATCAAATTTTCCTGATTTTAACCGTATACAGATAGTCCCCATGTTCCTTGGAATGGAATAACAAGGAATGATTTGAATTCTTGAACTCTTCAATGCATCCATCATTATGTCAATTGTGTTATGCGAGCGGTTGATGTGACAAAAAGAGATGTTCAAAAGTCACGTTTGCACGGTTCTTGAAAAGCCTTATATTGATTACGGCGGTTGGCAGTCCTTGGGATTTCCCTAATGTGCACCACTGGTTCCTATAAATACTCTAATCTTTCACTCCTTACTCTTCATCTCATCTTCGAACTTTAAAAAGCTCTCCTTACTGCTTTTCTGCGCTCGTTTTTCGCCCAGCTTTTCTCTTTTTCTCTGAAATCTTTCAGTAGAAATGGCGAAGACTTCTAGAACTGTTCCCCAAGGTGATAAAGATTCTTCGTCTTCACACCGTCTAAGGGAAATGCCATAATGCCTCCTAGTCTTGAAGAATGCATGCCCGGACCTAAGTGAGACGTCTTCTGATTTTACAGTTGCAATCCTTCTTCAAAACCGAGGAGGTGCAAACCTATGTCCCGATACATTAATCTAATAACCAGCATCAGGAAGGTGAGGACTGACTTCCGCTGAGGGGAGGCGGTGTAAGTGGAGGTGCCCTCTCGGGAGGAAGATATAACAACACCCAAAACCCGTTTTCTTAGTGTATACACATATCCTTTTACCCTAGGTATGGTAGAGCCATCCTCGCCGTTGATAGACACCGTAATCCTAGATTTCTGTGGACAATACCGGGTGACACTCGATCAAATTCATACATCATTATGGCACATTCTCTACATGATTAGGAAGTTTGCAAATATGGCCAAGGTGGTACCTTTTACCCTTGACCATCTGATTAGGATGTACAACCCCCCGACTGTATCGAGGCATCCTGATTAAGCTTCAACGTCGGGCTCCAAGGGATTTATTCGCCTATACCGATGAAAGCAAGGACAGGGGGTGGATGAGTCACTTTGTCCGAGTTGGAATTTCGGATTTAATTCATGGTGAAAGAATGACATTCCCTGAGGAATGGAACATGAATAGTTAGTAAATACGTTGATTAACTATTTTTTCCATTTCTTTGGACCATTTTCCCTCTAGTACCCTGGCGTGGTTAAGGATCTTGCGGACTGGGTTCGCCAGCTCAATTCGATCCACCCGTATGATAAGCGTGTATGACGCGATCTATCCAAGGCATGATGGGAAGAAAAAAAATTACGGTGAGGCTTTTCTTCTATCGTACCTGAGCTCGTTACAGGAGGTACTCCTTAACCGTATTCTTAGTATTCACAACGGCCTTTTGTGTTTGTATAGGCCTGAGGGATGCCCCTTTGATGAGGGAAAGCTCCTCCAGGGAGGCGGACACCTCAAGTTTTGCCAAGGAGAAGAAGAGAAAGCGAAAATCGCCAACTGAATCCTCAAAATCGAAAAAGGAAAAAGCTCGAAAACCTAAGGTTGATTCAGCGTCCCTGACTTCGAAACAAGTGGAGGGCCCCCGAGCTAGAGGTGAAGAGAATGGTGACTCCCTGCAGGCACCTTGGGTAAGAGGAAGTGCATCTACTTTGGACTTTACTGAGCTGATGGTTGTTGAGCCGAAGACTTCCAAACTGGAGGCTGCCGATGTAATCCCACCTCGAACCGAAGGGAATCTTGAGTGTGGGTTAGATGGTGTCCCTAGGCCGATCAATGACCAGAATATTTCTCGAGCCGAGGGGAATTCGGTAGATGAGCTAAGTGTCCCCAGCTATGAGGTTCCTCAGAGGCAAGAGAAGGCCCTGATTAATCCAGCCAGGGTTATTGATGTTTGTGATTCACCGTTAGGTCCCTCATTATCTCCAAAGGACAAGCAAGATGCCTAAAATAGAAAGACTTCTAATGCGGGGGCACCCCGTGGGGAAAATGACTTGTTTGAAGTGTTCTTTACTGGGGTCGAAGAAAATCCCAAACTTATTGACTCACTTGTTCTCAAGGAAGTCGAAAAGCTATGCAAACAGGTGATTTGTCGTCGACTATGCTCCGAGCTTCGATCTTTATTTTTCCTGATTTTGCTCTTTTATTCTTTCAGAACATATTACTTTACAATCGGGCCATTTCTAAGTTGCAAGCTGGGTCAACCCGCTATAAGGAAAAATTTAGGAGGCTCTCGTCACAGGCTGACAAGCTTAAAGCTATTTTAGCAAAAAGGAAGAAAGAACTTCATGACCTTCGAGCTCGTTTGGAGGTAGTGTCTCGAGAGCAGTCCGATCTTGCGGAGCAGGTACTATAATAGTCTTCACGTGCTTTTATTTTCGCGTTAGTTCGGCTTCAGCACTTAACACTTATGGGTTGATATTTGTAGCTTGAGAAAAAAGATGCACTAATGAGGGAGGGGCTCAAAGCTAGGGACACTCAGATTCTCGGACTCAGGTAGCACGCAGATAAGACAACCTCAAAGAGAGATGCCCTTCAGGAGAGATTGACCTCGACCGAGCATCATCTTCGGGACGTGAGGGCATATAGTAGTACGTATAAGGATCTTTATGTTGAATCAATCGTTGCGTTGTCTATATCCAAATCTGAATTCGATGCGCTCATGTCCTCGTATTGAAAAGACGTTACTGCTGCGAAGGCCCCGAGCCAGGAAGGTATCAGAAGAGGCTAAGCTTCGATTGACCCGAGCCTTGGGGCTTACCTGATTGAAGTCTCGGAGATAGGCTCTCCAGGATGTATATGCAGGGGGCATTGATTTGTCTGCTGAGATCGGAAGCTCTTCTTTCTTCTGACGATGGTTCAGTCAGTGGTTCGGTCAGCGAGTCTGAGGAAGACGAAGGTGACTAGGAAGAGGCCATTGATATTCCGAGGGTCCAGAGCCAAACTGTTGAGGGCACAACTTTGAAGAAAGCTCTGTCCGGTCAAGTGACCCCGGCGGCAGATTAGGCTTTTATTTATCCCCTTCTCTCTTAGGGGCTCTTGTAAATATGTTTTCTTTAATATAAGAATTTATTTATTTTGGCTCTGATTTGCATTGATTCCATGCATATGACTCTAACTATTAGCTCTGGTACTGGACCCGGAACATAAAAACCCCTTAGGTTTTTAACTGATTGGGAGCTAGGTCTCGATTTTTCAGATAAAGCTAGCCCTTTTAGGCTTCGTTGATAGTGCTCGAGTGAGAATTTTCTCTAACTCAGGTAGCCTTTGGACTCAGCAACTGAGTGAGTGTTCACTTGCTTATCTGAAAATCAGGATAGCTTTTTGGCTTTTACCAAAAGTCCTCGAGTGAAGGTCAATTCGAACTCAGGTAGACCTTACTCGAGTGAAGATTTGGCTATACTTAAAATAAAGATAGCCTTAAGGTTTTATAGAAAGTCCCGGAGTGCGACCTGACTCGAACTCGGGAAACCTTTGATCTTAATAATTGAGTGAACGTTTCCTCGAACTCAGAACAAATATAGCCCTAAGTATTTATTAATAGTCCCCAATTGAGAGCTGACTCGAACTCGGGTAGCCCTTGGGCTCTTTTAGGCTGGCGCTTAGGCTCTTATGCACTGGCCCTTAGGCTCGTATGCACTGGCCCTTATGCTCATTAGGCTGGACCTTAGGCTCTTACGCACTAACCCTTAGGAGTATACACATTGTCCCTTAGGTTCTTTTTAGATTGGGTCGATGCGACCTCTAATATGGCTAAAGTTTTACCTCATTTCGGCTAAAGACTTTTGAAATTTTGACTATTCTTGGCATGTTTTATGTTCGTCTAACTCTTCTACGGCTCAAACAAGAACCTTGATTATGAGTCGATATGAGAAGATAGCTGAGTACCTCGGGAGTTTCGCTCAAAGGTTGAGTTTTCAAAACCTTTTTATTGAGGCTGATTATTTTCAAAGCCTTTATTTTGTTCGGAGTTGATATTTTCGAAGCTCCTTTGCTTATGCCGAGGGTAGCCGATTAACCGATTTGTTTTTGAAGTATTTTCAATATATTTGGAGGCCTTCAGTTTATACCGGCATTCGGACGTCTTCGAGTCATGTTAGTTTGGCCGTAGTCTTTATGTTTGGCCATAGCCCTTAGTCCCCATGTGTGTTTACTTTGGCGTCTATATCGAGGATATGCCTTTTTAGGTGGGTCTTATAATTTCGATATATAGCCTTGGCCTTAATATTAGGGTTATGCCTTTTTAAGGTCTTATAAATTTGATGTTGCCTCATTGAGGTATTATGAATTTGAAGTTACCTGATTGAGGTCTTATGAGTTCAAGTTTTTGTTGGCTCGATGAACTGACTGTTGATGACAGTCTCCGAGTGTTTCAAGAGTTTCCGACCCTTGAGCCATTTTATGAGAAAGTAGTGGACATTTTTTATGCAAAAAGTGTTTTGATAAGCAAAAGGGGGCTTCCTCAATTACTTTGTATATGCATACTTGTTTTTTTTTTGGAGGCCCAATTATTCTACATAGACACGATTCATTTGACCATTTGAACCACTACATCATTCTCCTATCGAGGTCCTCCTAGGCATAGTTTGAGTTCTTTGAAGAGGCGACCTCCCAGGGCGATGCCCCCACCCCCCAGTATTTGTGGTTGATTGAATAGAGGACTCGAATACTCGATGACTTCTCCTTGGACAGCATGTGGATATTTCCTCATTAAAACCTCAATGGTAAAACCCATTTGGGATAAAAATTGATCGAAGGGAAAAAATTGTGACGCATTCTTTACAACCCAAGGTTTTTGAGTCCAAGGGTGCTTTGACAATTTTCATCGAACACCTATCAGAATTAAGTGTGAGAAGGTTATACCTTATCAAATAGTGTTTGAGCATCGATATGCTCAAATTTCTTGGAAGTTGCTCACCTTCCATGGTCCAAGTTTGTAGGAACTTTTGCCTACTACTCCAAGGATGCAGTACGGTCCTTCCTAGCTCGGGCCTAGCTTCCCTTCGTTTGGGTTTCGAATGTTAAGGGTGACTTTCCTTAGGACTAAGTCATCGTCTCCAAAGTATTGGAGGTTTGTTCTTCTGTTATAATATCTCGATCCTCTATTTTTGGGCACCCATTCGGACTAGTGCAGTCTCTCACTTATTATCTAGTAACTCGAGGACAATAGTCATGGCCTCGCTGTCTAAGTCGTTAGTGGCATGAAGAAATCTAGAGTTGGGCTCTCTGACCTTAATCGGTATTATAATCTCAAACTGTATACCAAAAAGAACGATGTCTCTCATGTGCTTGACTTCGAAGTTGTTCGGTATGCCCATAATACTTCGGGCAACACCTTCTCCATTTTCCCTTCGCATTTTCTAACCAGTTCCTCAAGTTTTAGATGATGATCTTGTTAGTGGATTCGGCCTGTCAATTTGCACATTGATGATAGGCCATTGACAACATTCTCTTGATCTTATGATTTTTGAGAAATTTCATCACTTTGCTGCCTATGAACTATTTCTCATTATCGCATGCAATATTACAGGGGATCTCGAATCTGCATATGATGTGATCCCAGATAAAGTCAATGACTTTTTTTCCCATGTCTTTTCCAAGGCATGTGCTTCCACCTATTTTGAGAAATAATCAGTCATAAACAAAATAAATCTTGCTTTACCTGGTGTCGTTGGTAGAGGACCGACGATGTCCATCCCCATTTTATGAATGACCATGGGGATAAGATTGAAAGTAGTTGTTCACCAGGTTTTTGGATCATCGACACGAACCTTTCGCATTTATCACATCTTTGAACGAATTCCTTGGTGTCTTTCTCCATGCTATCCAAATAGTAGCATGCCCTGATCACAATTCGAACCAAAGAATCGGCGCCGGAATGGTTACCACAAGTGCCTTCTTGGATTTGTCGAAGTATATAATCAGTGTCCTCTAGTCCCAAACATACAGCTAGAAATCCGTCGAAGGTCCTTCTATATAGAGTTCCATTCTCATTGAGTAAAAATCGAGCTGCTCCGGCTCGGAGGGCCCTCGACTCCTTTGGATATGTGGGCAGCTTCCCATTTTTCAAATAGCAGATGTACTTATTCCTCCAATACCATGTTAGACTTGTTGAGTTGATCTTGGCGTGTCCTTCTTCAATCACCAACTTTGACAGCTGAATAACAATCCTTGGGAGTATGTCATCTTCTTCAACGGAAGACCCCAGATTCGCGAGTACATTGACTTCACTGTTTTGATCTCGGGGAATGTAGACTAGAGTCCATTATTTTAGGTGATGAAGTATGACCTGAAGTTTGTCTAAGTATCTTTGCATCATATCTTCTCAGATCTCAAAGCTCCTATTCACTTGTTTAACTACCAGGAGGGAATAACATTTTGCTTCGACAACTTCTTCTCCTAGGCTCTTGGCCAACTCGAGACCTGCAATCATAGCCTTCTACTCGGCCTCATTGTTAGTGAACTTAGGGGTTTTTATAGATTGCCTAATCATGTCGCCCGTACGCGGTTTCAGAACGATGCGAAACCCAAACCTTTTTATGTTCGAGGCACCGTCGGTGAATAGGGTCCATACCCCCGATGATGTGCCCGTATCTAGCAAGAGTTTTTCTCTACCTCGGGCATGAGGTCAAGCACAAAATCAGCCATGAAATCCACCAAAATTTGGGACTTGATAGCCGTCTGAGATTAATATTCAATATCATTCCCCCCTCCTCGAGCTCGATGGCCCATTTGGTCAATCTGCCCGATAATTTAGGCTTATGTAAGATGTTTCTAAGAGGGTATTTTGTTAAAACATATATATGATGGCATTGAAAATAAGCTTTTAATTTCCGAGATGCACTTAATAATGCAAGAGATAATTTTTCTAAGTGGGGATACCTGATTTCAGCATCTCCTAGAGTTTGAGTTACGTAATAAATAAGGAATTGCGTACCCTTGTTCTTCCCAAACCAACACACCATTTACCTCTACTTTGGATACAGCGAGATACAAGTTTAACATTTCATCTTCTTTCAAGTTGTGGAGCAAAGACGTGCTCGAGAGATATCGCTTTAACTCCTCTAAAGTGTGCTGGCATTCTGGAGTCCACTCAAAGTTGTTTTTCTTTTTGAGAAAGTAGAAGAAATGATGACTCTGACCAGATAATCTTGAGATGAATCGGCCTAAGGCCGCTATCTGCCTGGTCAGCCGCTGCACGGCCTTCACATTGTTTACCACTGTGATTTTTTCAATGGCCTTTATTTTGTTGGGGTTGATCTCGATCCCCCTGTTTGACACCATGAATCCTAAAAATTTGCCCGATCTTACTGTGAAGGCACATTTCTCGGGGTTGAGTTTCATTTTGTAACTTTTGAGAATATCGAATATTTCCTACAAAAAATGAGCCAAATGGTTCTTTGCGTGCAGGGACTTAACTAGCATGTCATCAATGTAAACTTTCATAGATTGGCCTATTTGATGTTTGAACATCTTATTAATTAAGCATTGGTACGTTGTAACAGTACGTACCATACTTTGTGATGAGCAAAAGTCTTTTCCCTATCTTTTAGGTTCATGTGAATTTGGTTATACGAGGAATAGGCATCGAGAAAAGTGAGGGTCTCGTGGCCGGCCGTGGCATCAATTAAGCGATCGATGTTGGAAAATGGGAATGAGTCTTTGGGGAATACTTTATTTAAGTATTTATAATCTACTCACATTCTTAATTTGTTTCCTTTTTAGGGACCATTGAGGATTTGAGCGGTGGATATGACCTGATCGAGCAATCCGAGCTGCTCCACCACCTTCGATCTGATTACATTAGCCGAGCTACCTGGATCCACAAGCACATGTTTAATTTGGACGTTATTCAAAAGGAAAGAAATTACCAGTGCATAATTATACAACGAGGACGAGGCTGCGATGTCTTCTTATCTAAATATAAAAGCGTCTCTGGGTACACAGCTTCGAGTTTATTTTTCCATTTTGATGGAAACTTTGGACTGTTTGAACACGGGTCTAAGTGGGACGTCGGTTTCTCCAATGATCATGTGAATGATATACTGAGGTTCTTCTGGTTCGTTCTTTCCATGAAGCCTGATATCGTTGTTTTCGCATACATTTCCTGAGTTCTGAGTTAGACATTTTGACCTCTAATCAATGATCATTAGACAAGAAAAGGTGTGAAGAATAACTTGTGTTTTCAGAAAACTCGCACCAAAACAATCACTATTGTTCTTAGATCCACGGTGGGCGCCAAACTATTTACCTTGAAAATGGTAACTAAATTTTTTGGTTCTAAAAATACGTGATCTATTTTGATATTAGTTGTTAGGCAATAGATGCTAAGTGTGAATAAATAAAAATAAGAAATGCGAACCAATAGGATTACAAGGTTCGGCCCCGAGCTAGCTGGAGGAGGGCCTCGAAGTCTAGATGAGGCTAATGGTAATGAACAATAGATGAAGAATCAATAATAATGATGGCCTTAAAAATGGCTTTTTACGGTTAATCATGAGCAATAAATGTGGAACAATAAATAAATAATGAATGAACGATGATAGAATAAGCAATAAGTCTGAAGAACAATAGTGTAAACAAAAAGCAGAGAATATTGTATTCAATATGTTGTGTAATAATCTGAATCCCCTTTACAAGATGACTAGAGTCCTCTTTATATAGGAGGGAGGATCTTTTTATAGTACATGTGTAATCTTGATAGGAAAATACTATTAGTACAGTTGTATAACGGCTCAATATAGATTTGTACAATTCTTTCAAACTTTGCAAGTCCCCATCTCATGCCCTCGGGAGCATTTCGCCTTTTCATAACGGTCATCGACTCACATGTTGCCTCGAGGTGTATTATGGTGAGTTTTCGATATGTCCTATCGAGGCGAATGCTTCGAGGACGAGCCTCGGGCTGTGCTTCGACCTCATCAAGGTCGGACTTGGAAATGCTATCGAAGCCTTAAAATTGAGCTTCCTTGATTTTATACATATACAATTTTATCCACAAAAAAAATAAGGATCAATTCCCAATAAATACATTTTTTGCTTTTTTAGCAGTGTATCCATGTTATACAAATCCTATGCCTGCTTCTATATGGTTTTTATAGGCCAATAGATATCAATAAAAGCCTATCTCTGTACTTCCATTTTATGAAACATTTCCAATTGACACGGTGATCCTAGTTAAAATAATTTCACGCTATATGTAATAAGTGAGAAAGCGACTTTGGTTGGTGGAAATGTTGAAAGCTTGAACCAAAGGCTTGACTATTGAGACAAATATTTATTGCGTATAACGTACCAGCTCGATGGACAGCAAGCACATTGAGCAATTAGGACCAGTGATAAAGACACCGCTTGTGAAAGCTTCACGTGGGCATGTGGGGGTCCTAATTACAATATTTTCAATTGGTACACATCCCCAAACAAAGACCAAACTTCAATCAATTAATTGTATTATTACTACACTCTATCTTGGAAAGAGAGAAAAAGTGAAGAATATGGTTATTTTCAATCGTATATACGTATACAAGCTGAGAAGCAAAAAGAAAAATAAAAAAAAATGTTCATAATTCAAAGAAGACTCCGTCCATTAGTTTAAACAAGCTAAGAACATGGTTTGATGTTTAGTAGGACATGTTACGAGGATTTTCTGCAGGAATTCTTTTATCTCCATGTGAATGACTAATATGCAATATCTGCAGCGACTTAATCTTGGTTTTTGAATATTAAGTGTGATTAATCCACAACCATTAAATAAAGTCAGAAGAAGAGTTTAACTGTTTACGGGCTTTCTTAATTTGACAAACGTTACCCATTTACTAACTTATATCCAAATCTGTCTAAAACCACAAAACTTTGTTCTACCTTTCCTCAACTATTTGCTCATTTGTCGCCTTTATTCTGGAACTGTGTTAAATTAATAATGCATCGGCAATTGATTAAACCAGTGTTTGTTGAATTTGTTTCACCCTTTCTAACGTATGTGTCTATTAAGGTAAGATTTTTCTATAGCATCATTCATATATAATAGATATTTATTATAAAGTCAAGTTATTAAGAGAGGAATTTAAAATAGCCAAATTTATAAGTAATCATTTAAAAATAGGCATAATTTCAAAAGTAAATAAAATTTAGTCACATTTCATATAAAGATAAATCTGACTGAAAATAATGTTCAAAATTCGAAAAATATTTCAGCATAATATGCTGAAATTCCTGCATAATATACTGAAATTCCAGCATAAATATACTGGAACTCCAGTATATTATAATAGAGTTCCGGCATCAGTATACTGGAACTCCAGCATATTATAATGGAGTTCCAGCATAAGTACACTGGAATAGAGTTCCAGCATAAGTACATTGAAATGGAGTTCCAACATAAGTATACTGGAACTCCAATATAATATACTAGATTTCCAGTACAATATATCGATCCTACATGATATGCTGGAAGTTCATAGACAAGTGCTCCAATCTCAAATATATTATGCTGGAACTTTCTGCGTATTGGAGTTCCAGCATAATATACTGAAAATTCATACACAGGTGCACCGATCTCCAGTATATTATGCTGGACTGATCCCTGTTGCAGCAAAATAGTTGCTATTTTTAATGATTTTGGAAATACTGGTTACTTTTGAATGGCCAGTCCGAAAACTGGCTAACACATGCTATTTTTACAGTTTTTCTCAGAATCAATTTTTTAAGTCATGTTTTACCTCTCTATGCAGCTTTTACATAACAACAATATCTATATCTATAGCAAAACTCTCTTTGTAAAATTATTCATCTATAACAGTCATATCGAATATTTAAGATTACTAATAATAATTCTAAAAATATGCATACAATCATTTCCATTGAGTAAAGATTCTATCTTGAATAAGACATAAGATTTGAAGATTGCAAATGATATCTTTTCTATTGAAAAAATTCTAAAAAATATTTGGATAAAATATTTAATTGTTAAGCTCTTATATTATGTATACGGTCGGAAGTGCGCTCGCCTATTGCATGACAGATCGGAATTAAAACATAAAGGGTTGAAGATCAACCCCGGATTCCATCAAACTAGTATGCCAGCTTAGAATGCCTACCTTCAAGGACATCATGTCTATGTCCCCGGAATCAACCATGACACCGAATGAGCTCGAAGAAATATTGTTAGACCGGATAACATAAGGCCAAAATATCCATAATCAATCGGGTATCATGGTGAGAATCTTGGCACGTATCAATGAGAAACCGTCTAATTAGCAAATTATGGGATTTTTTTACCTTTTATATAATTGAACCTAAACTAGGACTCTCTACTATATAAAGGGGGTCTGATTATTTGTAAAGGATATGGTAACAATCATTCAGAAGCAATATACTATTATATCTCTTTAAGTTCTTAGTCAACTATAATCGAAGTGCATTCTGTGAAAACGGGACCTTCCTCCCCAGGTTGTTACTGTCTAACTCGTTTGCTTTGAATTTACTTTTATCATACTTTATTCAAAAATACAATTTAATTTATTGCCATGTATTAATTTAATACATGTATCTGTAAAACCACTTACAAATTTAATTGTTATCTAGTTTTGAGGGTAAACAGTTTGGTGCCCACTGTGGGGATAAGAATAATAGTGGTTATTTGATACAAATTTCTGTAACACACATTATTTTACACTTGTTCTTTGAAGTGTCTTTGATTTCAGGATAGAAATATCAAACTCCCAAGTAGGATTGAGCCCCATCAATCCTAGGAAGTTGTTCGTAGAGTTGAATCGATTTTCAAGGAGATCGAATGAGAAGGAACCGGGGACCAATCCGATAATCATGAAGATTCTCACACAATTGACAGAATGGATTGAGTAGGGAGAGAAAAAGATCGAGGCAAATGACAAGAGGGTAGAAACCTACAATTCTAGTGAAATCCTAGGAGCACCACCGATATTAAAAGACCTGGACTCTAAGAAGTTTGTGCAGAAACCTTTCCCTCTGAGCATGGCTCCCAAGACGATCCCCAAGAAGTTTTGCATGCTCGAGATTCCTAAATACAATGGAATGACCGACATGAACGAGCATTTTACCTCCTACACATGTGCCATCAAAGGGAATGGCTCTGAGGATGATGAGATTGAATCTATCTTGCTGAAGAAATTCGTAGAAATCCTATCGAAGGGAGCAGACACTTTTCTATTTGACTTATTCGCTATGCTTGCAGACACTTTTCTATTGACTTATTCGCCGGGGCTATCAAGGTCGAAATCAGGAAGTCAAACCCTTTCAAAGTAAGGCAGAAAGATAATGAAATTTTTTAGAGAATTTCTATCCCAGTTTCAAATAGAACGAATGGACCTACCGCTAGTCGATTATGATTGGGCTGTTCAAGCTTTCACCCAAGAGCTCAATGGTCGAAGCTCGGTGGAATCACAGAAATTGAAGCAGAATATGATAGAGTACCATGTAGTTACTTGGGCTAATGTGTATAGCTGGTATCAATCAAAGATCGAGTCAAGATGATCAATGTGAGGCACCTTCCGGGTGTGTTTGTCCTGTCAGACTCGTCACAAAATCAAGAGAGATATTGATCGTGAATCGAGGTCAAACAGGGATCGATACCTGTCATATAGTAGAGATAGAAGAAGTAGTAGGTACATGCGAGTTCTATGCAAAATGAAAGGAAAAATGATCGAAGTCAGAACACTCGAGGAGTTATGAGAAAGAACGACTTCGATAGGCCTATCGGGCCTAAAGAAGCACCAAGGTTATCAGAATATAAATTTAATGTTGATGTGGCTGTCATCGTATTAGCTATTGGACGCATCTTTGAGAATTTCTGAGCGACCAAGCCAAGAATCATTTCTGAAATGGTGATTCTAACAAACAGACCGAATCAGAAGAACCTCAACATGTCATTAACATGATCATCGGTGGAGTTTATGTCCCTCAATGGCCAATGTTGAAGCGCACCAAAGTGTCTATCACAAGGGAAAAACGGACTCGAGATTACATATCAGAAGGAACCTTGTCTTTCTATGACGAGGATGCAGAAGGGATCATGCATCCTCACGACGATGGAATGGTAATATCTATACTCGTAAATAATTTTGAGTTGAGCATGTGCTAATTGTTCCATGTAGCTCAGCTAAGATCATCCGGTCGAGAGTCGTAGAATAGTCGTTCGACAAGGTCAAATAATACCTGCAGTCCAAGTTCTGAACGGATTTACCATGGCATGTGAAACCACTAAAGGGAAGATAACATTACTATTCAACACCGTGGGGACCATCCAGGAGGCCATGTTTTATATGATCGAATGAGACATGAGATATAACACCCTATTCGGGGGGCCATGGATAAACAACATAAGAGCAGTGCCCTCGACACTTCACCAAGTGTTAAAATTCCCAACGCAATGAGGGATTAAGATAACCTACGGAGAACAACCGACAGCAAAAGAGATGTTTGTAGTCGAACAAGTGATTCCAATATCAACACTTGCAACGTCAAAGGAACCAAGCTCAAGCGAAAAGTAAGAGACCAAATAGCAATCACCGACACCGGTTGCAACCCAACTAGATAAGCAGGGGACTGACGAAGACGATGATTATAGGGTTACCCGATCTTTTATAGTCCCGGATGACTTCGATGCTACTAAATCAATAGCTGAAGAGCTAGAACAGGTCATACTAATCGAGCACCAATCTGATCGGAAGGTATACTCTGGCACAGGGTTAACCCCTGAGCTTAGGAAAAAACTCATTCAATTTTTTATAGCTAACATAGATTGTACCGTGGTCCCACCTTGATATGACAAGGATCCCACCATAGATAACCACTAACAAGCTAAGGTTGGACCCGAAATTCCGTTTAGTCAAGCAAAAGAGGAGGTCAAACATGCTTTCATGCTTGGTTAAACTCTTTAAAATGTGGTCCATTCGGGAAGTTAAATAATTGGATTAGTTAGAAAACGTAGTGGTAGTCCCTAAACATGGGAAAAATTAAGAATGTGTGTAGATTATAAGGATTTGAACAAAGCATGTTCCAAGGACTCCTTCCTTCTACCCAACATCGATCGCATGATTGACTCCACGGCCAACTTATGCTTTTGCCCATTGTTTATCAAGAATTCCAAGGAAATATCGGGTGCCATGAGAGTGTCATTTTAGAACAGATAAAGGCTTGTAACGTAGTTATTGAAAGAAAAGGGCTTCTGCTCAAAGGGGTTGACTAGGAATATCATATTGGTAGGCTACGGAAGCTTTCAAGTTTCACATTTTGAATCAAGGAGAGACTACAATCATTTCTCAAGTCGAGCTACACTTAGAATTTTGCCTAGACACGCATTCAGGGCAGGTTCTAGACTTATTGGCACGGAACTTGGGCTTGCTATTCAATACCTCACCTCATAAGGATTGTTAAAGAGAACAGATTCGAGGGTCCACATCAACCCTAGCTAAGATTGAACATCACAAATAGCTCAAATAAACCACTCGATTATTGTTTTAGTGAACACAAGAGTATAAAGGTCACAACAAGAATTATTGCTTGCCAATCAACTTGTTTATAACCGTAAGGTTGAAGGTAAATGTGTTAGTACCAAGTAACGATTTATTGAGAGACTTTTATTTATTACTACCATTTACATTAAAAGATAAATAAAACAAACTCAATCACATAAGAAGGTTGTCACGCCATCCCATCGTTGGAAAGAGCCATCCGGTTCACACAACATCCACTTTTGGGTAGAACTATAGAATTAGGAAAATTAAAGGCTTATTGTTCATTTAAAACATAAAAAGAAGCTATTAAAGGAAATAGGAAATTTTGTTACTAAGGGAAAATAATGAAATAAGTTATGAAGTACACTACAGAAATTAAACTGAATATATACAAACTTAAGGTAAAGCGAATATATACATAAATGAAAATGAATATATACATCAAATGGTAAAAATATATACATACCAAATGTAAAAATAACGAATATATACATAGCAATGTGAAAAATAAAGATAAGTAAAGATAAAGGAAAATAGTGTGATGGTTATTACATACCAAATATCATAAATCAAAATGGACCACCCCCACCCCTACCCCCAAGGAAAGATAGCATTGTCCTCAATGCTAGTAATCAAATAAGAATAGGGAAAAAGGGTAGAGAGTGAAGAAAGCTCTCTATGTGGACTCTATCTACATTGAGTCCTCAACCTGAATAGTGCCATCAGCGTCCTCCAATTGTATCTCCTCATCCTTTGACTGGGGAATTACAAGGTTGCTAAGCATCTGGATCAGCTCCTCAGCAGTGTGTGATGTTGCAGCTGGCTCCTCAAAGTTGTCGGTTTCTACCCTTGGTACCTCACACTCTGTTGCATGTGCTTCTGGGACTGTATCATCCATAAAGAGGTCCATAGGAAACTCTCCCGCACGTGCAATCTTCTCCACCTCCTTAGCCAACTTCCCAACCAACTCCTTTTGAGTTGTTTTCGCTTCCTCACTTGCTTCCCCAAATACTTGATCACCTTCCTATGTGCATCAAGAGTCTTCCTAATCTTCTTCTGGTCGTCCAGAATCTTCTTCTAGCTTTCCAAAATCTTCTTCAATGAGTTCTCCACTAATGAAGGTATCTAAAGCTCTGTTGGTACTGAAGGTTGTGTTGCCACTGCATTGGATATGGCAGACTACTTTGTGGTGGTTGCCTGCATCTAGTTGTTAAGACTGGATAACGTCTGGGAAACTGTTAGTGCAGTCTAAGGGCAAGTGGATGATGAAGGCACTGACAGTGGCACTGAATATGGAGGAGGCATGGTTTTTGCTCCGATAAAAGTATCGGTGGTTGTGGAGGGCTCTACAACTGATCTTGTGGCCACTACCCCTAGCTCTTCAGACTGGCCAGTGGAGGTAGTGGCTTTACCTTGAACTTAGGATTGTCCGGTCCATGGAGGTGATCCTATAAGAAAGACTTTTTTGCCTTCACCTCCACATCAAAGTATCTCCACTCAACCCCTTGGCCTTTGAAGAACTCAGTTAGGAAGTTGGTGTAGGGATAAG
The DNA here is from genome assembly GCA_034376525.1 of Nicotiana benthamiana. NCBI lineage: Eukaryota > Viridiplantae > Streptophyta > Magnoliopsida > Solanales > Solanaceae > Nicotiana > Nicotiana benthamiana. The sequence goes on along the minus strand of CM067324.1, from coordinate 7,729,181 downwards.
AGCTTTCTCCTTTATGCACTGTGTTGGAGATGTTGTAGGACATCAAGTTTCCTACATTGATAGGATATCCTCCCATGATATAAGCTACCAACACTGCTCGGGAAATTTAAAGGACATGGTCATGCAGGCATGGGTGAAGACGACTACAGACGAATGTTTGTCACCTTTTTGCTTCAGAGCTAAAGGTGTTTCTGACGATTGGCACTCCTAATGTGATCCATACAAGCATCGATCCTGGAATAGCAAGTAATTCAGCTAGCCATGGGTGAACTGCCTCACCCAAGGCTAGCTTCTCCACGTATTGCACTGGCTCAACCTCCTCAAACTCTACATATATGTTCAGTGCTTGGCCATGAAACCGGATTTTCAAGTTCCGAACCTTCATCACTTTTGTACCATTTTTATATGGGTAATGTTGGCATAAAACTCCTTGACTAGGTATTCATTGGTATCCTGCAGACGTCCTGAAGACAACTTCTATCCTTTTCTCTACGAGAACTGCTTTAGGACATTTGGATTATGTTGGCTTAGGTCATTGATTATGACTTGATACTCAAGTGTGGGTGACCTTTGGGATCACCATTCCCGGAATTTGGAATATGCCTTCTCAGTGACAAATCTATCAACCCACACCTCCGGCCTCCATGATCTATCCATACCTCCCACAATTATATCACCCCTTCTTCCATCGTCCAGGACTGTATCAAGATCATCTATGTTTATTGGAGCTCGTGTATCATGTGCAAAAGAGGGTTCAAAATCTTCACTACCCTCTTCCGAGCCCTCAAATGGTTCATTAGAGGAGCAGGGCTCATCAACCAAATGAAAGTTCCCTGAGAATTATATGGGGATCTGTGTAGGCATGGAGTCTCCTTTAGAAGCTTCCTGTCATGGGACATACTCATTGGTCTTAGAATGGTCCACAGCTCTATCGGAAGCTTTAATAGAGGCTCTTAATTTTCTAATAGACTTTTGAATTGCAAGAGGTAGCTTGCTCTTGCCTTTACCGCTGCCTCGAGAGGGTTTTGCCCTCCCTTTGGAAGTATCACCTCTACCTTGGGAACATACCATTTGCTGCAATATACAAGAAATGAAATTCAGTTAGAATCGATATTCAACATGAGTTAAAGCAATACAAAGGAAATGAAAGATAGTGCTTCTATGAACAGGGCAGCACAAACTGCACAAAAGTGAATGCAGCCGCGAATAGCCCATCATTGTCCACATAAAAGTGAACGCGGATCGTGAAGAGACCCGGTATAGACTATTAGCTCTCTGAAGTTGATCAATGCGGACCACGTAAAAGTGAACAAGGCGTGAAAGACCCAACGTGGACTGCACAACATTGGGTGCGGCAGCAAAAGCAACTCACTAACTCTCTGAAGTTTACATGCGCAGACCGCATAAAATTGAGTGTGGCCGCAAAAAATCAATCGCGGACTGCACAAAACAATTTCCATTGACTTGGAAATAGGAAATCGTAGACCGCACAATTCTGCACGCGGCCGCATACCCTATCTCGGACTACACAAAAATTTGTGCGGCCATGAAATTCAAATAAGATTGGCACTGATAAACACTAGATACTAGGGTTTTCACTAAGTACAAGATTCATGGAAATTAAACATGCAAAGCTACTAACCCCCGCCCACATTATGCATTTGAACACTACCTATACGGTTTTAAGCTAGATTTATTCATCATTGATGACATTACAGCATGAATCTAACCCTAGCTAAAAATGAAAATTAAAAACGAAGACAAAAGAAAAGAAAAATAAAAAAATTAAATCATTGAAATGAATCATACCAGTTGTGAAATGTAAAGAGAAATAAACACTTGATAAATGAGACTGAAAGCAAGAAGGAGTGCACTGTGCTTTAGGTATGTGTGAGAAGTCAAGGTGCGTAAAATGTGAATAATTTTCAAACAGTATGTTTATACTCTGAACTAGTACTCTAACTTACCTGAATGCAGCCGTGAAATATTGTCGCGGTTCGCACTCATTAACAGTTTGTAGCTCGGTTGAATGTGGCCCGCTAAAAAGTGGCAGCGGCCACACAAATTGTGCGGACCGTCAAACTATGCACGCGGCCGTGAATTCTTAAGGAGTTTCAATAGTACAACTTCATAGAGTTCGCAATTTACATCATTCAATTGCACGGTCCGCATCAGATTTGTGCGGCTGGGAAGTGCTAGCGCAGTCCGCATAATTTTGAGCATAGTCCGTAAAATTCCACCACTTAGCCAAATTTTTCCTAGTCAATTTCTTGCACTGCACAACCAATTCCTACACACACTTCACAATCAGTTAATGCTAAAAAATTCCTAATCTAAGAAGAAATTCTATAGGAAAAAAACACATGGTTTTCTTCCCAAGAAGCGCCTGATTTAATGTCGCGGCACGACGCGCGTTACCATCATTCACTTGAAATGGATAAATGCCACAACGTGGCTATCATCAACTCTACCAAGGTATAGCTTCACTCGGTGCCCGTTGACTCTAAAGATCTCACCATTCTTGTTTTTCAAATCTAGATCACCAAAGGAATTACATACACCACTTCAAAGGGACTGCTCCACTTTTACTTTAGCTTTCCCGAAAACATATGTAACCGAGAGTTGAATAAAAGAACAAGGTCACCTTCTTTGAATTCTTTGTTTCGGATATACTTATCATATATGTACTTCATATTGTCCTTATACAATGATGAATTGGAGTAATCTTGTAATCACAACTCATCAAGTTTATTCAATTGCTCCACTCAAAGATTGGTAGCTACATCCCACTCTAGGTTCAACTTCTTCAAAGCCCACATGGCCTTATGCTCTTATTGCACCGGGAAGTGACATGCTTTCCCAAACACCAACTGATATAGAGACATACCAGTTGGAGTTTTGTAAGCTGTTCTATAGGCCCATAAAGCATCGTCAAGTTTCCTTGACCAATCAGTCTGGTTTGCATTCATAGTCTTGGACAGAGTACTCTTGGTCTCCCTGTTGGAGACCTCAACCTATCCAATTGCCTGAGGGTGATAGAAGGCTGACACCTTGTGAGTGACACCTTACTTGGAGAGTAAAGTGTCAAAGGCTTTGATGAAAATATGTGAACCCTCATCACTAATGATGGTCCTTGGTGTGCCAAACCTTGTGAATATGTTTTTCTTCAAGAAAGCCTCCACACTCCGTGCTTCATTGTTGGGCAAAGCGATAGCTTTAACCCATTTGAACATGTAATCTGTAGCAACAAAAATATAAGTGATCCCACACGAACTCACAAATGGACCCATAAATCGATGCCCTATACATCACAAATATCAATCTTAAAGATAGTGGTGAGAGGCATCTCATTCTTCTTGGAAAACCCACCAGCTCTTTGGCAATCATCACATCACTTAGTAAGCTCGCTAGCATCTTTGTACAAGGTAGGCCAATGGAATCCATAGCTTAGGAACTTTGTAGCTGTTCTTGCCCCACCATGGTGACCACCATAGGACAAAGAATGGAAAACTTCAAGAATACCCAATTGCTCTTCTTCTAGAGCACATCTCTGAATAACACTGTTGGTGCAAATTTTGAAAAGATATGGCTTGTCCTAGTAATAATCCAAGTAGTCCTACTCACAAGATAGTTAACCACATCCCAAACCAAGGTAACCCAATCAATACATGGAAAGGAGTTTTTCATACGGAAATGAATCATTGATCTAGAGTCCATCATGGGGCCTCCCCTCATCTTCCAAACGGGACAAGTGGTCCGCCACTTGATTCTCACTCCCTTTTCGGTCTATGATTTCAAGATCAAACTCTTGTAGAAGAAGTATCCATCTCATCAATTAGCTTTTGATTCCTTCTTAATCATCAAATAACAATGCGACGTGTGATCGGTGTGAACAATCACTTTGGTACCTATGAGGTACAGGCGAAACTTTTCCATAACAAAGACAATGGCTAAGAGTTCTTTCTCGATCACCGTATAGTTTACTTGGGCATCCTTCGTGGTTTTACTAGCATAGTAGATCAGATGGAATATCTTGTTTTATTCTTTTCCCCAATACTACTCCTACCGCCATATCACTAGCATAACATATGAGCTCAAATGGTAAGCCCCAATTTAGAGTGGTAATGATGGGAGTGGCAGTCAACTTATACTCGAATAGCTCAAAAGCCTTCATAAAATCATCACTAAACACAAATTTTGCATTTTTTAACCACTTGCTCAAGTGGTTCACCACCTTTGAGAAATCCTTGATGAACCGACGATAAAACCTTGCATAACCTAGAAAGGTCCTCACTCTTTTGACGGAAGTAGAAGGACGGAGTTTTAACATCAATTTAGTTTTTACTTTATCTACTTCAATACCATTCTTGGATATCTTATGGTCGAGGACAATGCCCTCATCAACCATAAAGTGACACTTATCTTAATTAAGCACCAAATTGGTCTCTTCACAACGTGTCAAGACTTTATCATGATTATTCAACCACTCACCAAAAGAAACCCCTACAATAGAGAAATCATACATGAAAACCTCGAGGAAGTCCTCCACTATATCCGCGAATATTACCATCATACACCGCTAAAAAATAGCTGGTGCAATACAAAAACCAAATGACATCCTTGAAAATTCATATGTGCCATACAGACAAGTGAAGTTGGTCATCTCTTGGTCTTCAGGTGCATAAGAATCTAGTTATACCTGGAATACCCATCCAAGAAGCAATAATAAGCATGTCCAGCTAACCTATCCAACATCTGATCAAGAGATGGAAGAGGAAAATAATTTTTACGAGTCACTTTGTAGAGCTTCCTATAATTCATGCATACCCTACAACCGGTGACAGTTATTGTGGGGATCAACTCATTGTTGTCATTTTTAATCATAGTCATGCCTCCTATTCTTTGGTAAACATTATACCGGTGAAGTCCATGAACAATCAGAAATGGTAGACCAACATCCAACCATTTGATGACCTATTTCTTGACGACCTCTTGCATGACCTTATTCAACCTTCTTTGATGTTCTATGGAGGTTTTGGCATCCTCCTCCAATATGATTGTGCACATACAAAAGGTGGGGCTTATACCCCGAATATCCGCCAATGTCCAGCCTATTTCCTTTTTCCTCCTTTGGAGCACCATAAGGGTGCATCTATCTGTACGTTAGTAAAGCACGGAGAAACAATAATAGGTAAAGTGGAACAAGGGCCTAAGAACTCATAACTAAGGTGTGAAGGCAAAGGCTTAAACTTCAATATGCTCGATTAAAGGCTTTGTTGGTGAAATCTTTCAGATCTCAAGATCCAAGAAAAGTTCCAGGGCTCATATGTATATGAACCCATTCTTTGAGAAGCATTGACATACTTTACCAAGCCTTCCTTCTCATCCACAATATGATTCAACAACACAACTTCCAATGATTCTTCCACATTAATCACAGCACTTGTGTCTTTAACAATCACTTCGGTTACAACATCCACAAACGAACACACTTTGTTGCGATTTGGCTGCCTCATTGGCTTGCAAACATGGAACACAACTTTTTCAACGCACACCCTGAAGGTGAGATCCCCAGCTTACACATCAACTAAATCCTTCCTTGTATCTAGGAAAGGTCTCTCCAATATGATTGGGCACCTCGTATTCAACCTCACAATCAAAATTTCGCAAAACCTTAGGGAAGTATGAGCTTGTCGACCCGAACTAGCACATCATCAATTATTCCCAATGCCTTTTCATTATCTTGTCTGTCACTTGCATCCTCATGGATGTGGGTCATAGTTTCCCAATCACCAATGCCTTGAACACAAAATATGTCATTAACTTAATGCTATCGCTCAAGTCACACAAAGCTTTGGCGAAGTTGGCACTACTAATAGTGTATGGGATTGTAAAGGCACCGGGGTTTTCTAACTTTGGAGCCATGGAATGCTCTATGGCACTCACTTGATGTGTCATTTTAATCGTTTCTCGGTTCATCGTTCTGCTCTTTGTTACCAAGTCTTTCATGAACTTGGCATATCCCAACATTTGTTCTAGAGCTTCAACCAAAGGCACATTTATTCTATCACGTGTTTCCTAGACGGTTTCACATCATTTTGTGTCTCCTCCATATTTTCATCAATGCCTATCCTCACTTTATCATTCATATTCTCATCACTCGCTTGCCAATCATTGCTTGGCTCATCATCATCTTGCACCAACACTTCATCATTCACACCCTTTCTTAGATTAGAGGTACTAGCAACTCCACCTTTACCACTTCTTGTAGTCATCGCCATAGCATGACCTGTATTGTTCCCTCCCTTTGGGTTTACTACCATGTCAATTGGTAGTTCCCCCTAAGGGAGAGTATTCAAATCTTTAGAAATTTGGCCAAGTTGGACTTCCAAGTTACAGATGGAAGTGTAGTGGGAAGATAATTGAGCATCGTAGTCAGCATTTTTCTTCATCATTTGCTAGAGCATTGTCTCAATCTGTCCCATATCATTGTTAGAAGAGCTAGGACCTTGTGATAGATATGAAGGCAGGTTGTTTGGTTGTTGATACATTGGAGGCCTTTGAAATCCTGACCCCCGATTCCCTTGATTATTGTTGTTCCAACCCCCTTAATTGTTATTGCCTCCCTAATTACTATTATTGTGCCACCTTAGTTGCCCTGACTTCCTTGATTACCCCAATTTTGATTGCTATTTTCCCTCAATTTCCTTGGTTGTTGTTGTTGCCACTATTCCAATTTTCTTGTTGACCTTGATTTTCCCAATTTCCTTGTGATCTCTATTGTTGTTGATTCGGAGCATTGCCCTGTCGACCCTGATAATTTTTCACATATTGAACCGCTTCACTTTTATCAACATATGAATCATCTTGATTGTACCCACTACCACTTTGCTCAAACTGGTTCAGATTGTTTTGAACTTGTTGACCTTGTTGCCTTCTCTTTTTGATAATCATATTCACTAATTCCATGGCATTCACTTATTTTGGCCCTTAAACTTGTTGCAACTGAGCTTTGGCTAATTGGTCCATGGTAGTAGTCAAAAAGGCTATAGCTTGGTCGTGGTCGTGGAGCCTCTTATGTAGGTGAATGACATTAGGATCACCTTGTGGCTCATTATCTCGACTTTTCCCCGCCGAAGAGGTATCCTCCAACTCATCAAGTATTTCACACGCTTCGGCATAAGTCGTGTTCATGAAGTTCCCCCCAGCGAATTGGTTAACTACACATCGGTTTGTAGTGTTGATCACCTTGTAGAAGGTCTGTTGAATCATGGCCTTAGTTATATCGTTGATAGGGAACTCCTTTACCATTATCCGACACCTCTCCCAAATCTCATGAAACGGTTTATTTGGCTCTTATTTAAAAACAAGTATTTCATCTTTTACCGTTGCTATATGTCCTGGCGAAAAGAACTTTGCGCTAAACTTCTCGGCCAACTCATCCCAAGTGGTGATGGAATGGTTGGGTAACCTTTCTAGCCAATCCAAAGCCTTCCCCCTTAGAGATAATAGAAAAAGCTATAACTCAATGAGTTCTCGGAGATATTATTTTTCTTTCTCCCCCAACACGTGTCAACAAAACCTTTGAGCTTCTTGTAGGCATTTTGGTATGGAACTCCAGGAAAGAAACCCCTCTATTTAAGAGTGTAAGCATGACATTGTTTATTTGAAAGTTTCATGCCCTGATTCGGGGTGGGACTATTGCACTTGCATAGCCTTCGTTGGACAACACATGGTGTGTTGCCCTTGAAGGACGTTGGGGGGTTTGGAGTATTATCATGAGACGGTATGTCTCTCCTTTGTACTTGAGGTACGGGTTGAATCTCATCCACGTGATCATCATCTACCTCCTCCCCTAATGGTAAATTTCTAAGGTATTAGTTGTTAAAAGCCATTTATTACCAAAAACAACTCCGCACAAATTAGAAAAATGGAAGGAAAGAAAAACAAAATACACAAATATTAAGATATATAGCTAAAATTGTCTAACTCCCCCGCAACAGTGCCAAAAATTGATCGGGTCCAAGCATACGCTACTATTGAGTAGAGAGGATAGTCGATGCAGTTTTAACCCAACTAGGTCAGGATCAAATCCATAGGGATTTAATTATTAGAATTAGGTTTATATCTAAGCCTAGATGCGGGTTTATCTCTTAATTACACTTTCACACATGTTTGGTTTGATGCTATTTCTAATTTCTATTCTATTGCATGCAATAACTGAAACTAAGTGTAATATTATTGTTGTTGATATTCAGAGGTTTAAAAGGACTAGGGTAGGGACTTCCACCTAGGTGGATATTTAACGGGTAATAAGAATTTAGGGAAATCGTGTGATCAGTTGGGGTCCTAATATAGCTATCACACCCGGATATTCACTCTATACCTCTCGACAGTTTGAGTGATTTTGCGTAATTTGGTTCTCAAGTCCAAATGGGCATTCATGCAATTCAAGTGATTTTAGCTCAAATAGGGTATTACTATCTCTAGGTTTTACCCTTTAATTGTGGCTATCAATTTCTTGAGTTAACCCTAATTCCTTGTTAGCCAAGCTTTTCTAGACTTAGTCCATCTTTCTTAAGTAGAGACTAAGTCATAATGGTATAAATCATTATTTGCAACCATTAATTCTATAATTCTAGCAAGAACTAGGCTAAATATCACTAACCCACACACATTCAAGCCCTAAAATTTAATAACCATCAAATACCCTCACTAGGGTTAGGTCACAACCCTAGCTGTGGGTTTAGCTACTCATAAGACTAGATTAAAAGATGAAAATCTAATGTTGAGAAATAATTCTAGTACAAAATTTTACAAAATGGAATATCCAGCCGTCTTACTCAACTAAAATATAACATAACGTAAAAATGGCAAAAGATTTATTTACACTAATCTAAAATTTTCGGACAAAATACCCATGCAGAGGTTGTGCAGCCGCGTAATTCTTAGTGCGATCGCGTAATTCTAACCGCGGTACGCATTATTAAAATCTTGATCTAGGTTGAGGTGAGTTTCGTGGACCGTATAATTCCCATCGTGACCACGTAATGGACTTCCACGGCCATGTAATTCTGACGTAGACCGCACTTCCTTCTTTTTATCAAGTTGTGAGCTCTCAAAACCTCATGCACCATGGTCTGCATAATTTCCATCGCGGCCGCACAATTCTGCTGTAGACCTTGCTTTTCATTTGGCCTAAAAATGCATTTCTCTGAATCTCCCTCTCGCGGACTGCATATTTCTTATCGCGATCGTGTTGTGGCTTCCTCGGCCGCAAAACATTTGTGCAATCTGTGTTTCAAATCTTTTGGCCAAGCCTTGGTTTTTGTTCAAGTTTTGCCTCCTTTATGAGTTTATTATGACTCCTTTGGCTCATTTTGAATAATTCCTGCATGCAAGCATATTACATTAGTTTCTGTGAATACCTATACGCATCTTTGGCCTAAACACAAGTAAAAGAGAGCGAATAATAATTTAATATCCTTACTTATCACTACCATCGGCAAACTATAACCTAAAAATAGTCTAAGTACTCCGGAGAAAAATTTCCGGTCACACCGAACCCACGGAATGCCTTAACAAATATGTTGAAGGAAGGGTTTGTTCAAATCTTTGAACAAAACATAACTATTTCATGCTAAGGCATTTAGATCTTTGCAAATATAAGTAATCAAAAAGTTGTATATTCATAATAAAAAATTCTATATACAAGGGAATAATAGCCCCGATAGAAATTTTTACAAAGGCCAAACGGCATCAACAAAAAGATAATACAAAAAAATAATAAAGGCCTAAGTGGCCTGTCGGGCGCAACATCGTCACCTTCGAGGTCTCCGCCACCCTTGGACTCGGCCAAATCTTCGGACTCCTCGTCGTATCTGGGATAGGTTAATTTTTTGGCCTCAGGTTCGAGCTCTTAGGCACTCTCTATCTCAACCGATAAGTCGAAACCCCAAACATGAATTTACTCAAAGCCCTCCCTTCAAGATTACCACTTCATATGCTCTATGATGTCTTTTGCTCGAACTTGAGCCGCCTCAGCATCAACCTTATAAATGGCCACCATCTCGTCGACATCAGCTTTAATTGTTTTGGCCTCTGATTTGACCGTTTCGAGTTCCTTGGCCAGATTTTCTCAATCAGGGATGACCAAATTCAACTAAGACTAGAGCTCCTCGATATTTTTGGCTTGCACCAAGGATTCTCCATTAAAGCTTGAAGCTACCTCGGCCGAAGCCAGTTATGCCCGAGCAGTATCCTTTTCTGAGTCCAGGCGGTCTATGTTCTTTTTCAATTCATGGCCTCAACTTTTACAGCATCCACCTTTGCTCGGAGTTGTCCGATCTGGTCGAGCTTCTATTGAACCTGCAGATTTGGATCATTAAATACAGTATCTGAGTCATTGTCACTAACCCCATATATTCTTCTTACCTTCTAAATCAGGTCAGCATGCTTTTTCTGTGCCGCCTCCAGCTAAGCTTGAAGCTTCTTGACCTCCCCTTCACGTTGCTCACTAAGAAGTTTGTAAGCATCCATGTTCTTAATGAGCTCTCGGGTCTCGGCCTCATGGTTGTTTAACTCTTATCGCTATCGGATAAAAGTCTCGTGATGAAGCATCAAAGCCTACATACACAAAGGAAAAGGTTATGGTTATTTGTGACTTAATCTATGCACATAATAAAAGAAGACGTCAAGGGGCATTCGAAGTTACCCAGTTTAATTGGGCTTCACTGAATAGGGAGGGCGCTTCCACCTTATTCACCTTTGCTAGATCTTCTTCGATCACTAGGAACCGAAGATAGCTTGTGGCCCTCACGGGGGTAGAGAGGACCCCTGGATCATTTGTAATAGACAAAATAATTGACCACTTCCTTTCAAGATCTGCTCTCGGGACTGGGAACCGGTTAACTAGCTTCGGACTTGAAGAAATTCCACTAGTTTCCAAAGATGGACTCTTCTTTGGCCCCAGTAATTCGCCCAACCTAGCGACGTCTTTCAAGGCGGTAGAGTCTAAATCTTTAAAGGAGCTGTGAAAGGGGTCTGCCACCCCTTGAGTACCCTCATTTGGGAGTCCTTTCAGTGTCTAGGCCTCGTGGATCATGGAGTCGGTAAACAAAAATGACTCGAAGAGGTCTATCACTTCAAGTGCATTCTTCCGGGTATTATCCTCTATTTCCGTCGTCCAAACTTGGGGAAAAATGGTCTTGCCCCTCTCTGATTCGGAGGGCTTGGCCATTACATCCTCATCATCCCCTCTAGTTTGAGGTAGTACGACGTTGCCTCATACACGGGCCACTAGTTCAAAATTTTCTTCTTCTTCGAACTCATCCCTCAGCTGGTGGATTGAGTCTGATGGGAACTCTTAGGAGTTGGCGTTTTCCTTGAATTTGCGCACCAGCCTCCTTTTTTTGGTTTTTCTTCTCTGATTTCGGAGAACTCGGAGGCCTTCTCCTATTCTTTTCCTCACCCTGCCTCGGAGTAGGGGACTCGACGGGGCTATCCTCGTCACTGGATGGGGCCTCATTACAACATCCTTTCGAAGGCCTAAAAATAAAAAAGAAATGAGTAAGGCAGTACGGAAGAAACTCAAGTGTTGTCCACTCAAGTCACCGTGAGAATGGGCCTTCTACTAGCCCTTTGAAAGTTCACCCCATGCACGCTTGGAATACAGATGTTAGAGATGGTGCCCTCGAACCCCTTCCTAAGTCAAGGAATTACATCTGGAACCCAAGCAACATCTGCATCGCCACTAAACATTGGTAAGAAAGGGAAAAAATAGAGCAAAAATATCAAATTCTAGGAAAAGGGAACTTCACTTACGTTTTATGTTCCATTCTTCGGGGAATGGCATGTCCTTGTCCACGATCAGGTTTGAGATCCTCACTTGGAAAAATCATCCTAGCTAACCTCGGTCTCGATCTTTATTAATGCTCCAGAATGGGGCTATTAGTGGCCCGGCACGCAAGTTTAATTAGTCCCTCCCGGAAGAATTGGCGAATTTATAGGCACATCAGATGATCAACGATGAATGGGCATCTGTCAATCTTGCGCACGAAGAATTAGAAAAGAATAACTATCCTAACGGGTGAATCTAACTAAGGCACACCTCTTACCTTTTGCATAATTGGATGATCACCGAGTCCAACGGGCCCAACATAAAGGGATAAGTGTGAACACTTCAGTATCCCGTAATGTGGGTAGTGATGTCTTCTTCAGGCTCGGGAATCACTACATTTTTTTTGACCCAGTTGCAATCCTTTATGACCATAGGGAGGATCTCTTTGGTGATCGAGAAAATATACGTCGATACCTTTTCACCCTGGCCTGGAATGGGTGAAGGTTTTTCAAACTTAAAGTCGGCGGTCACTAAGCACCTGCCGGGAATGAATGCGCCAATAGGAGGTTCCGTTGATGGTTCTTCGCCGACCTGACGGGAATAAGAAGCAGTTTCTTTTTAAGGAACTATCTTAGAAGTATTCACCACTTTCTTTTGAAATAGTATAAAGGAGAGGAAGTTAAGAGGGTACGCTTAATAGTTTGGAGCAAAGACAAGCAAGAGTTCTTACAATGATCTCAAGAAAGCTGGGTGCAAGTGCTAAAAATGCAAAGATTTTTAGAACAAGAGCAGAAAGGGTTTGGATGTAAAGTTTGAATGAATGAAGGAGGTGATATTTATAATTTTCAAACAACGGTTCAAAACGAAGAATGACCGACCAGCAACTGACGAGCATTTAATACCATTAGATGTGATTGACAAGATGTTTCGTTCGTTGTATCGTTTCTGACGGGGAATATCAAGGTGAGAATTGGGAGCTCATATTGTTTCTCGTCTCTTACTCTCTGAAAAATAAGTAGACTATCTTAGATAAAAAAAAATTTACTACTAAGCTCTTAGATTGTGTATGCGGTCGAAATTGAACTCGTCTGTTGCATGACAGGTGGGGATTGAAACGTAAAGGGTTGAAGATCGACCTTAGATTCCATCGAACTAGGACGCGAGGTTAGAATGCTCGACTTTAAGGACATCGAGTCCATGACCCCAGAATTGATCCTGACACTGAATGAGCTCGAGGAAATGTTGTCAGACTGGATAACAAAATATCGAAATATCTGTAACCGGTCTGCTATCTGGGCATGAATCTCGGCATTATCAATGAGAAACTGGCTAACTAGAAAATCATGAGATATTTACCTTTTATAGAATTGTACCTAAAGTAAGAATCACATACTATACAAAGGGGGTCTGATTATTTGTAAAGGTCATGGTAACAATCATTCAGAAACAATATACTATTATATCTCTTTAAGTTCTTATTCATCTATGATCGGAGTGCATCATGTTCATGGGGGAGCCTCCTCCCCAAGATGTTACTATCTAATTCTTGTGGTTTGAATTTATTTTATTATACTTTATTCAAAATTACAATTTAACCTACCGCCTTGTATCAATGTAATCTTACGTATCCTTAAAACCACTTACAAATTTAGTTGTTATTTGGTTTTGAGGGTAAACAAATTTTTTTTCAAGGGAAACCCATTGAATGCCTTTTTGATGAGTATTTGGACACGAACCTTCACCAATTCAAGCGTTATATCACTAATAAGAGAATAAAATCTACAAAACAAGCTACAATAAAGTTCTTCCACCAATTTTGAAAGAATATATTTTTCTATGTAGCTTTAAATATCTGCTTTAGAGTTTAAATCTTTATACGTTTAGTTATAAAATGTTTAGTTATGAATTTATTAATAGTGTAATTTCAATATTTAACTAGTAAATATGCTTCTCTTTTGAGATTTTAAATTTGAATAATTTTTTTTATCTTTTATATGAAACATTAAAATGGAAAAAATAATCAATTTTTGGATAAATTTTATCTATAACGGAAATAGAAATATTTAAACGTAAAATATGTATAACAACTATTCATTATAAAAGCTAAAGAAAATTCGACACCAACAAGATTGTTATAAAGATGGTTAGATTATATATGAAATATCTTATTTCGTTGATCCCTCTATCCAACCATGAGGACCAAAATATATTTATTTTAGGTGTTTCGGGGATTGATTACTCGGTTTATTTGAGAAATGAAATGCATGTTAATAAACAATATACAAGTACTATTAATCATAACTTTTGAATTGAAAATATCTAAAGAATGTCCGAAGATTCAGTCAATGAAAATATTATTTGACGATAACAATACTGTCCTATGGACTGGAATAAAAGGAGTAACGTAAGAATCTATTTACAAATAATTGTTGTATAATTAGAATTGGCTATTGTTTCTTGCTGCTATTTTTCAATAATATCAATTAATATAACTTCTCCACAAAGTTTTTTTTAGAAGAAATTGATTTTATTTCAACTATATGGCAAAATTTGCATCATCTGTTCTTTTGGACTCTAGAACAGATCTCATTTGTACAATCATTTTGGGAACTCTACAACTGTTGTTGATAAAACTAATGTCCTATTACACAAATTGCTACAACTGTGGAAGCTCACATAAAGGGTAGCCATTTATGTTCTGTAACATAGTTGACCATTTAGGTATCTTTCCGCCAGTAAAGTGCACTTGAAGTGTAATCTCCTTTGCGCGGTCTTTGGCATCTCTGGTTTTCTGTTGAAATCTTCTGGTGTTCCTTTCCATCCATATGTTGTACACTACCGCTGTAAACACCACACCTAAAATAGATTTTTTGAGATTTCTGCTGTTTACATTTGCTATCAGCTATTGAATCTCTGTTTCCCATGGGCCTGTCTTCACAAAGTTGCACAGGCAAAAGGTTAATTTCACATATTTTGGTTACCACAGAGAAACAGCTAGTAGTAGTTATTTAGAATAATTAGACTAATAATGGGAGTTTGATCCAATATATATTTTATATTAATTTCTTATAACATACTTCAATATCACAACCAGATGGTGGTCGAGAAATTCCTTAAAGTTTAGAGTTGAAATTAAAAATAAAATAACAAAAAATTGGCTCTCGACAAACCTTTATTGGTCCGGCTGTAGTTACGCTTCTTTGAATCTGTATTATCAATGCAAATAAGATTTTTGTCCATCATAAGCAAGTGTCAGACGGAACTCGAGAATCAAATAATAAAAGTTTGTACTAATTTCATTTGGAAGATGAATACATCTAAAAGAAAGTCTTTGTGGAGAAATCATCTTTACCTCCGCTGTCTGTGCAAATCTTTTTATATTATTTATGTTTTAAATTATTCTATTATTTTTCTAAATATATCGAAGAAAAAAGAAGAAAGAGGGGACAATTCATGTGAGACCCGAAAGGTAATCTTGTGTTTTAGAATCCAATTCGGTGTTATGAGGGCTTCAAAACCTCATTTTATTCTCCCTCGATTTGTGTGCACAATCCGAGTGCGTTTCCGAAAAGCCTTTATGTGAAAATTTGAGAAAAATAATAATTTTTAACTTTAAAAGTTGATTTTAGTTGGCTTTGGTCAATATTTTGGGTAAAAGGATCTCGACCCGTATTTTGACGGTCTTGTGGATCCGTGATAAAATATGGGACCTGGGCATACGACCGAATTCGGATTCGGAGTTCCCTAGCCCGAGTAACGAATTTTTGTTAAAAATTGTTAAACTGAAAATCTAAGGATTTAAAGAAATTCACTAATGTTTGATCTCGTCGGTGTCGGGTCTGTATTTTGGTTTCAGAGTCTGATACACATTTAACATAATATTTAAGTCATGTCTGTGAAAAAAAAACGAAGTTTACTTGACGTGATTCGGGCATCCTGTTGAGAAAAGAGAAATTTCAAATGTTCTTATGAATTTTATGTGTTTTGGATCTGTAGTTTTAGATATTATCTTGGTAGTTTGATTGCACGAGCAAGTTCGTATGATATTTTAAGATTTGTGTGTGTGTTTGATTTGGAGCCCCAAGGGTTCGGCTTAGTTTCGAATAGGCTATGGAGTGTTTTGGAACTTAGAAAAATTTGCTGGTAAGACTGAACCTGTTGCTGGCCTCTTATCTCGCAATTGCGAGATCAAGCATCGCAATTGTGAACCCTGCAGGTTCCGCATTTGCGAGGCTTTCCTCTCAATTGTGACTAAAACCTGGGTCATGATGCGAAGACTTATTCGCATTTGTGAAGTAAGGTGGGAAGGGGCAGTGATCGCAAATACGATCATTTTGTCGCGTTTGCGGAGGTTCATGTTCGCAATTGCGAAGGCAACAGAGGTGTGAGGATTCTCGCATTTGCAATTGCGAAGCTCTCGTCGCAAATGTGACAGCTGCAGCTGTGTAAAAGGGACTTAGACGAAATTTTTGATTCATTTCCCAAATTTTCAAAATCTAAACCTCAAGAGGCGATTTTTAAAGGCTAGTTTTTTCTCAAATCATAGGTAAAGATTCTTAACTCTTTTCTTTCAACATTTCACTTTGTATAACAAGATCACAACCTAAAATCTAGGATTTGCAAGGTAAAATTGGGAATTATTGGGTAGAAATTAGTGATTTCGAAATTTGGAGATATAGTCCTCAAATTGAGGACGGATTCCAAAACCAAGTGTATATCGAGGCTGGGGGATGAATGGGTAATCATATTTTGATCCGAATTTCGGGATTGGACCAAGCGGTCTTAGATGTTAACTTTTGTTGACTTTTTCCAAAATCACCTAAATTGAATTTCTTGCAACCATGGGTAGTTCCTAAGGCTTAAATTGAGTTGTTTGATTGGTATTTGCTAGATTCTATTGGTCCATAGGCTCATGAGAAGGGGAAAAGTGGTGTTTGAGCCTTAAGTTTGGTCGTGGTAGCGATGTAAGTGTTGTGGCTAACCTTAGCTTGAGGCATTAGGTATTGTTGCATATGTGCTACGTGTTTGGTTGTTGAGTGCGACGTATAGGTGAGGTGATGAGTACCTATACGTCATTGTCGAGTCATAGCATGTAAGTAAGTCTTATTCTTGTGATTGTCGTATTCATTATTCGTATTGTTCATATTTTCCTGGAATTGGATATTGGTTGAATATTGAACTAAAGTTAAGGCTGTATTGTGTGGCGGTTCTGGGTCTATTTGTGTCTGGCGTTCCGGATCTGACGGTTCCGGTTTTGGCGGTTCCGGGTCTGGCGGTTCTTGCGGTTCCGGGTCTGGCGGTTCTCATGGTGGAACCGACCCGTGACGGTTCTAAGTACCATGCGGTTCTGGTTCTGGCGATTCCGGGTCTGGCGGGTCTGGCGGTTCTAGCGGGTCTGGCGGGTCTGACTTTTTTTTTTTAATTCAATATCTTGTATAGTAGTCGTTAGTATAGTGTAGAATATATTTTAGATGGTGTACTAAGTTATTAGTATAGTATATATTGTGTTATAGTAATTAGTATATATTATATATAAGTAGTATATATTGTATATAAGTAGTATATATTATATATAAGTAGTATATATTGTATATAAGTAGTGTATATTGTGTTGTAGTTAGTAATTAGTATAAATTGTATATAAGTAATATATATTGATAAAAGAATGTTGTAATTAGTATATTGTGTTGTATGTTATATATTGTATGTTATATAAATATTCAAGGATTGATATCGAAGTAAAGACAAAGAAATATTGAGAAAAAAGATATTCAAGGATATGATAAAGAGCATATTTATTGACCAAAATGGCATATCTTTCTTAGTCTTCCTTCCCCCAATGGAATGAGCACAACATGGTACTAATACCACCATTAAAAGGGAAAAAAAGCTAAAAGAAGACGTGCCAATGTACAAGTTACATCATAATTTATGTTGTATTTCTAACAAATCTCATAAATCCGTCAAGGTTGGGAGGTGGTTGTGTTGGCGGTGGTGGAAATGAAGCTTGTTCATCACCACTTCCGGGTGAATTCGCTTCCTCAACAAGTTCTGCTATCATTTTTTCATATGCCTCATCTATTGCCGGTTGTGATTCTGCTATGCCAAAGTTCCTTCTTTCTGCGCGGATCCAATCTCTAAAAAGCACTGATTTTTCCAAGCTCTCCCGCATCGACGCTCTGTGATCACCTATTTGTAGTCTTGCTTGACTGAAAGCGCTCTCCGATGCAACAGTTGACGCTTGAATTGACAGAACATCCCGAGCCATCCTTGCAAGAACGGGAAAATGCTTTTCCCTTGACTTCCACCATTCCAAAAGGTTGAAAGAGCCGTCTGGATTCTCCTTTTCTAGTCCCTGAGACAAGTAAACTTGAAGCTCATTTAGATGGGAAATTTCATCTAAATTATCACCTAGTACCCCCTGAACTCCGTCCATGATTTAAGAGCTGTTAAGCCAGCAGCTTTTTTAGACGATTATGATGTAGACGAAGTAGGGGTTGGAATATTTGGCCTAGCATGCTCTAACGCCTGTTTATAAGCATTATAAACAGTTTGAGCATTAACTTTAATTGATGCTTTCGCATCAGCTAGTGTAGCAATTTCGTCTTCTGAAAGATCTAAAGCTCTATAAGTATTAGAATACCAAAAGTGAGGACCTCCTAATTTCATTGTTGGATTTAACATAGCAGCTACACCAAAAATAGGAGGGATTGGGAAAAAATATTTTTTAAACTTTTGTTTCATTTCATTTATTGCAAGTTCATAAATATCCACACCCTCGCTAAAATTAACAAACAAATCAGCAAGTGCGGCAATATAAACTAAACAGTTAGAAATAGTCGGATAATATTGTCCAGAAAAAGCATTTGTAGCCACTTGAAAATATTCTAAAAAATCTATAAGAATTTTAACATTAGTCCAATATTGGGTAGTTAGCATGTCATCATCATCCTCACCACCTATCCGAGAATTAAACGTAGCATTAATTGGGTTTCTATATTCATACGCTACTACTAAACTTTCGTACATGTAACTCCACCTAGTCGGGCAAGGTATAGGAGCCTTTCTTTCTCTAAGGCCATATTCGTCACATTTTTTAAAATATTCTCTAAGTCTAGTTCTACGGTTTGAATAAAATAGCCAATCAAAAGCCATTCTCACCTTTTCAATTTCTATGTTTAATATTCACATACCATCACCAACAATTAAATGATAAATATGACAAATACATCTAACATGAAAAATATTACTAAATGCAGGATTAAATGTTTTTGTTAGCATGCCTATTGCACTAGTGTTGCTAGAAGCATTATCCATAAAAATTGCCATTATTTTATCTTTAAAGCAATAATATCTACATATATCTGAAACAGTGTTAGCAATAAACCTACCCGTGTGCCGTGAATTAATTATTCGATATGCAATTATGCGTTTTTGTATCGTCCGGTCTTCATCTATCCAATGACTTGTTACAGTTAGATAATCACAGTCATTTCCACTTCTACCAATATCAGTTGTAATAGAAATACGATTTCTTATATGAGTAAATAAATAGCGCAAATATTGTTCATATTCATGCTTGAATTTATAAATATCGGCCTTAACTGTTGCGCGAGGCCAACCTTTATAAGTAGGATTAAATACTCTTCTAATATATTGAATCCAATTAGGATTAGAAGCAAAATTGTAAGGCGAGCACATAACAGTAATCATTTTCACTAATTCTTCACGATCCTTAGTTGGATCGTAATATAAAATACCTCCCGTGATAGTGTTTATTCCTGGTTGAACTAGATTTGAACCAGTACTTGGGTTAACAAGAATCAACACGTGTCCCCCCCCCCCCCCCTCTTGTTGCGCTATCATTTGCAAAAATCTAGCCTTATCTCTTGGGTGTAATTTTATATGCTTATTCAAACTACCCGTGCCACTACGATCTCCAGTATACCTATGAACAAGTAATTTCCCACAAGTTTTACACTGAGCCTTATTTTGTTCTCTTACTCGAGTAAAAAATTGCCAAACTAATGATGTTTATGTACGTTTAGGAGGTTTTCTACTAAAAGTGGGAGTTTGTACAGGTGGGTGTGCCGGTTCATTACATAAGTTATGAGCAGGACTAGTAGGTGTATCATCTAAATCTGGTGCTTGGGTTTCATCATCATCCTCATTGTCCTCTAAGATAGGTTCATTAGGATAAAGAGCATTCATAATATCATCATCTAATCTATCACCTACTGCAACATCATGTAGAAATTCACTATCGGTAAATTGAAAAGAAGGGTGATCACTATCAAGGATTACGAAGGGTTGATTAGGACATCTAGATTGGCTACTACTTTCAACTTGCTTATCTCTTTTAGGTCGGGGAGCCGGGGGAAGGGTAGTAATTTGGCCACTACTTTCACCGGTTTTACCTTTTCCTTTACCGAACATTTTTTTCAACGAAAATGCCATACTAATTAGAATTAAGCAAACTAAAAACAAAAAAAAATACTATTAGCACGTAAGAGTTGAAACGAGTTTACCGGATTGACAAACAACTTCTTGAAAATTGAAAATCGTTGAACTTGAACACTTGAAAACTTCAATTCAACAACTTCACAATTTTTCACGATTTTTCAACAATAAATTAAGCACTTGCACTAGAAAGATTGAAAGAGAGCTTGAGAGAGATTGAGAGATATTGATGAATTGGTGAATAAACATGAAAGAATGAGGGGGTATTTATAGTTGAGAAATGGGAAAAAGTGTAATTATAAAGTTTGGGGTTAAATTAAAGTTTGGGGGCCAAATGGCTATTTTTTAAACTTCCAAACGGCTACTTTTGCAAAGAGCCGTTACTGAAATATTAAAAAAGAAAATTTTTTTTTTAAAAATATCCGTTGGAACCGCCAGAACCGGACCGGAACCGCCAGAACCGGTCCAGAACTGCCAGCCGGTTCCGGATGTTAGAACCGGCCCATCACGGTTCCCTGGAACCGGTAGAACCGGAACCGCCGGAACCGGTCCATCGGAACCGGTAGAACCGGCAGGGCCACGGTTCCGGTCCAATTCCGGTTCGGAACCGCGACACCATAGACCCTTAACTAAGGTGGAGATTTACGTTGTGAAACTAAATGTTGAAAAGGGGCTTGTTATTAATAATTCTATTACCCGATTGTTATTGTTTTGTTGGTTGGGTGAGGAAGAGTATAAAGCACGAAGGATGATACCGTGTCTTGCATAATCATTATCATGTGAGGAAGAGTGTAAAGCACGAAGGATGATATCATGCCATTATATATTTATTATCATGTGAGGAAGAGTATAAAGCACGAAGGATGATGCTGTGACATTCCATATTCATTATTATGTGAGGAAGAGCGTCAAGCACAAAGGATGATGCCGGCTATTTTATATCCATTACCGTTGTTCCTTTCATTTGTTATGATGAGGACGAGAGTAAAAGTAAGAAGGGTGATCACGCCCAACTATACCTTATAAAAAGGACTAAGCGATCGTTGTGAATATAATCCAGTTTACAAGTTCGGAGTCGAAACCCACATGGAATTAAGGCTTAGCTACAATTGTTCATTATCACCAAGAAGACAAGCTTGAACAATTCCTAACTTATAAATATTAAGATTCTTGTATATAACTAATTAATTAACAAATTAAAATAGTAAATTAACAACTAAAGATACTAAGGGTTGGAGACAAGATTAGGAGGTCTAGAGTTACGATTTCCCCTATTGTCGGAATCCTTCCAGCTATATTTTTTATAAATTCACCTAAGTATTCTCTATCGATCATGAGTGTTTTGACTATCGTATCTCTCTCCCTAGTAATTTCCACAATTCACTAGATATATTCTCCCAAATTATGCTAGCTGGTATTACGTACAGCTCACTCGGATCGCACCCAAGGTTTCGTTATCCCTAATCTCACTTTTAAGCCCTTTGTAATGATCCCTTATATACGTTAGGAGTGGTATTGCTACCTAAAATGCACTCTCTCCCGAGTAATGCACACTAAGTAGGCACAGTCGATTGAGAACCAACCATAATAATAACGTAGTTGAATAAATAGAGAAAATACTACAACAAATCTATATTTACGTAATAGAAAAATCATCCTTCAATAGGTTCTATCCAAATCCTAGATAACAAATTAGTTATTCATAATAGTATGCATAACTACAATACTACAATTCACAACTAATAATGGAAATAGGAAGAAGGAAGTGAAAACCCGAAGAACAATTCCTTGCTCCTAATGAGTTCTTGCCTCCTTAGGTCGAATATTCGGCCTCCTTAAGTCTAAATTATGTTAAAAGTCCTCAATATACCGTATTTCTATGTATATATACCAATTAGGATTGGTCCCAAATAATTATACCTTCTCATACGCGTAAAAGGACACTTTTCCCGGACAGGACGTGCGCGGCCACAGTTGGACCGCGCATATCCACTTTGATTCTACCTGATGAGTGCGGACGCACACTTATGCAAACTTTTCACCATGTTCTGTTGGTAATTTATAAAAACTTAAAACATAAAAGTTATATCCCATTGAGTTATCTTTCCAACTATATATTGTGGAGCCCAAATGGATTTTTGAATGAAAAGTTATGTGTATTTTATTAGACAGTATGGAATATGACTACTCGATTCTTCATTGTTCTTAATTATCATCCATTGTTCCCCGAATATGATACCGGCTTAATTTCTTAGGCTTTTACTTAGATTTCAAAGCTCAAAATAACTTTAATTTATTCCATAACATCTACATAGCTTGAAAACCCTCCTACAAGACATAAAACATACAGTTAGTGCAAAACACTGGCGATAAAATCTCAAACTCAATTGAAGTGCAGTAAATTAGAATATAATAAGAGACTAAAATACGTAATTATAGCCGATCATAAATACCACACATTTAAACCATTGCTCGTTCTCTGCAATTAAACTACACTTTATGTAGA
Organism: Nicotiana benthamiana; assembly: GCA_034376525.1. Classification (NCBI taxonomy): domain Eukaryota; kingdom Viridiplantae; phylum Streptophyta; class Magnoliopsida; order Solanales; family Solanaceae; genus Nicotiana; species Nicotiana benthamiana. The sequence continues at coordinate 7,706,376 of CM067324.1, read as the reverse complement.
CACGACCTTTTTAAACAATTCTCCTAACTCATATCACCCAGATTTAAAATAGATTAAGCACAAAAGCATAACATCTTCACCTCAAGATTTAACTCACAAGTACCATGCATTATTCACCACTCACTCACTTAATCTAACATAGAGGTCAATGACATTACCTTTTCATCATGAGTTACGTGCCCTCAAACAACACAAGAGAATAGTTCTACAAACAAAATAAAATTTAAGAATAATTAGGAACTCAAGATAGAAAGAATTCACCCACTCTCAGAAATAAAATTCATATGATATAAAAGATGCACCATAAGCTTGGCTGTAATGTAATACTTCACTAATTAAGCTCATTTAGTCTAGGATCAAGTAGGATTATATTTGGTTGTAAAGTAGGTTGTGGGACGGGTACGATACAATTAGATATAAGAGTGACTACACCTCCATAAGTACTTTAATACATACACTTTAATATTTAAAACCCCACACTTATGTCAACTCATAAATCCACCTTCACATCACTATATATTAACTCCATTCTTCTATAAGCACACTTACATCAAGAGCCACCACTTATCAAGGAATATTATTTTTTTCGCAATACAACTATTTTTTTTCTTTTCTTTCTTTTTCAATTCAAGTGGCTCTTACGTGTTCAAAACAGTGTACCTTTCTCCTTATTTAAGTTCCAGTCAAAAGCCAAACTAATCACCCCAGCTTTAACTTTTACATAGTTCATAACAATTCAAGCTCTCATAAGAGGTGAAAAGGTTCAAATAGATGGTTAATTCAAATAAATGGTAAGTCTTGTAATGTGGTTGATAAAGAAACAGGATTACATGCTCAAAGGGGTTAATTATGATATATAAAAATTATGCGGGTAAAATATACATATCTGGATCAACAAAGAAACACCTATATCACTTCTAAGACTGAACAAAACTACTGTTTCACTTTGCAAACACACAGAGCAAGTTCTAAAAATCAAATATAATGCACAGAATATAGAAAATCCTTACACATACATGGCACAAAACTCAATCAAGATTGGACTCATCAAGACACTCTAGTCAAAGCAGTTCAGCAAATTTAACATCATACAATTTAAGGTACTACTTATTCAAGAGTCAAAAACTGAGCCTAAATATCACAACCAAAGTACTCATTATTCTCAAGGCATAACGAATTCAAGAGATATTGATTCAATTCAAAACACAACATAATGGCTCCTATTCCAAAGGAAAAAACAAACTACACGCGATTCAAACAAAACACTAGAAAATGAACCGCGGCATAAAGAAAAACCAAGGGGAAATTACTACACTATCTACAAAGAAAAACTTTTTGTCCCTTTTTAATTAGACTTAAATCCCTCAAGAAAGTTGTCTAGGATATCGATCGTCGTGAAAAGACTAATTTTTTTATTCGTTTGTTTAAAAAATATTCAATTAAAATAACACAACTATAATAGTATAGAAAGTCACCTAAACAATCTCCTCACCCTCATATTTAAAAGTGTGCATTGTCCTTTTTGCACACCATACTAATAAGAGGGTAAAATAACTCCCTGGTAGGCCAAATGCCAAAGCACTAGCAGCTCATGGGGTACTCAGACTTCTCCCAAGCTTGGTCCTTCGTGCGGGTACCTCACGCTTAGTTTCAACCATATGGTTTGGTGTTGCATCCTTCCAATAGCTTTGATTTCCATTCTCCTAAAATCAAAAATTGACACAATAAAAATAATACAATTAAAAAATATAATAAAAAATAAGAAAAGAAAGCAGTAAAATTGTATTGCCTCCCAACAAGTGCTTGATTTAACGTTGTGACACGACGCGAATCACTTTCTGCCACAACTTTGAACTTATGAATTGGACCCCAAGTTTTTATTATGCTCTATGATCATGCTCCTGGGGTGATACAAATTGTTGCAAGCGAAAAATTAAAAAAATGATACTTTATGAACTTTTTTTCTTTCAACCAAGGAATGTCACTTTGCCTAGACGGCCTTGAAAATTACAGAAAATAGGGCTTATGTACCTCTTCCTTTGACTCTTGCATTGGCACATACGGATCAGTTTTCATTTCACCATCTGAACATAATGAAGAGAAGTGTTTGGAATGAGGTCCAATGCGTTCAAATACATGAACTGTAAGATTTTTAACCTCATCAACACCAATCACACTAGAGTTCACTAAATTTCTATCTTCAACATTCCTGGTTGACTTTAGTATTACTTCTTCAACATCGGCATCCTCAAATTCTAGTTGGATATATAGTTGGTATTCTACTCTGACCTCCTCCACTAGCACCTCAATTTCTGTATCTAATTCACGCTATTCTTGGCTAATCTCCATAATACTGACATATTCAACATTAAAAGCTTCAACTAGTTGCCTCGCTTGAGCCTCCAAGTTGCGAATAGTTGCATCTTGCATATGTACCCGCAATTGTGTCTCATTTTATTTTTCTACAAGGCACTTTAGCATATATTTGATCTTCTTCAGGTCAGCTTCCCTAGGTTCTTTGTTCCTATTATTCTTACAAAAAAAAAATCATCAAAGTAAGGGTTTGGGGGAAGATAATAAATATAAATAGTGCCATGAAAGTGACCATCTTCACCATCATACATATCGCACATATTCCATACATAAGATTGAGTTGGTGCACATAACTCGCCTTCGGAAATATTTTGATAAATTTTCCCTGGGTGGTTTCCTTCACTAAATGCATAAGGAGGATCAAAAGTAGAAATACCAACATCAAAGCTCTCATAATTCCAAGATGCCATGTCTCTCAACTCAAAAATAAAAATAAAAAATAAAAAAATAAAAATCAAGTTATAGTTATACTATTAGTTCTCCGGCAATGGCGCCAAAATTTGATCACGCCCAACTATGCCTTATAAAAAAGACTAAGCGGTCATTGCAAATATAATCCGGCTTACAAGTCCGGAGTTGAATCCCACAGAGAACTAAGGCTTACCTACAGCTATTCACTATCACCAAGAAGACAAGATTGAACAATTCCTAACTTATAGATATTAAGATTCTTGTGTATATATAATTATGATTTTTCCTATTATCAGAATCCTTTCCACTATATTTTTTATAAATTCGCCTAAGTATTCTCTACCGATTATGAGCCCTCTGACTGTCATAACTCTCTTCTGAGTAATTACAATAATTTACTAGACATATTCTCCCAAATTATATTTTCTGGCATTAAGTACGGCTCACTCGGATCACACCCAAGGTTTCATTATCCCTAATCTCACCTTTAGACTCTTTATATTAATCCCTCATTTACGTTAGGAGTGATTTCGTTCAACAAATACCTAAATATGCACTCGTTCCTTAGTAATACACACTGAATAGGCACAGTCAATTGAGAGATTTTCAACCAGCCATAATAATAATGTAGTTGAACAAATACTACAGAAAATCTATATTAACGTAATTGAAAATTCATCCTCCAATAGGTTCTATCAAACCCATAAATAACAAATTATCTATTCATAATAGTATATATAACTACAATACTGTAATTCATAACTAATAATAGAACTAGGAAAAAGGAAGTGAAAAAATCATAGAAGAATTCCTTCCTAATATGTTCTTGCCTCCTTAGGTTGAATCTCCAGCCTCCTTAGTCTCCTTAGGTCTAAAGTATGTCACAAGTCCTCAAAATATCATATTTCCGTGTATATATACGAGTACAATTGAGCTCAAACAATTATACCTTCTCATACGCGAAAAAAAGACTCTTTTCCCGGATAGGATGTGCGCGGCCGCGGTTGGTATATCCACTTTGATTCTGCCTGACGAGCGTTGCCTTAACGTGGCCGCGCACTTGACGAGAACCTTTTACCATGTTATATTGGAAATTAGGAAAACATAAAACATGAAAGTTATATAGCTTTGAGTTAGCTTTCCAACCATATATTTTGGATCCCAAATAAAGTTTTGAGTAAAAAGTTATGCATATTTGACTAGATAATACGCAATATGTATACTCCATTCTTTGTTTGTTCTTAATTATCATCTGTTGATCCTCTAACACGATCCCAGCTTAACTCCCTGGGCTTCTACTCAAAATTCAAAAGCCAAATCATTTGAATTCATTCCATAACATCAATATAGCTCGGAATCCCTCCTACAAGGCATAAAATACACAATTAGTGCAAAACACTAGCAATTAAAGCTCAAACTCAATTGAAGTGCAGTAAATTAGAGTGTAATAAGTGACTAAAATACGTACTTATAGCTTATCATCAAAGGTTAATGTTGTACGCTAATTTTGTTGTTCTTTACTATTCTATTCTCATGACCTCGTATTCCCCATAACATGTTTTCCCCCTCCCATTTTTATGTGCTTAGCTTCTACTTGTATATTGCATAACTGTAGAGGTTTATATGTGCGTCTTGTCCTAGACTCGTCACTACTTCGCCGAGGTTAGGCTCGGCACTTACCAGTACATGGGGTCAGTTGTAATGATATTGCACTCTGCACTTTCTGTGCAAATTTTGGTACTGGACCGTGTTGGCCCGAGTGGAGTTGCTGCCTTCGGTCCAACATGAGACTAAGGTAGATCTGCTGGCATTCGCAGACCCTGAAGTCCCTTTCCAGTTATCCTAGTTTTCTGTTTTCTTTATATTCGAGGATAGTTATGTTTCCCTTCAGTCAGTATTTATAGTGACTCTTAGAAATTCGCTAATTATAATACCAAAATTTGGGTAGTCGTGTATTAGTACTTGAATTATTATAAAATTCCGCACTCCTTTAATCTGCTTTGGTTTAAACTGTTGTTATTAATTGAATTGATCAGTAGTTAGCGAACTAAATCTCTATTGGCTTTTAGAAGATAATTCTTACATCTCAAAAATAAAATATAATATATTCATTAGCATTTACTACCCATAATTAATAGCCATTATTATAATATTATAACTGCATTTTTTTTAGCTCTAATGGCTTTAATTTGTAACAGCCATTTCAATAGCCTTTGAATGATATTTAATCATTTTTAAATTATATATATTTTTTCATATATGTTACTTTGGGAAGTAGAGTGAACAAAGTTAAAACTTTTATTCCTTTTTCTTTTGAGTTGGTTTTTTTTAATTCAATTTATTGTTTCTACTCCTAGATTATATTAGAAAGGCTTGTTAAATTATGGGGGATAGACCTAATTATATTCATTACGGAGTAGACAAAATATCTTTAAGGACGGTGTCTTTGACACGCTTCAAGCTAAGCCATTTATTCTCCATAATCATCCAATATTTTTCTCAACAATCTTAAGGATATTCTTACGCTGTTCTTACGGGGAGAATACTGACGGCAATATTTTGGCCGATATTCCTACACCCGGTACACAAACTATTCTAATCTTTCTTTTTCTTTTTCTTTTTTTTCTGGGCATATCATAGTAAGAAAAGGAAGTGAGGGCACACATTCGAATCGAATATTCGCTACTGTAATTCAACTAGCGACATATAGGTTTTCCATCCAGCTTCTTTTCTTTAGATAAGGTAAAAGGTAAGATCTACTTCGAGTATTTTACAATTTAGAAGCAAGCTGTACAATTCTATGAATGTAGGGTTTTTTTAACTTATAAACAAGAGTAGTCTCATGTTGAAGTATTTTTATCTCCTAAAATTATTACATTAACACTCCGTTATTTTATTTTAATTTATTAGAATAAAACCTACTAATACATAGATAGTGAAACTTATCTTTGCGTAATTAGAACTTGCAATTACCATTTTTAAAGGCTCAATAATGTTGATGAATTCTTCGTTTGAGAAAGCTAGTAGATCCATGACAATTTTTTGTCATTTTATGATTGTTCAAACTTCTTGATTAGCTTCAGTTCTTTGCCTTTGGGTTAGTTGTCAAACTTGCGACTAATTCAGCTATCGGTTAGTTTCAAATGCTTTAGTTTTGACAACTCCTTGCTATTTAGTTTTCAAACATAAAGAGCAAAATGACATAGACAAAATGATAAAGGAGTTTTACCATGAGATGGTACTTATTTTATAAATTCGATTTCAAGTGTGTTAAACTCCTTTTAATTTATGAAAGAAGATATCACAATTTGGCAAGGATTCCAAGTCACGCTATTATTTGAAAAAATTGGAATCATATATTGTTGATGTTACTCATGAAAATGTTATTATCTATTATTGATGTGATTAAATTTATTGCGCCATTAGATTTCAAATGTTTTATTTGGTTTCTTTTGAAGAAAATCAATCAAAAGCATTGATTTGCATTAGATAGAATTAATGCATTTTCTTACGAGAAACTAGTAAAAATCTTTATGAATTGTAAAAATATTATCTCTTTAACTGAAAATTTTCTTAAATGTAGGGGATTGAGTATCCGAAGTTTTATAGCCGTATAAGAAGGAAAAAGGAAGAAAAATATCTATCAAAATTATAATGAAGCCTTACATAATTGAGATTTTTGTGAAAATTTTTTGTACTGGAATATCAAAATATGTTGATGAAATTATTGAATTATGACATATTTGAGACAAGCTGTGGAAGTTAAAGTTTCTTTTGAGATGTCTTAATTTCTTATTTGAGCAATACTATGAGTTAGTATTTTGTATTTGAATTTTTCACTGTATTAGAAGAATACAGTAATGATATTGAATTTCTAATTTAAATGAATAAAAACTCACTAGTGTTTATTTGAACACTTTTTGGTGGAGCGTTATGGTATTGAAATTACCTGAAAATGGGGTTGATTAAGTAACCTCTTGGTGAGTATTCCACTGGAATTAAATCGATAATATTTGTGTCGATGAATTGTGATTGTCAAGGCATAACAACCATTGTAAGAAAAAAATCTTTCAACGGGAAGAGTACACACATTTTCTTGAGATATAATGTGACAAAGCAATTGCTTAGATATGTAAATTTATTTTTAATGTGTCATGAAAAGAGGATTTGGCCGATCCTTTGACTTATAAGTGAAACATCGAGGGGTTGAGACTTTTACCAATTTGAGATGTATCAACAATGATGGTAACCCAACCTATGTGATTGGAGTTCCCATGAAGTAGGTTCATATGGGTAATAACATGACATTAGTTGATCAAATGTGCACTATTAAAATACGTCTCTTCCTATGGTGTGTGTATATATAGAGCAAGACTACAAGAAATGGGAGGTTGAGTTATTAAACAACTAATCTAATCCATAGCCTAATTTTATATTGTGTATTATGTTGCAGAATATACTTGAGGGATGGACCTATATGAGTGTGGAGTGGGGACGCTCCTATCAAATTTATGGCTAAATTTCTAGAGCACTCATGAAAATCAGGCGCGCGTATGGCCTATTAGCGCAAAACCGCGTCAAATAACAAAGTGCGTGCGAGTATAATTTGATAGATAAGACACTAAACTTACAAAAGAATTTGGGTTTATGGAAGTTTTAAACTTCACCAATTGTTCTGTAAGTATGATCTTATTTTATTTAGATCTGGTTCATAGTCCTAGAGGCACCAGATTCGATGCATTATGTTCATTTGTGAAAACCTATGAAACCTCTTATTTTGTTATATTTATTAGAATTATTTTTGAGATATGTAGGGAATTGTTAGAAGATAATTCTTGTATCGCAAAAATAAAATATAACATATTCATTATCATTTACTACTCATAAATAATAGCCATTATTATAATATTATAAGTACATTTTTATTAGCTTTAATGGCTTTAATTTGTAACAGCCATTTTAATAGCCTTTGAATGACATTTAATAATTTTTAAAATCGTTGCTTACAATTTGAAGTTAAAATATTTGGATTATATATATATATATATTCCTATATGTTGCTTTAGGAAGTAGAGTGAACAAAGTTAAAAATTTTCTTCCCTTTTTTTTGTGCTGGTATTTTTATATTCAATCTTTGTTGTTTATGTTCATAATTTATATTAGAAAAGCTTGTTGAATCTTGAGAGATATGCCTAATTTTATTCATTACAAAGCAGGCAAAATATCTTTAAAAATAATATCTTTGACATACCTCAAGCTAAACAATCTATTCTCCATAATCATTCAATATTTTTTCAATATTGGCTTGTCTAGCCGTCTGAAGGATTAGGCGCTATTAAGATCTCGAAGATGGAAAATCCGATGGTAACAAGTTAAGTCTCCAACTAAGAATATTGTCTTTTGAGCTGACAACATGACGAGCAAATGGTTAAATTTGAGACGAGAAAATATCACAGATAGGTTAGAAAAATGTACTTAATAGTTATTGGATATATCCCCATTTTCCCTTGAAAATTCACGAGAATTAAAGAGGGAAATGTTTTTATTTCTAAGTGGAGACTGGAGATTTCCATCATATAGCGATGATAAATTTGGTACTATGATTTAGATTAATAATGCAAATCATTTCTCAACGCTCAAACCTCCTTTTCCATCTTATAGGAATTGCACATCGGTCCACTTGATAGAGATCACCAAATATTAAATCTTTTTCTTTTCTTCTTTGTAGACACTACTCCTCCACAACATATTGTAAATTTATTTTTCTCCCAATCAGAGAAGATTAAACTGCAGATAGAACATGTGGAACAACTGATATACTTCTTTCTCGGAAAAAAAAAATAATAATAATACGTGTTAGTTACGCTTTAATGGAGCATTAGAATTATTGTTGCCAGTACGAATTATTGTGAAAAAAGTAGTCATTTGATATGACTAGTTCAATTCATTTTCGTTGACTTTTTGTAATGTCAAGCCTAAAAGAATTTCATTAGTTGACCTATATAGGTGCAGACACATGCACGTTATTGTTTTAATTTCTATGTTACAGATAGTGGGCATTCCATTTTGTTATGATGCATGATAAGAGCGCAAAAGAAAAAATAATAATTATGTAAGTAGCACAGAAGTTGACAAACGTGGATCCCAACACAAACAAATTAAGACTTTTTAACACTTATCAGGAAATTAAAATGGCTTTGATAGAAGTTGAAGTGTGCCACTACTTTTCAAAAATGAATTTTCAAAACCTTTAAATAATAATAGAACTCTTATCGCAATGGCTAACGGATAAATTAAACCTCCACTACATGTATATTAATGCATAGAAAGAAAGAGTTAATATATTGATGCATATTCATGTGACATGTGTCATGCTTAAATAATGCAATTTGACCCAACTAAAATAATGCACATAACATCTAGACAACTACGTATAGGAACTCCACTACTGCATTGTACCATCATGCTTCTGATCTGTTATTAAATGTCTGTATTCATACTCTTCAAATTCTAAAATTTCACAAAACACAGTTAAAGTCGAACTGGAGCTTAAACATGTTAAGATTAATAGTGCTAGTGGTGGTTAAGTTCCATTTGTTAGTTATAACTAACTTACGTTAGAGTAGAGTAAGTGTAATTAGAGTTAGATTTAGTTTTAACTACAGTTGAGAAGTAGATTTAGTTTTAATTCTTCTTCTATATATTCATGTATAGCTACACTCGTAAAATAGAATTGATGAACTACATTTTTGTTTCCTCCTATTCTAGAATATTTCGTCAGAATCGCTCCTCTCTAAAGCTAACGTAGAACTTCAGCTCCACATCCATGGCAGAGCTTCATGGTTAGCTGATTTCATCATGGTATCAAAGTCTCACGGTCATTAGTGTGGTCTTATTGTCCTCAATTCTGTTCTCTCAAAGCTAATTTGGAGGATCAACATTTGCGACTCTCGATAACAACGAACTAGAGAAGTTAGGTCACAACCATCCACTTTTCCTGAATTCAAATGATAATTCAAGAGCTATATTTTTGTTGCAATTGAGAGGACCGGAAAATTACTCTATATGGATCCGGGCAATGAGGATTGCAATCCTAGGTCGAAATAAGCTAAGTTTCATTGACGGCACATGCAAAAAGGAGAATTACGGTACGAATCTCATTGATCTCTCGGTGCATTGCAATGCGATTGTATCATCTTGGTTGATAAACTGTGTTTCACCGAAATTATTGAGTGGAATGGTGTATTCCTCAAATGCTAGTGAGGTATGGGATGCTTTGAAGGAGTGTTTTGATAAGGTGGGTTGTTCTAGGATTTTTCAGATCCACAAAGAAATTGCAACTTCTAAGCAGGGCACTAGCTCAATTTCAACTTATTTCTAAAAATTGAGAGTGCTTTGGGCAGAATTTGATTGTTTGGCACCAATTTCTGATCGTAATTTAACGGGATTCGAGCGTTAAAAACATCTATAATTCCTAATGGGACTCAATGAATATTATGAACAAGCTCGTAGTCACCTTTTGATGATGGTGCCAGTGCCATCAGTAAACAAGGCGTGTTCTATGATAATGGAACGTGAAAGCCAAAGGACTATGTCAAATGCCTCTGCTAACATGGATAATGTTGAAATGACTGCCTTGATGGTAAATAGAGTTGGAAATCAACAGAAAATGAGGAAAAACTACAACATCTTCTGTGACTTTTGCAAGATAAAGTGGAACACTAGGAAAACATGCTATAAAATAGTAGGATATCCAAATGATTACAAGTTCAAAAAGAATTACAACACTTTGGCAGCAGCAAATATGGCAACTGAGCAGATTGCACCTACAACATTCACTCCCACTCCAACTGCACCAACCTTCACACCAGAACAATACAAGCAGATTCTACAGTTTCTGAATAGTAAGCCCACAGAAGTTACAGCTAATGCAGCAAATCTGGAGTCATGTAATATTACATCCTTAATGACCTTTCTGAATCATAATATTTGGATTATAGATAATGGAGCCTCCAACCATATGACCTCAAAGATGGACCTACTGATTAATCCAAGTCGTTTAGGCAGTAGTAGTTCAGTTCACCTGCCAAATAGAGATTTAGCTAAGATCACCCACAGTAGATCCACTAACATATTTAAGGATTACAAAATTAGTGATATACTTCATGTACCATAGTATAAGTATAACCTACTGTCAGTTTTAAAACTTATTAAAGACTTACAGTGCATGGTTGGTTTCTTTCCTGACCTATTTGTATTTCAGGACCTTTACACTAGCAAGGTGTTGGGGATTGGAAGTGAAGCCAATGGGCTATGCATACTCAAAAACTGCCTTATGAGAAATAGTCATCTACACCAAATGTAAATACCACAGCTATGCAAACTTCAACACAAAATAAACAGAGCTTAATAAATCTTGGAGTTTGGCACCAAAGGCTTGGACATCTTCCTATGGAAGACATTAAGAGAATTGGCAAGCTTAAGCAGCATTTCAAGAAAGAATTAATTCACAGTTTGTATGTTTAGATTGTCATGTTTGTCCATTAGCTAGGCAAACTTGTTAGATATACGGACTTATATCTACATACATATGAACAATATATGGATTAATTTTATGTTATGTGCTATCTTTTGGTTTGGCCTAAATTGGTGGTCTTATGGACATTGTTAAGGGGGCCAATATATTGTCATATAAAGTGTAGGACTAATGTGTAGATACCGAAAAGGGTAACCTTAGTTAATGATGGGCTAACTAAGGTTACATATATGTAACCATGGTTACATGCTTATGACTTTTGAGTTTCATAACTCATGTGTTATAAGTGGGGGTTATGGTTCCCATAAGAATGCAAGACATTCTCTTCTTCTTCCACCCATTGAGAGAGAGAGCCATTGTTGTCTTGCATATCAAGTGGAAAACCATTCCTCATATTTGTCTTGGATATTCTTGTGAAATCCATACCTCTTGGGAAAACTTCAAGATATTCTTCAAGAAGGATTAAGGAGCTTTCAAAGCCAAACATTTGGACAATCTTCAAAAGGACTAAGGATTTCCACTTATGAATTCAGGTACGCTTCCGCTTATGCTGTTATACCAAATAATTCGATATGAAGGCTATTATGTTTTAGTCGGATTTATAATCCTAACAATTGGTATCAGAGCCTCCTTCATATGTGGATTATTTGGAAGTTCATGAAATCCATGTTATATAAAACTTCATGTTTAAATTAAGATAGAATTTTTGATTATGAAATTCTAGTACCATGATATAGCATGATTTCATGAATGTTATGTTGTTGATGAACTTTGGTGTTTCAATATCTTGTTATCTCTATATGAATTGAAATACTGGAGTTTGCAAAATTTTGGTTGTTGAACAACAAGAAACTTAAACAAGGAATTGTTGCTACAAATAACCTTCAGTGACGGCAACTCCAGTTTCCAGTTTCAGTACATAGTCGCACTAATATATTTAGCGGCGACTTCTATGGGTTTAGTGGCAGCGTTCGTCGCTGCAAAAGGTCCTGGAATAAATTTTTAAAGTTCACCAAAATTTTGCAAAACAGTAACAGAGAATAATCGATTATTTTTTTAAAATAGTCGATTATTGCATTTTGTTCATCAAAAATTTTTGAAACAGAACCTGAGGATAATCGATTATTGTTAAAATAATCGATTATCTGGAGTTTTTTCAGTAAAATTGGAAATTTCAGAGAGCCAAGATAATCGATTATCCTAAAAGGATAATCGATTATCCTAGTTTTTCAGTAAAATTTGAGATTCCAGAAGGCCCAGATAATCGATTATCAGGCTCAGATAATCGATTATCAGGCTCAGATAATCGATTATCTGGCCATAAATTGCAGAAACGTTTTGTTTTCTGGCTGTTTAATGAGGACATAATGTAAGAAACATTTTTCATAATTGATGAGACGTTTTAAGTATTAAGTTTTCAGATTTTTTAATTGTACATTAATAATATGTCAATTAATATTCAGTTTTTAAATTATTAATGTTTTATACATTAATAATCAGTTTTTAATATTAATTGTTTTTTAGTCCATCATGCTTCAGATTTTGGTATTATCCAATTAAGACTAAAACAATTAATATTCAGATGTTACATGTCAAAACATGTAAATTTTCAGTTAAGATTCAATATATGGCTTAAGGAACTATATGATTTAGCATCTAATATTTTAAATTAGTCAATTGAAGCATTATGTTGCCAAAGTAACCTCTTTTGTGTAGATTGATTAATCTTGAAATATAAGATGACTGTGGATGTTAGTCTTCCATGCGTTTAACACCGGCCCAAAGGAAGGTTGTTATTTGGCAGGAATTCGAACATGCTTGTGGTGATAAATATGTGACAATTATTCGGTTTTCCATGTGAATATTAAGTCGGCCCAAAGGAAGGCTTGATATTTGACAGGAGTTTATTGTCAATATTTGATTACTACACCAAGAGTACCACTTACAAGTTGATTTTCTGTCCAAAGACTAAAATCAATGTTGTGCTAGGTATCTTGTAATGGGATTTGCCTATTTTGGATCTGTAAACTAAAGTTAAAGTTCAAGTAATTGTAAGCATGTATTAAGTTATCCTTGTTCTATATTCAGTGAATTCTTCAGCTGCTACGATATCTGCAAATATAAACAGCATCCCTGTGCTTAACGGCACAAACTTTAAGGAATGGAAAGAGAACATTATGATCGTTCTCGGTTGCATGGATCTAGACCTTGCACTTCGGATTGAGCAACCTGCTTCTCTTGAGGATACATCTTCTTCTGATGAAAAGAATGAGATGGAGAAGTGGGAACGCTCAAATCGCATGAGTCTAATGATCATGAAACGTGCAATTTTAGAATCATTCAGGGGCACTATGAATGATGAAAGTAATGCCAAAGTTTTCCTTGAAAACCTTGAAAAGCGTTTTGCCCAAAACAAAAAGGCGGAAACAAGTACTATTTGAGTAAACTTGTTTCCATGAGGTATAAAGGCAAGGGAAACATAAGGGAGTACATTTTGGAAATGTCTCATCTTGCTTCGAAACTTAAGTCACTCAAGCTGGAATTACCTGAGGAACTGCTTGTGTACTTAGTTTTGATATCTCTTCCTGCACACTTTAATCAGCTTAAGGTTAGTTACAACTGCCTGAAGGAGAAATGGACTCTTAACGAGCTCATTTCACATTGTCTGCAAGAGGAGGAAAGGATAAAGCAAGATAAGACAGAAAGTGCTCATTTAGCATCCTCTTCTAAGGATACTAAGAAGAGGAAAGGTAAGGAAGTTGCGGTTGCAAGGCCCCAAAAAAAGCAAAATAAGGAACCTAAGGTTGAAACTTCAGAATCAGGTTCTTTTTCTGTAAGGGAACTAATCATGTGAAGAAAGATTGTACCAAGTACCACGCTTGGCGTGCGAAAAACGATACATCTCTTTCTCTTGTTTATTCTGAAGTTAATTTAATTTCGGTACCTAAGGATACTTGGTGGGTAGATTCGGCTGCTACTACTCACATAAGTATATCTATGCATAGTTGCCTGAACTGCCGAAAATCAAATGATGGTGAAAGATACATCTATGTGGGTGACGGCAAGAAGGTGCAAGTTGAGGCTATTGGCAAATTTAGGCTGTTGTTTAAGACTGGTTTTTATTTAGATTTGAATGAGACGTTTGTTGTACCGTCTTTTAGACGGAATTTAATTTCTGTTCCCAAATTGGAAATATCCGGTTATACATGTTCATTTGGTGACAATAAAGTTAGTCTCTTTCAAAATTCAAATCTTATCGGTACTGGTCTTTTATCAACATATGATAGCCTATATTTGGTTGATATAATAACCTCACATAATGAAACTTTGCATACAAGTTCAAGTAGTACCAAAAGAAAATTAACTAATGAGAATTCTATATCACTCTAGCACAAACATTTGGGTCACATATCCATTCAAAGAATTCAGAAACTCGTGTCAGATGGAATTCTTGATTCTCTTGATTCCTCAAATTCGGATATTTATGTTGAGTGTATCAAGGGTAAACAAACAAACAAGACGAGATTAGGTGCTAAGAGAGCTTCGGACGTCTTAGAATTGATACATACGGATATTTGTGGGCCATTCCCTACTCCTTGTAGGAATGGTCAACAATACTTTATCACATTCATAGACGATTACTCTCGTTATGGGTACCTATATCTTATTCATGAAAAGTCCCAATCCATAGACGTGTTCAAATCATATAAGGCTGAAGTTGAAAATCAACTAAGCAAAAGGATTAAATCCGTTAGATCTGACCGTGGTGGTGAATACAATGGCAGATATGATGGTTCAGGTGAACAACGTCCAGGGCCATTTGCTAAATTCCTAGATGAGTGTGGGATCGTCCCTCAGTATACTATGCCAAGCAGTCCTACGATGAATGGTGTAGCTGAGAGACGAAATCGGACCCTTAAGGATATGGTAAAAAGTATGATTTGTCGTACTACTTTGCCAGACTCACTCTGGGGAGAAGCATTAAAAACCGCAGCTTATATTCTTAATAGAGTTCCAACTAAAGCTACAATCAAAACCCCATATGAACTTTGGACTGGGCATAAACCCAGTATTAAGCACTTACACATTTGGGGTTGTCCAGCTGAGGCAAGGCCTTATAGGCCGAATGAAAAGAAACTGGATGCTAAAACGGTTAGTAGCTATTTTGTTGGATACTCTGAAAGATCCAGGGGGTTTAAGTTTTATGATCCCACTTCTAGAACTATTTTTGAGATGGGTAATGCTCGTTTTTTGAGGATATTGAGTTTGGGGGGTGGGGAGATAAAGTTGTTAGAGATTTTGTCTTTGAGGAAGAACATGTGTCTTTCCCTCAAGTTGTTGATCTTGGTCAGGGTGTTCTCATTCCTGACACGGATCACACAACTCCAGTTCAAGACAATCTCGAAAATATCCCCAATCAAGTTCCTGATATTACTAATGAAAATCAAACTCAACAACCTCAAGAAACTGAAGTGCCATTAAGGAGATCCACTAGAGAGAGGAGAAATGCAATTCCGGATGATTATGTTGTATTCTCCAAGAACAAGAAAGTGATATTGGACTTGAGGAAGATGATCCAATCAACTTCCGTCAAGTCATTAAGGGTTCTAACTCTCAAAAGTGGATTGATGCCATGAATGATGAGATGAAGTCTATGAGCGATAATGACGTTTGGGAGCTTGTTACATTTCCCGAAGGTATTAAACCGATTGGTTGTAATTGGATATTTAAAACCAAGAGGGATTTAGGGGGCAATGTCGTTAAGTATAAAGCTCGTCTTGTCGCAAAAGGCTACACTCAAAAGGAAGGCATTGATTATAAAGAGACTTTCTCTCCAGTTTCATCAAAAGACTCTTTCAGGACTATAATGGCACTAGTAGCACATTTTGATCTTGAACTTCATCAGATGGATGTTAAGACAGCGTTTCTCACTGGTGACATTGAGGAAACAATTTATATGGTGCAACCTGAAAACTTTGTTTCGGATGAATCAAAGAAAAGGGCTTGCAAATTAAAGAAATCCATCTATGGGCTCAAGCAGGCTTCCCGTCAATGGTATTATAAGTTTCATGCAGTCATTACATCTTTTGGTTTTGAACCGAATATTGCTGATGACTGTATATACCATAAGTTCAGTGGGAATAAGTATATTTTTCTGGTTTTATATGTCGATGACATACTGCTTGCCTGTAACGATATAGCATTATTGCATGAAACTAAGAAATTTCTTTCAAAGAAATTTGAAATGAAAGATCTTGGTGATGCCTCTTTTGTATTAGGAATTCAGATACATCGAGATCGCTCAAACGGTGTTCTCGGTCTGTCACAAAAGGGCTATATCGATAAGGTTCTTAGAAGATTTGGCATGCAGGATTGTAAACCAGGCAACACCCCTGTTGCTAAGGGAGACAAGTTTCGTCTCAAACAGTGCCCAAATAATAATTATGAAACTTCGGAAATGGAGAAGACACCTTATGCTTCGGCTGTAGGTAGTCTGATGTATGCTCAGGTATGTACACGACCTGATATAGCATACATTGTTGGGATGTTAGGCAGATATCTAAGCAATCCGAGAATGGACCATTGGAAGGCAGCCAAAAGGGTCATGAGGTACTTACAGAGAACAAAGGATTACATGCTTATCGGAGCTCGGACCAGCTTGAGATCATCGGGTACACCGATTCCGATTTTTATGCTAACAACAACAGTATTTTGACGAAAGCAAAACATATGGACGTCAAATTTCGGGTTCTTAAAGAAAGAGTACAGAATGGACAATTGTGCATAGAGCACATAAGTACAAACTCCATGATTGCGGATCCGCTTACTAAGGGATTGACACCAAAAGTATTTCATGAGCATATTGCTTGCATGGGTGTCAAATCAGTTAAGGATTACGAATTTTAGTGGGAGTTTGTATTATACAATTATGTATTGTCCATTACATTCAGTAATTCAGTTTTAAGGTTATATCTGCAGATTCAGTTTTAAAGTTTTATGTACTCTTAAGGTTTATGAATGATCTCAATAAAGAGAACCAGTTGGAAATAGACATTATATTTTAGACCACACTTTATGTTATTTCCATGCTACACACCTATACTTGATCCATGTCGTTGGTTATATTGATATACGTGATCTATGTTGGTTCTAGTTACGCAAGAGTAACTAAGAGCTCTTAGATCCTATGTTGGTATGATTGATGGACCGGATTGTTCATGACAATTTTATTATGATAGCAATTCTGAGCTCATAAGGTTATAATGTAACATATAATGCTAAGGTTTGTACATATGTATGAATATCTCGTCCAAGTGGGAGATTGTTAGATATATGGACTTATATCTACATACATATGAAAAATATATGGATTAATTATATGTTATGTGCTATCTTTTGGTTTGGCCTAAATTGGTGGTCTTATGGACATTATTAAGGGGGCCAATATATTGTCATATAAAGTGTAGGACTAATGTGTAGATACCCAAAAGGGTAACTTTAGTTAATGATGGGCTAACTAAGGTTACATATATGTAACCATGGTTACATGCTTATGACTTTTGAGTTTCATAACTCATGTGTTATAAGTGGGGGTTATGGTTCCCATAAGAATGCAAGACATTCTCTTCTTCTTCCACCCATTGAGAGAGATAGCCATTGTTGTCTTGCATATCAAGTGGAAAACCATTCCTCATATTTGTCTTGGTTATTCTTGTGAAAGCCATACCTCTTGGGAAAACTTCAAGATATTCTTCAAGAAGGATTAAGGAGCTTTCAAAGCCAAACATTTGGACAATCTTCAAAAGGACTAAGGATTTCCACTTATGGATTCAGGTACGCTTCCGCTTATGTTGTTATTCCAAATAATTCGATATGAAGGCTATTATGTTTTAGTCGGATTTATAATCCTAACAAAACTAAGATGCCATTTCCTATTAGTACTAGCAGAGCACATGCTCTCTTTCACCTTTTACATGTAGATGTATGGGGGCCTTACAGGGTGTCTACTCATGATAATAAAAGATTTATTCTTATAGTTGTTGATAACTTCTCTAAAATCACTTGGTTGTTTTTTATGAATGTCAAGTATGAGACGTATTGGTTGATGAAAAGGCTAACTTGTATGCTTCACACACAATTTAATTGTTCTATTAGAACTATAAGAACAGAAAATGGATCAAAATTTGTCAACTCGTATATGAAATAATTTTTAGAATCACACGGAATTGTTCACCAAACAACATGTGTTTATAGTCCACAACGAAATATGAGAGGAGGCACAGATATATACTAGAAGTGGAAAGAGCTTAAAGGTTTCAAGCTGTTGTCGATGCCCCCTTTTTCACTAAAACCCCAGTAGTTATTACAAGATTATTACAACCCAAAATTAAATAGGAAAAAGAAGTAAAATTACATCAGAAAACTAAAAGTTCCCAACCAAGGAGAGCCTGATTCAGGTTTCTTGCCTGAAGCATGTAAGAGACCAACTCCAAAGATCCAAATCTAAAGTTTTTCTCATTTTATGGGTGTGTCAGAGTTCTAAAGGCCTCATGAGCTTCGGGTAATGCTTACACCCAAATTCACTATAGAGTTAAGACATAATGCAACGTGGAAGAGCCAGCCCTCAAGTGTCCAAGTTTAGAGGGAACTCAAGGTCCCAAAGTATGGTTCACAAGAGGGGGCAGAACTTAGAAACTAGAAATGAGTGTGAGTGCAATAGAGGGGATTCTGGGGGAGAGCCAATACAGGCTAGTGGTCATACCCAGTAATTAGAGGTGCTGGCAGACCTCAACCAGCCACGTTGGTCACATTGTTTGGGAGTTAGGACCCATTAAAGGATCAAGCTAGACATGAGCAACAATTTGGATGTTGCCATGCTTTGAACTTTAACTCAAACACATATAAGGCAATGGGGTGTGGGAATTCACAACAACAGCAGATGCAAAGAGAACGGCATGTTTAATATTGAACATAGATAGCAAAGTAGACAAAATTGTAGAAGCTGTAAAGTAAACACATAGGGATGAGGCAGAAAAACTAAATTAGAATATACTAATTTCCAGGAAACAAGTAAGAAAATCAGTAGTCTTGTAAAAGCCAAAATGCAAACAGGAAGACAAAATACTTTAAGTGTGCGAGATTGTGAGATTGTGAAGTCTAAAGTGTGTTAATCGTGCGTGTTTTGTGTTAAAGAATATCAGGTATTTATAGTGTGAAAGTCATGAACAAATAAGGTAAGAGAATAATTCAAGATTGATTGTAAATCAATTACACAAGGTTTCCCTTAATTAAGAGATTCAGATTCAAACGGGTAAAATCATTTAAGGAAAGGATTTAAATAAACACTTTGTGCAAAGTAGTAAACTAGGGGCAAATACACAAAGGCTATTTAAGGACAAAATCTTTGAAACACGTGGTTGCACAATTTAAGGAAAGAGAATCAATTAACAGCCAAGAAATCAGAAATCCAAATATTTAGTATGAATGAACCAAGCCAGAAAGATGGAAAAGGTTTTAACTTAAGGAGCATCATTAACAATAAATTAGACCTATTGAAAGGAGATTCTGAATCAATCACTATTTTGAAAACCTCATTGAAGAAGGATTTATCACACATATAAAGCATGCAAACACACTTAATCATTGAAGAACTGTCATACCAATCAGTAGAAAAGTTTAGTGTAGAAGAAATTTAAAAGTTCGGAGTTGTATATGAGTAAAGAAGTTCAAACTTAGTTCAAAAATTCAAAAGTTAGTCTGAGAGAGTCAAGGGTTCTAAAATAGAACCCTAATTAAATCACATGACCAAACCTCGGCAGAACCCCAAATTCTAAGGCTTCCACATTGAATCAAATACAGAGATGAGGAAGCAAGTAGTCAAAACAGGCTCAGGGATTTCTTTCTGAAACTCAGGAGAACACATGTAAACACAGTAGAAGGTTCAAAGCAAACACAGAGAAGAAACTAATTCGAAGCATTACGAGAGAACAACATGATAGTAGAAGAAACATGCTTAAGAAAAATCCTTTTAGAAGGGACTTAAACAGGGTTCAATATAAGAGAAAACAGTAAACGCTGAAGAACGTAGTAGCAAATATAGTAGAAGAAAATACTTTTAGAAGGAACTTAACTAAAGTTCAGAAGAGAGGAAAAATAGTAAAATACTTAAGAATAAAATAGAAGAAACATTCTTAAAGAGGTCTTCTTAGAAGAACTCAAACAAGATTCAGTAGAATGCAAACAAAAAGCCTTAAGAACTAGGTAAAAATATAGTAGAAGAATACAAGAACACCGAAAAAGCATATAAGAGCATGATAGAAAGAAAATACAATAATATAGTAGAAGAATATGATATAAAAAACACAACAGGGGGACACAAGAGCACAGTATAGTCTTAAGAGACCACAATATAGGAAAACATAGCAAGAGAAGTATATAATAACATGCTATAAGAACATAATAGAGAAAAATGCACATAAAAGACAAAGAAAAAATCATAGAAACAATTGAACATTTCAGAAACCCTAGATCGAAAAGATTCGGTTTTTTGAAAGTTAGTTTTTTTTTTTAAAGCAAAGCCAGGAAAAGCGTTTGAAAACTCAAAATAGAGCATAGATACACTACAAATCTAGAAAGATCGAAGGAAAACCTCGAGGGGTTTAAGAAGAATCCTAAAATGAGAAGGCCTTTAAAAAGGTCACCAATCGGAGTCAGAGAAGCAAGAATCAGGCTCAGAAGACCAGAATATGCCGGAGCAAGGCTGCGATGGCCATGAAACTTCAAGCCGGCAAAGGTCACTATGAAGAACTTCGAGGTCTAGCCTCGAACCTTCAAGTATCGAGCACATAGGAGTAACAGGAGGCGAGTATAAGGCTCTCATGGCCGGAGAAGCCATGGTTTCTGGTAGATTTTGAGGTGGGAGCGATTAGAGGTGGCTAGGGTTGAGGAAGATTCAAGAGAATCTGAGAAAGGAGAGGGGTTTCAAGGTGGCGTCTCTGAGGGAAATGAATTAGGGTAGGGGGTTTGGGTAATTAAAAAAGGTAAGGGGCATCATGGCCATTGATCATTTTGATCAACGACCTAGATTAATTAGGGAGTCGGGCGGGTCGGATCGAATGGGTCAGGGGTCGGGTTAAATTGCAATTGGATCGGGTAATTAAAGGCACTAAATTAATTAAAATACTGGAATAAATTTTGTAATTATAATCACTATTAAGTCTTAACATAAGCTAGAATTGCAATTTAGTGCAATTTTAGCTTAAAATACCAAATCAATTTATAACAATGTGCAAAAATTACCTTAGCTGTATATTGGCATAAATATAAGAATAAAGTAAATTGATCACCAAAATAATAATTTGAGGAATACTTATTGGTTTTTGTATTGCTAAAATAGAGCAATAAATTAGGTTAAAAATATAAAAAAATAGAAAATAATAAAATACTTGGACATGCTTATATATGCATATATATACTATTTCGAAAGTATTTTCGATATAAAATATACAGAAAAAATTGGATATCAACAGTTGCAATCCTTCTAAGAATTTAAGGTGACTGTGTTCTTACAGTGGTGCACATCATAAATAGGTTGCCTTCCACGGTTCTAAAGGAAAATCTCCA
This sequence comes from Nicotiana benthamiana, assembly GCA_034376525.1. Taxonomy (NCBI): domain Eukaryota; kingdom Viridiplantae; phylum Streptophyta; class Magnoliopsida; order Solanales; family Solanaceae; genus Nicotiana; species Nicotiana benthamiana. The sequence goes on along the minus strand of CM067324.1, from coordinate 7,684,433 downwards.
TATGAAAAACTATTTAACACTGAAGCTTCTATAGATCACATGAGAGTCTTTGAATGTTTGTGTCATGATGTGAATGTAAGGAGGTATGACAAATTTTTATCTAGAGTGTTACCTTCTCTCTTTATGGGTATTCCCCAACAAAGAAGGCTATAAACTATATGATTTGCAGTCTAAGAAATTCATTGTTAGCTTTGATATAGTCTTTAAGGAAAAAGTATTTCATTTCAAACAAATGAATTTGTCATCTGTCCCAATCTTCCCAGTACTTGATCCAGTTGAGTTATTAGAAACTACAGGAGCATTGTATCAAGATCAGGCAATTGAACATGATGCAGTCCTTGACACTAATGTTATGCAGGGGTATGATGCAGTCATAAGGCAATAGAAGCTTTTAGTGATGCTTCTCCATTACCAGTTGATGAAAATGTTGATATTGCTCCACAATTACAACATGATTCTTCACATTTGCAAGATATAGATGATGCATTACCCACTATAGTCAGAAAGCCACCCAGAACTACAAGTCCACCAAAGTGACTACGGGATTTTGTCTCTACCTCTTGTGCATATCCTATGTCAAACTATATGAGTTATCATAGTTTTTCAACTTTCTATGCTAAATGTCTCTTAGTTCTATCGTCTATAGTTGAACCCAAACATTATCATGAGGCCTCAAAGGATGAAAGGTGGGTAACTGCTAAGCAACATGAAGTGATAGCATTAGAATAAAATAACACCTAGGATGTTGTTGATTTCCTGTTGGTAAGGCTCTCATAAGGTGCAAATGGGTGAACAAAGTAAAATACAAAGCTAATGAAGAGGTGGACATATTTAAAGCTATATTGGTACCTAAAGGTTTCAATCAAAAAGAGGTCTGGAGTACAAGAAAACATTTTCCCTAGCGGCCAAGATGGTCATTGTTAGATCAGTCATAGCAGTAGCAGCTTCTAAGAATTGGCACGTTTACCAAATGGATGTGCATAATGCTTTCCTGCAATATGACGTTTTTGAATAAGTGTATATGTATCTCCCACAAGGGGGAGTCCGACATCAAGGGGGAGTCCAATACCAAGATGTGCAAGCGAAAGAAGTCACTTTATGGTTTGAAGCAAACTTCCAGACAATAGAACTTGAAATTTTCAGAAGCTCTTAGAATTTGGGATTTATTCAAAGTCATTTTGACAACTCCTTGTTTACACAACAGAGAGGTTCAACTTTGGTTGTCATTTTGGTCTATGTAGATGACCTCTTAGTCACAGGTATTGATCTTCAACTAATTCAGTCTACTAGAGATAACCTGCAGAAGAAGTTCAAAATGAAAGATTTGGGGGAACTCCAATTCTTTTTAGGCATAGCGTTTGCTAATAGCAAGGCTGGCATTTTAATGAATCAGAGGAAATATGCCTTTAATTTAATTGCTGGCTCTAGAGGGGGAGTTAAACTAGTATCTACCCTATTAGAGTGCAATCAAAGACTGACACTAGCAGAATTTGATGAGGATGTCTTGTGCACTGATGATGCCACAGGTGCAAGAGTCAAGGACAGTGTGTTACCTGACCCTGAACCTTATCAAAGGTTAGTGGGCAGGCTATTATATTTAACTATGACTAGGCTTACATAGCTTATGTTGTTCAAGTTCTAAGTCAATTTATGCATAAACCAAAAAGGTCTCATATGGATGCAACTCTAAGGGTGATTAAGTATTGCCAAAAAATGCACCAGGACTAGGACCATTTATGTCTTCACAACAGTCTAATAACTTGGTAGCCTTCTGTAACTCAGACTGGCCCTTTTGCCCTCAATCCAGGAAGTCGGTTACAGGCTATCTAGTCAAGTTTGAAAACTCTTTGATATCACGGAAATCTAAAAAGCAAAACATGATCTCCAGAAACTCAGGTGAAGCAGAGTTCAGAAGCATGGCTTCCACAGTGGCATAGGATTCATGGTTAGTAGGGTTGTTCAAAGAGTTGGGAGTCCAAATTCAACTGCCCATTGCCTTTCATTGTGACAGTAAAGCAACCATTCAAATAGCTACAAATTCTATTTTTCATGAGCGGACAAAATACATTGACATTGTCATTACGTGAGAGAGAAATTGCAGCAGGGTCTTATTCAAACTCACCATATTAACACCAAGGCTCAGTTGGCAGATATACTTACTAAAGGCTTAGGAAAGGTCTAGCATTACTCTTTGCTTAGAAAACTTGGTGTTGAAACCCACTTCTTACCTGTCAGCTTGAGAGGGAATATTGAGATTAGTAGTGCTAGTGGTGTTTAAGTTTCATTTGTTAGTTATAACTAACTAACATTAGAGTAGAGTTAGTGTGACTAGATTTAGATTTAGTTTTAACTATAGTTGAGGAGTAGAGTTAGTTTTAATTTTTCTTCTATATATACATGTATAGCTACACTTGTAAAATAGAATTGATGAATTACATTTTCATTTCCTCCTCTTCTAAAATATTCTGTCAGATTCACTCTCCTCTCTGGAGCTAACATAGAACTTCAGCTCCACATCCATGGCAGAGCTCCATGGTTAGCTGAGTTCATCAAAACGACTGTTTGGATTATTATAACATGCCGTTTCATAATGTTTCATATTTTATTGTATTGTATTGTATCGTATGATTATTTTAAATATAACGTTATTTTGGCCTCAAATCTCTTTGAGCAATATTAGTGAAAAAATTGCAAAGGAAAATGAATCAAGATTTTGGGAAATTTTTGTACACGTGTATCGATAATCCACAACTCCACATCATTAGCGATATCATATTAACCTTGATTGCTTTAGATCCAAAATGCTTCATTGGCCTTAACAAAGTCGGACAGGATTAAGATTAGGAAGCACATAAACTACTCCATTTTCGCTTTTAAAAGTCAGCAACGCAATACGAAAAGAGATCCACCTAGTTTGCCTTAATATATAGTGCCTTGGATAACTCCATACCCTTCAAATAAGGCTTTCAAAGTTAACTTTTTTTTCAGGAAAAAAAAGGTCAAACTTCCCAATAAAAAGGGAATAAGGGAAAATGAGAAAGAAAAAGAAGGTCCATTTGCTTTTTTACATTGTCTATGGGAGAAATAGGCTCTTATTTAGGGATGAAGAAAAGTAAGAAGAAAAATTGTGTGAGTTTTGAACTCTTATAACACATTAACACATTAAAACTACAGTTACAATCTTGGAAGCAGGATATCAGGTCTGAGCCTTAATCCCATCCAAACGTGACTCAAAAGTGTTAATGTGTTAATGTGTTAATGTGTTAATGGACTAAAAAACTTATTAGAGCCTTAATGACTCAAATCATTTATCGCCTTTTCTGGTGAAACTCTTCTATAAATGGGAAATTAATTACTATAAGCTAAATATTATCAAAGTCCTATTATATGTTTATAGCCATGTTGTCAAAACAAATTTCTTGCATCCTAGCAATTTACTCTAAAAATCGTGGCACATTGTTATTTAACACTTGTAGTTTGCAATAATATGCTCTTTGCTTGCCATCAGAGATGTAAATATGATTCACATATCGTATCAACCCGATAATCTGAATTAGATCGAGAAAAAAATTTGACTATGATTTGGTGTTGGAAAAGAAAAACTGACCATATATTGTTTGGTTTAGTTTTAACTAAAAAAAGTTAAATCAAAACCAAACCAACCCGACATTATATGTATAGAAATTTTATATATATTTAATACATAAAAATATTTATTATAGTGGAGTTTATAAGTATTTCTTAAGTTTTTTCATAGTTTTATCTTTTAACGTATCATTTCAAACTTGAACGTATAATTTTTGAATGCTCTAATAAGTTTTTTCGTCCATAAATGTTAGTAACTCAAATAAATAGGAGAAATTCAAAAATAACCAGATTAACAAGTAGCCGTTCAAAAATAGTTCAGTTTCAAAAGTAATCGAAATTTAGCCACATTTCATTTAAAAACAAATCTAAACGAAAACACTGTTCAAAATCCAAAAAAATACTCCAGCATAATATACTGGAGTTCCAGTATAATATATCGGTCCAGCATAATGTAGTAGAATTTGGAGCATCAGTGCTCTAGTCTCCAGTATATTATACTGGAGCCAGCAAAGTATACCGGTCCAGTATAATATGCTGGAAGTTCATACATATGTGTATCGAACTCCAGTATATTATGATGGACCGGTCTCTCTTGCAGTAAAACAGTGGCTATTTTTCATTGACTTGGTAAACACTGGCTATTTTTGAATGACCAATCTGAAAACTGGCTAGACTATGCTATTTTTACCAAATAAATGCTAAACCAAAATCAAATCAATACTAATGCTAATAAAAGACATTCAATTTAATTTTTTAAAAATATTGGCTCCAAGTAGTAAAAAAGTGTCTTACCGGTCCTCAAAAAAGCTCTCGGCGCACGATAATATCAATGGAACAGTGCGTTTAGGCGCACGTTAGCACGACGCTTTCTCCGTTGATTATGGCTCGTCGCCGGCGACAACCAGCACCTCTTACCTCGCAAATTGTTACTCCAGCTCCAGGAGTAACAAAGGAACTGGAACCATTGACGTTCGGGAACTTTCTGCCGGAAAAATTTCAGCCTAAGATTGCTTTGCATGCAGAGGAAAATGTTGATGTTGAGCCTCAATTGAAGATGAATGAAGTAGATCGGGATAACGTAGCTGTGAGGAAACTGCAATTTTCTGATATTGCCATAGCTGAGCAGTCACCTCCTATTATGGTTGAAATTGTCAGAGGTAAGCATAATATGGGTAAGGTTTTAACGTTTGTTCCTCCTATTGATAAGGATGGAAGGAAGATAGTTAAAATCAGTATTGATGAGCTGAAACCCCAGTCGGAGTACTGGAATACTTCTCTTATTGGATACGTAATTGGTGACAATCCTACTGAGAAAGCCATGGAGAACTTTGTTCTGCATGTATGGAATTTTGTGGCTAAACCACAGATTCTTATGCACAGTCATGGTTATTGTGTGTTTCGATTCAATTCTGTTGAGGATAAGAATCAGGTGCTGCAATATGGTCCTTACTCTTATAGGAATAAGCCTATGATATTGAAACCATGGGATGTGGATTTCTCAATGCAAAATGGTGTTCTTAGTACTATTCCTATTTGGGTTCGATTTCCTAGATTACCAGTGGGTTACTGGTCCCCTGAAATACTCAACAAATTAGCGAGTACTATTGGAAAGCCTCTTTGTACTGACAAAATCACAGCTCACTCTGAGAAGATTTCATTTGCAAGGGTTCTGGTAGAAGTGGATGATGCATTTCCATTACTTGAGGAAGTTGAAATTGAGACTCCTTTTGGTTTGAAGATCCAATGCATTGATTATGACTGGAAACCTGAATTTTGCAACCACTGCTTAAAGTTTGGGCATAGCTCAACTGACTGTTGGTATAATAGTCACAAAGAAGGGGACCAGGAACAAGCAGATCACAGTAAAGAGGTGAGAAACAGGCTTAGAGGTAAGAAACCAAGACAGGAATGGATACCCAAAGCAAATCTTGTCAATAAAAGTACTCTGGCAAGTGATGATGTGAGCACCTTAGCAGTACGTAGTTTGCCAATACATACTGAGCTATCTAACTCAGACTCATTGGTTAGTGAAGCAATTGCTAATACATTGCTTAGCAAACCAGTGAGTATTGATCAGCCTATTGATAGGATGCAGAGGATTCAAATAAGAACTGATATGGTTGCTAGTCTTGAGTCTGTAGATGGTCATGGTCATCAAGATAGTGAAGATAGTGATTTATCTGGTTCACTGTTGGACCAAGTAGGAGGTAATGCTACTGCTGGATTTATGGATGATGGTAGGAAAGGCCAGCAGCAGGATCCTGGGCCTTCTTTATGTTTTCCACCTAATATTTCATGATTATTACCACATGGAATATTAGAGGGCTTAATAAAGCTCACAAGCAGAAAGAGTTAAAAAAACTTTCTGCTTAGGAATAAAGTTGATATTCTTGGTTGTCTTGAAACTAGGGTCAAAGAGCATAGAGCCCCTGGAATTGTTAATAAATTTGCAAAAGGATGGAAGGTTCAACACAACTATCTAAATGCTACTAATGGCAGAATTTGGCTAATCTGGAAACAACATATTCAAGTTCATATTGCTAGCATCACTGAGCAGTTTATTCACTGTCTGGTAGAAGATGCACCTACATAAATTAGATTGCAGCTGAGTATTATATATGCTTATAATACAGTCACCCTGAGGAAGCAACTGTGGAATGATCTGAGAGGCCTCAATATTCCTAGTCAAGATGTATGGTTGTTAAGTGGTGACTTCAATTCTGTCCTATTTTCTTATGACAGAATTGGATCACCTGTAACAGATGCTGAGGTCAAGGACTTCAAGGAGCTCATATTTGATCTACAACTTACTCCTCTCAGGTCAAAAGGCTGGAAATACTCATGGACCAATAAACAGGTTTATAGCAAGATTGATTGGGCTTTTGGCAACTATCAGTGGATTCAACAGTTTAGTCATGTGGAAGCAGATTTTTTGAGTCCCTCAGTCTCTGATCACTCTCCTATTTTCATTCAGTTTGGGAGGCAAAGGCTACTGCATCCTAAACCTTTTAGACTATATTATGCTCTCATGGAGGATCCTCAATTTTCTACTATTTTGCAGCAGGTATGGTCTCAAGAGAGTGAAGGATCATCCTTACAGCAGTTATGGCACAAGTTGAAGAATTTGAAGCAGCATCTTAAAGAGATAAACAGGCATATGGCTTCTTATCAACAGAAACTGATTATTGCTAGGGAACATCTGGAGATTATTCAAAGCCAATTGTTGATGAATCCTTTTTCAGCACAATTGTTCAAAGAGGAGAAAGAAGCACTTCATGCCATTGAGAAGTGGAGTAATGTAGAGGAACAAATCTTGAGGCAGAAATCAAAGGCTAACTGGATTGACTGTGGAGATGCCAACACCAAGTACTTTCATGCTCAGTGGAGGATAAGAACCAGTCAGAACAATATCACATCCATCTATACTGAAACAGGTTTGAAGCTCACTGATCCTGTAGCTGTAGAGCAGGAGTTTATTGAGGTATTTAAATCACTGATGGGTAATAGTTCTGCTGAGTTGCCATGTCTTAATTCTGCTACTGTAAAGGAAGGAAGATGCCTTACTTTAGATCAGCAAAAAACACTTATTAGAGAGGTTACTATGGATGAGATTACTGCTGCTATTAAGGATATGCCTAAAGATAAAGCTCCAGGTGTAGATGGATTTCCTGTGGAATTCTTCACCAAAAACTGGGAGGTTGTCAAGAGTGATGTATTTGCTGCTACTAAGGAATTCTTTTCTACTTGTCAGATGCCACACATGATCAATACTACTGCCATTGCTCTTGTTCCTAAGGTTAAAGTTCCTAAAACAGTGAAGGATTACAGGCCTATTGCATGCTGTACCATTCTCTATAAGATCATATCTAAGGTCATTACCAGGAGGTTGAAAACTGTTATCGATGACATTGTTGGTAAAGCCCAGTCAGCATTCATTGAGGGTAGAAGCATTATAGATAATATCCTGCTCACTCATGAACTATTCAAGGGATATAACAGAAAAGGTGTATCCCATAGGTGTGTATTAAAGGGGGATTTGAGGAAGGCTTATGATACCCTTGAATGGAGGTTCTTAAAACAAATGCTCATTGATCTTGGTTTCCCTGCAAAGTTTGTTGACTGGACTATGGCTTGTATCTCTTCTGTGACCTATTCTCTAGTGATTAATGGTGGACTAACCAAACCTTTTCATGCCAAGAGGGGAATTAGGCAAGGAGATCCTATGTCTCCTTACTTATTTGTACTTGCTATGAAGTATCTTAACAGAACTTTGGCACAGGTGCATAAAAATGGTGACTTCAACTTTCATCCTAGATGTAGGAAGCTTAATTGCTCCCACATTTGCTTTGCTGATGACTTGCTATTATTCTGTAGAGCTGATATAATATCCATCCAGTTACTGCATGATGCATTATTAACATTCTCTGCAGCTTCTGGACTGTTTGCCAATTGTTCTAAAAGTGCTGTGTACTTTGCTAGAATTTCTCAGAATGAAAAGGTGGATATTCTTGTGAATCTGGGATTTACTGAAGGCATCTCCCCTTCAAGTACTTAGGCATTCCACTCCATTCAAAGAAGCTGAATATTCATCACTATTTACCACTGGTTGAGAGAATAACTGAAAGAATTACTTGCTGGTCTGCCAAATTTCTGTCTTATGCAGGCAGAAGCCAACTTATTAAATCAGTGCTATTTGGGATTCAAACCTACTGGGCACAGATTTTTATATTGCCTAAGAAGGTAGTGAAAGTAATTGAAGCTGTATGTAGGTCTTTTCTTTGGACTGGCAATGCAACAGTATCCAGAAGATCACTGGTAGCCTGGGACAAGATCTGCAGACCAGTTTCTGCTGGAGGACTCAATTTTATTGACATACAGATTTGGAATAAAGCTGCTATTACTAAGCTATTGTGGGACTTGGCAAGGAAAAAGGATTGCCTTTGGATCAAGTGGATCCATTATTACTATATAAAGTGCAGTGACATTGAGACTATGACTGCTCCCAAGAATGCTTCTTGGGTAGTCATGAAAGTTATAGATTGCAGGATTCCTATCTTGAATGCTAACAATTTACAAAGGGGTCTATTGCACAGATTGGCAGGTATGTGCAAAGCTGGTAAATTTCAAGTTCAGACACTGTATCATTCTCTGCTTCCAGTTTATCCTAGGGTGGAATGGAGGAACTTAATGGTAACAACTAATGTCTTGCCTAGACATAAGTTTACTACATGGCTGGCTGCCCATGGTCGACTTCCTACAGTTGACAGATTACTGAAGTTGGGAATTAGTGTGGAGGAAAAATGTGCATTCTGTCAACAAGCTGTTGAAGAGTTTGGCCATTTATTCTTTGCTTGTCCAGTTACAAGTAAAATATGGTATAGTATTTGCTGCTGGTTAGGGTGCAACAGAACAATAGGCTGCTGGAATGATAAACTCCTTTGGATTTGTTGCTCTGCTAGGAGTAAAATGTGGAAGAAGGCTGTGGTGGCCACTGCTTTTGTCACCATAGTATCACTCATTTGGAGAAGTAGAAATGCTATCAGATTCGAGGGGAATCCTTTTGATGAAAATCAAGTATGTCGAGAAATTGCAATACTTATACATGCTCGGGGAAGGAAATGTAAGAAATGGCAAAAGGGGTTGCGACAACTAAATCACTATCCTTAGCTAGTGTTAGAAGTGTATTAGCTTAGGGAGCTTTGTATTGTAGTAGTTAGTCTATACTACTACAAAACTCATATTGTACATTCGTTGATATCAATGGAAACTAACGTTAAACCAAAAAAAAAAAGACATTCAATTTAATTGTGCTATGAATGAACATAGTTTTGGATATCTATTTTAGTTTATCTATGAATTAGATAAAATGCATAACTTATTTTTCTATTAGTGTTTAGTCATGTAAATAATAGTACTTATTTTAGCAATTTATCAGTGATTTTAAATTATATTTTTTTCATTAAGGCTTATTAATAATATTTATTTTATGCAATTTTACTATCTTTATTGTTGAAAATTTTAGTGTAATGTCATGATTTTTTTTATTTTTTTTATAATCCACTAACCATTGTGTCTAGGGCTAATTTTCATTAATGTAAAATAAGGTACAACAAAAATGGAGGGGGCCATGAACCTTACCTCCACAACAAATATGAAAGTGCATTTGGTTATCCACATATGATAGCCAAATGACACTTGATCACTGTGACAAGTTAGACCTATGAAGGTAAACCAATTGTCTATCCAACAATGATAGACAATTGATTCTACAAAATACAATTGAAGTAAACCTAGGTTAACTATACAAAAAAGCATAAATGATCCTAAAATTACTAATCTAAAGAGTTGGAAGTTAGACTTCCATAGACAACAAATTCTACATTTAATGTACATGTAGAAGTGCCCTAACAACAATAGTACATAACCAATACAATTGGTATTAACTATCTTCCACTTTGCTTTGGCATTGCAGATAAGGAAAGCCAAGTGGAAGATAGGTGACAAAAAGAGTACAAGGAAGGCTGGACAAGACTGTTGTTGTCTGATGAAGTTGACAGAAAAGAGTGAGCAGATAGGAGGACCGGGTCTTGCACCAGTTATCCAGGTAAGGGTTTTGAATTGGATGTCTTGAAATGAGTAAGCCACATAAATGGTAATGTGTTGTACCTACAAATGTCTCCTGAACTGCAGCTGATTCTAGAATGTTGTTTGAACCTGTATGATTAGGCTCAATTGGAGTTGACTATGTATGCATTGCCTATGACAAAGGTGTTGGCTGCGAATGACTATACAATGGGAGTTTTGATTTACTTGGTGCACCCTCAGCAAAATAAGCATATGGGATGTTGATACCACTGTCTGAGAGTGTAACAAGTGATCAAAACTGCTCCATGTCCCTGCAAAAAAAACAAACAAGTTAGTAAAAATGGGGCTCAATCTCCAGGTTCTTGTGGCTTCTGGAGATGAGTCTGGGGAAAGGGGAGCAATTGTGATCCCTATTCAATACATAGAAATTGAGTGCAGGTTCTTGTGTTGACTACATTCAATTGTAAAGAGGCTCATGTTGATGGGAGAGAGGTGGCTGCATGTATGGAGAAAACTGTAGTCCTGATAAAATCTGGTTGGATGGTGCAGGGCTGTGAGTTGAGGGTGGAGTTTGGATGGAAGAGATGAACTGGTATTGGTGGCTGCAGCTGGTAAGGGAGCTCCTACAGGTTTTTCAATTTCTACAGTAGAAGGTACTAATTTTTGTACATCTTGCTGCAACTGTTTAGTTGGATTTCTATAGGGTTGAATGGTGTGTGTGAGTTGGTTGGGTTTTTTATTTGGGAAAAGGATTCAGGTGCGGATAAGGTGTTGCAGCAGCATATAGCATCAGACTGAGGATGTCCTGCATAATTTGTAGGTTCTGCAGGTTTGCAAACTAATTTCTGCCAGATTTGTTGTATCTGATTGGTACTGTTTCTGTGGGGGGGATATTGGTATGATAGTTCGTATGGTTCTGTGGATTGAGGGTGGGATTGAGGGAAGTAGAGTGAGCATCTGCAGACTACAGGAAATGGATGGTTTCCTGCAGTTTTTGTGATTTCTGCAGAAATAGAGTTTTGCAGTTTTTGATTCTTCTGTGGGTTGGTGGTTTTGTGAGGTTGTGTGAGTGGTTTTTTGTGTGCTTTAGACCTGAAACATCTCCCCCTATTAACTGCAGTATTATTTTGTTGTATGTTTAGGAGGATGAACCAATAGGTTAGTACCATACCCTGAAGCAACAATAAAGAAACATGCAGTGCATAGGGATCAAGAACCTGCAAAAGAACAAATGAAGTTAGTAAAAAACTCTTGGTGATGGTTGTGCTGATCTGATTGTTGGTGACTTCTGGAGTCCCTTTTCTCTCTTGATCATGATCTATCATAGGCAGAAGGAGGATCAAAAGAGGAGATGATGAGGAAAAGAGATCCTGGTGGCTTGTTTGTGCCTGAAGGCAGGGGTGTCCTGTTGGTCTAGGTATATCTGACCTCTTATGTGTGTTGGGAGTTGCATTTGGTTGTGATAATGAGTTAGGGAGGTGAGTTCATGGCTGAGATTTGAGAGTGAGTCTGGTGGACAATTAGCTTCCCTGAAGGCATGAGAGAAAATGATATCTTCACAATGATTGCACAACTCTTTGATTTATGAATGTGCATACATAGGGACCAAGGAGGATTAGATTTCCTAGACAGCCAGAGAATAAGGAGTTTGGAATCAGCTTCAAGATGGATTTTTGAGAATCCATTTTCAATACACCATTTGATACCAAGGTAAGCTGCCTCTGTTTCTGCCTGATTGTTGGTACCATCACCTAGTGGACTTGCCATTGCATGGATGAATTGGCCCTCATGGTCTCTTATGATGATACATGCTCCTATTTTCCCAGGATTCCCAAGTGCACTACCATCTGAGTTCACTTTAACATAACTAGGCATTGGTTTCAGCCACACCACTTGCTTTACTTCAGTGTGTTGCTTAAGGCCTTCAATAATTTGGTAGGTAAAGGCCCAGTTGGGTGGCCATTTGACATTGGCATAGGAAGATTTGAGGAGGAGGAGCATATCAGATGTGATGGAAAATATGGTTCTTGTGCTTGCTGAAGTTTTACCTTCATATGTTACAGCACATCTGTTCTTCCAAAGATTCTAACAAATAATGATTTGCATGGTATCAAGGAGGAGTTTCTGCACCACATTCTTCCTTGATTGAAGCCACCAGTTCATGAGAGTGGCTCTGAGGGATTGAATTGTGGTTTGAATGCCAGCAACTGCATTGAAATGTTCCAAAATGATGCTTGCAAAATGACCAGAACTGAATATGTGCTCAGCAGTTTCAGCTGCAGGTCTAGTGCAACAAACACACCTATTGACAGTAGGAGGAACAAATTTGGCCACTTTATCATCACTGGGGTAATTTGTTCCTTAGGGCTCTCCAAAGACAGAAAGACCATTTGAATGGGATCTGCTTGTGCCAGACCATCTTGTTGGTTAAGAGGACCTGCCTTTTTTCTCTTATCATAGACTAGGCACTACCACAGGTAAAATTGCCAGAGCTGGTTGAATTCCAAATTGCCTTATCAGGGATATGGGTGTTGAAATGAACCTGGGTTTGGAGAATGAGGGGTATCATTTGAACTGGAGCTATAAGGTTTTTATTTTGGACATTCCAGTGGCCATCACGCCAGAATTAAGAGACTTTAACATTGCCAGGCCTTCCAGTACTAGCCCTGAAACTAGCCAGATAGCCAATAGCCAACCAGTTGTCCTACCAGAAACCTGAATTACCTGAATGAAGCCTCCACTGAATGTTCCTTTTTTGTTTAGCATCATTTTTCTCCATGTTTGAGATTGACCAGAGTTCTATTTTTTGGATATGGGATGTGATCTCTTACAGTATTTGGCAAGTAGGAACTCACTCCATAAGGTTTGCTTTATTCTGAACCATCACCATCGCTTGTATTCCATAGCTTTGCATACATCTTCAGTGGATCTCAGTCCAATACCACCCTCTTCCTTTAGGAAAGTTAGCTTTTGCCATGAAGCCCAATGATACTTGCCCCAGAAAAAATTGGCTGCAAGCTTTTAAATTTGTCTGAGTATAGTTTTAGGAGGTTATACTGTAGACATGAGATGAATTGGGAGAGATTGAAGTACATGCTTGATCAGGGTCATTCTTCCACCATAGGATAAGAGCCTTCTATGCTAGCCTCTGATCCTGCTGGCTACTTTGGAGATGAGGGAATTAAAGTGGACAATCTTTTTTCTGCCTGTGTAGAGAGGGCAGCCTAGGTAGGTGATGGGGGATTCCTTCCTAGTAAAACTTGTGATTCGTTGAATTCTTCTGTTTGTATAGTGGAACACTGAAGGAGCAGTCACGAAGTGGCTTTTATTTTTGTTAACTTGTTGCCCAGAAATCTGTTCATACTTCTGCAAGATTAGCCATGATCTTTAGCAATGAGGTTCTGCATCCTGAAGTGAAGATGATCACATCATCTGCAAAACTCAGATGTGTGATTTGAGGTCCTCTCTTTTCCATATAGAAGCCATTAAAAACTGGTCATAAGAGAGGTTGTTTAGCTTTCTTGAGAAGAGTTCTGCTCCTATGATGAACAGAGAAGGGGCCAAAGGATCCCCCTGCTTGAGACCTCTGGTGGAGTGAAAGAAGCCACATATGTTACCATTAACAATGACAGAGTACCAGTTATTAGACAATGTCCTCCACACCATGTCAATGATTTTTTTCACTAAAGCCCAATCTTCTCATCATGATGCAAGTGAATGACCAAGAGAAGTTATCATATGTCGTAGCCATGTCCAATTTGATCACAACATTGGCTCCTATATTAGGCTTTTTGATACCCTGAACTATCTCCTGAGCCAACATTATGTTTTTTGAGATGATTCTACTTTTTACAAAGCATGTTTGATTGGAACTGATGATTTTAGGTAAAATGAGGGCAATTCTGGAGCAGAGGATTTTGGAAATGATTTTGTTCAAGGAATTGCTCAGACTTATAGGTCTAAATTCAGAAAAAGTGTTTGGGAATTCCACTTTAGGAAGAAGCACAAGGCAGGCTTGGATCATATATTTGGGCATAGTCTGACCACAAAAGAAGGCCAACACCACCTTGTATAGATCATGTTTGATGATATCCCAGCAGTGTTGGAAAATTTTCTCATTGAAACCATCGGGGCCAGCAGCACTGCTGCGGCTCATTGAGAAGACAGCGTTTCTAAGTTCCTCCATTGTAGGGTCTTTGTTTAGGTTGTCACTGTCCTCCTCATTAACCAGTGATGGAATGCAAGATAAGAGGTCCTCCCTAATGACTCCTCCAAGATCTAATAGAAGGTTCTGAAAATGATTACATTCAGCTTCACCAATGGGATCATCACCATATATCCAATCTCCCTCATCATCTTTGATTTTGTGAATATACAACTTTCTCCTTCTACCCGTGATAAGACTGAAAGTATTTGGAATTTGCATCACCATCCTTGAACCATTGAAGTTGTGTTTTCTGCTTCAAAACAGCTTCCTCCACTTTCAGGTGTTTGATATACTAAGATGTGAGCTCATGTGCTTTTATTCTATCTACTTCCAAGTTGGATTGGGCCCAAATTCCTCTGCCTTTCTGACCTTTTCTTCATATTCTTTTGCTTTGAGAAAAATGTCCCCATACTGTTGCCTAGAGCATTTAGACAGAGCAGAACACAAGGCTTTAAGCTTCTGATGGAATACCCACATAGGATTGCCACTGACCTGAGTGTTCCAGACCTCTTGAACCAGGGGAAGAAATGAGTCATTTTCAGTCCAGCAGTTTAAGAACTTAAAGTATTTGTGGAGTTATCAGTTCTGACATTCAGCTTCATAAGAAGGAGAGAGTGATCAGAGCCTGCAGATGCCAGATAGGTGATAGTTGTTGCAAGATTGGATGCAAGCCGACTATCATTGACTAAACCTCTGTCAAGTCTTTTCCAAACAATTGAACAAGAGCCTCTACTATTAGACCATGTGTACCTAGGTCCATAGTAGCCTAAATCAATGAGTCCACAGTCTTCAATCATGCTAATGAATTCCAAACTTTTGTTGATCTGATGTGGAATGCCCCCAATCTTCTCCTCAGTGGATGTTATGACATTAAAGTCCCAAATGACACACCAGGGGGTTGAGGTTTCCAGGGCTTTAGTTCGCAGAGTATCCTAAAGAGGTCTCATTAGAGCAATTTTGCATTTGGCATAGATAATAGTGAGATGGAAAGGATCTGCAGCTTCAACATGTCTGAGCTTCACTATGAGCTGCTATTCATCATGGTCAGTGACAGTACCATCAAATTCCTGGTCCCAGAAGACCCATATTTTATTATTGACATTTGAGGCTAAGTGTTGCATGGATATTTGGATTTTATAGTGGTTGATATAGGAAGTATCAAGGAAGGTTCCTGGAGGAAAGGTTCCAGGATAACTATGAAAGAAATTTTGTGGATTTGTTTTAGAGTTCTTAGTCTCTCCATGGCACCGGAGGTTCTAATACCTCTAACATTCCATGTAAGTGTACTAATCATTAAAACATGGATGGTTTTTTAGAACTGGATGGTGCAGGGGTATTCCCGACTACTTTGCTTATGGTGATTCTTGGTGAAGGGTTAAAGGTTCTGGGAGAGAGGCCTTGGGTATCAATGACATCAGAGTGTTGGTAGGCACCATTAACTGCATCAACAAGCAAGTCATAGTGCTGCTCATCATCCTCAAGGACATCACTGGTTTCATTCTCTTCTTCAATACTTCCACTCATTTCATCTTCTGAGAGGAGGGGCCTATACTCATCCAATTCTGGAGAAGAATTGTTCAGTGGACACTTTTCATCATAGCCTGCCTTTTCTTTTGGCTAGGCTTGTTTTTGGATTTTGGTGTTTGAAGGGTGAAGTCTGCTGCAACTTGAGCCTTTCCTTAGCCAAACTTCTCAAATTAGCATTTTGGTGCTGAAAGAGTTCATCATCTGAGCTTGAAATTTCACATGTGGAATGATCATTGATATGTGAAATCAGTCTGACTTCACAAGTGAATTCTGAATGACCAATGTGTCTGCAATAAGTACAATAGGCAGGTACATTGTCATACTGGACCTCTAGCCTTTCTGTATCACCATTCTCATCTTGTTCTTCATCATAGTCAAGCCAAACATGATGGGGACTTTGTTTTGTGAGATCAATCTAAATTTTGACCTTGGCTACACTGCCTCTTGTCTTTTGAAATGATGCTAGATCAAGATACAGGGCTTTGCCAATAGGGGATAACAGGGGGATGAGGATCTCCATATAATACAAGTGCCAGGGGAGTTCAGGAATAACCACCCATGTAGGTACAATAGGTGAATCCTCATTGGGTTTGAATATAGGAGTCCAAGCTTCCAGTTTCATCATTTGACCCTGGATATACATCTGTTATTTGGTCCATACTGTAGAATGATCATATTCATTGTCCAAATCTATGTAGACTGTCCTTGCATTGAAGTGTGCAATCTTGACACCTCCTCTTAGCTCTATTTGGGCAGTAAAGCTCTTCCTAATAACTTCCGTTCTAGGCATTGCGTTGGAGAATTTGCCCACTAAGGTGAATTTCCATCTGTCTGCAAATCTAACCATATAATCCTACTTTTGAAAACAACTGCAGGCTGGTCTTGCTTGGTGGTGATTTTTGGAGGTGTAAAGCATTGGCTGGATTTCAGACACATGTTTGGCCCTGAGTCTGTTGACAAAAGAATGAGTGACTATAGGGGGGGGAGGTGGTCGGTTGGCTACAGGTTTGTTTTTGATGGAGTCATTGTTTGGATCAGTAGGAGGGTTGGTATTAGATGGGGCATGTTTGCTAGGTTGAACAGGTAGTGCAGCATTTTTGAGAGGAGGTGTGTGTGTTTTTTTAGGATTGTTTGGTCTGTCAAAGTTGGATGATATCTTGATTAGAGCTTTGTTATTTAGGTTTGGAGTTAGGTTAGGTTGGGTGTGAGCTTGCTGAGTTGGTGGAACTGCATCATTGGCAGGCGGTTGCCCTTTTGAAAGGTGCTCAGTTATGGGTACAGCCTGAGCATCAGTTACAGGAATTGAGGGATCCAGAGTAGGGATGGGAGGAATTGGATTTTGTAGAGATTGGGTGGGCCCATCCTCTTGAGCAGCAGGCACTTTATTATATTGGCTTTGGTTAACTTGGTTTACCACAACTCCTTGCCAAGTCAACTGAGCAATAACTTGAGGATTCAAGAAACCAGGGCGGTTGATTTCTTGGGTGGATTGACTGGAAACTTGGCAGATATTTTCCTTAAGCACAAGAAAATGATCTCCAATAAAAGTTGTAGTTGGAATTAGGCTAGAAGGGGGATTGAAACTTGGTCGAGCACTTGTGAATGAACAGTGAGCGAGAGCACCAAATTTAAAATTCGAAGAGGTTGGATCACTTATAATTATGTTTGAAGGGCTTTAAACAATCTCCTGAGGTGCATAAACAACTTGGCATTGGTTTTGGTCCAATTGCTTCATTGGAGCACCATGTCCGGCCAACTCACTCTCACCTGAGTTCAGCATTTGATCGTGATGGTCGATTGCATTGGTGAAATGACTTGGAACTTTGTAGACATGATTCTTGGGAGCCATTGAAGGTATTCCAATGCTTAAATTGCTCCCAATTAGGCCAGAAGTAGGAGTGACATTATGTCAGCCACTTTCAGAAAAACAGAGAACTGGGATACCTTTTTGGATATTCGACACAATTGGCTCGTGTAAAATTTGGTTTGATGGCTTCTGCATGATCTTCTGATGTAAGGGAGTAGATTGGCACTGGTTTTGAGCCACTTGATTCACCGGAACCCCCCTACCCGGCCAGTTGGTTTGGCTCAAAATTCGTCAGAAGATCAGTACACTCAATTCCTTCTATGGAAAGAACTTAAACTTGGCAGATATGTTCTATAGGTGTAGTTGAAGAGTTTCCAATAGCTGGTTTGCTCCCAATTTCCCCAGAAATGAGGTTGGAATTTTGTCGAACAGTTTGGACTTGCACAGTGCCTTGGAGCTTAGAAATCAAATTCGACTGAATTGGTTGGTACCCAGCTGAAATTGGATGTATAATCACAATCTCTTGATCGAGAATTTGGTATCGTTGGTTTTCTAATTGGACCCCTGGAACAATTAGCGTATTCATTTGTGACTCGCCTAAAAACTTCAGTTGGTCGTTGATGGAGATTCCGATGGTGGAATTGCCTGATAATTGGTGGGGAGGTGCGTCTTGATGTGGGGAACAATCTCCATGGTTCAGAATTGGAAGATGAAGGCCAGAGTTTGCTTGGGAAATTTTTGAAACTCACTGGCGAGTTTTTTTAACAGTGGTCCCTTCAGAATTTTGGAGATCTGTTCTTGCTGGGGAGTTATTTAGGGATGAGGATTGTTGGAGGTGGTGCGAAATTAAATTCCTCGTCGATTGGTTGTGGTCCAGTGGTTTTCCACCAGTGGATGGCGGCGATGTGGCCATATCGCCATTGGCGCGATACTATAGCTCCGAATTGTCTTGTACGGAGAGGATTTTGTATTGTTTTGGAATAATTCGGGCAATGTCATGATTAATCTCATACTTATGTTATTTCATTGGAAAACACACTATATTATTCTGTCATACAAAGATTAAAGAAATATTTGAAGCACAAATTATATATTTTGCACTATAAAGACTTCATATGGGAAAAACTCAAAATCCGAGATAAATCAAAATTAAAAAATCTGTTTTTATTGGTTTGATTTATTCTTTAAATTTAATAATCTGATATAATTAGCTTAGTTTGATAATTAAAAAATTCGAAATAATCAAACCTATATATACCGCTACTTGCCATTATCAATTCCAGTTGAGTGAAGGAATCACCCAGATTACAATCTTTTTTCAGATAGTAACATTTATATGTATTAAATAACAAGCACAATCAAACCTCTCTATAACCTCATTTATTTCAAATTTTTTTGTTATAACGTAGAGTAGAAATTAGTTCCAAAAGAAACACAACTTTTATAGTAAATAATTGTTATATATCGATGATGTTATAAAAAGGTCTGACTGTGTATAAATTGTACTAAAACGTATTTACAAGTGAGCAAAAGAAAAACTGATCTCCAGTCCAAGCAAAATTCTAGAAATTCAAGGATCCATACAGTATCTTCTGGGAAAGTCTCTACACCAAAAATAGGAAAAGCAAAACACATGCCAGCTTGATCTTCTATGCAGAGTTACTTATTACATTCATCTACCGGTCGTCACTTCACCTGTTCCAATCTATATCAAGGTGCCATTTCTCAACCAGGACTCTTATCAAATACGCAGCCTCTAGAAATGATTGGCTCATATACACAACAGTTCAGTATGGAAAATGCAGCTTTCATAGAATGGCTCACTCTGTTGTGATGTATGATCACCAAGAATGTTGTACCATTTTTTACTACTTTACATCAAGCAGATTGTAACACAAGTTTTTAGTACACTCTATCATGATAATACATGAGTAACCAAACAAACATCTAGAAAATGAAGTAACAATCTTACAAACAGAACCACTAGCAGTTCTCTGGGGTACCAGTGAATGAATCCATGTCTGCCTTGCATCTCTCTCTGAGGCCAGTCAGTGTAACTAAACTACCTTCCTGTAATATCCAAATGAATTGATCATCAGGTTCATAGTTCTGTAAAATTGAGTTGTATATATATATATAAATATTAGGTGCACATCCTCAGGGAGAGATTGGGGGTTGCGTGAGTGGAGAAAGTGTTTATGCAGGGGTTAACATGATGCAACCAAGCATCATTTCCAAATAGACAGTTCGCATGAAGAGCAGAATCAACGTGGCAAGATCATGACCAACTCACTCTAGTTTAACATGGAGCATATTCCATCAGCTGAAACTTGCAGTAATGATAGTTCAAGAAAATAAAAAATCAAGATCGGACAATGAAGGTTGGCAGCTTTGTCAGATTGGCGACAAGCTGTATTCTCTAGTGACCACTTAATCAAGGTTTAGAAGCTTGTTTCCGAATTTAAAGGCAATATCACAACTTCAATCAATTAAGTACTCCATATTTAGATTCCTAAATGTTCGAAAAATCTAAACCTTGATAATAGCACAAATAATAAAATCAATTTCCCCACCTGACATATTGATGTCCAGAGAATATGACTCAAATTGGTTGCTTGTTGAGAAAATAAATCATAAATTCGAGGAGACTGATGAAAGCCACAAACTACTAGCGCTCTAATTTTGCCACACATTTGACCATGGCAATATCTACTTACACAACTTGACTGCCAAAAACACGGCGTATCTAAATTTCTTAACAGTTGATGTTTTTTAGAGGGTAAGATCAGATTGTTTCGGACTACGAATAATTCTCAAATGATTGACTCAGATGACAAAAGAACATAGAATAAGGGGAGCAGTGAACCAGACATCCATTGCAAAGCCGATACTTGTGTGTATTATAAAATTTGGTCTTCATATTACTTCTTTCATTGAATTCTTTATATTTGTAACTGAGAATCTTAAATCAAGGTGGTGACTAGAAGCAAGTGACAGAACATTTAATTGAAAAGGCTTTCTAGTCTATCTCCAGTCAGCAGTTCACAAGTGCAACTACATCGTTAATTATTATTTGACAGAAAAAAAAAAGTAAAGGGAAAAAACAAATTGTCACCAAAACCTCATATGCTAATTGATGTTCTAAGTTCTAACAAATAGTCTCTGGCTATTGGTCCTGAAGAACTCAATTGGAACAGTAAAGAAAATAGAATACTGCTACAACTACATGTAGCAACATGGCTAAATTTGCTACGGTTGCAAGTAGAGATTATCCCTCATTCCTCCCTGGGTCAACAGCAGACTAGGAATATTCTACTTTTCAATTAATGAAATAAAGAGAGACTTACTGCTTCCCTATCTATCAGGGACAATTTATCACAATTTTCAAATTGAAGATTCGACTTAGCTATAAAACATTTGTGTGCACATTTGCCAAGTTTGAAAAATTAGTAAAAAATAACAATCTTATAATCTATGAGCCATGCCTCTGTCAAAAGGACAGTCCTCGGCATGAATGATCCAACTAGAAAGAGAAGACAATGCATGAGACCAACAGCTCAAAGAAAGGGAGCAGTTCAGATTTAGGGGGAAGCCACTAAAGCAATTGCTGTAGCCCCCCCCCCCCCCCCCCCAACCAATTGAAGGCCCCCAAATTTTTTAAGTTTATATGTTATTACAAATTGACAAGAGAGGTTGCTCTGATGGTAAGCAACCCCCACTTTCAACCGAGACGTTGTGAGTTCGAGTCTCCCCAAGAGCAAGGTGGGAAGTTCTTGGAGGGAAGGATGCCGGGGGTCTATTTGGAAACAGTCTCTCTACCCTAGGGTAGGGGTAATGTCTGCGTACACACTACCCTCCCCAGACCCCACTAAGTTGGATTATACTGGGTTGTTGTTGTTGTTGTATATGTTATTACAAATTGCAAATTTTATTAATAAAAGATAATATATTTTATACTTCTTTTAGTGGCATGAGATAGAGATTATTCAGATAACTAACTCGAGTTTTACAATAGATATGCAATATATGAAAATGAACAGTTTGATAATGACCTTGATAATTAAAGAAAGAAGTCTCTTGTAGTATCTTTTAAAGTTGATTATTTCTTATAAAGAGTGGATTAAGCCATTTTTCACTTCAAAATAGACTTGAATTAGTCCAAGAGTATGAAATTATTCTGCCATCCGCTTAGTGGTTCGTACAAAATTGAGATTATTAGATTTATAAGAATTTATAAAAATATTATCTTAACCGTCAATATATGTTCATATAAAAATATTAGCTAATCTTAGTGAGTAGAGTTATCAAATTTTTACAATAGTAGGAATTAGCAAGTACCTGAGTGAATAGGTACCTGAGTGAATAATCAAAATACATACAAGATGGTTTTTATATATATATATATATGACGAAAAAGGACCTAAACTATCCCTATCGCTTGCTAAATGATTTATAAATACCCTCCGTCCATCTATCCGTCCAAAAAGATACACGATTTTAATTCTATTAACAAAAATACCCCGCGACTAATGGAAAATTTGATGGGTCTTTCATTTAATGACGTGGCAATTTTTAACTGGGCCATGTGGCAATCTTTCATCCAGAATCAAATATGGGTCTTATTTTTTCCCATTTACCTAGTCCGACCCATTTACCCATTTTTGTGCTTTGTAGTATTGACAAAAATGGCTTCTACAAAACAAAACGATCTTAGCAAAATTACTGTTCATCAGTGTCCTAAAGAGGAAATCACATCTATTGTTTTTCACTGTTTGTTCCTAAAAGTTCATTTTCTTGTTCTCCATTCGATTTTGGTTCTAAATTTTGTGATATATTCATTATCTAAGTTTGAACTACTGATTTGGAGCTTCAATATTTCGAACAAGCAAGATTGAATTTGAGGCCACAATTGAAACCCATTTGTGCCGAGTTCAACAAAGAAGCTAAATTTCACTAGAAATCTGAAAATTAGGGATTCGCATTCGATTGGATGTCCACAATTCTAGTTGGAAACATCAATTTGAAGCCAAATATGAAGGATTAGAATCAACTTGAGTGATTTTCTAGGGTTTTGAGTTGAAAATTTTCAAATGGCTTCTCGATAAAGAAGACGAATTGGATTCCTTTGATTCCGTGGGCGATTGTTGAAATTGGTTTCTGGGGTTTGTTCGGATTGTTGAAACAAGCTTGTGGTTACATTTTGAGTTCAAGTTGAAGAGGTTTGGGTTGACTTTGGGTTGGCAGCTTGAAGTTGAAATACGACGAACACTTGTCAAACATTTATAAGCTTCAGCTGCTGATGATAGCTTCGGATTGTTTCTGTAGCCTGATTCATTGAACGAGAATTCATTACTACTAAAGCTTGAATCATTGGATTAACCCGAAGAACACCAAGTGCAAATTTTTGTGGACTAGTTCGAAACGATCCAAGCACCTGGTAAATTGAAGAGGAACACCTGTAGAGCTGATTCAAATGGATTTTAGGTTGAAATTTTTCTGGAGTCGATTCTCTCAACAAGACGAAGAACTGCTGCCAATGATTTGCGGCTGAAAATTGCAGCTATGTTCTCCACTTTTTTGAAGTCGTTTGTTGTTGATTTATCGCTACGAACTTCAATTCATCCATATGGCTGAAGATAGGGGTGGGCATAATACCGATCAAATCGAAAAAATCGACCGAACCATGAATTTCGGTGTTTTGGTTTCGGATTGATCGGTTTTTCGGTCGGTTCACGATTTTAAAATTATTAATTTTTGGTTTTTCGGTGCGGTGCACGGTTTATGTAATTAGGTTTTCGGTTAAACTGAAAAACCGAAATTTAGGGGTATTACTATTAAATATTTAGACTCTATCCGTATAAGTTATAACTTATAAGTTATAACAAGTATTGTCCAAGCCCAATTGCCCAAATGTCCAAGCCCACCTCACCGGCTCACCCAATTTAGCATCAAAATCCGCCATAGTGTATTAGTGTCATAACTCATAGACCGGGTCTAGGGTTCCTCAGTTTCTCAGTTCCTCTTCATCTTCATCTTCATCTTCATCGTCAGTTCCTCTTCATCTTCATCGTCAGTTCCTCTGTTAGACCCAATTTAAAATTTTAAGTCTAGGGTTCCTCAGTTCCTCTTCATCAATTCTCAATTTCTCAGTTCTTCTCCACTCTCCAGTCTCCTCTGCGACAAGCGTCTGTGTCTCTATGAGCTGCGAGCCTGCGATGGTTCCTCTACGACTGCAACTGCTGCCTTCTTCCTCAGGTTAGTGCTACCTTCTTCCTCGGTTACAAGTATTTCTGTTTTGAATGATTTGTTCTCTTGTTTGAGTACAAGCAATGACATTTCGGCTAAATCATTCTCTTGTTTTGAATACAAGTATTTTCGGCTACAAGCAGTGACATTTTCAGCTACAATTTCATCTTGTTTTTCTATTTCTGTTGCTCTTTTTTTTGAATGATTTATTCTCTATTTTGTTGATTTATTCTGTTTGGAAAATTTTTAATTAAAGAAGTTTCTCTCTGTGGCTATCTTTAACATTCCGTTGTGTTTTCATTAAAGAAGTACACTCCTTAATTGTGTTTTCATTCGATTTTCTATAGATGGCAAAAGTTGAAAGTAGAGTAAGTGAGGTAGGTTCATCTGAAAGCGAACCTACTTATTCACCTACAAATTCAGTTATTCAAGACCCAAAAAAAAGAAAATCTGTACAAACTAGATCACTTGCTTGGGATCATTTTGAAAAGTTTAAAGATTTTAATGGAGATGATAGAGCAAAGTGTAAATATTGTAGTCGTGATTATAAGGCTAATTCACGATTGAATGGAACAACATCATTGAATACTCATTTAAAGAAGTGTCCAAAAATACCACGAAAAGTTGATAATACTCAAATACAATTGCATTTTCAAACGGATGGGCAAATTAATGGTGGGGTGCTTTGGAAATTTGATCAAGAACTAGTTAGGAGGGCTTTAGTTGAGATGGTAATTGTGGAAGAATTACCTTTTAGCTTTGTTGAAAAGAAAGGCTTTAAGAAGTTTATGAGCATAGCCCAACCTCAATTTAATGTTCCGGATTGTTTCCAAGTTTACATTGAAGAGAGGTTTAAACTAATGAAAAATTTCAGAGATGTAAAACCAAGAATTTGCCTTACCACAGACACATGGACTTCGTTACAAAGAATTAACTATATGTGTTTGACGGGTCATTTTATTGATAGAGATTGGGTGTTGCATAAAAGATTACTAAATTTTTGCCCTATCACTAGTCATAAGGGTGACGAAATGGCAAAGGTTATTGGTAATTGTTTGCTTGAATGGAAACTGGATAAGGCATTCATTGTTGATAATGTTGGAAACACGTTCTCAAGGCCTTATACTAAAACGTGTGTTCTTATGTGTAGGTTTTGATGAATGACAAACAAGCGCAAATTGATATATGACGAAGTTCAAGTACAAGCGCACAATTGGTGGATAACGAGATTCAAGCACAAGACAAAGTTCTATAGTTTAAATGAGTCGTTCTTAATTGTGATCTTGATCCGACAACTTGACTCATGACATGGCTTCTCTCGTAAAACTATTTTTTACAAAATCATGCATATTTAATTTAATGCTAAATGATTTTAAATCATGCATATTTACTTCAGTCAAAATGATTTTTAAACATGCCTCTAAAAACTGGACTAAGATAATCGATTATGTACTTATGATAATCGATTATGTTAAGCCAAGACTGCATGACAATCGATTGTGAACTAATGACAATCGATTGTGTTAAGGCAGCGAGCATCAGGTTTTTCAAACCTGCATGACAATCGATTGTGAACCTTATGACAATCGATTGTGATGAGGCAGTGTCCATCAAAGTTTTTCAAAACTCAGAATAATCGATTATGAAGCTAATGACAATCGATTGTGATGAGGCAGTGTCCATCAAAGTTTTTCAAAACTCAGAATAATCGATTGTGAAGCTAATGACAATCGATTGTGAAGAGACAGTGTCCTTCAGATTTTTCAAAGTCATTGTGAACTTATGACAATCGATTGTGTTGAGGCAGTGACTTCCAGACTTTTTCAAAGTTATTAAATAATCGATTGTGAGTATATAACAATCGATTGTCACGAGGCAATGTCTTAAATGATTTTCAAAATCTGATAAATAATCGATTGTTAACTTTGCACAATCGATTGTGAAGCTGACCGTTGTCGTAATGTTTTCAAATACCGTCAGGTAATCGATTGTTGATTTTGTATAATCGATTGTTGATATTTAAATCTGGAAAAGATTTTTTGAACGTTGCTGAATAATCGGTTGTTGATTTTGTACAATCGATTGTTGAAATTAAAATCTGGAAAGGATTTTTTGAACGTTGCTGAATAATCGATTATTGATTTGGTATAATCGATTGTTTTACGTAAAATCTGGAAATGATTTTTTGAACGTTGCCAATAATCGATTGTTGATCTTGGACAATCAATTGTTAAGCGTAAAATCTGGGATTGATTTTTGGTACGATTGGCAAACAATCGATTGTGGCTTCCTGACAATCGATTGTCACAGAGCAAAATCAGCAACTCTTAATTGGCAATTAGGCAACGGTAATGCCAAGTTTTTCAACTATAAATACAGCTTCATTTAAGTGTTTTAAACACAACAACACACAACAACTGATCATTCTATTGCTATAAGCTTGCATACTATTGTTTATCATTTTATATTTATTCCATAAAGCTTTTGAGAGCCAAAGTCTTGTCCATAGTTGTTGTGATCTTGAGCTTACTTCTTTTACTCATATCTACTCATTAAGTAGTGTTTTGTTTGAGTGTTTAGTGTTTTGTACACTTGTAAGAGAATTGTGATTCTCTTGTTGTAAGGAACTTGTGTTTCCTTGGTTGAAGTCTTGGAGTGTTGTATCTCCGAGCAAAGGTGTTAAGGCTTGTGTCCTTAAGTTGTAAAGGCTTGTTGAGCACCCGTAAGCTTGACAAGTTAGTGGAAAATCTCGAGAGAGTCTCTCGGGGACTGGACTAGCCACGTGTTGCGGTGAACCAGAATACATCGGTGCGTTCTTTCCTTTTTGTTTATTTAACGCACTTAATTATTTCCTGCAAATTTTAATTTCCGCAAGTTTACGCTAAATTTTATTATAACGCTATTCACCCCCCCCCCTCTAGCGTTAAGCGTATTATCTAACAATTGGTATCAAAGCCCAACTCTCTGAAGACTTAACAGTTTGAGAGAAACTTCCATGGCTTCTACTCGTGATTCTTTTGCAGGAATAGAGGAAGGACAGTGCTCCACCCGACCACCACTATTCAACGGTACAAACTATACGTACTGGAAGGAGAGGATGAAAATCTTCGTTCAAGCAAACAACTTTCATCTCTGGAAGGTGACAACAAAGGGAAATCAAATTCCAACCAAAAAGGTTGAAAACGAATGGGTTCCCAAGTCCGAAGAAGAATATGACGCGGATGATATCCGAAAGGTTCAAAATAATGCTAAAGCAATTAATTTATTATATTATGCTGTAAATGCTGATGATTACAGGAAAATATCTTGTTGCACAACGGCAAAGGAAATGTGGGACAAGCTGGAAATTACGTACGAAGGTACGGACCAGGTAAGGGAAGCTAAAATTGATTTCCTAACCCATGCTTATGAATTATTTCACATGAAGGAAGGTGAAAAGGTGGATGAAATGTTCGAACGATTTTCAATAATCGTAAATGACCTACATGCCCTCAAGAAGACATTCACGGATAGAGAACTTGTTCGAAAAATTCTAGAAGTCTCACTCCGGCATGGCGATCAAAGGCCGACGCAATTCAAGAATCCATAGGCGTCTCAAATGTCACAATCGATGCATTAAGAGGTAACCTTAAGACTTATGAATCTACAATACTTAACCCTCTTGTTGATGATCAAAGGAGGCAAAGAATAGCGCTTAAGGCAAGCACAAGCCAACCTCAAGTTGATGAGGACGGAGACAACGAGTTTGGACTCGTTATCAAAAGATTTTAAAAGTTCATGGGAAAGGAGTATGAACGAAAGGGCAAAAAGCAAGGCGAGCAAATAAAGTGCTATGAATGCGGTGAAACCGGGCACATCAAATCAAATTGCCCAAACATCAAAAAGGAGAAGAAACCTTTTAAGAAGCAACGCGCATACATTTCTTGGGGAGGAGACTCCGGAGATGAGTCAAGCGAAGAAGAAGAAGACGAAGCCGCAAACCTTTGTCTTATGGCGCAAGAAGACAAGCAAGATGAGGTATGTCAAATCTCTTCTAAAAACTTCTTTACTCTTGAAGAAATGTGAACTGCTTTTGATGAGCTATATACTGAATTTATTAAAGCTTCAAAAACTGTCAAGAGCATTAAAGAAAATGCTTCTCTAAAACAAAAAGATTTTCAAAAACAGCTTTCTTTGAAAGAAAAGGAGTTAGAAAAACTGGTTTTAGAAAATGAGAAGCTGAAAGAGGAAAACAAGTTTTTCGGAAAAAGAAGCGCCGACAAGCCCGAAAGTTCTATTAAAAATTGCTCTTCTTGCATGCATCTCGAAAATGAGGTAGATAGACTTAAAGGTACCTTAGATAAGTTTAATTCTTCCCACAAAAATTTGAATAAGGTCCTTGTTAATTTGAAATCAACAAAGCATGGCATAGGCTTTAAGAATGAGCCTAAAAAAAAGGTTGACGCCAAACCCCAACCACCTAAGGCTCAACCTAGGATTAATAAAACAAATGCTTATCGTAGAAATAACAATCCTAGAACAAATATGCATGCTAGACCAAGTGTTGAACATTTTAGAAAACCTAGAAATGACTACCCTAGAAATGATACATATTCTAGGCCAAACACTAGAAAGAGTTTTGAACCCCTTAAAACATCTAGACATGACCATTACTCTAGAAACGCTGCTCATTTTAGAACTAATAGTAGGAGAAATGGTTCTCATAAAATGTGCAATAGTCATAATGAAAATAGAGTAATTCATTTTCGTCCATCAAGTTACTATGAACCTAGAAGGATGCATAACCCCAACGTGACTTGTCATTATTGTAGACGCATTGGTCATATTGCCCCTGCATGTTTTACACGACATAGACATATCACTCGATCGCATCATTATGATATGCCTAACCCTCAAGGACCCAAAATGGCATGGGTACCTAAAACGCATTAATTTGTTTTGTAGGTGTGTTTGAAGGGATCAAGTGTACTATGGTACCTTAATAGTGGATGCTCCAAACATATGACGGGAGACGAATCCAAATTCCTTCAACTAGAACACAAAGAAGGAGGAAGTGTGATTTTTGGGGATAACAATAAAGGAAAGATTATTGGCATCGGATCGGTCGGTAAGGATGAAAACTCCTCTATTAAGCATATATTACTTGTTAAAGGTTTAAAGCATAACCTCTTGAGCATAAGTCAATTATGTGACAAGGGAAATCTTGCCTTATTTGATTCGGATGCATGCTTAGTGTTTAGACGTAGTGATTTTAAAATTATCCTTCGTGGTTTTAGAGTGGATAATATTTATATGGTTGATCTTGCTAATTCCTCACCCGAATATGTTGATTGTCTTATGAGCAAAGAGGATGATACTTGGCTATGGCATCGTAGAGTTGCTCATATAAACATGCATCTTTTGAACAAATTGATTTCACAAAACTTAGTTATTGGTCTTCCCAATTTGAAATTTGAAATTTGAAAATGACTCTATTTGTGATTCTTGTCAAAAAGGGAAGCAAACAAAAGCATCTTTCAAATCCAAAAATATTGTTTCAACTTCTAGACCATTGCAATTGCTTCACATGGATTTATTTGGACCATCTCGCATTGAAAGTCTAGGAAGAAATCGTTATGCTTTTGTGATTGTTGATGATTATTCTAGATTTACTTGGACTTTATTTCTTGCCAATAAAAGTGATGCTTTTCAGAATTTTAAATATTTTCTTAAGCGTGTTCAAAACGAGAAGGAAACAACCGTCACTTCAATTAGAAGTGATCATGGGGGAGAGTTTGATCACAATCTCTTTGCGGACTTTGTGACAAACTCAGTATCGAGCATACCTTTTCCGCTCCACGTACACCACAACAAAATGGGGTGGTGGAAAGGAAAAATAGGTGTCTAGAAGAGATGGCTAGAACCATGCTCGAAGAGGCTAAGATTCCCAAACATTTTTGGGCGGATGCCGTGAGTACCGCATGCTACATCTTAAATAGAGTAGTCATAAGGCCTATACTCATGAAAACTCCCTATGAACTCTATAAGGGAAGGAAACCAAATATCTCCCATTTTAGAGTATTCGGTTGTAAATGTTTTATTCATAACAATGGCAAAGATCAATTGGGAAAATTTGATGCTAAGTCTGATGAGGGAATTTTCATTGGTTATTCCTCACGTAGCAAAGCATATAGGGTCTTTAATAAAAGAACCGAAACTGTGGAGGAATCCCCTCATGTTGTATTTGCTGAAAATAATGCTCGCTTGGCGAGAAAGGATACCGGTTTTGATCTTGCAGGTATTTTAGATAGCTTGAAAGACAAAATACAAGAGGAAACGCCTAAAGAAAATCAAGACGAAATTTTGAAATAACCAACGGAGGAAGCGCCACAATTGGAGAATGAAACGAAAATGCCTAACGAGTGGAGGACAATTAAAGATCACCCTCTCGAACAGGTAATTGGCGACGTCGGAGAAAAGGTAAGTACCCGAAACTCCCTAAAGAACACCTTAGGACATACTGCTTTTGTGTCTCAAATTGAACCAACAACCAATCTCCGAAGCAATTGGGGATGAATTTTGGACCTTGGCAATGCAAGAGGAGCTTAACCAATTCAAACGGAATGACGTTTGGGATTTGGTGCCAAGACCCGAAAATCATACCATAATTGGTACAAAATGGGTTTTTCGAAACAAACTAGATGAAAATGGTGTAATCACTAGAAACAAAGCTAGGCTTGTAGCAAAAGGCTATAATCAAGAAGAGGGTATTGACTATGAAGAAACATATGCTCTCGTAGCTAGATTAGAAGCTATTCGTCTATTGCTCGCTTTTGCCTC
Source organism: Nicotiana benthamiana (assembly GCA_034376525.1). Taxonomy (NCBI): domain Eukaryota; kingdom Viridiplantae; phylum Streptophyta; class Magnoliopsida; order Solanales; family Solanaceae; genus Nicotiana; species Nicotiana benthamiana. The sequence continues at coordinate 7,653,654 of CM067324.1, read as the reverse complement.
TTCTGTGAATTTCAATTTATATCAAATGGATGTGAAAAGTGCTTTTCTAAATAGTGTTATACAAGAAGAAGTTTATGTTGAACAACCCCCCGATTTTGAAGATTTTAAATCTCCCGATCATGTTTTCAAACTCAAAAAGGCTCTCTATGGTTTAAAACAAGCTCCCCGAGCTTGGTATGAAAGATTGAGTAAATTTCTATTGGAAAATGATTTCATTAGGGGGAAAGTTGACACCACCCTTTTTGTTAAGCATAAAAACAATGATATTTTATTAGTTCAAATATATGTGGATGATATCATATTTGGTGCTACTAACAATGTCTTATGCAAGGAATTTTCCGATTTAATGACAAGCGAATTTGAGATATCTATGATGGGTGAGTTAACATTCTTTTTGGGATTACAAGTAAAGCAAATGAAAGAAGGTACGTTCATTTGCCAAGCCAAATATTGCAAAGAATTGCTGAAACGATTTGAAATGAACAATGCAAAAGCAATGGCGACTCCCATGAGCACATCCGATCATCTAGACAAAAATGAGAAAGGTAAGGAAGTCGACACTAAGAAGTATCGAGGTATGATCGGCTCTCTTCTCTATCTTACTGCTAGTCGTCCGGACATCATGTTTAGCGTGTGCTTATGCGCCCGTTATCAATCGTGTCCGAAGGAGTCTCACCTTACTGCGATAAAACGAATTTTGAAGTACCTTGTTGGTACTACAAATGTGGGTCTATGGTACCCCAAAGGTTCTTCATGCCAACTCGTTGGCTATTCCGACTCCGATTTTGCTGGATGCAAATTGGACCGCAAGAGCACTAGTGGCACTTGCCATTTGCTCGGTAGCTCTCTCGTTTCTTGGTTTAGCAAGAAACAAGTAAGTGTTGCGTTGTCCACAACCGAGGCTGAATATGTAGCCGCGGGGAGTTGCTGCGCTCAAATCCTATGGATGAAACAACTCTTAGACTATGGCCTAAGTCTTGATCATATCCCTCTTAGATGTGATAATACTAGTGCCATATGCTTGACGAAGAACCCCGTTCTTCATTCGCGAATAAAACACATTGAAATTAGACATTATTTTATAAGAGATCACGTTCTCAAGGGCGATGTCGAAATCGAACTTGTTGAAACCAAAGACCAATTGGCCGACATCTTTACTAAGCCCTTAGAGAAAGAGTCCTTCTTCCGAATTCGTAGTGAACTCGGGATTCTTGACTCCACATTGATCTAAGTCATGCATTGCATCTTTTTATCTTACATGATTTCTAACTTGAGCGTCGGAGACGTCTAATGAATTTTTGCAGGTATCGCCCTAAAGGTAGGGGGAATTATAAAGCATGACGCGCAATAATCAAGTCTTCTTCAGAAAAATCGGTTTCTGTCATCTAATAATCGATTATCTCGTATCAATAATCGATTGTAATGCTATTACTTGAGTTATTGTGCTCTCTTTAAGTAATCACGTTTTTTCTTTCCAATAAATAAACAAGTTTTATTTACATCTTTGGCAATCTTCTTATATTATTTTTGCTAATGGCAAAAGGGGGAAGATAACGGGTATGCACTCTCAATAGTTATAAGCTTAAATTGAGAGGGAATTCATATATTGAGGGGGAACTAATCGCATACTTATTGCATATCTTTACTTGTCTTGAATCGTCATTATAAATTGTTTAAGTTGCATATCCCGCTTAAAGTTTGCCATTATCAAAAAGGGGGAAATTGTTGGAAACACGTTCTTAAGGCCGTATACTAAAATGTGTGTTCTTATGTGTAGGTTTTGATGAATGACAAACAAGCGCAAATTGATATATGACGAAGTTCAAGTACAAGCGCACAATTGGTGGATAACGAGATTCAAGCACAAGACAAAGTTCTATAGTTTAAATGAGTCGTTCTTAATTGTGATCTTGATCCGACAACTTGACTCATGACATGGCTTCTCTCGTAAAACTATTTTTTACAAAATTATGCATATTTAATTTAATGCTAAATGATTTTAAATCATGCATATTTACTTCAGTCAAAATGATTTTTAAACATGCCTCTAAAAACTGGACTAAGATAATCGATTATGTACTTATGATAATCGATTATGTTAAGCCAAGACTCCATGACAATTGATTGTGAACTAATGACAATCGATTGTGTTAAGGCAGTGAGCATCAGGTTTTTCAAACCTGCATGACAATCGATTGTGAACCTTATGACAATCGATTGTGATGAGGCAGTGTCCATCAAAGTTTTTCAAAACTCAGAATAATCGATTGTGAAGCTAATGACAATTGATTGTGATGAGGCAGTGTCCATCAAAGTTTTTCAAAACTCAGAATAATCGATTGTGAAGCTAATGACAATCGATTGTGAAGAGACAGTGTCCTTCAGATTTTTCAAAGTCACAAAATAATCGAATGTGAACTTATGACAATCGATTGTGTTGAGGCAGTGACTTCCAGACTTTTTTAAAGTTATTAAATAATCGATTGTGAGTATATAACAATCGATTGTCACGAGGCAGTGTCTTAAATGATTTTCAAAATCTGATAAATAATCGATTGTTAACTTTGCACAATCGATTGTGAAGCTGACCGTTGTCGTAAAGTTTTCAAATACCGTCAGGTAATCGATTGTTGATTTTGTACAATCGATTGTTGATATTTAAATCTGAAAAAGATTTTTTGAACAATGCTGAATAATCGATTGTTGATTTTGTACAATCGATTGTTGAAATTAAAATCTGGAAAGGATTTTTTGAACGTTGCTGAATAATCGATTATTGATTTGGTATAATCGATTGTTTTACGTAAAATCTGGAAATGATTTTTTGAACGTTGCCAATAATCGATTGTTGATCTTGGACAATCGATTGTTAAGCGTAAAATCTGGGATTGATTTTTGGTACGATTGGCAAACAATCGATTGTGGCTTCCTGACAATCGATTGTCACAGAGCAAAATAGCAACTCTTAATTGGCAATTAGGCAACGGTAATGCCAAGTTTTTCAACTATAAATACAGCTTCATTTCAGTGTTTTAAACACAACAACACACAACAACTGATCATTCTATTGCTATAAGCTTGCATACTATTGTTTATCATTTTATATTTATTCCATAAAGCTTTTGAGCGCCAAAGTCTTGTCCATAGTTGTTGTGATCTTGAACTTACTTCTTTTACTCATATCTACTCATTAAGGAGTGTTTTGTACACTTGTAAGAGAATTGTGATTCTCTTGTTGTAAGGAACTTGTGTTTCCTTGGTTGAAGTCTTGGAGTGTTGTATCTCCGAGCAAAGGTGTTAAGGCTTGTGTCCTTAAGTTGTAAAGGTTTGTTGAGCACCCGTAAGCTTGACAAGTTAGTGGAAAATCTCGAGAGAGTCTCTCGGGGACTGGACTAGCCACGTGTTGTGGTGAACCAGAATACATCGGTACGTTCTTTCCTTTTTGTTTATTTAACGCACTTAATTATTTCCTGCAAATTTTAATTTCCGCAAGTTTACGTTATTATAACGCTATTCACCCCCCCTCTAGCGTTAAGCGTATTATCTAACAGATAATGCTTCTTCAAATGATGTCATGATTAAAGAATTGTCGAAACAGCTAGATATGTGGAAAACTAATCGATGGGTGGCAACCATCTTCAAGTGAGATGCATAGCTCACATACTTAATCTAATTGTGCAAGATGGTTTGAAGGAAATTGATATTTCTGTAAAACGTGTTAGACAAGTTGTTAGGTATATGAGATCATCTCCACAAAGGACCTTATAGTTTAGGAAATGTTGTGCACATCAAGAGGTAGAATGTAGCAAAATATTGTGTTTGGATGTTCTCTCTAGGTGGAATTCCACCTATTTGATATTGGAAACGGTGCAATACTTTGAGAAGGCTTTTGACAAGCTTCATCTTTTTGATGATGGATTTTCTTCTCATCTCTGTACGCATGTTTGTGCGGATGGGAATGTTGCAGGTCCATTTGTATGTGATGATTGGGTGAATGTGAGAAATGTGATAAAGTTTCTTGAAAAATTTCACGAGCTCACTGAAAAAGTTTCAAGCTCACGTTATGTCACTTCTAATTGTCATTTTGAGAATATATGTGAGCTTGATAGCCATTTGAAATCTTATTTAGCTAGTGACAGTGTTTTGGAGAGCGCAAAGCGCAAAAAAGCGACAAGGGCTCGCCTCGCTTCAAAGCGCAAAGCGCAAAGAAGCGCACGCTTTTTTGAAGTGAAGCGCAATTTTTAAAAAACATAATGTAAAATTATGAATAATCAAAAACATCAATTTAAATACTTTAAAGTAGGTACTAGGTACCACCAAATCATCCACAAACCATCCATAAACTATAAGACAAGCAAAATCAAAGCTACTATATGTCTTCTTCTCCTTCAAGATTTTCAAAATCTTGAATTCCTCGATTATCTTCATATTGCTCGTCATCTTCTTCTTCCCCCTCCTCTTCATAATCATTCTCATCTTCATCAATGGATCGACTTGTAGTAACCACACTTTTTCCCTTCCTAATTGAACTTGAACTTGGAGTACAACTCCTTAAACAATAAGGATCCTCCCCAACTCCACTAGCAACCGCAACATCACCCCAAGTTAAATCGGGGTCGCCTTCAAATACTTCTTCATCTTCACAATTTTCGGGGACTCCAGTTAGCCACTCATTAGCGTCATCAATATTGTCCAAAAGAATTGGATCAATTAAATTGCGGTGGTTGTAGCGACGCCTCAATGCTCTATTGTATTTTATAAACACTAGATTATGGAGGCGCTTCATGGTTAGTCGGTTCCTTTTCTTTGTATGAATCTGCAAAAATGATGTGTCAACTAATTAGTAGGAGTTTGGACAATTGAGATATAATTTACTATAACTCAAAATACAAAATAATTCTTTTTATTTCTCACGTGTTCAAAAACACTCCAGTTCCTTTCACAACCGGATGAGCTACAAGTTAAGCTTAGAACTTTGATGACGAAAGTCTGTAACTCCGGAGGCTCTGCACCATATGTGTCCCACCATTCAGCTATAGAAGTCAAAAAAAATATTCAAGAGTTAATAAGTATATAAAATACATCGAAGTTAGAGTAATAAAATGTAGAAACACTTGGTCACCTGGCGACTTCTTTGTTCTTTGTTTAATAGCAAGTCGAAGACTAAAAAGTCCTTCAGCTGCCTTGTAAGTAGCAAGCTGATCTACTATCTTCTCTTACAAATCTTCATCCGGGTTCAACTTGATAACAACCTGATGGAATCTTGTCCACAGTTCTTTAGCCAATGAATTATTCTCTTGCTGCTCATAAAAGAGTGATGGGTTTAGAATAAGTCCAGCCGCATGCAAAGGTCTATGAAGTTGTGCATCCCATCTTGCATCAATGATTTGAAAGACCTTTGCATATTTTTGCTCATCACTGAATGATGCTTGAATAGCCTCCCTGGCCCTATCCATAGCTTCATAGATGTAGCCCATTGATAGTTTTGCCTCCCCATCCACCAAACGGAGTACTCTAACCAATGGACCACCAATTTTAAGAGCATAACGGACATTATTCCAAAAAGAAAAAGAAAGAATAATGCGTGCAACCTCTTTCCCCGCATTTTCCTTAGCAAATTTACTCCTGGTCCAATTCTCTGAAGTGACCATCGTTTGCAATTTCTCTTTTTGACAGTGGAGACTACGCAAAGTCAAGAAAGCAGTGGCGAACCTTGTCTTGGCCGGTTTCACCAAATTTTTTTGATTGGTGAATTTTCTCATCAAATTCAATAACAAGGGTCGCTGAGAAATATAAGAATATACTCTAACACCCTGGCTAAAAACTGTAGAAAAGGGTTTTTCTTTGAAAATGTCCCCGAACATCAAGTTGATACAATGAGCCGCACATGGAGTCCAATACACATGCTTGTACGCTCCTTCAATCATGCCACCCGCTTTCTTGTTTTCACTTGCATTATCAGTTACCACTTGAACAACTTTGCTTGGACCAATCTTTTCAATGGTGTTCTGAAACAAGGTGAACATTTTGATGTGGTCGGTGGATGAGTCGCTAGCATCAATGGACTCAAGAAACAAACTTCCCCGGGGAGAATTCACCAACACATTAATAATCATCTTTCCCGTTTTTGCCGTCCACTTATCCATCATAATGGAGCAGCCATACTTGTTCTTCACAAGTTTATGCTCCTCAACAATTTTGTTTGTCTCCTCCACTTCCTTATTTAGATAAGGACCCCTTATTTCATGGTAAGTTGGACACTTCATTCCAGGTCCGTATTGACCAACAAGCTCAATAAAGTCTCCAAAAGTGTCATAGTTGACACAATTGAAGGGGAGCCCAGCATCATAGACCCATCGTGCAAAAGCACTAACTGCACGGTCCCTTAAAATGTCTCTAGCAACTTTTTGTATATCTTTTCCACCGTCTTTTGCTCCCTTTGCTCCCCGCTTCTTTGAGAAGTAGCAATCCATAGGACTTTTTTAGTCGATGATCCATGGCTTGAGCCATCTCTTCCTCGTTTTGTTGGAAGTGACAATTCTTCATCATCGTCGTCATCATCATCATCAAGATTGTTCACCATTGGTTGATGAACCATTTGACTTTTTATCTCCTTCTTCTTCTCAACAAAATTCTTTATTTCTTCCCTCACATCCGGTGGACATTTGGGACAACTTGTCACGTTTCTATCGCCACCAATTAGATGGTATTTAAAGCGATAAATTCCACCCGTTGTAACCTTGTTGCAAAAGACGCATACAACATTTGTATTCTTCCCGTCAACTTTTTGGCCATATCGCCAAGCCGGGTCTTTCTCTTTCGAACTTTGAGGCATTTAATTATCCCTATTAAGATATAAGTGAAAACAAAATTAATAAACTGCAAATACACTGAAAATACACTGAAATACACTGAAAATACACTGAAATTAAACTGAAATTAATAATAATAATACAATAATTAAATATATATATATATGCTACAGTACCATAAAAAAAATGAAAATAACTGGAGAAAAAACAAATGAAAAATAATAAAGTGAAACAGTCAGAAAAAAAATGAAAAAAAGATGGAAAAAAGGTCGTCAACTCTGTCTTGCGACTCTCGCCGACGGTCGACTCTGTCTCGCGACTCTCTCCGATGGAAGAAGAAGATGAAGAAGAAAGAAAAAAAAAGAAGAAAGGAGAAGAAAAAATACCTGGGTATCTCGTCGGTAGTCGGTGAAGATGGAAACCCTAATTTCCGTCACTGGAGAAGAAGAGGGGTCGTTGGTCGAGCTCTTTTTGTAATTTCCGTCACTGGAAAGTGGAAACCCTAATTTCCAGAACTGGTCGATCTCTGTTTTTAACTGGTCGATCGATTTTTTCAGGTAATCGATCGCTTCGCTCGCTTTGGTCGCTTCGCCTCGCCTCGCTTTTCACTGTTAATCGAGCACTTCTGGTGGTCGCATCGCGTTAGGCAGAAAAATCGACAGGTGGTCGCGTCGAGTCGCTTCGCGCTTTAAGCGACGAAGCGCTCGTTTTTCACAACACTGGCTAGTGATGATACTAATTTGAGTAAGATGGCAGAGAAAATGAAAGAGAAGTTTAAAAAATATTGGGGTGAACCTGAAAAGATGAATAAAATGATTTTCATTGCTTCTGTATTAGACCCTCATAACAAATTTGAGTATGTTGGTTTTGCACTTGAGGAAATGTTTGGGAGGAACCAGGGAAAAAATTAACTGCCGAAGTGGATGCTTATTTGAATTCTTTGTTTGGAGAGTATCAAAAAAAATATCCCAAAGGATGTTGCCTTCAATCATCCCCATCTAAATCTACTTCATTTGATGACACATCTGATTCATCTAATGTGAATGAGAGAACAAATCTGTGAGAATAAAGCAATTATTGAAAAGGCAAAAGGAAGACTCTGGAAGTGTGGGTGCTAAATCATAGTTGGAAAGATATATCGGTGAAGGACAAGAGCCATATTCTGATGATTCTGATTCTTTTAAAATCTTAGATTGGTGAAAAATTAATGCGCCTCGATTTCCTATTCTATCTGAGTTAGCTCGTGATGTATTAGCAATTCCCATTTCAAATGTTGCATCGGAATGTACATTTAGCACAGGTGGCCGCATTCTTGATTCATTTAGGAGTTCATTGACTCCTCGGTTGGTGCAAAGTCTTGTTTGTGTTCAACATTGGTTTAGATATGACGGTACTCCTATTAATGTTGAAGAAGATTTGGAGTTTCTTGAGCAAATTGAACTTGGTAAGATTTTCCGTTTATGAGTGTTTTAGTAAAAAATAGTTTACTTTGCAAGTTTAAATGACATGTTATCAAATTATATTTAGATATGGCAACGAGCGGAAGAGAAACTTGCATTATTGAAAGAGATACTAGCATTGTTGATGCATAGTTAGAACAAGTGATAAGTTTAAGAATTTGCTTGTTTTGTGGTATTCTTTGTTATTTATAATTAAAAATATTTTATAAACTTGTGATATTTTTTTTTGTAGGTTCAACTATGCCTTGCGGTTCTAAAGCTAGATCGTCTATTTGGGAACATTTTGAGTTAGTAGAAGTAAATGAAGAAGCCCGCAAAGCAAAGTGTCTTCATTGTGGACGAGTTTATAATTGTCATTCAAAGTATGTTGGCACTATGTGCTTAGTGAAGCATATTAAGAAGTGTCTCAATCCTCATCCAATGATGTCGTATGTTAGACTTTAAGTATCATTTTCTAAACTTATTTTGTGGCTTATGGATTGTGACTAGTTTGTCACTGCTTTGTTGATTGGTGATGGTATTTCTAGACTTGTTTTGAACTTTGGTAGCTGCTAGATTTGCCATATGTTAAACTGTTTTTGGACAAACTTGCCACTGCTAGTGCTGAGCAGTAGTGGACACAGATGCTGAATGCTTTGATTTGGATCCAACTGGAATTTTTGGGTCTGTTTTGGTAGGATTTGTAAATTCATTAATGGCATGTTGTGCATATGGAGGGCCACCATACAACTTTGAATCAAGCAACAAATGTGGGCAAGGAAATTACACAATATGTGAGGATAGAGCCAAGTACATTAGCTGGGATGGTGCTCATTATACAGTAACAAAAGCAGCTAATGCAGTAACAGAAGCAGCTAATGCAGTTGTATGCAGTTTTGTTTGGCAAAGGAACTATTATTAGTTATCTTTGTAGCAGTGTTAGAGCCTTTGTCAAAGGAACTATTATTAGTTATCTAATCAGTTACGTGAAAATTCAAACGATAATATAAATACTTCCAAATAAACAGTTTTATTTTATTTGGATTTAAGCAATTCAAATCGACTGCTTGGTGTGAAATGAAAATTCAAGTGGACCCAATATGTTATATGGTAAAAAGCTGGTACCTGTATTACTACATGAATGTCTATCATATGTTCTGCTCCATTTGAATCCAACTGGAAATTAAAACAAGTCCATCTTGGAAAATAAAGTTCAAATTTACATCCCTACAACCGTTTAAAACCGAAAATATAAACCGAAAATAACAGAACCGAATTTTGAAAAAACCACACCAAACCGTAAATACTTTGGTTTGATTTGGTTATTAAAATCACAAACCGAAAACCGAATAAACCGAACCGAACTTCTACAAAACCGAGCCGAACCGACCGACGCCCACCCCTAGCTGAAGATGGAAGGTCTAACATTTCCGATATTTTCTTTGATTCTTGGCATGTTCATTTCCCAAATATGGGGTTTATGATTGGAGAAAAAGAAATGGGGAGGTAAGATAAGTGGAATGGGTGTGATAGATGTCATCGGATAAGGTAAATGGGTTGAAATAATATTCACTTTTTATTCCAGTTAAAGATTGCCACATCGACCAGTTAAAAATCGCCACGTCATTAAATGAAAGACTCACAAATTCTGTCGTTAGTTGCGGAGGTATTTTTGTTAATAGAATTAACATCGTGTATTTTTTTGGACGGATAGATGAACGTATTTATAAATTATTTAACAAATGATAGGGGTAGTTCTGGCCCTTTTCCGTATACAAAATAAATTTAAAGCCTCTTATTAGGATTTGACTTTAGGCCATAATATTGTTGAGCCGCCCTTGAAAGGGAGTAAACTTTGATGAAGAAGATCTTATAGCTTAATGATCAACAGATAATATGCATCTGATTCACAACTCTCAGAGACAATATGCAAAAATATTGAATGACCATCTACACCAACTCAGAGAGTGAGCAAAACAGTTAGCAAACTTACTAGCTGGTCAGCTTCGTGTTGAAAAATATGCTCCATGTGTTGAAAGAGTGACTTCCACTGACCCATTAAACTTGATTCAAGATTTGCGGCTTCAATATTTTTTTCCGGACCCTCCTTCCAAATCCCTTTGCCCCTGCAACTTCTGTCAACTAAAATGCTTGCATCTTTCTGGCTCTTCTTTATGGCTAGGTATAATGAAAACAGTAGTTGCATAAAGAAAAGCAGCTGAGAAAGATATTAAGTTTCATCGAGTAATTACTTAATCATAAGTAATATTTTTAGGATGACTCACCACTTATCCGGCCCTTGATATCTTGGTAATGGAGGTCTAACCATATATTGGCAGCTGATCATCAAAGAACAAAGAGAACTAAATCAATACTCCACTAATATTGAACTGAAGTAAGACACGATAGAAGCTCAGAAGAACTAAAATCAAAACCATGGCCTGCAAGATACTTTTACCTTTGGTGCAAAAGCTACAGGAGCAAGCTTTAATGGAGTCAATGCTAGCACTTAAACCTGAATTATCCTCACAAGTCTGTGTTCCTACTACACATGTGTCAAGTTTAACTCTTGACTCCTGTGACTCTGGCAATCTTGCGAAGTCTACTGAGCCTGACTGACTCATGACTAGATTATCAACACCTTGTTCATCGGGATCCATGTCACTTTCGGTACCCTCGCTATCCTCGTTAATTTCACAACTATGGATAGCATCATGGTCTTCAGTTCCGGACAATGCTTGTACCAGTACACCAGTTACCAAACCATCAATATCATTAGTAGCTTCAGAAATTTTCTCTGGAATACTATCCTGATCATTGATAACTTCAATAGCACTCCCACGAGCACTACTATTCTCATTGTTATCTCCGATTGTACTTTTGGAGATAGTAGTAGATGAACCATCGTGCAACAAAATAGGATCCTGGTTATCATTTAGTATGTTTGAAATCCCTGATACAACATCTACCTTTGACGAACTAATTTTGTTACAAGAACGAGGAGCAACACAAACACGTTTAGCTTTATCTCCATCATCAACCAACACAAATTTCCCCCCTAGATTTTCTCTTCCCTTATCTGAAGATTTTAGACTTGGATTACCCCAAATTGAAGAAAATGGCCTTTTGTTTCCAATCTGATTTGTTATATTTCCCAAAATAGGTCGAGCTCCACAGCGCCTCTCCATAGCATTATGTTCATCCATCCTGAAATCACTCATCGAACATGAACACTATCAACACCAAAAACAAAAACAAAACAAAAGGCAATCTTTAGCCCTAAGAACACATAAAATCCAATAACTCAATTCTCAAATTTACCACAGTTCATGGAACTCGAGTACCAGAATAATTAACTATAATACCAGACAAAGAATTGAAAATCAATAATTACATAAATGGATTGATAAGCTTAAAGGCTCACAAGTAAGGGTACAAAGCCCCTTTTTACACATTTACTCAAATAATAACAGAAGTAGCTAGTGTACAGATAAAACATTAAAACCCTAGTGAAATTACGGGCAAATAAGAAAAACTTTTTAAAAAAAAAGGTATAAGAACAATAATAGAAAAAAAATACTAACTTGATTTGGAAATATCATGCGCCTCTTGGATACTGACCTTTAGAAGAGATTTAACACAAAATCTAGAGAGATTTGTAGAACTCAATGTACACTGTTGAGGTATAAGATGGAATCTTGATTTTATTTTAGGGCAACTCCAAAAATAATGGGGGTTTTTTTTTTCTTTTTGGTGCTCAGGAGCTTGCTTTGTGAGCGGGAGTCTTGTGACACTGAGATCTGTTACAATATTGTACCAGAAAATGGTGAAATTAAAGTTTCAGCAATTTTAAGGGGCGGGATATTGGAATTTTGGATAAAAAGATGTCAAGTTTTGACCCCCTTCTTTGTTGAAAACCTATAATTATCGGCGCCACTTTCTTACTTGGAGGGAAAGTATCTGGGCCACGAATTATTAAAGTCCAGGATTACAGTTCGAACGTAGCACACCAAAAGCCCACTATAGATGGCTGGAAACGGCAAGTATTGCACAAGGCGTCCTATTTAGTCGTGCCATTTACCTTGCACTTATTTTTTTTAAGTTTTAATTTGTATTTATTTTTTAAATAATTTTAATCTGTTTTTGTTGATGCTGCTATGAAACTTCAGTTCATGGAAATAATTTCTATAAATATATTTATCATATTATTTAAAAACAAATTACGAATAACTTTCTAAAGTAGGTTTTGAAAAAGATGGTAGTAACTTGTTGGATTCAGCTTTGTACATTATTAATGCATTTTTAACCTATTGTGCTAAATTATTTATCTGGTTTTTTAAGTTACTAATTCTATTTATGATAAACTTTTTATCTATACATAAATCAATTATATGATAGCATAAAACATGCTGAAGTTCACCAAATAGAATAAAAGTTCAGCTAAAATATGATGAAGTTCAGCAAACAGAGAAAAAAACTTGAGCTACTAGAATGCTTAAGTTAAGAAGTTACAAACAAAAGCTTCAGCCAACACTAAGTTTACGTGAAAAACTTCAGCTAAAGCATGCTTAAGTTCAGCAATTGCAAATAAAAACTTCAGCAAATAGAGAACAAAACCTCAGCTACTAGAATGCTTAAGTTCGGCAATTACAAACAAAAATTTCAGCAAATAGAGAACAAAACTTCATCTACTAGAATGCTTAAGTTTATCAATCGCAAACAAAAATTTCAGCGCTTTTGGTTTAGTAATTTTCCCTACTTCAGGCCCGTCTACTAGAATGTTGAAGTTTGTGTGATTACATTTGCTACTTCAGGCCCGTATGCTGAAGATACGCGAAAAAATGGGTACGCTTCAATTTTTTTGCAAAGCGGGTACAAGTTAAAACGTGACCCATAAAACGGGTATACAAGTACACATACAAAATATTGAAAATTAATGGAAAAACAATTTGTAGAAATATGATTGTTTTTTAGATGGTCTTTAACGGTTGACACCACTTTCCTCATGTGAAAAATTTTAAGGTCAAAAATTAAAAGTGTTCTCCATGTGACAAGCGAGAGGCGACAATTGTTAAACTTGAAGTTCTGCCATGGGGCAAGCCATGACAAAAAATTTAAGACAATCTATTTTAAAGGCTATTTAATGTACTTCACTAGTGTTTACCCTTAAAATCGGATAACAATTAAACTCATAAGTAATTTTAAGGATATGTGATTTCAAGGATACGGCCCTTGAGCTAATTTCACTCGAACCAACAGAACAAACTATTGAAAGTATGAACTGAACAACATAGATTGCAAGAGATAAAATGCGATATATTACTTTGATATGGGTGAATGTAAGATAATTACAAATGGCTAAGATCCTCTTTATATAGTAGAGATATCCTATTTAGAGTATAGTTCTAATTACATAAGGAGATCCCATGATTAGCTAAATAACCTTCCTTTATTTGATCTGCTCTGAGATTTCTACCATAATCCTCGACCAGTCACGGATATCTTGCATTTCCGCTATTATGTTATCTTTGGTCTTGCTCGATGTCTATCCCGTTTGATCTCAATCATTATTGGTCTCGATCTAGATAGGTACTTTGAATCCCAAACTCGATACCTTATCCTCGTGTATCGGTTTGATATATTATGGGGCCAATCCTCGATCCATCTCCCTAGTCTTGATTAATCAGTAAAATCGGGTGGGTCCAGTTTTAACTGTATACATATAGCCCCCTCGTATTTTGGAATATAATGACAAGAAACGAATGAGTTTTTGAACCGGACCTTGGTTTACCACAACATAAGCATTGTGAAGCAAGCGGCAGAGGTGACTGAAACGTCCCATCGGTGCAATTCCACAGGCATTTAAGGCGCGTCAGTTGCCGGTTGGTCACTAGAAACTTTGAACCGTCACCGTAAAATCCATAAATAGGTCTTATTTCTACTATTTCAAACTTTACTTTTAATCTCTTCTACTTTAATCTTTAAAACTCTTTGCATTCTTCAAGTTCTTTGTCTGTAAATTTTCAAGTTTCATTGCTAACCTCTTTCTTTTTAAAACACTAAATATCCTAGTCCATGTTCTTCCTCCAAAAATGGCTAAGACCTCTAACATTGTCCCTCGTAAGAAAACCATTTCTTTATCAAAGTCCGACGGCACCAAAGCCATGGCAGAACATCCACTCGCGGACTTTGTTCCGACGAAGTGTGCCACTGTTGTTGATTTCAAGGTGGAGAATACACCCTCGACACCGGGTCGATGTAAACCCATGTCGAGAAACATGTGTACAATTACCAAAAGTCTCCTTTAGAAGGTGAAGAGGAGTGCAACTAGGTAGGCAAGGATGTAGTAGTGCCTAGCCCCGAGGAATCTATCACAACTCACCATGAGTGGTATCTGAGTGTCTACACCTACCCCTTCGCGATAAGTCCCTTATACCCTATCATTTTTGCCTTTTGCAAGAGGTACGATGTCAGTCTGAACCAAATCCACCAGTCGTTTGGAGGATCATGATCCTCCTTTGATTCTTTGTAAGCAAGATTAAGGGGCATCCTTTTAACCTCGATCACCTCATACGCCTCTACGACCCCCGCCTTTATTGTGAAGGAATGATCAAGCTTTATCGACGAGCCACCAAACCCCCATTCTTGAGCATAGACGAAACCCAAAACCGAGGTTGGATGGGCAGTTTTGTCTGTATAAAGACTTCGGATCTAATCCTTATTGAAGATATGTCGTAAAGTGAAACATGAAATGTAAGTTCTATTTTGCCTTTGAATATTTATTTTGCCATTTTACTTCTTGCCTTCCCCTCGTATAAGTTTTTGTGTTGCACCTATGGCTCTTGTGCCAGAAGTGATCCCCAACTTGAGGAAATGGGTCGAGGGAATGGTGTCGCAAAACACTTATTCCGAGCAAGCTTGAATGGAGCTGTCAACAGTTGCGGACCGAAGTGGTGGCAAGCCGGTTCAACTGAACCGGCTTCACCAAAAAATAATATTATGTATATGTATAAATTGGGATTAAACCTGTATAAATTTTGTATAAATATTTATTTTAATCCACTTGACAATTATTATTTTATGACTAAAGTTATATACTTCTAACATTGAACCCACTTACACAAAATCCTGGATCCGCAACTAGTTGTCAAGGGGAAAATGGGAGGCTCGTAACCATGGAAATCTTCTTTCCTTAGAAAGGTTTTCATTCGGGTTTTGTTATTGTGCTTATTCCTTTTTTTCATTTTGTAGGCCTCCGGAAAGAAGTGCCAATGACGCCCCCCTTCTGCTGAAGAAGAGGCATTCCTTTCCCCATCTGCCCCAAAGCAGGGAAAGAGAAGAAAAGGAAGGAGGCTCTGAGTTCTCGGGGCCCAGAAAAGAAAAGGCCGTCCAAGAGGCCTTGTAAACCTAAGGGGAACGTCATCCACATTTCCCTGGAGCCCGTCCAACAGATAATGGACGAGAACGAAGATGAAGACGAATAAGAAGAAAGCTCTGGATCGATGACCTATGTGCAAGCTGGCACCGAAGTTCAAAGAATCATTGGACACGCAGATATCGAAGCTTCTTTGCCCCAGCCTGATGAGCCCGAGTTGGAAAGAGTTAAAGATTCCTTGCCTCGAGGTGGGGAGACCACCAAGGAGGCTATCGAGGCCAGTGCAAAAACCACGCCAGATGCTTCCCGTAATGAAGGCGTAGCCTTAAAAGATTCACTTGGGGAATGGATATTGGAGATTTGTCCTCATTGCATTCGTTCTCTAATACAACAATTAAGGATGCTCAGGCGATAGAGGCTCACCCCTTGAAGAGGTTCACGGAGCAAAACACCTTTTCGGCAGCTATTTTGCTGAAGTAGAATATGTCATCGATCTGGGTAACTTGGACATACCGAGGAAGATCTCGAATGAGGCTTCCTTGAGATATAAACTGACCAACCGATTCTCGTCCCCAGCATCGGCCCCGACCGCAAGTAGTCTCTTTTCATCTCGATCCCGGAAGATACTCAAGTTTTCTCTACCGCCCGTACGGGTGCTAGCTATCTCCGAGGCCTGGTATGATTTGAATAGGTTAAGTTCCAGGGCCATTATCTTTTCATTACTTTGACTTCTAGATATCTCTAACATTTCTTCGTTTCTTGGAGGCTTCGGTGTTGCATCACGAGGCCTTTATTCGAGTCCGAGAGGAACGCAAGGGCGAGGTCCTATGACGTCCAATACTTACAAGCTTCTTAGTGAGAAGCTTCAGGTAGACCTAGTGGAGGCTCGAGATGCACATATAAGATGGCCAAGCAGGTATTTTGAGTTATTCATGATAGTAAGGACAAGTCTCAGATAACAACTAACAATCCCACTATGCATGTTTGACAGAGGCTCAACAGATCAAGGGCCTCCAAGAGCAAATAGATAAAGTGCAAGCCGAAGCTGAACATTTCAAGGTATGTATGGACATTTTAGCTGCACAAAAGGAAATCGTTCAAGTAGAACTGGATTCGGCCAAGTTGAAGCTTCTATATGTAAGAGATAATGCCTCGGATTAGGCGAAGAACGTCGAGGAACTCGAGTCCAATTTAGCCAATTTGGCCAAAGATCTCGAGGTTGCTAAATCTGAAGCGGCCTCGGCCAATACTAAGGCCCGGGCTACATCGGCCCAATACAAAATAGATGCCGAAGCCACCATAGAAGAGGCCAAGGGCATGGTGGATCATTAGAAGTTGCAGGCTCGAAGGGAGGCTTGTCATGCCCCTTTTTTTCTAAAGCGAAATCGAGTTTATGACATTTGGGAGGACAACTCATTCCCTTTTTAGAATTTGGGTTTGAATTGAAGAGTCGCCACCTAATGTTAGGGTGCATTAGGACACCAAGAGGGTTTGATTTAAGTACCCTGAGATTAGGTAAGGGCTTGAAATTATTCTAAGGAGAAGGTGTTAGGCACCCCTCAATACCCACTAGTGTGATTCCCAGCCAGACTATTATTGTGAACTTAGGTGAAAATAACACGTAAACAAATAAAGCTTCAAACAAGAGGAGGGTATTCACATAAGGGTTTACAAACAAATAAAGTTGAAAAAATAACTAAAAGAAAGTTGTTTTTTCTTAAAAGAAGAGTTTGAAATTCTTTAAAAGAGATAAGACACAAAGGAAAGGGGTCCTAGGATAATTAATAATATGGATCACCCCACACAATGCCCGATAATCACTCCTCAATAAGGGGATACACGTGGCATTATCACGCGATCATCATATCCCTATCTACCCTTCCCACCCTGTTAAGGTATTAAAGTGCGGAATGGTGTCGTTTACTTATTGCATGCTATTACCCACCCGATCCTATCAGTCCTGAAGGAATTCAGGACTACAAATCCTAAAGGGAAGGGGTATCGGTTTATTTGTAGTTTCAAAGGCGAAATTCAAAGGCGACGCACAAGAACATGTATAGAAAATTAGGGGAAAGCACATAACAAACAAAAAGGGGCTCACATATACCTCCTTTAAACAAAGAAGCACGTAATTTAGCACGACTTGCACATACTGTTTAGGACCTGATTAAATACTAAACATGAAAGAACTTAAAGGTTAAGGCAGACTGATTTATTACAAAATTTAGATAAGAAGCTCGAGTCAGGCCTGCCCGCTGGTTGTAGTTACTAGAACAGATTCAGTTTATAACTTTTATCCTAAGGTTTGCCTAAGTGTTGGGCAAGTATCCTATAGGCATGGTATTTACTGAATTCAGAAAGCAATGGAATAACAAGGTCTAAATAAACTGAATACATACTGGTTAAAAATGATAGTCAGATTATTAAAAGGAAAGCCAATTTTTAACGAAGGATGTAAGTTCTACAACTAACAGTACCCGTTGTTACTGATTTTAGCTCTATGCGTGAATGAAGCGGCTCGGATTCTATTAGAGTTCCAATAGACATGCTTTCTACGCGTAGTTGATTTTTGAACCTTATAGATATGGTATAAAAATGCAAAAAACTCATTTTAAACCTATGAACATGATATCTAAATGCTAAACTTTGTTTAAGACCTATGAATATGATATCTAGGTGTCGAACTTTGTTTAAGACCTATGAACATGTTGTCTAGGTGCAATTGGATCTGCGAACTTAAACAATCATATATGCTTTATTTCTATATGAATATAGTAGTCCTAGGATCATGATTTCTATATGAATGATGGATGTACACAATTCTGGAGGGACTATAAGCATGATTCTATATGCATCCGCATATGCAGATTTGCAAACACCTATAGGCATGATTTTTATATGCATGCAGATTTCTGAATGACTTATAGGCATGATTTCTATATGAGTTCAGATTTCAGAATGACTTGTAGGCATAATTTCTACGTGGGAGTTGCAGAATTCAGAAAGACTTATAGGCATGATTTCTATATGAGAGTTGCAGAATTCAGAATGACCTATAGGCATCGTATCTATATGCGTATGCAGATTTGAAATACCTATATGCATGGTATCTACCCCTTTTTGCATACATAATCACCCACCCTTTTTACTAACCATTCCCAAGAGTTTATTATTAATTATTACAACCCAGAATAAAGTAAAAATACACCAGAAAAATAAAATTACAACCAAGGAGAGCCTGATTCAGACTTCATGTCTGAACTATGAGGTATACCAACTCCATGAGATCATAATCCAAAAGACTTTCTCCCATTTGAGTCTGTCAAAGTTCCCAAAGAGTCCCAAATGAACTATGGGCAATGCTCACACCTAAATGTGTTATCGGATTGGGACAAGTGCAGTGTGGAAAGGCCATCCCTCAAACGTCCAAGTTCAGTGGGAACTCAAAGGGGCCCAAGGAAAGGCTCACAAGAGGGGAACAGAACTTAAGACTAAGAAAGTGTGCAAGTGCAGAACATGACACCAAGAAGGGAAAAAGAAGAGGGAACTAGTTTCATATAAGCACACATAACGGGGTTTAGGGGAATAGGGAAATTACAAAGAGCATGTTTCTTAAGCAAAGGCAGACTTTAGGCGTGCCCAACAATGGGGAATGCTAGTGCACCTGTAAGCCTACTAGAAACTCACACTATTATAAGCTAGGATCCCAGATGATATGGTTTGATCCATAGACAATAACTTGTAGTATTGCCATGTCTCAAACCATAGCTTAACACGTTGGGGCTGGGATTGTGATTCATAGTAAACATGAAAAAAGAAATCAACATGATAGAATGAGTGTTGAACTATGCATAAGCAGTAAATGGGGAAACAATATCAGTAAACACATTGTTGTGGTGCTGAAACTTAAATCAAGACATACCAGTTTCAAAGAAACACAATAAAGAAAGGCAATAGGTCTTGTAAACATGCCACATTGCAAGCAAATAAGAGAGAATACTATTGCGGGTGAGTGTAGTTTCAAAAAGACTGAGTGAGGGATGTCCTTGTGCTAATGAAACAGTCATGTATTTATAGTGTGAAAAAACAGGCAGAAATAAGGTAAGAAAACAATTAGGGAACTAGGTTATCACTTAAAATCAATCAATACAAAACTTCCTTTAGTTAAGGATTTTAGACTCAAACGGTAAAAACTGCTCAAGGAAAGAAATCAAATAAACATCTTGGGCAAAGTAGGAAATTAGGGGTAAATACATAGGGGTTTTAATTAAGGAAAGTATTTTGAAATACATGGTTAAAACAAATAAGGTAAGGATCCATCGGTATACAGTAAATCAAGGGGGTTAGAGATTTTGTGAGCATTGGTCCACGAATGAACCAAGTTAGAAAAACTGAGGAAAACTTTTGACTAAATAGAGTAACAGATCAGTGAGCAAACATGGAAAGAAAATCAATCAAACTTAATACAAAGGAAGTCTGAAACCAATCACAATTAAAAGCCATTTAGAAGGGAAGTTCAGTACATATAAAGAGTACACAAGTATCAGGCATGCAAGACTAAATTTAGGACAAAGTGAAAGTGTTATGCAATTGCAATATAAGTAAGTAATAGACTATAGGACTATGGTAATTCAACAATAGCATGCAAAAAAAGGGTCAAGTGAAGGCCTTATAGAGATTAGAAAAAGTTAGAATCCTATGAAGAAACAAATTGAAGCAATGATTTTGAAACTTAATGAAGCAGTACATGAAACAACTCTAGGAACTCAAATAGGTCCAAAAGATTAGGGTTTTTGAAATCAAGCAAGTTCAAAGATGAAGCACAAGCAAGTCACACAGCCAATGGTCTCAAAACTCGGATGAACCCCCAAGTTTAGGGTTCTTGCCATTAACCAAGTGCAGAGACTAAAGGGCAAGTGATTAATGAAAAAGATACTAATTGAAACAGGTTCAGAGGTCTCAGAAAGGAATTGAGACCTTTAGCATGCTCTTTTAGTAGTAGGAATTCATGATAAGCATAGTAAAGGAACAACATGCGAAACCAGTAGAAGGACTAGTAGAAGAAACAAATAAGAACATGGTGAATAACTTAACAAGAACACAGTAGAAGAAACATAGTAGAAGAAACTGACAAGAACATAATAGAAGAAATTTAACAAGAACACAGTAGGGAAACATGGTAGAAGAAACACACAAGAGAAAAGAAAATTAGAGAAACATAACTCAAAAACCCTAGATCGGAAAAATAATGGTTTTGAAAGCAATGGTTGAAACGGAAATATCAAAAAAAAAAATTTAAAGTTTAAGGAAAACCTGGATCTAGAACAGATCTAAAGAAATTAGAAGAACCACAAAAGCTAGGGTTTCAGAGGAACCCAAACAGCGAGAAAGACTTGGATCGTTGTTGGTCTAACCAGGAGGAGTCGAGGCCAGGCTCGAAACATGCATGGTTTGCCGGAGCATGGCCGAAGATAGCCATAAAACTTGAATCGAACCAGGAGTGGATGAAGCTTATTTGTATTCAGACCATGAAACCTCAACGAAAAAGTGTGTAGGAACCTTAGAGGGCCGATGGGTGGTGAAACCACCATAGATTCAAGCCAGGAGGTGGCCGAAGAAGGTGAGTGAGACTCATCGGAGTTGAACGGGAGGGGGAAGGTTCTAGAGAGAACTAGAGATAGAGAGATAAAAGAGAGGGTCAGTTGAGTGAGGAATGAGAGGGGTTTAGGGGTGGGGTCATTTGGTTAAAAAAGGTAAGGGTGGATCTAGACCATTGATCAAAATTGATCAACGATCAAGATTTGATCTGGGTTGGGTCGGGTAGACTTAGGATTGGGCCTGGGTCTTGGATTGATTTAATTGGATTGGGGTATTGGGGTTTAATTAAGCTAAATTAGGAAGCCAAAATCTGGCTATAAGTTAAATAACCCCTTTTTTCATTTAATTTTAAAAAATAGTAAATAAATTTCTGGAAATTAATTAAAAGTACTAATATGATTTAGAGTGTATAAATAACAATTTAAAAATATAAGACCCTATATTTATAAACACGAGACGAATATAAAACTAAAATGGCTTATATTGCAATTATGCAATTTTATCCTTAAAATACCAAATAAATTTGTAAACAAATATATAAAAAATATCTTAGCTATTGTTTTCTGTAAACATGAGACACTAATAAGTGAATCACCAAAATAATAATTTTGGGGCTAATTATCAGATTTTTCTTGATAAAATAGGGCAGCAAATTGATTAAAAAATCACTGGAAAATTAGGGAAAAGTAATGCAACATTGGGATATACTTATATATATAAAATAGGCTATTTTGAAGGTATTTTAAATATTTTAAAATATAGGAAAAATGGTATCAATAGCTGTTCCTCTTTCCACGGGAAGGATGAAAGAGTTGTCGGGTAAAGATATGATGATCAATTTTGACCGAATGAAATTGCTTGAAGAGGTTTGGTCGTGCTCTAGTTTCTGAGCTGCCTACATATTCCTCGTCTTGCAAAAATCAAGCCATAAGTAATTCGGGATCCGTCAGCGGAGTATGCCAATGGAGACCTTTCAAGAACGGACGCAATATTCAGGTTGGGATGAATAGTTAAGGTCTAATAGGGCTGCGGGAATTGGAACGGGACAACTCATGTTGAGATAAGTGTTGCTCGCCGGTTTACTTGCAATTAAGCAATACGAGCATATGTTGTGCGTTTAAACATGATGCAAGTTCACGTCGGACCATGAATGCTGTCTTTGGACGGTTAGGACGTCCTCAGACCATGATGTCCTAGGCCATGAAGCATATAATAGAGAAATTGCAGCCTATGAAATGATGCTCTAGGCTATAAGAATAATGCCTCCGAACCATGATGCCCATGAATAATAATATACAAAAGATTAAAAGGGGTCCTTAGTCCATGATATGGTGTTCTAGGGCTATGACAATGGTTCCTCCGAACAATGACGCCCTCGGATAATTTGGCAATCTTTCAGCCCATAAAATGCTATAGGTGTCGATCTTTCAGCCCATGAAATGCAACAGGTGGTGATTTTTCAGCCATATAATATGTAAATAAAGCGGCGATCTTTCATCTATGCAAATGTAAATAAAGTGGAGATCTTTCAGCTATGCAAATGTAAAAATAAAACGGTGATCTTTCAAGCACGTAAGTGTAAATGAAGTGGCGATCTTTCAGCCCATGAGATGCAGTAGGTGGCAATCTTTCAGCTATCGAGAATGTGAATAGGGTAGCGATCTTTCAGCCATGCAGATGTAAATGATGTGGCGATCTTTCAGCCATGCAAGCGTAAATAAAGTGGCGATATTTCAGATGATAAAATGCAATAAATGAAGTGGCGATCTTTCAGCTATACAATATGCAAATGGAGACATTGCTTAGTCTCGTAAGGTTGAATGGTAGCCTTATGCTATGCCAAATACAAGTATAGGTAGAGCTTAACCTCGGAAGGCAGAATGGTAGCCTTATGCAATGAAAAAATGCAAATAGAGGTAGAGCTTAACCTCCGAAGGCAGAATGGTAGCCTTATGCAATGCAAATATGCATGTAGAGGTAGAGCTCAACCTCGGAAAATAGAATGGTAGCCTTATGCAATGCAAAATGCAGGTAGAGGTAGAGCTTAACCTCGAAAGGCAGAATGGTAGCCTTATGCAATACAAAATGCAGGTAGAGGTAGAGCTTAACCTCAGAAGGCAGAATGGTAGCCTTATGCAATGTAAAAATATAGATGGAGGTAGAGCTCAACCTCGTAAGGCAGAATTGTAGCCTTATGCAATGCAAAAAATACAGATGGAGGTAGAGCTTAACTTGAAAGGCAGAATGGTAGCCTTATGCAATGCAAAAATGCAGATGGAGGTAGAGCTTAACCTCAGAAGGTAGAATGGTAGCCTTATGCAATAAGTAAAAAGGACAAATGATAATATAATTTTCTTAGCTGATAGCGGATTGTGATATTACGACTGCTGGGGATACTGTGTCTCCTGGGAACACTATGTGCGGATAGCAGTTGTGAGTAAGTGCTACGGTTCTGAGAGTTATATTCCTGAACAACGCTTGTCTCGTGAGCATATTTGATGATTCTGCCACTCGAGTGCATGTATCCAAAGAAAGATCGTGAGTTTTGTAGGGGGGAGGTTAGTTCATATCCCCACTACCTCTGCTTAATCTGCTTGATTTTGTTCTGGGATACTATACATATCGTGAGGGTAACCAAGCAATTTTGGTAACAAGTATGCATGATTTAGTAAAAAATAACATGAATACATAGCCGAGAATAGTTTTCTTTGAATGAACCGACGACTGCGACGTGGTTCAAGACATTGTGACCTTTCTTGCTATGGAATTTTCAGGGCCCTACTCAAAATTCTGCCCCAGTTTACTGGGTTGATGCTTCCGACTGTTGCTTGCGGTAATTGGCTGAAATCACTTCGGAATTTTGAGGGTCCTCCTCAAAATTCTGCCCTAGTTTCCAATTAGGGGGGAAATTAAAATTTTACTGACTTGTGATCGAACCCATAGGGCTGCCACATATCCCTCTTAAACGGGAATCATGTCAGGCGTAGTTTTATTGTATCATATATAAAAGCATAAAGATTTTACATAGTATCGCTTGACTATGTCTAAATTGATCGATTTTGGCCAAACTTCTCCGTCCATTTCTGCAAGTATGAGAGCTTCTCCTATTAGAACCCTATAATCCATGTATGGAGCTTGCTTATTAGGAGAGAATTTCCCTTTGGCTTTATCTTGATGTGGGAAAATTTTCTTTAACACTAGCTTCCCTGGTGCGAACTGTCTTAGCTTGACTCTCTTGTTGAAGGATTTGGCCATTCTGCTCTGATAAAGTTGGTCGCGGAAAACCGCGATCATTCTTTTAACATCTATAAGAGCTAGCTTCTCGTAGCGACTTTTCACCCATTCTACGTTGTCGAGCTCAGCTTCCTGTATGATTCTTAAGGAAGAAATTTCCACTTCGGTGGGGATGAAGACTTCTGTACCATAAACCAGCATATAAGGGGTTGCTCCAGTTGATGTGTGGACCGTGGTGATGTACCCTAGTAAGGAAAATGATAGATTCTCGTGCCAGTGCTTATGCTTCTCTATCATTTTCCTTAATATCTTCTTGATGTTCTTATTGGCGGCCTCTACGGATCCATTTATTTGAGGTCCATAGGCTGTAGAATTTTTGTGTTTGATCTTGAAGGTTTTACACATAACTTTCATCAAGTCACTATTGAGGTTGGAGCCATTATCAGTGATGATTGACTCTGGAATTCTTAATCGGCAAACAATGCAGTCGTGGACAAAGTTTGCCACGACCTTCTTAGTTACTGCTATGTAAGCCGCTTCTTCGACCCATTTGGTGAAAATAGTCGATTGCTACTAGTATAAATCTATGCCCGTTGGATGCGGCAGGCTCGATTGGTCCAATAACATCCATTCCCAGGCGGCGAACAACCGTGGTGAGCTTGTTGGAGTAAGCTCATTTGGGAGTACCTTGATTATGTCTGCATGTATCTGGCAACGATGGCATTTTCGGACATACTAGATGCAGTCCGTTTCCATTGTCATCCAGAATAACCAGTCCGGAGTATCTTCTTGGCTAAGACAAAGCTGTTCATATGTGGACTGCAGGTGCTAGCGTGGATTTCTTCTAGTAGTTTAGATGATTCCTTCGCATTGACACACCTTAGAAATCCCAAATCAGGAGTCCTCCGATATGGGATTCCTCCGATGTGAAAGAAATTGTTGGACAACCTCTAGAGGGTGCATTTCTGAGTAAGATTTGCGAGCTCTGGGTATTCTCCTTTCGCCAAGTATTCCTTGATATCACGAAACCAAGGCTTTCCATCTGCTTCTTCTTCAACATGAGCACAGTAGGCTGGCTGGTCATGAATCTTCACCACAATGGGATCAATGAAGTTCTTGTTTAGATGTTTTATCACGGGTAATAGGGTAGCCAATGCATCAGCGAACTCATTCTGGACTCTGGAAACATGCTGGAGTTCTGTCTTTATGAACCTCTTTCTCAATTCTTGTACACAGTGCAGATACAAGAGTATCTTGGAGTTTTTGGTCGACCATTCTTTTTGGACCTGATGTATAAGCAAGTCTGAATCCCCAATTACTAGCAAATCTTGAATGTTCATGTCAATGGCCATCTTAAGCCCTAAGATGCAGGCCTCATACTTGGCCATGTTGTTGGTGCAAGGAAACCTGAGTTTGGTAGACACCGGATAGTGCTGACCGGTTTCTGATACTAGGACTGCTCCTATGCTAACTCCTTTGAAATTTGCTGCTCCATCGAAAAATATTCTCCAGCCATCATAGGATTCTGCAATATCTTCTCCTATGAATGACGCGTCTTCGTTAGGAAATACATTTTTATGACTCAACCCTTCAGGTGGCAACTCATCTTCATGAAAAGTGATCTTGTGACTTTTCAATAACTTCCCTACCATGTTTTCCATTTCTCATCCGGTTATGTTGCTTAGTACATATGCCTCATTCAACACCATTAACAAGGCTTTCTTGTGTGCATCCGAATTTTGCAGCAAAGCCAAGATAGAAATTTGTGATGGTGTTTTGTTCAGCTGATCAATGATCGAGTACTCCTTGGCTTGTATCTTTCCCTAGAGATAATCGGACCTGCTTTTAGTGATGGTTGGCCGTCCAGAGGCCTGCTTGCTTGACTTAGCCAGGTGTCCCGGGGTATAGACTCTACCAGTTCTTGTCATACCTTGTGCGGCAATAGTTT
The DNA here is from genome assembly GCA_034376525.1 of Nicotiana benthamiana. Lineage (NCBI taxonomy): Eukaryota > Viridiplantae > Streptophyta > Magnoliopsida > Solanales > Solanaceae > Nicotiana > Nicotiana benthamiana. The sequence goes on along the minus strand of CM067324.1, from coordinate 7,627,248 downwards.
CCTCGAACCTACCCTTGTCTTTCCTCCTTGCCTTGGCGGTATAGTCCCATGGTATGGCCTTTGTGTGGAATGGTGTTATGACAGGCATTGCTATTGGAATTGGCGTGGCTACCTTTACTCCGAATGGAGCATGCGCCTTGGCGGTAAAATTGCAACTTCGAAGGGTGTAGGTGCACTTGCTGGTGACATAAATTCGACCTCAATCGACCACTGGCGTCTTTGTAGAGGATGGTGCTTCAAACTCAAGTGGCATAGATATTTTTACCTTGGTGTTCCCAAAGGGCTGAATCTGGACTATAATCAGATTAAGGGTGACTACCGGCTTCTTTGGATCATCACCTTTTGTGATCAAACCGATCGATACCTTGGGGTCCCAATCATCCTCTATTTCAATCATGTGAATGCCTCCACCCTTGTGGTCTAGTAGAGGGTTATTGCGGACATTTGGAGCAGGTTCCTTGGCCACAATAATCTTGTTATCAATCAAAGTTTGGATTTTATCCTTTAGAGAGCAACATTCCTCAATGGTATGTCCTTTCATGCTGGATTGGTATGCACAAGATTTATTCGGATTGGCCTATTGTGAAGGGTTTTCAGGGGTTAGAGTAGGGATAAGGGTGACATAACAAGAAACTTTTATCCTTTCATACAGTTGGTCAATGGGTTCAGCGATAGCGGTATACTCTTTAGGAGGTCTGCGGTCAAAATTTGGTTGAGGTCTAGGAAAGTTTTAGCGTGCGGGAGGTGATTGATAGTGGGATGGTTGAGCATTGTAAAATTGGTAGACATATGCAAGTTGGGAGTATTTGGGTGAAGTGGGTTGATATATGGGAGGTGCTTGTGATTGATAAGTTGGTGGTAGATTTTGGTAGGATGGTGAGGGTGCTTGGTAGTTTGGGGTAGGCTGATATGTGAGTGGAGGCATTGGACATGTTTGGTATTTGATAGGGGAGTTGGTCCTCTGTGCAACCATTACGGCACCCACATCCCTTTTCTTAGACGTACCACCTGACTGTAAGGCCTTATTAGTAGCTTGAAAAGCTTTAAAGTTTGTAGCCATACCACTTTTGATGCCTTCTTCGATCCTTTCACCTAGCTTGATGATGCTAGAGAATTTATGGCTTTCAATCAGCATCAGCCTTTCATAGTATTGCGGGTCCTAAGCTCGAACAATTTTTTTTTTTCATATGTTCCTCCTCTAAAGCAGGTCTGACCTTAGAAGCTTCTGATCTCCATCGAGTAGCATACTCGTGGAATGTTTCCGTGGGCTTCTTCTTTAGGTTCTGAATGTAGAACATATCCGGTGCATATTTTGTATTGAACTTGAATCTGTCCAAAATTCAGATGCCATACTCACCCATTTCGACCATTTCTTAGAGTTTTGGCTAATGTACCAAGACAGAGCATCTCTTTTCAGACTCTTGATGAAAAGCTTCATGCAGATTCTCTCGTCATTCCCTACTGCGACCATCTTGTTGTAGTACATTCTCAAATGAACTCTTGGATCCTCAGTACCATCAAACATATCAAACTTGGGAAGTTTTGTACCCCTCGGGCAGTTCGACATCCGGTTGTATGCATATATCTTTATAGTTTAAACCATCGATTCCCTTGCTTCCTTCCATGGCCTGAATTCGGCTAGTCAATTTCTTGAGTTCTTCTGCCAGACTCTTAATGAGCGAGTCTTTATCATCAGACTCGTGTGGAGTATGGTATGGTCTCCACATAGATGGGGGTGTTGCGGAAGTGGACATTTGTGGGGTTCAAAGGTTCAGGGATGAGCAGTGGAGTGTTGTTGGAAGTGTGGAAAGTATTCAGTGGTGGTGAGGAGCGGTATGGTTTTGCCGCTTTGGGATATTTTGTGGAGGTGCGGGGTTCTAAGCATTTGGGAAGTTGACGTCTGGAGTAGTGAGGAAAATGACAAATTCACCAGATTCCAAACCTGGTCAAGTTCTTCTTAGAATTTCAGCAGCTTTTGTTCCAATTGGGATGCATTTTCTTTGGGAACCTGAATACCATGAGAGTGAGTGCTTTCTACCCGTTCAATTGAACTTTCCCTTTTGGCATTGTTTAGATCCTCCATCTTCCCCCTGTTCCTGTTTTTTATTAGACTAAAGGGGGAGTGGGTGGAGGGCCTCTTGATCTCGTAAGATAAGATAATGATGCAAGAGTGCATGAACTAACCTTCGGGAGGGGAATAAAACAAAAAGTAAAAAAACAAAAGGTAACAAGTTAGTGCGGATTATAAGAAAATGTTGTCATGTTTAAACATTTAGTGCAAGAATGTAAATCGTGTCCTAATTTTGGGGGACCACTTTGTGCCCGAGGTAGGCCTCGCGACAAATAGATTTGGAGAACTTAGAATGCTAAATGCCTTATTTTATTGATAAAAAAGTGGACGAGTCCCTAAACGACACTAAATAACAAGAAAAAAAAATCACTAGTGGCCGTTGGCCTTATTACATTTCTTAAAGCAAAAAGAGAACTTCTATTTATTTGGTCCCAGAAGGACCTTCCCCAGACTCAGCATATTTGGCTACATCGAACAGCTTCACCAACTCGCGAAGTCTCAGCAACAGGTAGGCTCTGGCCAGGTGTCCGCCCTTGTTTCTTTCAACATTCTGGCAATCCTCAATCCTTTTGAGAAATTTCCTTTGCAGCTCCACTAAACGCTGCTCCAAGTGTCCCAGTCGCTTGTTGGCACTGACAGCCATGTCTTTCCACTCTTCAATCAGCTTTTGGTTGGCTTCAAAATCTCACGCTGCTCACTTTCAGATTCCCGAATCCTCTTGCGTAGTTGATTATATTTGACCTACACCTCGACCCTTTCATCTATGATCCTGTGGCCTCGAACAAACCTAGACTTATCCAGACCGTTATGATTATCCTCCAGCTAGCTTGGACAGTATGGAGTACAACCAGCATGATATCTGTCTGGCTTGATGATATCCCTTCCCATGACGATTTTGCAGTGCCACATATGCTGAGCTTGGCACTTGTAAGGAATATCATCATCCTGAAATTTGGCCCGGAAGTGATTCATCTTGTCGACCCTTAGTATAATATGCTTCCTACCAGCCTGTTTCATAACTCAGAGAGGGACGTAATGGTAGGTTTCTCTAAAATCGATCAGTATCAGAAACGGTGCATCCCTGGGTCGGGTGATGAATTCCTCAGTAGGGAACAACTCGAACATCCATTGTACTTGATCCTCCGATAGATTTCAAACAACTCTAACCACCCCTTGGCGTCTTCTGGCTGAATATGTACTTTATTCAGCTTGGATGATGGAAGGCTATATGATCATCATAATCCCTTCGCCGAATCTCTTGCCGACATTCACCCTTTTGGAGATGCTCCATTAGCCAGAGCTAGAGTAGCAAGTTGCAGCCCTCGAAGTGTTTGGCTCCTTGTTGACACTTCTCCAAAGCTCGGTATATTTCTAAAATGATCATGGGCACAATACTGAATGGTTTCCCTCCAACTAGCTCCATTAAAGTTTTGGTTACCATAGCTAGTCTAGTGTGAATCCTTACCTTCTTCATCAGAAACACTATCATCCCTAGGAAGCAAAACATGAAGACAAAGACCCTTTGGTGAATATGCCCTAATGATGTGAGGGCGAACTTGTCAGGATAAGTACGGTAAGATTAGTTGTGACCGTACCTCTCATACAAATAGTCAAAGGGAATATACAACTCTTTCAAGCATGTCAAGTCTGGATTCTTCTTTAGATCCATCACTTTGAGGAAACCTCTACCTTTGTGATTTTTCGGCATTAACAAACCCGGGGTCTCCCATGGTATACCAGCCAATCCTCCTATTTCCTCTAGCAGGGGTGTCATCTCAATTTCCCCGAAGCAGAACACAGACCTATCACAATCCCAGAACAGAGTAGCAGCTTCTATGATCTTGTTGTTTGGTGGATTTCTAGGAGGGAAGGAAGATTTCCTAAGTATTTCCGGACAAGAGTTTAATCACTGGAATGAAGATCCTCCCACTAGCTTAGAAATTTTGGGTGGATGTTGGTGACCATGCCGAATCTGGGGACTTTGTGCCTCACATTTCTGCAAGATAAAAAGGGTTAAGCCCTTACCCCCACTGGACTAGACTGTTAAATATCAATAATTGGCACAAAACACTTAGTTCTCCAAATAAATGCACTGAACATGGTAGTGTCCGCTTGGGTTTTGGGGGAACCCAGTAGATTTTGGACAAGGCTATCTTAAAGAGTTATTATGCAATAAACATAACTGACTCGGCTAAGTTTGACCATGATTCATGCACAATTAAACAGCGTAAGGTTTCTATGGGGTTTTAGACTGGTACCTTGAGCAGACAACTCAAGGGGGAAAGGCACGAAACCGTTGACTACACTGTTGATTGACTGGTTTTACCGCAAAATATGACTTTTCTAGATTTAGGGGTGATAATATCAGAAGAGCACAAGCACTCATTATAAGCATTGCTATGGGATGTATTTGGCACAAGTGGAATATGATGTTGAAAGCATGCTTATGCAATAATTAGAGCAGGCTGTCATGTATTTGCATGTTATGAATGCAGTAAATACAACAATTCTTCATAATTTAGAACAGTAATGAAGGAAAGTGGTAAAGGAAAGAAATAAAGGAAAGAAACAAATAGACAAGTCAGTTTTGCAGTTGAGAAGGAATGAAATGCTAAAAGGTATTTAATCAAATAAAGACATATAAAGAAATGTAAAGTCACAGTAATAGTCTGAAATGGTAAAAACCTAAAAGAAATCCCCAGCAGAGTCGCCATGCTGTCGCGTCCCTTTTTTTAAAATGAAATCGGGTTTATGACATTTGGGAGGACAACTCATTCCCTTTTGGGAATTTGGGTTTGAATTGAAGAGTCGCCACCTAATGATTAGGGTGCATTAGGACACTAATAGGGTTTGATTTGAGTAACCAGAGATTGGGTAAGGGCTTGAAACTATTCCAAGGGAAAGATGTTAGGCACCCCTCAGAATCCTCTAGTGTGGTATCCGACAAGACTATTATTGTGAACTTTGGTGCAAATAACATGTAAACAAATAAAGCTTCAAATAAGAGGGGAGAGGAGGGGGGTTCACATAACGGTTTACAAACAAATAAAGTTGAAAAAATTAAAAGAAAGATGATTTTTCTTAAAAGAAGAGTTTGAAATTCTTTAAAGGATAGGGATAAGAAACAGAGGAAAGGGGGTCCTAGGAGTATTAATAATATGGATCACCCCGCACAATGCCCGATAATCACTCCTCAATGAGGGGATATGCGTGGCATTATCGCGTGGTCATCATATCTATTTCTACCCTTCCCACCTTGTTAAGGTATTAAAGCGTGGAATGGTCTCGTTTACGTGTTTCATTCTATTACCACCCCGATCCTATCAGTCCCAGAGGCATTTAAGACTACTAATCCTAAAGGGAAATGGTATCGGCTTATTTGTAGTTTCAAAGGCAAAATTCTCAGGTAACACGCAAGAACTTAGGAAATGTAAACCTAGGACATGGTTTCTACCCATTGATGCCGGTAACATATATAACTGCCCTCCCCTTTTCATAGCCAACCCCAGTACTTGTTTACAACAGATTATTACTGACCAACACTGAATGAATTGCATAAAAAGAAAAAAAAGTTACACTATAGAGAGCCTAAAGAAAGGCCTAGATTTCCAACACCTGATTAAGACTTACTCTTTGAGTTATGTAATAAGTCACCTCAAATGCCAAGATTGTTTCATAGCCTTTCTCATATCTGGGTGTGTCAGAGTTCCCTAAGGACCTCAAGGGATCCCGGGCAGTGCTCGCACCCAGATTTCATAGCCAAGACAGTGTAAGTGCAATGTGGAAAGGCCAGCTTTCATATGTCAAAGTTCATAGGGAACTCAAGAGTCCCATGGCAAGGCTCACACAAAATGGGGCAAAACTTAGTGGTCTAAGAGTAGAGTGAGAGTACTTGTCATAGCGTTGAAAAGATTTGAGTAGGAAAATAGTTTGAAAGGCTTGTTTGAAACAATTTTGCCAAAAAAAAAACATCTGGGGGAGTTTTTCAATTGGACAATTTTGGAAAGAGAGTAGAGTAACAAGCAATAGTCCAAACACAACACCTAAAACGTGTTCACACATAACCAAGGAACATAGGACCAGGGCTGGTTCAACAACCACAAACAGAGGTGGTAGAAATTGGGGACACATAAGTAAACACATAGTTGATAGAGTGCTTAAGTATAGAATCAGCAATATGCCGATGAGTTAGAGAACATAGAATTAACTCAAAATCATGTAACTTAACGATAGCCAACTATTTGCACGGAGAGGTTCATGCTAGAAATCAGAGAAACACAAGTAAAGAAGGGCCACATTGGGGTATATTAGAAGGGGGAATAACATTTTATAAATATGATGAGTCTAAGGGAGGGGAGACATTCAGAAGCATGCTGATGAAGTGATGAAGTAAACATATCAATGACAAGTTGAATCAACAGAACCATGAGGGAAAAGTACAAGAAACAAGATGAAATGGAGCAGTAAAAGAAACACATTGTTTTAACACTTGAATTGAAATCAGAACATAATAGTAAAGAAGTAAACACAAAGGGAAGGGGACAATAGATTAGAGTAATCAGCCTTGGCTTGCATTTGGCTGACTTAGAACTGTGAGCACGTGATTTTTCCCTACATGAAAATAACTCCTAAAAATAGACCAAAATAATTTATTATTAATTTTAGGAATTTTTCTTTATTTAGTTGCATTTCATACATTTTTAATTTTTTTTGGTATAATTTCATTGATGTTAAATTTCATTGATGACAAAAGGATGTACAATGTAAAGTTCTATAGTAGTAGCATGGACTAGCTACTACTCATTTACAAACAATCACTAATATAATACAACTATTAAAACAGAAGTTATCTTAGTATAGGGGCTGCTAGACTATAGCTAAGGAAAACAGTTAAGTTGCCGCAAACCATCTTGCCAACGTTTACAGTTTCTGCCGCGTATATGAACAAGTAGAGCAACTTCTCTGCAAAACTAGTCTTCCACAAATGCTTTCCCATCAAACCGAATGCAATTCCTTTCCCTCCAAATAAGGGCAACAGTAGTTACAAAGACAGAAGCAATGATAGTTTTGTGCCACATTTTGCTCATACCTTTGCTGCAAATCCATTGGAGTTCAGCTTCCTAATTACCAACTGTTCTATTGTGTCCCAGCCAGCAGCATAGTCTGGTCCATAGTCGATTAGTGATTGGGCATTCAAAGAACAAGTGCTCAAACTCTTCAACATGCTGATTACAGAAATACACAGTTTGCAGGTACTTGTATTCCAAACTTCTGTAATCTGTCAATAGTATGCAGTCTTTGTTGAGCAGCTAGCCATACAGTGAACTTGTGTCGAGGTTGAACATTAGTAGTCAGCATCATATTCTTCCACTCTACCTTATTGTAACTGGGAAGCATTGCAAAGTAGAGTTTCTGGATTTGGAATTTATCCAGCCTGCACACTCCTTTCAACCTGCTAAAAAGATCCCCTTGTAGCTGCTGATTCTCCATTACAGCAGTTCTGCAGTCCTGAATCTTCCTAACAACCCAAGAAGCTGCCTTAGGCAAGGGCATAGATACAATGTCACACTGTTTGATGTAATAACAGTGCAGCCATTTGATCCAAAGGCAGTCTTTTTTCCTGGCCAAGTCCCAAAGGAGCTTAGTAATAGCTGCCTTATTCCACACAATCATATCTATAATGTTGAGTCCCCCAGCAGAAAGTGGTTTGCATACCCTTTCCCAGGCAACCAGAGCCCTTTTAGACACAGTAGCACTTCCAGTCCACAGAAAAGACCTGCAGATTGCTTCAATGGTTTTCAATACTTTCTTTGGCAGTATGAACACTTGTGCCCAGTAAGTCTGAATACCAAAAATAACAGCTTTAATCAATTGACATCTTCCAGCATAAGAAAGCAACTTGGCTGACCAGCAAGTGATTTTATCAGTAACCTTCTCAATCAGTGGCAAATAATGATGGATAGCAAGTTTTTTAAAGTTTAAAGGTATCCCTAAATACTTGAAAGGAATCTGACCCTCAATGAACCCCAGAGTCTCTATTATTTCTTCTCTGGTAGTCTGTTGTACACCAGCCAAATAAACAGCACTGTTACTAATGTTAGCTTGTAATCCAGAAGCTTAAGAGAACTTAAGGAAAGCCTCTTGTAGGATCTGGATAGAAATAATATCAGCTCGAAAGAACATAAGAAGATCATCAACAAAATAGACATGGGCACAGTTTAGTTTCCTGCATTTGGGGTGAAAGTTGAAATCCCCATTTCTGTGCAACTGACCCAATATCCTATTCAGGTACTCCAGGGCCAGAACAAACAAATAAGGTGACATAGGATCACCCTGTCTAATACCTCTCTTAGAAATGAAAGGCTTAGTGAGATCACCATTGAGCACTAAGGAGTAGGAAGCAGAAGTAACACAAGCCATTATCCAGTTAATAAACTTTGCAGGGAAGCCAAGATCAATAAGAATCTGTTTAAGGAAGCCCCATTCAATGGTGTCTTAGGCCTTCCTCAAATCCACCTTCAAGACACATCTGGGGAAGACTCCTTTTCTTGAATAACCCTTGAAGATATCATGACTAAGCAAAATATTATCAACAATGCTTCTCCCGTCAATAAAAGCTGACTGGGCTTGTCCAACCAAACCACCAATAACAGTTTTCATTCTCCTTGTAATAACTTTGGAAATGATTTTATAGACAGTGGTACAGCAGGCAATAGGTCTATAATCTCTAACAGTTGTAGGAGATCTAACCTTAGGCACAAGGGCAATAGCAGTAGTATTGATCATGTGAGGCAGTTTGCAAGTAGAGAAGAAGTCCTTTGTACCAGCAAGTACATCTTCCTTTACTATCTCCCAGTTACTAGTAAAGAACTCCACAGGAAACCCATCCACTCTTGGTGCTTTGTTCTTAGGCATCTCCTTTAAAGCTTCTGTAATTTCTTCCAATGTTACCTCTTGAATAAGGATCTTTTGCTGTGATAAAGTTAGACATTGTCCTTCTTTAATAACAACAATATTGACACAAGGCAGTTCTTCAGCACATTCCCCCTTCAATGATTTGAACACCTTGATAAATTCCTGTTGCATAGCTAAGGAATCTGTTAGTTTCATACCTGAGTAAGCGTATATAGCAGTAATATTATTCTGGCATGTTCTGATCTTCCACTGAGCATGAAAGTACTTTGTATTAGCATCTCCATAGTCAATCCATCAAGCCTTGGATTTATGTCTCATAATTTATTCCTCCACCTTGCTCCATTTCTCAATTTCATTTAGTGCTGCTTTTTCATCAGTAAACAAATTCTGTGAAAGTGAACTGTGCTGCAGCTGATTCTGTATAATATCTAGTGTCTCCCTAGCCTGAATAAGTTTTTGTATGAAGACATCTGGATGTTTATCCCCTTTAAGTGCTGCTTCAAGTTCTTCAATTTAGTCCATAGCTGCTGCATAAGCGATCCTTCACATTTCTGTTCCCAAACCTGCTGTAGAATAGTAAGAAACTGGGGGTCCTCCATAATTGCAATATAGAATCTGAAAGGTTTAGGATGCAGAAGTTTTTGACTCCCAAATTTGATGAGAATAGGAGAATAATCAGAAACTGAGGGGTTCATGAAGTCCGCTTCAAGGTGCCCATACTGCTGAATCCACTGGAAATTACCCAAGGCCCAATCAATCTTGCTATAGACTCTAGTGGTATTACCCTACTTATTTTTCCAAGTGTAATGCCACCCTTTGGCTCTAAGGGGGGGGGGGGGGTAAGTTGGAGATCAACAATAACCTCTTTAAACCCTCTGACTTCAGCATCAGTGACAGGAGAACCAATTCTATCTTCAGAACATAATACATCATTAATATCCCCACTCAATACCCAAGAATCCTAACTGGGAACAATTACTGGCCTTAAATCACTCCACAACTGTTCCCTAATGCTTGCGGTATTTTGAGCATAAATGACACTCAAATGAGTTCTGATTTTACTTTGAGGGTCCTCTAAGAGACATTGAATAAACTGGTCAGTCACACAAGAAATATGGACCTGAATGTGAGGTTTCCAGAGTAGCCATATTCTCCCATTGACAGCTTTAGCATAGTTGCATTGGACCTTCCATCCCTTAGCAACCTTATCTAAAATCCTCTTAGCTTTGTGTTCCTTCACTCTAGTTTCAAGACAACCCATGACATCTACTTTATTTATAGTCAGAAAGCTTTTCAATTCTTTCTACATATGGGCTTGATTAAGCCCCCTAATGTTCCAAGTGACAATAATCATGAAGCATTAGGAAATATGCTCCAAGAAGGTCCCGGATTCACCCGTTGACCCCTTCTGCCAGCATCCAACACATCAATAGCAGTCTTCCCCTTATCACATTTGTCAACCATAGCCTCATTGTTACCAATAGGTTCATTTATAGCTGTAACATTTCCTTCCTTAATGTCAGAGCCTATCAGTGCATTCTGTTGAATAATATTCCCATAAGAAGTACTATTCCCCAGCTGCATATTCTCCCTGTTATGCTCTGGTTGAACTGGCAAGGTTACTATTGTATCTGCACTAGTTTTAGGAAGCCATTCTTGTTTAGTAACTTTGGCCTGCTTTTTCAATCTGGTCCTCTGTCTTCTTTTCTTTCCCTGTTCTCCCATATCCTGTTCTGCAGCATTGCCTGCATTATACCAGCAGTCTAAAGAATCATGGCCAAATTTCAGGCAATGGTTGCAGAAACTAGGCCTCCAGTCATATTCAGTCAGCTGGATCTTCGGCCCAAAAGGAGTCTCAATTTCTATCTGATCAGGGAGGGGATGGGCAGCATCAACCTCTACTAGAACTCGAGCAAAAGAGATCTTCTCATAGTGAGGTGTGAATTTGTCTGTGTACAATGGCTTACCCACTGCACTAACCAGTTTGCTCAGTACTTCAATAGACCAATAGCCCACTGGAACTCCAGGAAATCGAATCCATACAGGTACAATGCTGAGTACATCATTCTGAAAGGAGAAGTTAATTTCCCAAGGTTTCAACACCATGGGTTTGTTTCTGTACGAGTAAGGCCCAGACTGAATAACTAAATCTTTGTCCTCTTCACTATTGAAATGGAAAATGCAATAACCTTCAGAGTGGATCAGATTGAGGTTTGGACACAAAATTCCACACATGCAGCACAAAATTCTCCATCATTTTCTCATTAGGATTGTCTCCAATTACATATCCAATTAATGCATTACTCCAGTAATCCACCTGAGATTTTAAATCATCTTCACTAATTTTAACAACCTTCTGACCATCTCTGTTAGTCGGAGGTACGAATGAGAGTGGCCTACCCATTTGAGCATTTCGATTACCTCACACAACTTTAGCAGCAGTTGAAAGTGATTTTGCAGACCCACTGGTTTCTGAGAATTGAAGTCGTCGAACAGTGAGACTAGCCGGCACTTCAACTTTGTCCATCGGAGTTGGAATATCAGTCGCAACACCATCTGCATGCAATCTCTCTGTCGATTGGAATTTCTGTGAAAGGAAATTTCCAAAAGTCAGAGGTTCCAATTCTTTAGTAATACCATGCGCATGAGTGACAATTTGAGTGGTAGTGGGAGCCAAATTCCGCCAGCGACGAGCCATTGTCCGGGCACGACGGCAATCTTTCTATCATGCACCCACATTTTTATTATTTTTAAAATCATAGAAAAGCCATAAAAAGTGTCACATTTTAGTTTTATGCCACCTTAGGTTCAAATTGCATTTAGGGATTAATTACATTAAATTAATTATGTTAAAAAAAGAAAAAGAAAACGATCATAAAAATGGTTAATTTTGCATTTTTATTTTACTCTTTGAATTCCTGTAGTTTTACGTTTAATTTTGTTTTAATTAGTTGGAATAAGTATTAGTTGTAGTAATTAGTTTAATTTGAAATAATTTGACTAGAAATTACTTTAGGTGTTATTTTTAGTATTAATTTAACAGAAATTAGAAAATGTGAAAAACAAAAGAGAGAAATCATATTTTTGGGCCAAATCTTATTAAAACTCAAGCTCAACACAATTTCTCTTTTAAACCCAACCCACATTAGCCCCAACCCAACCTCAAACTGGATGGACCCAATCCAACCCGATTCCCAAACCCACTTCCGCACCTTAAACCCTAACACATTACAATACATAAATACACATGCCTACACAGGCAGAGAGGCCTGGAAGCTGCGCAGCTTCTGGACGCAACCCCCCTCCCCTCGATCATCTTCTCCGTCAGGCCCCAGCAGCCCACCATGGCCGCTGCTTCTTCTTCATGAAGCTCAAACATGACGCCTGGAAATTGAAAGGAGCACAACTTTACATTAGAGAGACCCCCTCACAAAGCTTCTCATCGTCTTCTTCATGGATATGGCAAGAAAACTCCATTGAAGCTCCTCCACCTCAAAACCTTTCAGTTGCGGCACGTCAAAACGACCCCCATCAGTTTTTGTTCTGCTCTTTCACTATTTTCGCAATTTGAGACCTCCTCCTAATTCCCAAATAAATCCAGCAACCAAACAACTCCAACTTGCTGCGGTTTGTCGGAAACTAGACGCACGATGTCGCTGGCGACCACCATTGAAACCGGAAAGCACACATACATAGCTACCGCTCCATCCTCTCACATCTGTTGCTACCAAGATAGATCAAAAATAAAGCAGAAATAATGGTGGAACGTGAGAGGTTTTCAGTCGTCGAGCTGTCGAGGTTGTCGTCGTCCGTTCGAGGCTTAATTTCCGGTTCGAGGTTCAGGTCATTAGCTCGCTTGCTGGTTCATTATATCAGAGGTTTCTCTCATTATATAGGCTAAAGAAAAATAAATCTTCAAGCTAATTGGGCTGAAAATGTTATTTGTTCGCTGCTCAAGTTTTGTCGGCCTTCCTCTACTAATATCACCTGGAGTCGTCTACAAGATCAAGTCGAAAATTATTTGGCTTAAAGGTCCACTCTCTCATTAATACCCATTTTATTTTGCTAATTTATCATGTTGCATCTGTTTTGTGTGATAGGAAGCATGAGCAGTAGCCTTAGTTTATTTTGAATTGTCATCATGGCCTTGTTTCAAAAATGCTTCCACATTTTTCTAGTATAGTTCTGTCAATATTAGTTTTCCATGGGTACTTATACTTGATCTCTGATTTCGTTAGTTAGTTGGGTATATATGAATAAGCTTCTCCAATAATCTCAAATTTAGGAAGAATAGTGATCCTCGTAGCTTGCTTTAGGCACGTAAATACTATTACAACTATGGGTAAGGTTCCCGTGACGAGATTGTGATACTTAATTTTTTTATAATAAGTAGGAGTATTAAAGTTTTCCTTATCTAAATAAATTTCTTTTCCTTATAATTCGGGACGTACCGTTTAGCGAATTTTTATGGCCTCCAGCAAATTTGCAAACGCGTAATTGTTTTAGGCGCGTTAGTTTAATATTTACCTTTCCTAAATTCGTGTGCACATTTATGTGACCCAAATTCGAATCCCAACGAAGTTGAAATGTATTAAAAAATACGGGTGCATTTATGTGACGTGGTTCAAGGCATGTTTTAAAGCCGTTGCAATGCCTTTTTAAAACTAATAATAATAATGATAATAATAATAAAAGTGGTTTAAGGTTAAAAAGCACATAAGTTAAAACATGTTCTAAAATCAGATAATTTAAGCCAAATATGACAGCTGAGCGACCGTGCTAGAACCACGAAACCCGGGAACGCCTAACACCTTCTCCCGGGTTAACAGAATTCCTTACTCGGATTTCTAGTTCACGGATTTTAAACAGAGTCATTCTTTTCCTTGATTCGGGATTCTGGTGATTGGGACACCATAAATCTCCCAAGTGGCGACTTTGAAATTCTCTAAAAATTGAATCCCATCTCGATTGTCCTTTAATTGGAAAAACTCCCTTATCTACGCCCTTCGCCGGGTTGTGGATAGCCAAAAGGAGGTGTGACAGCTCTGGAGACTCTGCTGGGGACCGAACCTAGAGTCTCTGGTTTAGGGTTCAAGAATTCGAGCTTAGAATAATTGTTGTATTTGGATTTGTTTATTATTTGATTTTACATGTTGACTTAATGTGCAAAATGATGCTTTTACCGCTTGATATTATTTGAATTGTATATATACTGTTACGAAACCATTTTCTCTTTATGTTCGGGGATGTGCTCGCTGGGCGAGACCCCCTATTCTGTTATTCTCATACCTTAAAATAAGAAAGAGGCTCGGACAAGTTACAAAGCCGGACGATCTCGCAGGCCCCCGGTACGTAGCCCCCTCCTCGACTTGAGTTGTCCGCTCGGGTACACAGACTAGAATAAATACCCAAGTGCTGAACTTAGTATAACAAAACCACATGCCGGATCCCTAGTAGGAACGCTTATCTGCATCATGCATTTGACTTAGGGGACGCAACACAGGGGTTGGGTCCGTCTAGGACATGTATACCCAAAATAATAGACTATCCTGATGCATCCTAATGTGATACATGTTGCATTTCTCCAAGGGTGAAAGTGTCATTTGGTGGACCAATTATAGCTGAGGGTAAATGGAAAAAGAAGAAGAGAAAAACAATGAAAAAAAGAGGGTGAAGGGTGAAAATAAAGCAAGTAGGATTAGTTATGTTTTTGTTATATTTTATTAAAAAAGAGACAAAGAATATGTGAAAAATTCAAAAAAAGAATATTTCACAATTTTTTATTATTTCCTGAAAATCAATAAAAAAAGAAAAAAAAGAGAAAATCCAAAATATACGAAAGAAAATGTTTTCTTTAAAAAACTAGCTGTTTTTTTAATTATTTCTTGCCTGTATCCAATTTGCCCGAAGTACGCAAACCTGATTCTCGTCTTTTAAGGCGTGATACGTAGGCAACCCACATAGGGTTCGGTTTTCCTAGTAAATCTTATATTCTTGGCTATACGGGGTCATAGCCAGATTTTGCACTTCTAGCTACTTTTAGCCACATAGTTTAGTTTTAGAATTCAGAAGTTGCTTGGTGGAAATTGAGTGAATTGAGTTATGTCAATGGACTCTACTATTGAAATTCTTAGAGTTCAAGTTGGAATTCTCTTGTCAAACTTCTTTTATGCTGGTGAAAGTTCTGTTGAAATCAGTCTTTATTTGTTGGGGCGTTGTTTTGTGATTTTAATTCAATCAATGAGTTGTTGGTGGGGCCATGTTTGAAAGTAAATCATGCATTGTACACCATTTATCTCTGTGCTATGACTGCGGATTTCTGAAGCTTGTTTGTTGAAATTTGCCACTATTCATGGAAAAGTTTCTGGAGTAAATTGATAGCTAATATTCTCCTAGTTTGAACTTGTTACCACTGGTTTCTAATAGCTGTTATTGTTGTTGAGTTTAATAGAGGAGATTCAATTGGAATAAAGATTGAGCAGCTTGAATTGTGATTTGCTTGAATATATAGTAAGCATACTCTGCCGAAATTTTGTGTCCATTGAGATTTATGCGCAAGTTTAGCAGTGATAGTTTGAACTCTTGTTTTTACTTCTAAAAAGTTCTCTTTGTTGAATTGAATGCTCTTGTTACATAAACTATTGCCCAGTTGGTTAGAACCTGCTGACAGAAGTTGCATGTTTGCTGGAAAATAATTTGCTGCTTGTTTTTTGTTGCTGTAAAGTATTTCATACTTGCTGTTCACAGCCCTGCATTGTTCAACAATGAAGATTTTCACATTTCTTTAATTGATTGTTGTTACAATAGTTTTTCTTATAAGTTGAGGGAATTTTGCAAAGGTTTTAGCTTCAGTTAGCTCAACTGCGTTGCTTCAGTTTATATGCCAACAATATACTATTGACATTCAAGTTTTGAGCTAAATTTAATGCTCAAGGTGTTGCTGAAGGTTGAGTTTTGAGAAGCAATTGAATAGCGAACCTGCCAGCTTATTTGAATTCTAGAGTTTTGCATTTAAATGAAAGTTGTTGATGTAATACAAGTTTCCTAAGCATTATTTGTATTTTTCTGCAACATTTTGTAAACCTGAAACTGGGTGTGGACATTAGAACTTGTTTAAGAATTTTGAACTCAAATAAGAGTGTTTTGGACTGTTATTGAAGGTTGTTGAAACAACCTTGGAATTTTTTCACTTTTTGCACTAGTTGTGTAGTGAGTGCAAGTTGATTTTTCTGCACATTTGAGTTTAGTTGATTACAAATGTTTCGGTTCTGTTAAGAGGGAATTACAAACTGAAAAATATTGCTTAAAGTTACTTTCTTTGTTGATGCTAGTTTAGCTTGGTGTTAGTTGGTCCAGCAGGCTATAAATGTGAATATGTAAAGTTGTCTGTAGCACAATTTTTTGCTTGGTTCTAAATGTTAATTACATCTTGAGTTTGATCCTGCACAGGTGCTGAGTTTCACTTAATAGTAAAGTTACAATCGTGTTATTTGGATTTTCACTCACTTTTTAGCATGTAAATATATTTATTAAGTTTTATCTCGATATTTTAGTTTTTGTTTCACTTTGTAGTTGGGTTATTTAACAAAATCTAAAAAGAAAACAAGAAAAACAAAACTACAAAAAGAGTTACATTTTTTTGGAGCATTAATTTATTTTTCATGTATAAAGAAAGCAGAGTTTCCAAAATATAGTTTACCTAGTATAGTGATTTTTTTAGTTGTAGGCTTTAGGGAATACTTAGTAATGGTAGTAGTTAAGTTTTTTTTAATATAGTTATTATATTTTTTGGCTAACTTTTGCTTTTTCATTTTGTAGTATTTAGTTTTTAGTTTTTAGTTTTTATTACTTTGGATCATCCTTAAAGCAAATTAAAAAAAAATGAAAAAAAGAAGAGAAAGCAGAAAGTAGAGAATGAAAAGAAAAAGTTTTTTTGGGATCACTACTTTTTGGGTGATCTGTTGAGGTTTGCAATATTTATGAAAATTGCTTGAAGTGCGTTGTGGCTGCAACTTTGTCAGTTATTGTGAGGATGTCCAGAATTGCAGAATTGATCAGTTTTTGCTTATGTGACCATCTTTTGTAAATATTTTGGCCGTCAATTTTGATGGTATTGAAATGGTTTCAAGTTGATTTTCAAAAAAAAAAGTTTTCTTATCTCTTAGAGCCTTCATGGTTTGAGTTGTATAAAAACAACAAAAATGAGTTAGTTTATTCGCTCCATTTTCGATCTTCCAGAACTACGCAAAGATCTGATTCATGTGGCCTCATGATACGTAGGCAACCTACATATGGTTCGATCGAATCACTTTGTTTTATAAAAAAAGAGAGATAAAGATAAAAATCGAAAAAAGGAAAAAAGGAAAAAAGAAAAGAAAAAAGGGTGTAATTATGGGACGTGAAAAGAAAAGAGTGATAAATAAAAAAAGAGAGGAAGGAAAATGGTCAAGCAAGTGCCAGAGAAGAAATGAAAAGAGAGGTTGAAATGAACAAATTGGGATGATGCCATATGACCTTCATACCCTCGAAGTGATGTTAGAACTGGTAACTGTGACTAGGTGCATTGCACGCAGTGTGATATTTTAGATGTTTAATGCCTTAACGCTAACATGATGGCTTCATTTTGTTATACTCATAGCAGAAGGGTGGTTGGTTTGTTGTTTTTAAAGTAGTAACTCTTCTCTACAACACAAAGTCAAAAGCAATGGCGGACAATGATAGAACTGAGTTGGTCGATACCGGGGCCCGAAAGCAGTTGGTTGACCAGGACAATGGGCTAATTGAATAGGTAAAAATGCTGAGACAACACATGGCATAAATGTATCAGGCTTGGATGACTGGGAAAGCACCACCCGCGCCACCACCTAGCGGCTTAGATGCTACCCTTCTCCAAACTCCCATCATGGTTTTGAATGATCCTCCACACTCTCCGGATGCACCCGCTTAGTACAGTTTTCCCAACCACCCTAGTAGCTCCATCACTTGCCCTCCAACTATCCCCAACAATGAATATTTACTTAGAGATCATGACATCCAATACTATCCCGCAGAGGTGGCCCACAAGGTTTTTGACTCGTACAAGCAGCCTGCAGGATGAGCCTCATGTTGAGAATGAAAAGTTCAACATGGAAAGAAGAGCAGAATGGAGTATCCCAGAGGCTAGAAGGTATAAGACAGTCTTTGAAGAACAAGCAAGGAATGCGGGACCAGGGTAATATGGCTTGCGAAGAACTATTTGCATTCCCTGACGTTCGCCTACCCGCAGGGTCCAAAGTGCCAAAATTTAACTTGTACTATGGGTGGAGAGATACCGTAGCTCACGTGAGGGTTTATTGCAGTCAAATGAGAGGCGTTGGAGAGAAAGATGATCTGTTGATAGCATATTTTAGAAAGAGCCTGACTGGGGCAGCTTTGGACTGGTATACTCGTCAAGATATCCGTAAATGGCCTACATTGGGTGACATGGATAAAAGATTTTGTTCGATACTTTCAATGAAAATCCATTGTTACCCCAGATCGCGCTTCCCTATCTAAAATAAAAAAGAAGCCGGATGAAAGCTTTAGGGAGGTTGGGCTCAGATGGAGAGCACAAGCTACTCGAGTCAGTACCTCGATTGGTGAAATGGAAATGGTTGAGATTTTCCTACAAGCCCAGCAGCCCACCTACTTCAGTTATTTGATCCCGGCCATGGGAAAACCTTTCAATGATGTGTTATAAAATGGGGGAGCAACTAGAAGAGGGAATTAAGTCAGGAAAAAATGACGAGTGGTTCGAAAGACATTCAGAACATCCAAGTAAGCTTCGGCGGAAGAACGAGCTGGCGAAAGAAACCCAAAAGCAATCTGTTAAGAACAATGTGACGAAGGTTTGCGAAGTGCCTAGTGTTATTGAAGTGGAAACCAGTGGCTAATATGTCGTGATGGGTAATTGGGAAGATGCTCCACTTCTTGGTCAGCCAGAGAGGAGTTTTGGTTGTTTATTTTGTTGTCATTTCTTTTGTCCGGGTTATTTTTAGGGTTGCAATCCGGATATTGTCTTGCGATTCAAACCCTTCTATCCTTTTATTTTTCCTAGTTTTGTTTAGTGTCGTCTAGGTTTGTTCCAGGGTTTTAACACCAGTCTTTTAATTGATTTATTGTCCAAGCTATTTCACCATCTATCTAATGCAATTTTCCGTTATTTCTAGTCATTTGGTTTTCTTTTCTTTTCTTTTTCTAATTCTTTTCCCTGTTGGCTCTACTGACGTGACATACATGCGTAATTCTCAGTATGGCCTTAAAAAGTTAGTTCAGTCATGAAGCAATGAACAATTCTGAAGATGACAGAGACACTTGAGGGACATAAGAATAGATTTGGTCCCCTTTGAGATCTTTTGAAGCCCAAATCATATGAAACAGGGGCAGATAGAACATGAAGAAATCCTGAAAGTGAGTTCACCAAATTGGTAGGGACCATTTGTTGTAACTAGAGTGTTTTCCGATGGGGAATTATATTTGACGGATATGGAAGAAAAATGTGTAGAAATGGCTTCCAATTCTGATGCAGTCAAGAGATACTATGTATGATTCCGTTGACTGATTGTACTTATTTGTCTTGGCATATTTTGAAAACTAAAATGACGAAGGCATTTTATTCTGGTATCTAAATACTTTATCCTTTGCGAACCCTTTTGAGCTTTAATTATTTCTTTCATACCCCTCTTTCGAAATCAGTAACAAAAGTCGGAAACACAAGTGTGAGAAGGCACTAAAAGGAAAGGAAAAGAAAGTGAAAAGAATGTAAAAAAAAAAGAGAAAAAAGGAAACACAAGAAAAGAAAAGAGAAAAGAGAAAAGAGAAAAGGAAAAAAAAGAAGGAAAAAGAAGACAATGTTAGATAATACGCTTGGCGCTAGAGGGGGGGTGAATAGCGTTATAATAAAAATTAGCGTAAACTTGCGGAAATTAATATTTGCAGGAAGTAAATAAGTGCGATAAATAATAACTTACACACAGATATATCCTGGTTCACCACAACGTGTGGCTAGTCCAGTCCCCGAGAGACTCTCTCGAGATTTTCCACTAACGTGTCAAGCTTCCGGGTGCTTAACAAACCTTTACAACTTGAGGACGCAAGCCTCAACACCTTTGCTCGGAGTTACAACACTCCAAGACTTCAACCAAGGAAACACAAGTTCCTTACAACAAGAGAATTACAATTCTCTTACAAGTGTATACAACACTAAAACACTCAAACAAAATACTCCTTAATGAGTAGATATGAGTAAAAGAAGTAAGCTCTGGATCACAACAACTTTGGACAAGAATATGGCTCTCAAAAGCTTTATGAAATTGAATATAAAATGATAAACAAAAGTATGCAAGCTTATAGCAATGTAATGATCAGTTGTAATATGTTGTTGTGTTTAAAACACTGAAATGAAGCTGTATTTATAGTTGAAAAACTTGGCATTACCGTTGCCTAATTGTCAATTAAGAGTTGCTGATTTTACTCACTGACAATCGATTGTCAAACCCCAACAATCGATTGTCTGCCAGTCAGATCAAAATTCAATCCCAGATTTTACGCTTGATAATCGATTACTTACAATCCATAATCGATTACGGGCAACGTTAAAAAAATCCTTTCCAGATTTTACCACAAACAATCGATTGTCCAGAATCAACAATCGATTACTCAGCAACGTTCAAAAAATCTTTTCCGGATTTTAATCAAAACAATCGATTATACAAAATCAATAATCGATTACCCAATAACGTTCTTAAAATCTTTTCCGGATTTTAATCAAAACAATCGATTATACAGAATCAATAATCGATTACCTGATGGTATTTGAAAACTTTACGACAACGGTCAGCTTCACAATCGATTGCACAAACTCAACAATCGATTACTTATCAGTTTTTGAAAAACATTTTAGACACTGCCTCTTGACAATCGATTATTTAATAAATTTGAAAATCACTGGAAGTCACTGCCTCAACACAATCGATTGTCATTAATTCACAATCGATTATTTTGTGACTTTGAAAAAACTGAAGGACACTGTCTCTTCACAATCGATTGTCATTAGCTTCACAATCGATTATTCTGAGTTTTGAAAAACTTTGATGGACACTGCCTCATCACAATCGATTGTCATAAGGTTCACAATCGATTGTCATGCAGGTTTGAAGAAACATGATGTTCACTGCCTTAACACAATCGATTGTCATGCAGTCTTGGCTTAACATAATCGATTATCATTAGTACATAATCGATTATCTTAGTCCAGTTTTCAGAGGCATTTAAAAATCATTTTGGCTAATGAAAATATGCATGATTTAAAATCATTTAGCATTAAATTAAATATGCATGATTTTGGAAAATAATTTTATGAGAGAAGCCATGTTACGACTCAAGTTGTAGGATCAAGATCACAATTAAGAATGACTCAATTAAACTATAAAACTTTGTCTTGAGCTTGAATCTCGATGTATATCAATTGTGCGCTTTTTTCTTGAACTTCGTCATATATCATTTTTCGCTTCGTTTGTCATTCATCAATACCTATGCAAAAGAACACACGTTTTAGTATATTGCATTGAGAACGTGTTTCCAACAATTTCCCCCTTTTTGATAATGGCCAACATTAAGCGGGATATGCAAGACAAGCAATTTATATTGACTATTCAAGACAAGTATATTCATGCAACAAGTATGCAATTTGTTCCCCCTCAATATATGAATTCCCCCTCAATTTAAGCTTATAAATATTGAGAGTTGCATACCCGTTATCTTCCCCCTTTTTCCATTAGCAAAAATAACATAAAAATAAGATGCCAAAGATGAAATAAACCTTGTTTATTTATTAAAAAAAATTATAGCAACATCAACCCGAATAATAGCAACATAATCGATTATTGATACGAAATAATCGATTTTTAGACGACGAAAACCGATTGTTGTACGTCACGCTTTATAATTCCCCTTTCCTTTGGGGCGATACCTGCAAAAATCGTTAGACGTCTCCGACGCTCAAGTTAGAAATCATGTAAAAAAATGCAATGCATGACTTAGATCAACGTGGAGTCAAGGATCGACATCGCCTTTGAGAACGTGATCTCTAATAAAATGATGTCTAATTTCAATGTGTTTCATTCGCGAATGAAGAACGGGGTTCTTCGTCAAGCATATGGCACTAGTATTATCACATCTAAGAGGGATATGATCAAGACTTAGGCCATAGTCCAAGAGTTGTTGTTTCATCGATAGGATTTGAGCGCAACAACTCCCCGCGGCTACATATTCAGCCTCGATTGTGGACGACGCAACACTTACTTGTTTCTTGCTAAACCAAGAAACGAGAGAGCTACCGAGCAAATGGCAAGTGCCACTAGTGCTCTTGCGGTCCAATTTGCATACAGCAAAATCGGAATCGGAGTAGCCAACAAGTTGGCATGAAGAGCCTTTGGGGTACCATAGACCCACATTTGTAGTACCAACAAGATACCTTAAAATCCGTTTTACCGCAGTAAGGTGAGACTCCTTCGGACACGATTGATAACGAGCGCATAAGCACACGCTAAACATAATGTCCGGACGACTAGCAGTAAGATAAAGAAGAGAACCAATCATACCTCGATACTTTTTGGTGTCAACTTCCTTACCTTTCTCATCTTTGTCTAGATGATCGGATGTGCTCATGGGAGTTGCCATTTCTTTTGCATTGTTCATCTCAAATCGCGTCAGCAATTCTTTGCAATATTTGGCTTGACAAATGAATGTACCTTCTTTCATTTTCTTTACTTGTAATCCCAAAAAGAATGTTAACTCACCCATCATAGACATCTCAAATTCGCTTGTCATTAAATCGGAAAATTCCTTGCATAAAACATTGTTAGTAGCACCAAATATAATATCATCTACATATATTTGAACTAACAAAATATCATTGTTTTTATGCTTGACAAAGAGAGTTGTGTCAACTTTCCCCCTAATGAATCACTTTCCAAAAGAAACTTACTCAATCTTTCATACCAAGCTCGGGGAGCTTGTTTTAAACCATAAAGAGCCTTTTTGAGTTTGAAAACATGATCGGGAGATTTACAGTTTTCAAAACCGGGGGGTTGTTCAACAAAAACTTCTTCTTGAATAAAACCGTTTAGAAAAGCACTTTTCACATCCATTTGATATAAAATGAAATTCATAGAAGAGGCAAATGCAAGCAATAAGCGAATAGCTTCTAATCTAGCTACGGGAGCATATGTTTCCTCATAGTCAATACCTTCTTCTTGATTATAGCCTTTTGCTACAAGCCTAGCTTTGTTTCTAGTGATTATACCATTTTCATTTAGTTTATTGCGAAAAACCCATTCCGTACCAATTATGGTATGACCTTCGGGTCTTGGCACCAAATCCCAAACGTCATTGCGTTCGAATTGGTTAAGCTCCTCTTGCATTGCCAAGGTCCAAAATTCATCCCCAATTGCTTCTGAGATGGTTTTGGGTTCAATTTGAGAAACAAAAGCAGTATGTTCTAAGGTATTTTTGAGAGAGTTTCGGGTACTTACCTTGTCTCCAACGTTGCCAA
Organism: Nicotiana benthamiana; assembly: GCA_034376525.1. Taxonomy (NCBI): domain Eukaryota; kingdom Viridiplantae; phylum Streptophyta; class Magnoliopsida; order Solanales; family Solanaceae; genus Nicotiana; species Nicotiana benthamiana. The sequence continues at coordinate 7,603,690 of CM067324.1, read as the reverse complement.
TTACCTGTTCGAGAGGGTGATCTTTGATTGTCCTCCACTCGTTAGGCATATTCATTTCTTTTTCCAATTGTGGCGCTTCTTCCGTTGGTTGTTCCTCAGTTTCATCCTTATTTTCCTTGGGTGGTTCCTCTTGTATTTTGTCTTTCAAGCTATCTAAGATACCTGCAAGATCAAAACCGGAATCCTTTCTCGCCAAGCGAGCATTATTTTCGGAAAATGCAACATGAGGGGATTCCTCCACAATTTGGATTCTTTTATTAAAGACCCTATATGCTTTACTACGTGAGGAATACCCAATGAAAATACCTTCATCCGACTTAGCATCAAATTTACCCAATTGGTCTTTGCCATTGTTATGAACAAAACATTTGCAACCAAAAACTCTAAAATGGGAAATATTTGGTTTTCTACCCTTATAAAGTTCATAGGGGGTTTTCATGAGTATCAGCCGAATTACTACTCTATTTAGAACATAGCAAGCGGTACTCACGGCGTCCGCCCAAAAAAGTTTGGGTATCTTAGCTTCGTCGAGCATGGTTCTAGCCATCTCTTCAAGACACCTATTTTTCCTTTCCACCACCCCATTTTGTTGTGGTGTACGTGGAGCGGAAAAGGTATGCTCGATTCCGAGTTCGTCACAAAAGTCCGCAAAGAGATTGTGATCAAACTCTCCCCCATGATCACTCCTAATTGAAGTGACGGTTGTTTCTTTCTCATTTTGAACACGCTTAAGAAAATAATTAAAATTTTGAAAAGCATCACTTTTATTGGCAAGAAATAAAGTCCAAGTAAATCTCGAGTAATCATCAACAATCACAAAAGCATATTTATTTCTTCCTAGACTTTCAATGCGAGAGGGACCAAATAAATCCATATGAAGCAATTGCAATGGTCTAGAAGTTGAAACAAAGTTTTTAGATTTGAAAGATGCTTTTGTTTGCTTCCCCTTTTGACATGAGTCACAAATAGAGTCATTTTCAAATTTTAAATTGGGAAGACCAACAACTAAGTTTTGAGAAATCAATTTGTTCAAAAGATGCATATTGATATGTGCTACTCTACGATGCCATAGCCAAGTATCATCCTCTTTACTCATTAGACAATCAACATATTCGGGTGAGGAATTAGCAAGATCAACCATATAAATATTATCAACTCTAAAACCACGAAGTATGATTTTGAAATCACTACGTCTAAATACTAGGCATTCTTCCGAATCAAATAGAGCAAGATTTCCCTTGTCACATAATTGACTTATGCTCAAGAGATTATGCTTCAATCATTTCACAAGTAATATATGCTTAATAGAGGAATTTTCATCCTTACCGACCGAGCCGATGCCGATGATCTTTCCTTTATTGTTATCACCGAAGATAACACTTCCTCCTTCTTTGTGCTCTAATTGAAGGAATTTGGATTCATCTCCCGTCATATGCTTGGAGCATCCACTATCAAGGTACCATAGTATACTTGATCCCTTCAAGCACACCTACAAAAAAAATTAATGTTCTTTAGGTACCCATGCCATCTTGGGTCCTTGGGGGTTAGGCATATTATAATGATGCGATTGAGTAACATGTCTATGACGTGTAAAGCATGCAGGAGCAATATGACCAATACGTCTACAATAATGACAAGTCACATTTGGGTTATGCATCCTTCTAGGTTCATAGTAACTAGACGGATGAAAATTTCTTACTCTATTTTGAACACTATGACTATTTCGCATTTCATGAGAATTATTTCTCCTACTATGAGCTCTAGGATGGGCAGCATTTCTAGAGTGATTGTTTCTCGGTTGAGGGCCATTGCTAGGTCTTCTAAGGGGTTCAAAATTTGGCCTAAAATATGCATAATTTCTAGGATGACTATTTCTAGGTGGTAAGTCATTCCTAGGTCTTCTAAAATGTTCAGCATTTTGTTTAGCATGCATATTGGCTCTAGAGTTGTTGTTTCTAGGATAAGCATTTCTGTTGTTAATCCTAGGTTGAGCTTTAGGTTGTTGGTATTTAGCGTCAACCTTTTCTTCATTCTTAAAGCCTATTCCATGCTTGGTTGATTTCAAGTTAACAATAACATCATTCAAGTTTTTGTGCGAAGAATTAACCTTATCTAATGGGGCCTTTAAGCCTACTTACTTCATTCTTAAGAAGCAAACAAGAAGTGCAATTTCTAGTAGAGCTTTCGGGCTTATCGGAACTTCTTTTTCCAAAAAACTTGTTTTCCTCTTTCAGCTTCTCATTTTCTAAAACCAGTTTTTCTAAATCCTTTTCTTTCAAAGAAAGCTGTTTTTGAAAATCCTTTTCTTTTAATGAAGCATTTTCTTTTATGCCCTTAACAGTTTTTGAAGCCTTAATAAACTCAGCATATAATTCATCAAAAGCAGTTTGCATTTCTTCAAGAGTAAAGAAGTTTTTAGACGAAATTTGACATACCTCATCTTTGTTGTCTTCTTGTGCCATAAGGCAAAGATTTGCTGCTTCGTCTTCTTCTCCTTCGCTTGACTCATCTCCGGAGTCACCTCCCCAAGAAATGTATGCACGTTGCTTTTTAAAAGGTTTCTTCTCCTTTTTGATGTTTGGGCAATTTGATTTGATGTGCCCGGTTTCACCACATTCATAGCACTTGATTTGTTCGCCTTGCTTTTTGCCCTTGCGTTCATACTCCTTGCGCATGAACCTTTGAAATCTTTTTATAACGAGTCCAAACTCGTTGTCTCCTTCCTCATCAATTTGCGGTTGGCTTGTGCTTGCCTTTAGAGCTATTCTTTGCCTCCTTTGATCATCAACAAAAGGGTTAAGAATAGTAGATTCATAGGTTTTAAGGTTACCTCTTAGTGCGTCGATGGTGACGTTTGAAACGCCAATGGATTCTTGAATTGCATCGGCCTTTGATCTCCATGCCGGTGTGAGACTTCTAAGAATTTTTCGAACGAGCTCTTTATCCGTGAATGTTTTCTTGAGAGCATGTAAGTCATTTACGATTATTGAAAATCGCTCAAACATTTTGTCCACCTTTTCACCTTCCTTCATGTGAAATAATTCATAAGAATGGGTTAGGAAATCAATTTTTGCTTCCCTTACCTGGTCCGTACCTTCGTACGTAACTTCTAGCTTGTCCCACATCTCCTTTGCCGTTGTGCAACACGATATTTTCCTGTAATCGTCAGCATTAACAGCACAATATAATAAATTAATTGCTTTAGCATTATTTTGAACCTTTCGGATGTCATCCGCGTCATACTCATCCTCGGACTTAGGAACCCATTCGTTTTCCACCTTCTTTGTTGGAATTTGGATTCCCTTCATTATCACCTTCCAAAGGTGAAAGCTGTTGGACTGAATGAAGATCTTCATCCTCTCCTTCCAGTACGTGTAATTTGTACCGTTGAATAGAGGTGGTCGTGTGGAGCACTGTCCTTCATCAATTCCTGCAAAAGAATCACGAGTAGAAGCCATGAATGGTTCTCTCAAACTGTTAAGTTTTCAGAGAGTTGGGCTCTGATACCAATTGTTAGATAATACGCTTAATGCTAGAGGGGGGGGGGGGTGAATAACGTTATAATAAAAATTAGCGTAAACTTGCGGAAATTAAAATTTGCAGGAAGTAAATAAGTGCGATAAATAATAACTTACACACAGATATATCCTGGTTCACCATAACGTGTGGCTAGTCCAGTCTCCGAGAGACTCTCTCGAGATTTTCCACTAACGTGTCAAGCTTCCGGGTGCTTAACAAACCTTTACAACTTGAGGACGCAAGCCTCAACACCTTTGCTCGGAGTTACAACACTCCAAGACTTCAACCAAGGAAACACAAGTTCCTTACAACAAGAGAATTACAATTCTCTTACAAGTGTATACAACACTAAAACACTCAAACAAAATACTCCTTAATGAGTAGATATGAGTAAAAGAAGTAAACTCTGGATTACAACAACTTTGGACAAGAATATGGCTCTCAAAAGCTTTATGAAACTGAATATAAAATGATAAACAAAAGTATGCAAGCTTATAGCAATTTAATGATCAGTTGTAATATGTTGTTGTGTTTAAAACACTGAAATGAAGCTGTATTTATAGTTGAAAAACTTGGCATTACCGTTGCCTAATTGCCAATTAAGAGTTGCTGATTTTACTCACTGACAATCGATTGTCAAACCCCAACAATCGATTGTCTGCCAGTCAGATCAAAATTCAATCCCAGATTTTACGCTTGATAATCGATTACTTACAATCCATAATCGATTACGGGCAACGTTCAAAAAATCCTTTCCAGATTTTACCACAAACAATCGATTGTCCAGAATCAACAATCGATTACTCAGCAACGTTCAAAAAATCTTTTCCGGATTTTAATCAAAACAATCGATTATACAAAATCAATAATCGATTACCCAATAACGTTCAAAAAATCTTTTCTGGATTTTAATCAAAACAATCGATTATACAGAATCAATAATCGATTACCTGATGGTATTTGAAAACTTTACGACAACGGTCAGCTTCACAATCGATTGCACAAACTCAACAATCGATTACTTATCAGTTTTTGAAAAACATTTTAGACACTGCCTCTTGACAATCGATTATTTAATAAATTTGAAAATCACTGGAAGTCACTGCCTCAACACAATCGATTGTCATTAATTCACAATCGATTATTTTGTGACTTTGAAAAAACTGAAGGACACTGTCTCTTCACAATCGATTGTCATTAGCTTCACAATCGATTATTCTGAGTTTTGAAAAACTTTGATGGACACTGCCTCATCACAATCGATTGTCATAAGGTTCACAATCGATTGTCATGCAGGTTTGAAGAAACCTGATGTTCACTACCTTAACACAATCGATTGTCATGCAGTCTTGGCTCAACATAATCGATTATCATTAGTACATAATCGATTATCTTAGTCCAGTTTTCAGAGGCATTTAATAATTATTTTGACTAATGAAAATATGCATGATTTAAAATCATTTAGCATTAAATTAAATATGCATGATTTTGGAAAATAGTTTTATGAGAGAAGCCATGTTACGACTCAAGTTGTAGGATCAAGATCACAATTAAGAATGACTCAATTAAACTATAAAACTTTGTCTTGAGCTTGAATCTCGATGTATATCAATTGTGCGCTTGTTTCTTGAACTTCGTCATATATCAATTTTCGCTCGTTTGTCATTCATCAAAACCTATACAAAAGAACACACGTTTTAGTATATTGCATTGAGAACGTGTTTCCAACAGACAAAACAAAGAATAAAAGAGAGAAGAAAAATAGAAAAGGGAGAAGAAAAACAACAATGAAAACAAGGAATCGGTATGAACTACGTTTGACATGATTCCTTTTAAGGATACGTAGACAACCACACGGTTCGGTCTCATCAAATTAAAAATCCAAAAGTCCCCAAGCAAGAAACTGGGGCAGAAGTTGTGGTTGTTGTAAGAATTTGATTCGAAAAGTTGTAATATTGAACCTATTTAAATTGTTTTGAGCCTTTGATATCCTTTCTTTCTAACCTATCCAAAAGCCCACGTTACAGTCCAAAGAAAGACCTTCTGATCACACTTCAAGAGATGCCAAGTTGAGAGAGTCTTATTGGTTAAAACCCTCACGGTTACCGTAAGGCGACGGGAGCTGAAGAAAATAAAAAAATGAGAGTGTCTTATTGGTGAAAACTCTCACGGGCACCGTAAGGCGACAATAGCTGAAAAAAATGGAAAAATGAGAGAGTCTTATTGGTGAAAACCCTCACGGGCACCTTGAGGCGACAGTAACTTGAGAGAAAGAACAAAGTAAGAGAGGCTTGATGGTGAAAACCCTTTGGGTGCTACCAGTCAAATAAGGATTGAGAATCACATTGGATAATCGGAGCATCGAAGCCTAACTTCACGGTCTGGGGGTACAACAAGGGTTTAACATCTGATTTGCTTAACACAATGGGCTGCAGGTGCATGTCATGGTCATTAGAGTTGGTACCCGCATTTTATAGGTTTCTACTTTTAGGTTTTTGTTAGGAATCATCTCCTTTCCTTGTACTCTACTCTATTCCTTTTGTCTTGTTTATTGCCTCCTCTTGAGTCTGCCGGGTCAAAACAAGTGAGAAATGACTTTAAAATCTGCCACCAGCTTTCCAATTGCACAAAAGGCACCTGTTTGTCACATCAAAGCAGCATAAGTCAGGAAAGAAAAACAAGCACACTGAGCTGGTAACAATCAACATGCTTCAGGATTCGTTTGAAATACAAAGTCTTGGTATATAGCATAATAGCAATTCATGGAAAATGCAACAGAATGAAGGCTAGGGTCATGTACACCTCAAGGTCAGAGCCAGTTATTTGGGTCAGGAAAGAACATCATATACAACGTGGTTGGTAAATATGATTTCGGGATCAGGTGAAACACACGGGTTTAGCAGGTGTCGGTTCAGGAACAATGCAGTAGACGGAAGGTATTGGGTTCGAAGGAGAAGAGGTATTTTCTGGGTTAAGGTATACAAAGGAAGCGGTTATTCAACGGGAAAACAGGGTCTTGAAATGAAAATCAATCATCACGACAAGTGAAGAGGCAACATACCTCAAGGTTAAGGCCAGTGGTTTAAGTTAATTAAAACAACTTACACATGAGTGGGAGGCGATGGACGTGCTTTGGTGGGTCATATGAAACACAAAGGGTGGGAAGATGTCAGTTCATAAGCAATGCAACGAATAGAGGATATGGGGTCTAATTGGAGAAGGAGTATTTTCTGCGATAAGGGTGACAGAGAAATTGGTCAAACAATAAGCAAGCAATGTCTTTTAAGGTGAAATCAAAGTTACCATGGAAAGTGAAGGAGCACAACACAAAGATGGGAAAGACCACGAAGGTTAGCCAAGCATAGTAAATTGACTCAGCAATATTAGGAAAGATGTACAAAGATGGAGGAGCAAAGTAAAGCCACAAGGGTCAGAGGGTCAGTCAAGCATAATAAATTGACATGGTAATCTCGGAAAAGGTGCAAGAATTCTGGCAAAAGGGCTAGGAATGTAACACAGTAATGGGTGAGCAAAGTAAAGCCATAAAGGTTCGGGGGTCAGCCAACCAACTCAGGCAACTCATCATCATCATGGAAATTTGAACACAACAGAGCATGACAATGAGGAGACCGCTCCAACAAGAATGCTGCGAGCCAACCACCACTTTTCAAACAGACAAGTTTTCTTTGATTGACACAGGGGCAGAAAATTCCGGAAGAGCCTAAGGGAGGCCGTCCATAGGAGAAGGAAGTCACACGACAGGTATGATCAAAATCTCAGGGCCCGCCTGGAAGTGGGACTTAGTTAAAACTCAAACGAGACATAGTCCATCATAAACACCTCCCCACCAAAGAGCACAATGGGACAAACGTTAACTAGCAAACCCAAATAGAGACAACTAAAGGTTAAAAAAGGCATGGAAGTTGAGATGGAATGCAGTTTAAAACTCAAACAGGTGTGGGTAAAATGGGCAAGCACCAACACCTTCCCCAGTAAGAGTCGCAGAAACCCTCCTGGACAATAATCACTAGCAGAAACAACCAGAAGTCAGAATTGGCATTTAATTGGGAACCCTTAGGACCCTCCTGGAAAATGGGACTCATTTTAAGGTTAAAGTTAATCATGGATAACAAATGACATAAAATGACTTGCATGTTGAAGTAGGATCAACGAGAGTCATTAGGACCCTCCTGGGAAATGGGACTTAGCTTAGAACATAAACAGTTGGGTAGTATGGTCAAACCCAAATACTTCCCCAACTAGAGTCAATAAGAGTCATCAGGACCTTCCTGAAAAACGGGACTTAGATTAGACATTTCCCCAACAAGAGTCGATAAGAATCATCAGGACCCTCCTGAAAAATGGGACTTAGAGCGAAAATCTCCCTAGCCAGAGTCAACAAGAGTCAATAAGAATTATCAGGACCCTCCTAAAAAAGGGACTTAGAGCAAATATTCCCCCAGCTAGAGTCAATAAGAGTCAAGAAAAGTCATCAGGACCCTCCTGAAAAATGGGATGTAGAGGGAAAATTTTAAATTTCCCCAGCTGAGTCAGCAAGAGTCATCAGGAATCTCCTGAAAAATGGGACTTAGAGCAAAAATCTCCCCAGCCAGAGTCGACAATAGTCAATAAGAATCATCAGGGCCCTCCTGAAAAATGGGACTTAGAGCAAATATTCCCCCAGCTAAAGTCAATAAGAGTCAAGAAAAGTCATCAGGACCCTCCTGAAAAATGGGATGTAGAGGGAAAATTTCAAATTTTCCGAGTTGAGTCAGCAAGAGTCATCAGGACCCTCCTGAAAAATGGGACTTAGAGCCAGAATCTCCCCAGATAAAGTCAATAAGAGTCAAGAAAAGCCATTTGGACCCTCCTGAAAAATGGGATTTAAAGGGAAAATTTCAAATTTCCCCAGCTAGAGTCAATAAGAGTCAAGAAGAGTCATCAGAATCCTCCTGAAAAATGGGACTTGGATTAGATACTGCCCCAGCAAGAGTCAACAGTAGTTGTCAGGACCCCTGGATAATAGGATGTAGCCCTAAATAGTAACCCCCAGCTGTCACCTTTTGTCATCAAATTAAAAGTTGTCAGGACCCGCCTGTATAATGGGAAGTAATTTTAATACCTAGTCACCAGCAGATCCCCAGCAAATATAACTCGTAGCAAGACATGGTGGAAAATAATACCTTTTCAGAAACACAGCATAATCTTGAAATTGTCAGTAGTTGAGAATGGTCATGACCAGTTTATAACAATCAGGCGCCCACCTGTAGAACAAGGGAATATTTTTTTAATTTTTAAGTTTTTGCAATCAGGCGCCCACCTGTAGAACAAGGGAATATTTTTCAAAATTTTAAGTTTTGTAATCAGGCGCCCACCTGTAGAACCAGGGAATATTTTTTTAATTTTTAAGTTTTTGCCATCAGGCGCCCACCTGTAGAACAAGAGAATGTTTTTCAAAATTTTAAGTTGTTGCAATCAGGCGCCCACCTATAGAACAAGGGAATATTTTTTCAAACTTTTAAGCTTTTGCAATCAGGCGCCCGCCTGGAGAACAAGGGAATATTTTTCAAATTTTTAAGTTTTTGCAATCAGGCGCCCACCTGTAGAACAAGGGAATGTTTTTTCAAAATTTTAAGTTGTTGCAATCAGGCGCCCACCTGTAGAACAAAGGAATATTTTTTAAATTTTAAGTTATTGTAATCAGGCGCCCACCTGAGAACAAGGGAATATTTTTTAAAATTTCAAGTTTTAGTAATCAGGCGCCCACCTCTAGAACAAGGGAATATCTTTCAAAATTTATAGTTTTTGTAATCAGGCGCCCACCTGTATAACAAGGGAATATTTTTCAAAATTTTAAGTTTTTGCAATCAGGCGCCCACCTATAGAACAAGGGAATATTTTTCAAAATTTTAAGTTGTTGCAATCAGGCGTCCACCTGTAGTACAAAGGAATATTTTTTTAAATTTCAAGTTTTTGTAATCAGGCGCCCACCTGTAGAACAAGGATATATTTTTCAAAATTTCAAGTTTTAGTAATCAGGCGCCCACCTGTAGAATAAGGGAATATTTTTCAAAATTCAAGTCTTGGTAATTAGGCGCCTTGAATCCAAGTTTTTGTAACCATGCGCCCACCTGTAGAGCAAGGGAATATTTTTCAAAATTTCAAAATTTCGGTAATCAGGCGGCCACCTGTAGATTAAGGGAATATTTTTCAAATTTCAATGTTTTTGGCAATCAGGCGCCCACCTGGAGAACAAGGGAATGTTTTTCAAAATCTCAAGTTTTGGCAATCAGGCGCCCACCTGTAGAACAAGGGAATATTTTCAAAATTTCAAGTTTCGATAATCAGGCGCCCACATGTAGAGCAAGGGAATATTTTTCAAAATTGTAACTTTTTAATAATCAGGCACCTACCTGTAGAACAAGAGAATATTTATCAAAATTTCAGGCTTTAGTAATCAGGCTCCCAACTGTAGAACAAGGGAATATTTTTCAAAATTCAAGTTTGGTAATCAGGCGCCCACCTGTAGAACAAGGGGATATTTTTCAAGTGTTAAGTTTTGATAATCAGGCACCTACCTGGAGAACAAGGGAACACAATTCGAGTTCAGCAATCATGCATCCACCTGAAGAAAGGGAAAACACCTCAGGTTACAATTCAAGTCAGCAACAAGAGAAGCTCGTGGCAAGAATGCAAGTCAACAGTCCGAGGTAATCAACAAAAGTTAGTCAAAAAAAAGAAGAAAAAAGGAAGGCAATCAGGAAGTTAATCCAAATAAAAGTAGATGAAAGATGTGAATTTCTCAAGGCATGGTTGAGGTCGCAAGCGATACATGTCCGGTCTTAACTAAGAAAAACTGAAGAAGAACGAGCTAGTACCTGCACATAACAAGCGTCAAGGTTGAAATCTAAGGTCTGAATGAAGAACCACTCAAGACTCAAGATCAAGCTTCAGAAGACTTATAGATAGGAACCTTGTAACTCGTAGTTGACAGGTTTAGCTAGTCTTTTTCATTCTTTTGATTTTGATGTAATAACAGGACTGCGGACCGGAACCTCGGCGGAATGGCACCTCGACCGGATCTTCGTCTCGGCATACGCCTTCATCTCGCTCACTCCTGAACTACACTGACCTGATTCATCTTTAGCCGAGGCTATGTAGGCAGCCTCTGAAGCAAGGTGCGGTCAAATCTTTTCAAAATTCTTCCCATGGAGTATTCAAACGGGCAAAAATTATTTGTATTTGCTCACTTATCTTTGCATGAAATCTCTTCGTGGTTCCGCGCAAAGAGGGGCAACTGTGAGCACGTGATTTTTACCCTACATGAAAATAACTCCTAAAAATAGACCAAAATATTTTTTTATTAATTTTAGGAATTTTTCTTCATTTAGTTGCATTTCATACATTTTTAATATTTTTAATATCATTGAAAAGCCATAAAAAGTGTCACATTTTAATTTTATGCCACCTTAGATTTAAATTGCTTTTAAGGATTAATTACATTGAATTAATTGTGTTAATAAAAGAAAAAGAAAGAATCATAAAAATGGTTCATTTTGCATTTTTAATTTTAGTCTTTGAATTCCGGTAGTTTTCCGTTTAATTTTGTTTTAATTAGTTTCAATAAGTATTAGTTGTAGTAATTAGTTTAATTTAAAATAATTTGACTAGGAATTAATTTAGGTGTTATTTTTAGTTTTAATTTAATAGAAATTAGAAAATGTGAAAAACAAAAGAGAGAAATCATATTTTTGGGCCAAATCTTATTGAAACTCAAGCCCAATACAATTTCTCTTTTAAACCCAACCCACATTAGCCCCTACCCAACCCAAAATCGGGTCGACCCGATCCAACCCAATACCCAAACCCACTTCCCCACCTAAAACCCTAACACATTACAATACACAAATACACACGCCTATACACAGGCAAAGAGGCCTGGAAGCTGCGCAGCTTCTGGACGCAACCCCCCCTCCCCTCGATCATCTTCTCCGTCAGACCCAAGCAGCCCACCATGGCCGCTGCTTCTTCTTCATGAAGCTCAAACATGACGCCTGGAGAATTAAAGGAGCACAACTTTACATTAGAGAGACCTCCTCACAAAGCTTCTCCATCGTCTTCTTCATGGGGATGGCAAGAAAACTCCATTGAAGCTCCTCCACCTCAAAACCTTTCAGCTGCGGCACGTTAAAATGACCCCCATCAGTTTTTGTTCTGCTCTTTCACTATTTTCGCAATTTAAGACCTCCTCCTAATTCCCAAACAAATCCAGCAACCAAACAGCTCCAACTTGCTGCGGTTTGTCGGAAACTAGACGCACGACGTCGCTGGCGACCACCATGGAAACCGGCAAGCATACACACACAGCTACCGCTCCACCCTCTCACATTTGTTGCTACCATGATCGACCGAACATATAGCAAAATAGTGACGGAACGTGGAAGGTTTTCAGTCGTCGAGCCGTCGAGATTGTCTTCTGTTCGAGGCTCAGTTGCCGGTTCGTGGTTCAGATCATTAGCTCGCTTGCTGGTTCGCTATATCGGAGGCTTCTCTCATTGTATACGCTAAAGAAAAATAAATCTTCAAGCTAATTGTGCTGAAAATGTTTGTTGTTCGCTGCTCAAGTTTTGTCGGCTTTCCTCTACTGTAAATATCACCTGGAGTCGTCTACTAGACCAAGTCAAAAATTATTTGGCTTAAAGGTCCACTCTCTCGTTACTACCCCTTTTATTTTGCTAATTTATCATGTTGCATCTGTTTAGTGTGATAGGAAGCATGAGCAGTAGCCGTAGTTTATTTTGATTTGTCATCATGGCCTTGTTTCAAAAATGCTTCCACATTTTGCCAGTATTGTTCTGTCAATATTAGTTTTCCATGGGTACTTATAGTTGATCTCTGATTTCGTTAGTTTGTTGGGTATATATGAATAAATAATTTGAGGTTGGTACAGGTTTGTATTTTTCCACATGGATTTGTTATCCATAATTTAATAGCTTCTCCAATAATCTCAAATTTAGAAAGAATAGTGAGCCTAGTAGCTTGCTTTAGGAACGTAATTACTATTACAACAATGGGTACGATTTTCATGATGTGGTTGTGATTCTTACTCTTTTTTAATAGGTTGGAGTATTAAAGTTTTCCTGATCTAAATAAATTTCTTTTCCTCAGAATTTGGGACATCTCGTTTACCAAATTTTCATGGCCTCCCGCAAATTTGCAAACGTAATTATTTTAGGCGCGTTAGTTTAATAATTTACCTTTCCTAAATTTGGGTGCACATTTATGTGACCCAAATCTGAATCCCAACGAAGTTGAAATGTGTTAAAAACCACGGGTGCATTTATGTGACGTGGTTCAAGGCATGTTTTAACGCCGTTGCAATCCCTTTTTTTTAAATATTAATAATAATAAAAGCGGTTTAAGGTTAAAAAGCACATAAGTTAAAACATGTTCTAAAATCAGATAATTTAAGCCAAATATGACAGTTGAGCGACTGTGCTAGAACCACAGAACCCGGGAATGTCTAACACCTTCTCTTGGGTTAACAAAATTCCTTACTCGGATTTCTGGTTCGCGGACTGTAAACAGAGTCATTCTTTTCCTCGATTCGGGATTCTAACCGGTGACTTGAGACACCAAGTGTCATAAATCTTTCAAGTGGCGACTCTGAAATTCTCTCAAAATTGAATTCCGTCTCGATTGTCCTTTAATTGGAAAAACTCCCTTATCTACGCCCTTCGACGGGTAGTGGATAGCCAAAAGAAGGTGTGACAAGGACAACAACAAATAACCAGAGAAAAGAGAGAGCAGAAGAAAATGTTTTCATTTTGTGTGATAGAGGGTTTTGAACTGCTGTGTTCGTCCCCTTGAAGTGAGAATGAAGGAGAGTATATATAGCTGTCAAGAGCTACGCAGAATAAGGTAAAGAATCAATAATACAGTAATAGGGAAAACTGCATGATCAATCTTGCATATAATCAACAAGGTTTTCCTCTAATAAAGGGGTAACCAGTTAATGATAAAGAGCAGGACATATAATTAAGGAAAGAAAATTAAATACTTAAGTACAGGGTTATTGAACAAAAGTTCAATTAAGGGAACAATTAATAAGAATCTGCAAGTACCACAATTAATCCCAAATACGTCAAGAAATAATCAAAGGTTGTAGAAATTGGAAAAATAACCGAAAATCAGTATATAGGTAGTACCATAGCAAATCAATGAATAAGGATTCAAAAATAATACTAATTTATGGAAAATAATATAGGTCTCCATGAATAACAGATAGACTAAGCATAAACACATAAAAATCAATCCAAATTTGAATATGAAGCCCTAATAACAACACACTAGGGTAAAAATCATAAGACATTCAAATCAAACGAAAGAGAAATCAGATGAATCCAAGTACAGAACAGAGCTATGTATCAAATAACATGGATTGAATCAGAATCAAAACTTAGTGTCAAAAATTAGGGGTTTTAACACAGACTAGTTAGGGTTGAAGAAAAACTCAACATAATTGATTAAATCACATAAGAATTAGATAATAAGCACTTACAATTAGAAAATGTTTTGAAGCAAAGAATTTCAGGAAAGCCTAGTTAAGAAGAAATGAAAAGATGCTTGGAAATCAGAAGATTTTCCATAAAAGTAAGCAAAGATAGTTCGATTCATCTCAGATCTATACACATTTGAGAAGTTCAAGAGACGAAAGTAGGTTTTTTGTAAAAATAACGCAGAGGTGAAGATATCGGCTTAGAAACCCATAGGTTTAGGAAAAAGTAGAAAGAACTTACTGAAAATCGAGCCATGGCGGCCTGAAACAAGAAAGAACCGGCCAAGGTGTGAGTGGACTCTAGCTTGTCCCTTGAGGGCCTTAAAAACAACATAAATCCCGGCATGAGAGAGCCATGAGAGGCCTGGGGGTGGTGAAGAACAACCATGGTTGATGGAGGAGAGTGATAGTGAAGTGAAATTTAGGGTTAGGGTATGAGAGAACTCTAGAGAATTCGAGAGAGGAGGGAGATAAGTGTCAGCAGGGTCAAGAGAGAAATGAGGGGTTTGGGAAGGGGGTTGTTTAGGTTAAATAAGGAAAGGGAGGATCTGGACCGTTGATTAGAATTAATCAATGGTTCATATTGTGTGAGAGATATGGTTGGGTGGTATGGTGCATTGGGCTTGGGTCTGTGGGTTATTAAATTAGGTTAGGGGCCCGGTTGGATTTAAGCTAGACTTTAAATAGAGAGTGCTAACTATTAAATAACCAAATAAAATTAACTAAAATAATTGTAAAAAATGAAATTGATGCTTAATATATTAAACTACAATGACTAATAAGTATTAAAAATGCAAACAACTAATTATTGGATAAAATAGTATAAAATATATTACTAGGCTATAATTGCAAAGTTATTGCAATTATAGCCAAAGAGTGCCAATTTGGCTTATTGTGAAATAACTTGGTCTTATAGGACCAGAAATAATACATTAAATTAAGAAATGCTTTTGAATCATTTGTAATGTGATTTTGTAGTTGATTATTAGAAATAAAATACTGGATAAATTTAAAATAAATTATAAAAATATGGGAAGATTATAAAAAGAAAATTGCAATTGCTGTGAAAGTCTGATTTTGAAGGTATATTATTCAAATTAAAGATAATTTGAGGAAAAATTGGGCATCAATACACCCCTTCATTACTTGCAGCTGGCGGCCATTGTTCACGCGTTGAAGATTTGGAGGCACTATCCATATGGAGTGTCATGAGAGGTGTTCACGGATCATAAGAGTTTGCAATATTTGTTCAAGAAAAAGGAGCTCAATTCGAGGCAGAAGATGGTTGGAACTACTTAAAGACTATGATATAACCATATTGTATCATCCTGGGAAGGCCAATGTGGTGGCCGATGCTTTGAGTAGGAAGTCAGCTAGTATGGGCAACTTTGCGTACATTCCATTTAGTGAGAGACCACTTCCATTAGATATTTAAGCTTTAGCCAATCAATTTGTGATATTGGATGTTTTTGCGCCAGTCGTATTTTAGCTTGCAAAGCCGCTCGGTATTCCTCGATTGAGCGTATCAGGAATAGACAGTATGATGACCCTCATTTGTTTGTCCTTAGGGAAACAATGCGGTATAGTGATGCCAAACAAGTTATGGTTTGAAATGATGGATTTTAGGATGCAGGGTCATGTTTGTGTCTCTAATATGGATGGACTTCGTGAGTTGATTCTAGAGGAGGTTCATAGTTCCCGTTATTCTATTCATCCGGGCGCCGCCAAGATATATCAGGACTTATAGCAGCATTATTGGTGGAGGAGGATAAAGAAGGATATTATTGCATATATAGCGTAGTGTCTAAATTTTCAGCAAGTAAAGTACGAGAATCAGAAACCTGGTGGTTTGCTTTAGAAGAAAGAGATTCCTAAGTGCAAGTGGGAGCATATCACTATGGATTTCATTGTTGGACTCCTATGGACTCAGAGGAAGTTCGATGCAGTTTGGGTTATTATGGATAGATTAACCAAGTCAGCATATTTCATTCCTATTGCAGTTTCTTATTCTTTGGAGCGGTTGGAAAAGATTTATATCTGTCAGTTTGTTCGTCTTCACGGTGTGCCCATGTCTATCATTTTTGACCGAGGTACGTAGTTTACCTTGCACTTCTAGAGGGCGATACAGTGCAAGTTGGGTACACAGGTCGAGTATAGCACAACATTTCATCCTTATTCGAACGAATGATCACGACCTACTCCACACAACTATATAAGTAGCAAGAGAGGGTTGGAGCAGCTTCTACCCGATTTTGGATCGGGATCGATATCCACAAAGAGCTAGAACTGGAATCGAGTATCTACCTAGTTTAGGATTGCGTATTTGTTCCAAATTACACTTTTATTCATTTTTGAGGTTTTTGTCTACTTCTACTATTATCAAACTACAAATGGTAATTACAACTAAATTATGCTAAGAGTTATAATGCTATGAGTTGTTCAAATATGTTTAAAAGGCACTAGGGTAATGACTTCTGCCTAGGTGATCAATTGGCAGATACTTGAGTCAAAGGCATGTTTGACATATTTGGGGAGTAAGTTATAACCATTGCATGAATTTACTCATTCTACACCTCTCGGTGATTCGAGTGATTTTGCTCGAATTGACTTTCTCAAGACCAATTGGGTATGAAAATTTGCACAAGCAACTAGGGTTCAAGTCGAGTATTAAGCTCTCGAGGTTTTACCCTTTAATTGGGACTATCAATCTCTTGAGTACGCCCCAATTCCTTGTTCGATCAATTTCGGAGACTTAGGCTCTCTTTCTCAAGAAGAGCTCAAGTCAACTCAACACAAACTAGTGTTTGCAACCACTAATTTAGAAATTAACCATGAAATTGGCCTAAATAACAAACACCCACAGTCAATTTAGCTCTAAAATACAAGACCCATCAATTACCCACACTAGGGTTGATCCACCTAGATAATAAATCTAGCTACTAAAAATTGAAGAAGAAAAATAAGAAATAGATGAATGTACACTCATATTAATTAATCACTAAGTTAAACACATGGATTCAATGATTAAAAGTAGCTAATATGTCCAAAATAGCTAAGAATCTCGAACCCATGAGTACAGCTCCTTAATTACAATATTTGATACCCTAAAAATGAAAAAAAGCTATTTATACTAGGCTAAAAAATTTGGACAAAAATGCCCCTGCGAGGTTAGTGTGGACCGCACAGAATGATGTGCGGCCGCACTAGGGCTCTGAACCATAAAATCTAACTATGTGAACTCGGGCAATACAGACCGCACAAAGTGGTGTGCAGCCGCACCGGGACTATATTTCCTGAGCTTGCCTTGTCTTTGGCACTTGTGCGAGTTTCACTCCTTTTGAGCTGATCTTTGACATGTTGTCCTTTTGTTGATCAAATCTGCAATCAAGTACAACTTGTGAGCCTTTTGGAACTATTTTGTATGAATTTCTAATCAAAGTATAAACAAGTAGGAGTATAAAATGCGTCAAAATCCCTAGTTATCAACTCCCCTAAACTTAAGCTTTTTATTGTCCTCAAGCAAACAAAACAAGACCCACCCCTTAAGGGAACATCCAAGAAATTTTTAACTGTCCTATGTAACCTCATCTGGCATCAATTAAGACTAACAATTGTCCTCAATACAAATAAACCATTAACAACTTTTACTCCTTGAAACACCATGGATTAAGTGCGACACAAGAGCATAAGGAATTGACTCAACACATCAACAAACTTTTTTCTATTACTTTGGTCATTGTGGAACCCAAAGTCACACATTCTCAACTCTCCCTAAGAAATCCTCACCTTTCGGATAGTGGCACTTAGAACGAGGAAAATGGGAATTTACTCATCTCTCTCAAGAAAGAGCCACAAGTCCGGCTCTAGGTACCATATGCTTGCCCCTTATGTCAGTATCCGCTAATGTAAGTTTCATTCAACTCAAGATCATATAAGACTTTTGTGGAGACATTGTGAAGGATTTTGGTTCAGGATAGGAAATGTTTTGGTTTATGTAGGTTTCATCTTCCCTTAAGTACTTCTTTTGATTCATTTGGCATCCATTCACTTAACTCTTTGAGTCATTTCACTTCTTTTTAAGGGGTTAGAGAGACACACCATCACTCTTTCTTATGCATTTCAAAGCTTTTCTCCTTTTTAACCTTTCCACACCTTTCATTCTTTGCTTTTCTTTGAATCCCTTTTTATTCTTTTTTATATTGAACTTTATTTTTGTCTTTTTGCTTTTCTTTCTTTTTCATTGCCTTTCCTTTTATTCATTTTTTGTGCCTTCTTATCACTTTGATGAAATCCTCATCTCTCCCCCCAAACATATACTTTTGCCATGTGCTAAAAGAAAGGTCGGGTGCCAAAAGAGGGTATCTTTTAGAATGGGTATAGGCTTGTATCTTGGTTCTTGAAGGAAAAAGGTCTAAGAATCAAAAGGGTTAACTAGGGATCTTATCATTGGTAGGTTATGAAAGTGTTCAAGTTGTTATTTGGAACAAGGAGAGCCTATAATCATTTCTCAAGTCAAATTCACTTAGGATTTCGCCTCAACAAACATTCAGGGCAAGTTCTAGACCAATGGCTCGGGACATGGACTAATAATACAATTACTCACCACACAAGCTATGGGATTGCTAAAGACACAGATTTGGGGGCCCACAATCACCTTAGATAAGATTTAAGCTCACAATGGTCCCAAAAACCACTTGATGATTATCGGCCAACACAAGAGTCTCGAGGTCACGACTTTCACCATCCTAAACACAACAAATTGTTTTTGACCATAAGATCAAAGGCAAATGTGCTAGGACCAAGTGAATCTTTGCTTGAGGTAAACTTAACTATTAACTACTAAAAACAAAAGAAAAACGGACCCAAATCCTTAAGAGAGTTGTCACGCCATCCATCACTGGGAAGAGCCACCTGGTTCACACAACACTCCACCTTTGGAAAGAATCGTACAATTAAGAAAACCAAAGGCTTATTGCAAACATTGAAAATAAAAAGCTACGAATCACAAATAAGAAGCTAAAAACGATTTTTTTTTGCGGAAAGTACAATGAATATATACAAGAGGGGATTTGAATATACAATAGAAAACATGAATATGTACAATATAACATACTTTATATACAGACCAAAATTAAAATAAAATTGTGATAAATGTACAAAATGTCAAAATTATATACAGACCAAAGATGAAAATTCAAGAAAGCATGAAATGTCAAATATATACAGTCATCCAAAATGTAAGGCCTACCCCCTCAAATGAATGCTGACATTGTCCCCTATGCTAACTAGTCCAAATAAAGCATCAAAACGAGAAAGGAATAAGGATATAAGAAAACTCCCTAGGGCCTATCTGTCTGCATGGGCTCCTGAGTGGTCCCAGGGCCCTCAATGTGCTCAGGAACCTCAGACTGGTTCCCTGTGTCCTACTGCTCTGCTGCTGGGACCTCGACCTAGACCTGGATAGGCTCTGGAAGTGCATCTTATAGCTGACTAGAGGAAGCGTGCAGTGGGTCTGCCAGTTGGATGACTGCATCATCAGCTCTAGGGATCATCCTTATCCTTTTGGGAGGCCTCTGTGACTTTGCCTGTGGATGAACTACTGGTGCTGGGTCCTGGAGCAATAAGTCTAATGGCAAGTGATCTACCTTCAGTCTATCAACATCTGCTCATAGCTCCTTCACTGACTCCTTGGAAGTCCGTGTCTTCCTCAACTTCTTGTGATCACTCGCAAGCTCCTTGAAAGCATTGCTATGTGAACCAACTGCCTTTGTGAGCACCGCTTGAGTGTCGAGGATCTTATTTTGTTTTTCAAGTATCTCCTTGAGAGCATCCTTTATTGACTGGGGAACCTGTGGGGGTGGAGGTGCCGACTGAGCCTCTACAATGGTGGTCAAGATGGACAACTTAGATGAGGCAGTCTGCATCCAGTTGTTGATACTCAGAAGTGCCTAGCTCAGCCAGTGGGCAGCTGATGGAATCTCTGGGCCTGCTGAGGTAGATGGACAAACAAGAATAGCTGTGGATGAGGATGGACCGGGAGGGATGTTTGTGGAGGGGGAGGTAGGCTCAGCAGGAGCCACTACTACAACTGGCTCTTCAGACTGGCCAGTTGGAGTAGGAGCTGTACCTTTAAAGTTCTTGCTCTTGGGGTTTTCATCCCCCTGCATGCTGTACCAGGAGAAAGGGGCCTTCGCTTCGACTTTGATGTCGAAGGGCCTCTTGTCCACTTTCAGATCCTTGAAGTACAAAGTGATGATACTGGGGAACGGATAGTTTCTATCATGCCCGACGCCCATAATTGAGATAATCCTCAATTTCACATTCCCCATATTGATTGGGTACGCCGCCATGATCGAAGCCACTAAAACAACCCGGTGAATAGGAAGGGTGTTGTCGTGAGTCGTTGGGTCCAACCTACTACATACAAATGTCTCCCACCCCCATGCCTCAAAGTTCAAACTTCATCTCAAGATCTTGACTCCAGTAGTCAACCACTCGGAGGTGGTACCTGGGATTACCAGGTACTGTGCTAGGCAGGGACAGACCTCCTCACTCATTTCCATCTTATCCATGTATAGGGTATCATCCTTCTCATTAAAGCCAAGGTATTCATTTAATGAATTTTTGTCAAATAACACCTTTAGGTTTCGAACCTTGGTCACTTTGGAGCCCTTTTTGACGTGGACTACATTGCAGTAGAATTCCTTGACGATGTGTTCATTGGCATCCACACACTCATCCATAAAATGCTCCCAGCCCACTCTTATCCTAATCTGCCTCCTCACGTTGAGATTATGAGGTAACATGTATCTATCAATAAAACTTCATTCCGAGATTAACTTTCTCACCAGTCACCAACCCCGAAACTTATGGTACACCACCTCACTAACAAACCTATCTTGCCAAACCTCTGGACTTCTGGTTCTAGCAATGCCCCCTACCTGAGGCTCACCTCCTTCTGCTACTTCCTCATCTCTTTCTACTTCCTTCTCATCTCCTACTGCATCCTCTCCGAATAATGAAGCTGTGGGAGAGGTGGAGTATTCTCCACTACCTGCTGCTGAGCCCTCAGATGACTTAGACGGAATATGTTTTAGTGCTTGGGCAGTGGGTGATGGTGGAGGAGTGTCTCCCAATCTATGCCTCTCCGGCCAGTCAGGGACGAACTCTGGCTCGGAGTCTGAGGAGATCTCTCGGGAGGGCTTGTATTCACGCCCTGACTGATTACAGGCCCTGTCAGTCGCTTTTATCGCCTTCCACATGTTTTTGATGTTTTGCCTAGATTGGGGAGTGAGTTTTATCATTTTCTGCTTCCTTCCCCGGGAAAATTCACCTCTGCCTAGTTATATAGAACCTTTACTGCCTCGTTGTTTCACCATTTCCTGCAATCACAATCAAATAAACTTGTTAGTATCAGTATAATCAGTTATGAAGCAGTTAAAAGCAGTGTTGCAGAACATACAAGAAAAGTTGCAGAAGGGTTGCAGAAACTACCCAGTGCGGACCGCACAATAAAGTGTGCGGCCGCACAGGGGCCAATACGAACCGCACAAAATGGCCATGCGGTCCACACAGGAGTGGGTTTTAGAAAACCCACCCTCTGTATCAAGGAAGTGCAGATCGCACAAAATGGTAGTGCGGTCCGCACAAAATGTAGTGTGGCCATACTGCCCAAAGTTCAGCTTTCCGAAATTTCATCAATGCGGTCCGTACAAAGTGATAGTGCGAACCACACATGGGCACCGCAGGCCACACAGAAACGATTGCAGTTTGCATTTAGTGCCCAATTTTTGCAGTAAGTTAGGGTTCATGAATCTTTGCTTTTAAGTCTAATTTTTCACCTAATTAGCATCCCTAAGTGATTGCCAGTTCATTAAGACAACTAAGTATACATGAATCAAAGATTTAACTAACTTAAGCTAAGCAACTGAAGAAAAATATGGAATCAAAGAAAGGAAAGAAAGAAAAACAAAAATGAAATGAAATTCACAAAATTAAACAAGGAAAAAGAGATGTAATGGTACCATCTATGAGATGAGATGAGATGAAGAATGACAGTTCTAAGTAGTTAGTTATGAGCAGATACGAGGATGAACAGTGTTCTTAGTCTTTTGAGAATTAAAAGTTTGAAAAGGGTAAAAGGAGGGCCTCAGGCCCTATTTATAGAAAAGGACTTGGGGCCCAGTCTCACCAACCAGTTCGGATCGCGCAAAATGGACCGCGGGCCGTACTACACTACTTATTCAAATCTTGAGAAGGCAACACTCTGTGGTCCGCACAAAATGGACTGCAGCCGCAGAGGTCCAGTCCGGACCGCACAAAATGTAGTACGGCCGAAGTGACAAACTTCAAAGAGGTCTACATTTTCCTCTCACCAGTGCGGTCCGCATAGAATGTAGAGCGTCCGTTCTAGTAACTTCAGAGACCTGTGCATTTTTCCACAATGTCTTGTGCTGCATCAACATAACCCTGTAACATCTCACAACCAGTTAGCCCATAAATCAATCCTATACTACAAAGAAAACCAAAGAAAAACAAGAATAAAAACACATAGGTTGCCTCCCAAGAAGCACCTGATTTAACATCGTGGCACGACGTAGGTTACCATTACATCATTTGAAATGAAGAAGTGCCACCAAGTGGCTGTCATCAATTTTTCCAAGATAATGCTTGACCTAGTGCCCATTTACTCTAAACACTAAAGCATTTTTATTATTTAAATCAATAGCACCAAACGGGTTCACACACACTAATTCAAACAACCCGCTCCATTTTGACTTGAGCTTTTCCGGGAACAACCTTAGCCGAGAGTTGAATAAGAGCACCAAATCTCCCACCTTGAACTCTTTGCCCCGAGTATACTTGTCATGAAGGTATTTCAGTTTATCCTTATACAGGGACGAACTAGAATAGGCATGGAATCTAAATTCGTCAAGCTCATTGAGTTTCTCTACCTGAAGATTAGTAGCTACATCCTACTCAAGGTTCAATTTCCTCAGGGCCCACATGGCTTTGTGTCTTACTCAACCGGTAGATGGAAAGCTTTCCCAAACACCAACCGATATGGAGACATACCAATCTGAGTCTTGTATGCAGTCGTATAAGCCCATAGAGTGTCCTCCAACTTCTTTGACCAATCGGTCCTATTTGCATTGACCATCTTTGACAATATGATTTTGATTTCCCTGTTGGAGACTTCAACTTGTCCACTTGCTAGAGGATGATAGGGGTAGAAACTTAGTGATTGACTCCATACTTTGAAAGTAAAGTGTCAAAAGCTCTATTGCAAAAATGAGATCTCCCTTCACTTATGATTGCACGAGGAGTAACAAACCTTGTAAAAATGCTCTTCTTGAGAACTGCAACAACGATCTGAGCCTCATTGTTGGGCAAAGCCACGACTTCAACCCACTTTAAAACATAATCCACCGCCACAAGATTGTATATGTTCCCATACGAGCTAACAAACAAGCCCATAAAATCAATGCCCCATATATCAAAAATATCAACCTCAAGGATAGTATTGAGAGGCATCTCATATTTCTTCGAAATTCCACCCGTTCTTTGGCACTCGTCACACCTTTTCACAAGATCACTTGCATCTTTGTACAAAGTTGGGCAATAAAAACCACAACTAAGAACTTTGGAAGCGGTCCTTGCCCCACCATGATGGCCACCATAGGGAGAGGAATTATAAGCTTCCAAGATACGCAATTTCTCTTCCCCCGGAATACACCTTCGGATCAAACCATCCGTGCAAATCATGAACAAATACGACTCATCCCAACAGAAATACAAACCATCCCATTTAAGCTTCTTCCTTTGGTTACAAGAGAACTCAAATGGGATAATGCCAGTCATAAGGTAATTAGCAACATCCGCAAACCACGACATATCACTCATTGACACAGAAAGTAGTTGCTCATCGGGAAATGCATCATTGATCTCTAGGCCATCACATGGCATACCTTCCTCCTCCAAGCGGAACAAGTGGTCTGCAACTTGGTTTTCACTACTCTTCCGGTCATAATTTCTAGATCAAACTCTGAAGTAGTAATCCCATCGCATCAACCTTGCATTGGAGTCTTTATTTGTCATCAAGTACCTAAGGGCAGCATGATCAATGTGCACTATGACCTTGGGCCCCCATAAGATACGACCAAAACTTTTCCATTGCAAATACTATGGCCAACAACTCCTTCTCGGTTACCGTGTACTTCCTTTGAGCCTCATTAATGGTTTGCTTGCGTAGTACACCAGATGAAATAGTTTGTTAACTTTTTGACCAAAAACTGCCCCAACTGCAACGTCACTCGCGTTGCACATGAGCTCGAAGGGCAAACTACAATTCAGTGCAGTAATGATCGGGGTAGTAGTCAACTTAAGCTTGAGAAGCTCAAATGCTTGCATACATCCCTCATTGAACACAAAATTGGCATCCTTTTCTAGTATCTTGCACAAGGGGTTTACCCCCTTTGAAAATCTTTTATAAACCTCCGGTAAAACACCACGTGCCCAAGAAAACTCCTCACATCCTTGACCAAAGTGGGGGGAGGAAGCCTTGAAATCACCTCTATCTTGGCTTTGTCAACTTCAATACCATGCTTTGAAATTTTGTGGCCCAACACTATGCCCTCCTCAACCATGAAATAGCATTTTTCCCAATTGAGTACATGATTTGTGCCTTCATAATGGGCCAACAGTCTATCCAGATTTTGCAAACACTCTTCAAATGAATCACCAACCACACTAAAATCGTTCATGAAGACCTCCAAAATATCTTCCACCATATCGGTGAAAATAGCCATCATGCATCGTTGGAATGTCACCGGGGCATTACACAACCTGAACGGCATCCGAAAGAAAGCAAATGTGCCATATGGACAAGTAAGTGTGGTCTTCTCCTGATCCTACGGAGTGATTAAGATTTGATTATATCTCGAATATCCATCCAAAAAGCAATAAAAGGCACGCCCCGCAAGGCGATCAAGCATTTGGTCATGGAATGGGAACAGGAAGTGATCCTTGCGGGTTACCTTGTTCAGCTTCCGGTAGTCAATGCATACCCTCCATATTGTAAATTTTCGAATGGGAATAAGTTCATTGTTGTAAGTTGTCACCATAGTCATACCACCCTTCTTCGGCACACATTGCACCGGAGAAGTCCATGAGCTATCAGACATAGGATACATAACCCCAACATCTAACCACTTTATCACTTCTTTCTTCATAACTTCTTGCATTGATTCGTTCAACCTCCTTTGATGTTC
The DNA here is from genome assembly GCA_034376525.1 of Nicotiana benthamiana. Lineage (NCBI taxonomy): Eukaryota > Viridiplantae > Streptophyta > Magnoliopsida > Solanales > Solanaceae > Nicotiana > Nicotiana benthamiana. The sequence goes on along the minus strand of CM067324.1, from coordinate 7,578,343 downwards.
CAAGGAGGTTTTTGCATAATCCTCCAAAATAATATTGTGCATGCAAAATACAGAGCTTATTCCCCAAATGTCAGCTAGAGTCCATCCAATTGCCTTTTTCCACTTTTTGAGCACCGCCAAAGTGGCGTCTACTTGCATGTTAGTAAGACAAAAGGAAAGAATAACTGGTAAAGTTGAACTAGGGCCTAAGAATTCATACCTAAGGTGTAGAGGCAATGGCTTCAACAACAACACCGGTGGTTCCTCAATTGAAGGCTTCGTTGGAGGAGTCTTTCTATTTTCAAGGTCCAAGGATAGCTTCCTGCGCTCATAAGAATAAGTGCCTATTCCATGCAAAGTATTCACACACTCCACCCGACCCGCATCATCATTGACATTAAGATTCAATAACACGATTTTTTTTTAAAATTTGGACCATTTCTCGATTTGTGCGTGTCATCCTTGCGCAGGGGCCATGCTAATCTTCTCTGTATTGTTCCAATTTTATCGGATGTACCCGAAGGGACAATAACATGACTTTAAAGGGGTCTTACACATTAATCATTTGACTTGTGTCATAAATTATCACAATTGTGACTAGATCCATAAATGAGCGCACTTCAGTACAATTTGGCTGCTTCATTGACTTGCACACGTGAAAGACTACCTTTTCATCATCCACCCTAAAAGTGAGTTCCCATGCTTCCACACCAACTAGAGCCTTCCCCGTATCAAGGAAAGGTCTCCCCAATATGATCGAGACTTTATAGTCCAGCTCGCAATCCAATATCAAAAAATCAGCTGGCAAGATAAATTTGTCCACCCGGACAAGCAGATCATCAACAATACCCAAAGGTCGCTTCATTGATCTATCTGCCATTTGCATTCTCATGGAAATTGTCCTTGGAGGCCAAATACCTAAAGTCTTGAAAACTGAGTAGGGCATCAAGTTGATATTTGCCCCTAAGTCACATAAAGCCTTAGAAAATTTCGCACTACCAATAGTGCAAGGGATAGTGAAAGCATCAGTATCCTCTAACTTTAGAGCCATTGAATGTACTGTAGCACTAACTTGGTGGGTCATCTTGATAGTTTCACAGTCCATGGATCATTTCTTGGTCACCAAATCTTTCATGAACTTTGCGTATCCAGGAATTTGCTCCAAAGCCTCCACCAAAGGCACATTGATGGATAAGCTCTTCATAATGTCAATGAACTTTTTGAACTGATTCTCACTTTTATGCTTGGCTAGCCTTTGAGGTAAGGTGGAGGTGGTATAGGCAAGGGTGCCTTGACTTTTGGCACAACCGGCTCCGACATGTTAATTACGTGTTCCCTAGACGGGTTCATGTGATTTTGTGTTTCCACCTTGGCATCTTGAATATCAATTCTCACTTCTTCATTCACATTTTCATCTACCACATTCTCAACCACCAAGGGAACTTCATCTTCTTTCAACTCAACTTCATCACTCAAAACTTGCTTTTGTTTGGAGGCCTTCACATCACCGCCTCGTCCACTCATAGTGGTCACTGCTATAACATGATTGTTCCCGCCCTTTGGGTTCACTATCGAATCACTTGGTAGAGCACCATTTGGGCGTGTATTCAAGGATTGAGAGATTTGACCTAGTTGCACCTCAAAATTTCTAATGGACGTATTGTGAGAAGACAATTGAGCATCCGAATCTGTATTTTTCTTCATGAACATCATTTCAATTCTACCCATATCATTCTTAGAAGAACTAGGAACTTGGGAATGAAAAGGTGGTGGATTGCTCGATTGTTGGTACCTTGGGGGCTTTTGAAAACCTTGCCCATGATTTCCCTGGTTGTTGTTCCATCTAATCTGCTTGTTGTTGTTCCTCCAGTTTCCTTGATTGCTCAGATTGTTTTTTTAATTTCCCAATTTGGATTTTGATTATTGTTCCACTAGTTTTTGTTCACTTATTGGTGATTGTTCCAATTGTTGTTACCTTGTTGGTTGCCCCAATTATTGTTGCTTTGTTATTGATTGCCCCAATTACCTTAGGACCTCCATCATTGTTGCTGGTTGGAAGAATGGCCTCTTTGGCCTTGATCATTATTCACATATTGTACCTCTTATTTTGCTCATCATAGCCATCATCTTGAAATCCACTACCATCATTGTCAAATTGATCCGAATTCCCTTGGTTCTATTGACCTCTTTGCGTCCTTTGATTCACTAGCATGTTAACACCCTCCATGGCATTCACTTGGCAAGGATTTGGACTTGTTGCAACTGTGCCTTTGCTAGTAGGTTCATGGTAGTTATCAACTCCGCAATTTCTGCCCATGATCATGTAGTTCTTTGTGTAAATGAATGACCGTAGGGTCACCCTAGGGCACATTGGCTCTATTTTGCCTTGCGGAGGATGTATCCGCCATCTCATCAAGAATGACACAAGCTTCATTATATGTAAATTTCATAAAATTAGCCGCAACAAGTTGTTTCACTATGCATTGATTTGTAATATTGATGCCCCAATAGAAAGTTTGTTGCAACATATTCTCCGTCATGTCGTTGTTGGGGCATTCCTTCACCATAGTTCTATATCTCTCCCAAATCTCATGCAATGGTTTGGTGGGCTCCTGTTTGAAATCCAAGATCTTATCCCACAAAGTCGCCATATGTCCTGGTGAAAAGAACTTTGCTATGAACTTATCCTCCAACTCATCCCAAATAGTGATGGAATGGTTGGGAAGTCGCTCAAGCCAATCCAAAGCATTCCCTCTAAGTAAAATGGGAAGATTCTCAACCGGAGTACATCTTCGGACACATTGGTTTGCTTTCCCCCAACAGGTATCCACAAACCGCTTGAGATGTTTGTAAGCATTTTGAGTGGCAGCGCCCGTGAAGTACCCACGCTACTCCAACAATGTTAGCATCACATCAGTAATTTGACAATTGCCCGACCGTAATCGGGGTGGGACAATTGCACATACATAGACTTGATTTGGGAGTACCCGAGGAACCGCTCTTGGAGGTGACGAAGGAAGGTCTGGAATATTTTCATCAACATTGGCCTGGTGGCCTCTTCGTAGGCCAGGAGGTATAAGAGGCACCTCATCCTCTCCAATATCATCAACCTCCTCCCCTGCAATCATGTTTCCAAGAGGGTCATTAGTATTTAAAGCCATTTCGTACTTGAAGTATTGGCACACACAAGTTAGTAACAAATTAGGAAAGAAGAACAACATATAAAACTAAATAGATAGCCAAAACCGTTAGCTCTCCGGTAACGGCACCACAAAGTGATCACGAGCTTCTCCACACTACTAATTAAGTAGCAAGAATGATTTTGGGTTGGGATCAATATCCACAGAGAGCTAGAAATGGAATCGAGTATCTATCTAATTTAGGATTGCGTATGTCTTCCAAATTACACTTCTATTCATTTTTAGGGTTTTTTACTTCTACAATTATCAAACAACAAATGGTAATTGCAACTAAATTATGCTAAGAGTTATAATGCTATGAGTTGTTCAAATAAGTTTAAAAGGCACTATGGTAATGACTTCTGCCTAGGTAGTTAATTGACGGGTACTTGAGTCTAAGGCATGTTTGACATATTTGGGGAGTATGCTATAACCATTGCACGACTTTACCCACTCAACACCTCTTGGTGGTTTGAGTAGTTTTGCCCGAATTGACTTTCTCAAAACCAATTGGTATGTAAATTTGCACAAACAACTATGGTTCAAGTCGGGTATTACTATCTCGAGGTTTTACCCTTTAATTGGGACTATCAATCTCTTGAGTATGCCCAAGTTACTTGTTGGACCAATTTCGGAGACTTAGGCTCTCTTTATCAAGAAGAGCTCAAGTCAACTCAGTACAAACTAGTGTTTGCAACCACTAATTCAGAAATTAACCATGAAATTGGCCCAAATAACAAACACTCATAGTCAAGTTAGCCCTAAAATACAAGACCCATCAATTACCCACACTAGGGTTGAGCCATAACCCTAGATAATGGGTCTAGCTACTCATAATTGAACAAGAAAACATGAAATTGATGAAGAGCTCATATTAATTAATCACTAAGTTAAACACAAATATTCACTGATTAAAAGTAGCAAAAAGTACCCAAAATAGTTAAGAATCTCGAACCCACGAGTGAAACTCCTTTATTACAATATCTAATACCCTAAAAATAGAAAAAAGCTATTTATACTAGGCTGAAAAATCTGGACAAAAATGCCACTTCGGGGTTAGTGCGGACCGCACAAAATAGTTTTGTGGCTGCACTACTGCTCTAAACCTCAAAATTTGACTCTCTAAACTCAGGCAATGCGGACCGCACAAAGTGGTTTGCGGCCGCAAAGGCTTCTAGTGCGGTCCGCACAAAATGGATTGCAAACCGCATTGGCACTAAAACTCAAAACTAGCATTCTCTGAATCTTGGCTCTACGGACCGCACAGAATCAAGTGCGACCGCATTGGTCTCAGTTCGGACCGTACAAATACCCCTCTTTGCCTTGGAATCGACCTCTCTGAACCTCATAGTGCGGACCGTACAAGGTGGTGTGCCGCCGCATTGGGCCTGTTTTGCCTGAGCTTGCCTTTTCTTTGGCTCTTTTACAAGCTTCAATCCTTTTGAGATAATCTTTGACATATTGTCCTTTTGTTGATTAAACTTGAAATCAAGTAAACTTATGAGCCTTTTGGAACTATTTTGTATGAATTTCTAATCAAAGCAAAAGTAAGAAGAAGTATAAAATGCATTAAATCCCTAGTTATCAATAGACGGTATGAACGTACTATTCAGATATTAGAGGATATGCTCCGCGCTTGTGTTATTGATTTTGGAGGATCTTGGGATCAATGTTTGCTGTCACCAGAGTTTGCCTACAATAACAACTATTAGTCGAACATCTAGATGGCTCCCTATGAGGCATTATATGGTAAATAGGGTTGATCACTGGTTGGATGGTTTGGTTGGGGCAGGCTTAGTTATTAGGTGAAGATTTGGTACATGATGCCTTGGATAAGGATAAGATCATTCAGGATAGACTTCGTACAACTCAGTCCATCCAGAAGAGTTATGCCGACCGTATGGTTCGTGATATAGCATTCATAGTTGGAGAGAGGGTGTTGCTTCAGGTATCGCCCATGAAGGGTCTAATGAGGTTGGAAAGAAGGGCAATTAAGCCCTAGGTATATCGAGCCTTTTGATATCCTTGAGCGAGTGGGAGATGTGGCCTAAAGACTTGAGTTGCCACCAGACTTATTAGTAGCACATCCAGTATTCCATATGTCCAAGTTTTTGGAAGTATCACATCGATCGATCCCATGTGTCATATTTCAGCACTATCCAGTTGGACAAGGATTTTGCCTACGAGGAGGAGTCAATAACTACTCTTGACCGTAGTTTTGTCAGTTGAGATTAAAGAGTTATCCTTCTATTCGAGTGCAGCGGAGAGGTCAGCCTATTGACACAACTACCTAGGAGTGCGATTCTGATATGCAGAGAAGATATCCCCACCTTTTCACCAGCTCAGGCACTTTTCTATGTCTGTTTGAGGATGAATGGTTGTTTTAGAGGTGGAGAATGTGATGAGCCAAAAGCTCATCTTATATTTTAGAACTCAATTTTATGTCCGAGCCCTACAAAACCTGATTTTATTCCTTCTCGATTTGCTTACATAGTCCAAGCATGTTTTCGGATAGCTTTTATGTTGAAAGTCGATAAAAATAATAATTGTTGCCTTTAAAAGTTGAATTAGTTAGCTTTGGTGAACGCTTTGAGTAACCGTACCTAGGCTATTGTTTTGATAGTCCTAGTGGGTCTGTATTGAAATATGAGACCTAGGTGTATGCCCGAAATCGAATTCCGAGGTCCCTTACTCGAGAAATAGTTTTTTGATGAAAATTAAAATACTGGAAATTAAATGGTTTTAAGAATTTGAGTAATGTTTGATCTCGTTGACATCGGGTCTATAGTTGGTTCCGGAGTCCGGTGCAGGTACAAAATAATATTTATACCTTATCTAAGGAATTTGGTGAGAAACAAAATTGATTTGACATTATTCAGATGTCCGATTGTGAAAATAAGAATTTCAAGGTGTTCTTAAGAAGTCATGTGATTTGGTGCTAAATTCGTATTTTTAGGTGTTATTTTGGCGATTTGATTGCGCGAGCTAGTTCGTATAATGTTTTAAGACTTGTGTGCATATTTGGTTTGAAGCCCCGAGGGCTTGGGTGAGTTTTGATAAGCTACAAAGTATATTGACCTTAGGAAATTTTGCTAGTAGGCTTCTGGTATGCATACTTTGCATTTACGAGGTCTGGCTCGCAAATACGAGCCTCGTATTTGTGAAGAGTGCATCATAATTGCGAAGCTTTGACCGCAACTACGATCCTGACTATTCGTATTGTGAACCAGCGGTCACATTTCCAAAAATAGCAGGCCCACGTAATTCTTCGCATTTTCGAAGAGAAGTTTGCATTTGCGTGGGTCGCATTTGCGAACCCCATATGGAAAATGCGATACCTGCAGCTGAACAAATAGTTGAAAAAATGAGATTTTTCATTCATTCTTCAATTTTTCAAAACCTAAAATACAAGAGGCAATTTTCCAAAGATCTTTCCTTCCCCAAATCATAAGTAAGTGATTCCTAACTAGTTTCTTTTAATCTTTCACCTCTTTTCACAAGATTTCAACCTAGAACCTAAGATTTTCATTATGAAATTGGAGATTTTTGGGTCGAAGCTAGGGATTTCAGATTTTGGAGATTTAGACATCAAATTTAGGTCGGATTTCAAAACCAATTATGTATCAGGGCCTGGAGGTGAATGAGTAAATCAGCTTTGGTCCGAATTTCGGGTTTGTATCAAGCAGGCCCGGGTGTTGACTTTTTAAAAAATTGCCTAAATTGAATTCCTTGCAATCATGGGTAGTTTCTAAGGGTTAGATTGAATTGTTTGGGTTGTTATTTGCTAGATTCTATTGGTCTGGGGGCTTGTGTGAAGGTAAAAATGGTGATTGAGCTTTGAATTGGCCGTTGGATAGAGGTAAGCATTGTGTCTAACTTTGACTCGAGAGATTAAGAATCCTCGACTTAATTGCTATTTGAAAATCCATGTGATTAGTGTATAGGTGAGATGACAAATACCTATGCGCCGCCAATTTATCTATTTTTCCTGTTCTTATTGTAGTATTTTCCTGCCTTCACTGTTACATTCTTTACTGGTATTTCCATGTTTAATTGCTACTTGTCAGATATTGTTTGTCGTTGTTGAAAGTGTTAGATATCTCGTAGTTTCATTGTCTTAGATTATTAGCTTAAGCTGGTTTATCGGTGTTTTATGGTATATTTTGGATCGGTTTCGCTGAGTAGTATTATTTGTGTAAAGTTTCATAATGTACAAGATTTTCGCTTGCTTTGGTTTGAAGATTAAATATTGTGGAGAGTTTTGAGTTAAATTGTGAAATTTATGTTCTTATTGTGTAATTGGTACTGATATGGTGGGATGGGGTTGCATGCCGCAACAGGAAGAATACGAGTGATATATTGAGGAGGAATAAGGATGAAATGCTATTATATGGTGTGATCGGGTTTCGCGCCGCAACAAGAGGAATAAGGATGATATATTGAGGAAGAATAAGGGTGAAATGTTATTATATAGTGGGATCGGGACACAACAGGAGGAATAAGGGTGATATATATACATGACGAATAAAGGTGAAATGCTATTATACTGTGGGATCGGGTTGCACGCCTTAATAGGAGAAATAAGAGTGTATTGATATGGAGTAATAAGGGTGAATATTTATATGGATATTGATATATGATGGAATCGGGATGCGTGCCGCATCAGTTTAAATTTTTATATATCTTTCTTCTATTGTGTAAGTTGTTCTGTAACTTTGTATTTCACATAAAGATTGGTTATAGATGGATATTTATAAGACACTTGAGTTCTATATTCATTCCTTGCAATTTATTATTTCATTTTGTTCCGTTCTCCTTTCTACTTTTATTATACACTATATGCAGGTTATGTTGTAATTGCCCCGCTGTAGCCTCGTCACTACTTCGTCGAGGTTAGGCTAGTCACTTACCAGTACATGGTGTTGGTTATACTAATACTGTGCTTTGCACTTTCTGTATAGATTTCAGAGCTGGTAATGACTGATTGAGAGGTTGTCTTCAGGTTACATTATTTGGAGACCCAAGGTAGTTATGTTGGCGTCCGCAAGCCCCGACGTCCCCTTTTACGTCTCTACGTTACTATTTTTCTTTATTTCCATAGCAGTTATAATTTCTTTCAGACTGATGTTTGTAAAAAATCATAGTGTGTTCGTGGATGGTGACACCAGATTCTGGGTAGTAATGTAATAGTATATGAACAAATATATTGTTTACTTACTTACACAATTATTTCTACTTCTTTTAGCTTGTTTACTCTAAATCATTGAAATGTAAAGGAAATTGGTTAATAATACTATAACATTGGTTTGCCTAGCAAGTATGATAAGCACCATCACGATCTTGATGGTGAGAGATTTCGGGTTGTGACACACCTATTCTTCAATGGTGATGATGTATTGTGCACATTAGCATCCATGATAAATAAGATTTTGGCACATCATAATTCATCTTCAGTAATCCTAACTCTGTCCCCTTTTTTAACCAACCCACCCTCTTCTTGTAGCCATGAACAAGCATGCACACAGGGACAACCCCTAAAAGACTCCATATTTTCATTTTTTCCCCACTACAGCTGGAGAAAATGTACATACACATTATAGACTTCTTCCTTTTTAGCTTTATTAGCTAATTTTCATTCACCAAAAAAACAACATCACCATATTCCTTTAACCCATAACTTACATCATTCTCAAATTACAAATTAATGCACCAACCCAGTTTGCTGTTATAATTTATCAAAATTAAGTATTTGGAAATGAATTGTGAAAATTTAATTAAAAATAAAAGTGTGAGCATGTGATTTTTGCCCTACATGAACTATTCCTATTAATTCAAACAGAATTATCTCTTTTATTATTTGTAATTTTGTGGCATTTTTCTTGTTTGCATTTTTGTCTGTGCATTTTAATTAATTAAAAATACAAAAATAGGTTGCATGTGCATTTAGGAGTTGATTTCACGTTTTAGAATTATTTAGTAAATTAGTCATTTTATAAAAAACAAAAAGTTAAAAATATAGCTTAATTTGCACTATTAAGTTTAAGTTTGATTTTAAAGTAATTGTTCTCTTAAGTCTTGTTTTAATTATTTGTGATAATAATTATTTTAGGATTAATTAGGATTTTTATAGGTTAATTAGAGATTTATAACTCAATTCAGGTTTTTAATAATTTTGAAAAATGAAAGAAAAGAAAAAGAAATCTGAAAAATTAATAAAGAAGAAGAAGAACAAATTGGGCCAGCTCAACTTCCAGCCCAAAAACCCCTTTAACCCGGTCCAGTTCCCCCCCATAGCCAAAACGACGCCGTTTTGGATGAATAGATCTCAACCGTCGAGGTTGATCTGATCCAACGGATGAGAATTGGCTTGTCCTTAGTATATAAGTGTCCAAGCGCCCCACCCTACCCCTTAGAAACCCCCTCAGGTCCTGTCTCTTACACCACACCCAGAAAACCCTAACGCCGCTACCCTCCACCGCAAACCGCCGGCCGAAAATCGCCTCTGCCGGCGGCGATTGTCCAAGCACTCCAAAAATAACACCACACACTCTCCTTGTCGCCCTCTTTCTATATATGTCACTACCAACCCTCAAATCGTAGTTCATCGCCTCGAATCTTCAATTAAAACGCCGGCGGCTTCGCCCTGTACGGCGGCGCCGATGCCAAACGATCTCAAATTTACATCTCAATCCTACCTTGACCCCCCATAACGAATCTACCATTATTTTGCTTCGAATAACTCTGAAACCTCTCGAATCTTGGAATCAAGCTTTGCCCTAAAGTGCCGATTTCGTACAACTTAAGTTCTTGGAAAATTTTTGGATTATTCATGTATTTATGATGAAGAAATACATGTTTAATCTCAAACAGAGCTGAAATTGGATTTTTTTGAAGGTTGTCCCTGTTCTTCCTCCGTTCAAATCATTTTAGGTATTTTCTTGTCTTCAATTGTTATTTCTTTCTCTATTGTTCTGCCCCTTCTTCTCTTCTTTTTTATATGTTCTGGAATCATTTGATCCTGATTAGGTATTTCTGAATCTTCTCCTTAATTAATATCACTAGTTCATTAATTAGTTTAGTTTTATTTTAATTTTGCATTATTCTTCCTGGCTTATAGTTTTAATCAAGTAACTTTTGTCGTTGGGCAGACTTGAGCCCATTCAATTTGGCTTGTATTTTGGGCCAGTCTTGGCCCGTTTGAATTGTGTTTGAAGTAATTCTCAGTAGTGAAAAGGCTAGTTTGGGAAATAGAAGCAGGGAGTCTCTCGAAACATAAATAAGAAGTCCCTCGAAACTTCTAGGTGGGGTTAGAATTGCAATTCTTGATTCTTGGTAGCATTACTTGGGTAACAAGTTAGGGATTTATGGGTTAATTTAGTTAAAATAAAAGTTCAAAAAGGGTAAGGGGTAAAAACCGATTCTGAAGCCTGCCATTATTACTTGCATATAAAGGCATCATTGCCTTGCCTTAGAGAGGTTTTTTTAGAGATCTTAACATTCAGAAAAATAAACAGGATGCATAATTTCACTGTTTGGTAGAGATTTAAGAGATAAAGTCCAGAAAAATACAAAACAAAATGGTAGAAAACTTTCTACTGTTCCATTGCAATTTTCAATAGTATTCTGATTCTTTCAATTTCTGAAAACTATAGTGTTTCAATAATAGATTTGAGATGAGTTGATATTGGTTTCGGAAAGTTATTGGGGTCAAGCTATGTTGAAGTTCATTGTTCCATCAGGCTTGGAATTGATTTTGTTGGTTTCAATTACTAAATCTGGGTTGTGCTATTGCTGGGGTCAATTTCTGCTGTTACTCTGTTGATCCCTCACTGTTTCCTTTTTTGTTTCAACCTCCACGTATACATCCTTGATTTTAAGCATGTAGGCCATGGTTCACGAAGTTTTTTTGAAGGAAATGAAGATTGTATTACCAGGTGTTCTCTCTTCTTAGCTCCTTTCTCAGTGTGTCTTGAGTTTCATCTTGGTACTGTAGTAGGATTATTATGTAGTGTAATGTAATAGGATTTGCGTTTGTTTCAATTCCAAGGTTCCATTGTGACCATCACTTTTAAGATCCATGAATGTTGTTTTAAAATTTAGGTTGTTAGAATGTTCTATATTAAAGTTTGAGCATGTGTTGAGAAGTTGAAGTTGTCCAACTTTGTCTTCTTTTGTTGGTTGTTTGAAATGTCAAAGGGTGAAAAGTTGCTTCGACTTGTGGATTGTCAATGATTGTGGGTTGATTTGGATGGTTGTAAAATCAAACATGTGTAATTATAACTTAGAATGGGAATCTGAATAAGATTTAGAATACTAGCCTGTTCTATTTGAGTAAGAATTAGCTATCTGTGCTTATTTAACTGATTTCAAAATAGTTTCTCAAAATCAGGGGTTTCTGAATATGAAGTAGTTGAATGTTCATGTTGTCTTGTGTCTTTATTAAATCAGACCATTCCCAGTTATGTCATACTATATAAATAGATCTTGTAGAATTTTGAACCAAAAGTTCAGGAGTTTGGATTTGATTCCTTGAGGGCTCGATCCTTGGGCAAAATGACTTGATCCATGTTGTAGCCTTAATTCTCACGTCCGAACTGGGCCTTATAGATTTGTCCCAAGGTTTCTAGCTACAGCCTCCTTTCTGGCATGGATGTCTTTTGGGTTCCAGGCAAGCAGACTTTTCTACATGCCAATATGACCTTTTGATTCAGTTGGGCTTCTCGCACAACTCATTTTCTATTTCTTGGTTATTCCGTTGATTCTCAAGGCTGGTCTGTTGCCCATTTTTGGATTCAAATCAAAATAAGCCTTAATTAGTTAATTGGATTCTAGTCTAGACTTGAGGGGACCATATTCGACAAATTATAATTAAGGGCCCTTCAAAGATTAAGTCTAGAAATATTTTTGAACAGTCAAGGTGTGCCATCCACCTGTAAATCTCATATAACCCTGGTATTAATTTATTATGGATTAGATACAATTGATTAATATTCATAGAATATCTTTTAGGGCCATCTTAAAATACTATCATGATTGTGTATACGTTCACGTAACATAATTACAAATTTAAAAACAAAACCATAGTATGCGTTCGCGCAACTTTGGCCAAAATTTTCTTAATAATAATAAAGCGTTATTAATTTTGGACACGTTCGTGTGACATAATTTTTGACGCGCCAAACAAATGGGTATATGTACGCGTAACCCGTTTCAAGATAATTTTTTATTAAAAGCGGTGAAAGAGGTAAATGCACAAAGGTATTAAAATCAGTAGCCAGACAATTTAATAAGCCAAGTACAATCAAAGCGACCGTGCTAGAACTACGGAACTCGGGAGTGCCTAACACTTTCTCCTGGGTTAACAAAATTCCTTACCTGGATTTCTGTGTTCGCAGACTGTATAATAGAGTCAAACTTCCTCGATTCGAGATTTTAAACCGGTGACTTGGGACTCCATAAATTATCCCAAGTGGAGACTTTGAATTCTTAATCAACAATCCCGTCTCAATTGTCCTTTAATTGGAAAAACTCCATTTATTATATCTCTTCCCGGGGTGTAGTAAAAAGGAGGTGTGACAGCTCTGGCGACTTAGCAGTTCAAGATTACACATTGCAATTTCACTCCATACCGTCCCAAGGCAAATGGAGCGGTTGAGGCAGCCAATAAGAATATAATGAAGATACTTTGAAAAATGGTGGAAGGGTCCAGGCAATGGCAGGAGAAGTTACCTTTCGCATTGTTAGGCTATCGCACCACTGTCCGCACCTCGATGGGGGTAACTCTATATTTTTTGGTATATGGTACAGAAGTAGTAATTCCGGCTAAAACTAGAATCCCATCCCTCCGGATTGTCTCCGAGGCAGAAATTGATGATGAGGAATGGGTCAAATCTCGTCTGGAGCAATTGAGTTTGATTGATGAGAAAAGATTGGCGGCAGTATGTCACGGCTAGTTATATCAACAGAGGATGGGTTGAGCCTACAACAAGAAAGTGTGTCCAAGAAGGTTTGAAGTGGGTCAGTTGGTATTGAAACGCATCCTCCCTCATCAGGTAGAGGCGAAGGGCAAGTTCGCCCTAAATTGACAAGTGCCGTTCATCGTATCAAGAGTGTTGTCCAACGGGATGTTGTATATAACATATGTGTAGGGCAAGTGTGTACAAATGGCCATCAATTCAGATGTAGTTAAGGTATACTTTGTAGGATTTTCTTTGTTAAAATGATTGTCTATACTTGGCATGCTTGTTTGTACTTGACATGTTTTAGAGATTGAAATGACGAAGGCATTTTATTCGGCTATATAAAAACTTTACCCTTTTGCTAACCCTTTTTGAGCTTTAATTATTTTCTTTCATACCATTCTTTCAGAATTAGTAACAAAAGTCGGAAACACAAGTATAAAAGTCAGTAAAAGAAAGGATCGGGAAAGAATGAAAAGAAGGAAAAAAAGAGAGAAAAGAAAAGAAAAGAAAAAAAGAAACAAGGAAAAAAAAGAAAATAAAAAGAGAAAAAAGAAAAGAAAAAGAGAAAAAGGAAAAAAAGAAAAGAGAGAGAAAGGAAAAACTCACAAAATAGCAAAACAACAAAAGAAAAATGAAGAAACAGAATAAGGAGAGGAAGAAAAGAGAAGACCACAAAAATAAGGAATTGGCTTGAACTACGTTTGACCTGATTCCTTTTAATGGATATGTAGGGAGCCTCACGGCTCAGTCATATTCAAATGAAATTCAAAGGCCCCAAGCAAGAAACTAGGCAGAAGTTGTGGTTGTGGTAAGAAATTGGATTTCGAAAGTTATCTCCAAACCCATTTGAATTATTTTGAGCCTTTAACACCTCTTTCTTTATAATCTTATCCAAAATCCTGCATTACGGTCCTAAGAAAGACCTTCTGGTCAGTCTTTAAGAAATGCCGAGTCAAGCAAGAAGAGGTGGTTCATACTCCAGGGCAACACTCTATTTCAAGCAAGAAAATAACAAAAAAATGAGAGAGTCTTGTCGATGAAAATCCTCACGGGCACCATAAGGCGAAGGCAAGGCAAGAAACAAACAATTGGAAAAGGGCTGTTGGTGGAAATTTGCCCAAGACACCATAAGTTAAGCAAGGTCAAGTTTTGGTTAAAGGTTTTAGGTTTGAAGAAGGTCGCAACAACAAAGCATACAGTAAAAGGTCGATCATTTGGGCAGACTGGGTCGCCTAAGCCGAAGTGCATGTCATGATCATGGAAACTAGATGTTCCTCCACAGATAAGCTTCTTTTCTTTTCCCCTCAATAGTCGCCAAAGTCGGAATCCTTTTATTCAGAGTCATTGCTTTTCATTTTCTTTCGAGTCTCCATTCTTCTAATATGTCTTCAAAGTCATTTTGTATAAGCAAGTAGGAGAGAAATTTCAAAGCTTACTACTGGCTCCCGAGTTGCAAAGCACATGCCGGTCAAAACATAACAAAGGAAGCAAAAGTTGAAATGGCAATGGAAAGGATCAATGAAGGTTTCATAGTAAACTGACTCGGTAATCTCAGGAAAGATGTAAGGATTTTGGCAAAAGGGTCAGGATTGTAACATAACGATGGGGGAGCAGAGTAAGGCTATTAGCCGAGCAACTCAGGCAACTCATCATCAGAATAGAAAATTGCAGACAACAGAACTTGACAGTGGGGAGGCCATCTTCAGAATGCCGCAAGCTAACAACCACTTTTTCAAACTAACAAGATTTCTTTTGATTGAAACAGGGGTAGAAAATTCCGGAAGATCCCGGGGAAATCCTCCATAGGGGAGGTAAGAATATGGTAGGTATGATCGAGAATCTCAGGACCCTCTTGGAAAATGGGACGTAGCTAAAATTCAACAGGGAACCTAATCTAGCACGCACGTCTTCCCCAATAAAAGTTGTCAGGACCCGCCTGAATAATGGGATGAAACTTTAACTAGCAATCCCCAACAGAGTAACTAGAGCTGTCACACCTCCTTTTTACTACACCTTGGGAAGAGGTATAATAAAAGGAGTTTTCCAATTAAAGGACAATCGAGATGGGACTGTTGATGAAGAATTCAGATTTGCCACTTGGGATAATTTATGGTGTCCCAAGTCACCGGTTTAAAATCGAGGAAGTTTGACTCTATTATACAGTCTGTGAACATAGAAATCCGAGTAAGGAATTCTATTAACCGGGGAGAAGGTATTAGGCACTCTCGAGTTTTGTGGTTCTAGCATAGTCGCTTTGATTCTACTTGGCTTATTAAATTGTCTGACTACTGATTGTAAAACCTATGTGCATTTAACTCTTTCACCTTTTAATAAAAAATTATCTTGGAACGGGTTACGCGTACGTATACCCATTTGTTTGGCGCATCAAAAATCATGTCATGTGAATGTGTCCACAATTAATAACGCTTTATTATTATTAAGAGAATTTGGGCCAAAGTTGCGCGAATGCATACTATGATTTTGTTTTTAATATTGTAATTATGTTACGCGAACGTATACACAATCACGATAGTATTTTAGATGGCGCTAAAAGATATTATATGAATATTAATCAATTGTATCTAATCCATAAGAAATTAATACCAGGGTTATATGAGATTTAATGGTGGATGGCACACCTCGACTGTTCAAAAATATTTCTAGACTTAATCTTTGAAGGGCCCTTAATTATAACTCGTCGAATATGGTCTTCTCAAGTCTAGACCATAATTTAATTAACTAAGGGACTACTTTGATTTGAATCCAGAAATGGGAGACAGACTGGAATCAACAGAATAGCCAAGAAATAAAAAATGATCTGCGCGAGAAGCCCGACAGAATCAAAAGGTCTAATTAGCATGTAGAAAATTCTGCTTTCCTGGAACCCAAAAGACATCTAGGCCGGAAAAGAGCCTGTAGCTAGAAACCTTGGGCTTTATAGATTTGGCCCAAGGTTTCTAGCTACAGGCTCCTTTCTGGCCTTAATGTCTTTTGGGTTCCAGGCAAGCAGACTTCTCTACATGCCAAATGGACCTTTTGATTCAGCCAGGCTTCTCGCGCACCTCATTTTTGATTTCTTGGTTATTCTGTTAATTCTCAACGCTGGTCTGTCGCCCATTTCTGGATTCAAATCGAAATAGGCCTTAGTTAGTTAATTAGATTCTGGTCTAGACTTGAGGGGGCCATATTCGACGAGTTATAATTAAGGGCCCTTCAAAGGTTAAGTCTAGAAATATTTTTGAACAGTCGAGGTGTGCCATCCACCATTAAATCTCATATAACCTGGTATTACTTTTTTATGGATTAGATACAATTGATTAATATTCATAGAATATCTTTTAGGGCCGTCTTAAAATACTATCGTAATTGTGTATATGTTTGCGTAACATAATTACAATTTTAAAAACAAAATCATAGTATGCGTTCACACAACTTTGGCCCAAATTCTCTTAATAATAATAAAGAGTTATTAATTGGACAAGTTCACGTGACATAATTTTTGACGCGCCAAATGAATGGGTATACGTACGCGTAACCCGTTTCAAGATAACTTTTTACTAAAAGTGGTGAAAGAGGTAAATGCACATAGGTTTTAAAATCAGTAGCCAGACAATTTAATAAGCCAAGTAGAATCAAAGCGATCGTGCTAGAACCACGGAACTCGGGAGTGCCTAACACCTTCTCCTGGGTTAACAGAATTCCTTACCCGGGTTTTTATGTTCTAGACTGTATAATAGAGTCAAACTTCCTCGATTCAGGATTTTAAACCGGTGATTTGGGACACCATAAATTATCCCATGTGGCGACTATGAATTCTTAATCAACAATCTCGTCTCGATTGTGCTTTAATTGAAAAATTTTCTTTTATTATACCTCTTCCCAGGGTGTAGTCAAAAAGGAGGCGTGACAAGAAGTTTTGTCACATCAAAATAGTTTTGTCAAGTTTGATTTAACTTTTGTGGTTCCATAGATGAACATCTTAGGTTAGTTGTTTGAAAGCATCCTTCTAGTATAATTATTTATTCTGCTTAAAATTTAAAATTACTTTATCCCCACTTTTTTTGTTTAAAAATAAAACAAATTATCAATCTCTCTCCTAGCAGTTCTAATGCAACTCCAACCCCGTTGATATTAGACATTATGACACCATTTCATTTTTAAATTGAACTCGGTGAGCACGTCATTTTTGTCCTATATGAATTACTTACATAGATTTAAAACAAAATAATTTTTCCCACTATTTCCAAATACGTAGATTTTTGTAGCATTTGTCTGTGCGTGTTTATTTTGTTTCATTCATGAAAAAACAAAAATGCTCTATGTTTGCATTTAGGATTTATTTTCCATTTTTAGGTTAAATAGTAAGTTATTTGTTTTATAAAAAATTACAAAATAACTCACTTTGCACTTGGTTCTTTTTAATTTTGAATTTTATGGGTTTTCTCTTAATTTAGGAGTTGTTTAATTTTTGTAAATGCTATGGCTAGTAATTAGTTTAATTTGGTATATTAATCTAGTTTTAAGAGTTAATTTAAGTTTTAATTTTAATTCAAAGAAGAGGAAAATTTAAATTGAAAATAAAAAGAAAAGAAATTGAAGCAAGGGGTTGATCTTGGGCCAATTAGCATGGCCCAAATAAATTTTCCTGCCAAACCGTTTAGATCCGACCCAAACTACACCCCAACCCGGTCCAAACCACCTCCCAAGTGAAACTAGTTGTTGATCTCACCTAATCTAACGGCCCTAACACAATCTTCCTCACACATAAGACTGTCCAAACGACCATTATCAAACCTAAGACCCCCGTTATAACATCGCATCCCTTACACCGTCTGCCACCACCAGTCGCCATCGGAAATTGTCTCATGGCGGCGGCGAGTCTCCAATCTCAACCAAAATTACACCACAGACCCACCTTGACCCCCTCTCCCCAAATCTCAAACCAGCTTCCCTCGAATCATGGCCTATCTCGTCGAATATGAAATCTAAGAACCTAAGGTTTAACCTTAATTTCACCAAATCAGACCAAACACTCAACATTTCTTTCTCCTCCTAAAACCTGAAGTCAATCCCTTCAAACCCTACTCAAAACTCTCAGAGATCGAATTCGGATGGACATGCATGGGTCTCCAAAGCAATTTCAGTCAGGAAAAGGTTCCCCTTGGTTGTTTTCAAAGGGGAACAATCGTGTGATACCTCTTCCTGGATTTAAATCAAAGAAGACTGGTCTAGTCGGACAACCGGACAACCATGATGGTAGGCATTCAATTCATTATTTTTCTCGCTGTCCTCTTTCGTCATCTTCTTCTACTCTTTCTATTTTTCTTTTAATGAATAATGAATTAGTTTAATAAATTTTAGTGTAGTCGGCTATTTTAGGTCTAAATTCAGGGGTTTGCCACTAGATAATTAGGTTTTGTAGTTTCAATTAAGGTTTAGTTTTTTTTAGGTCAACATGGCAGTATTTATAATTCAAATTTATTTCTTGGTGTCATGTTTGAGTTAATTGCTTGAAAGGTTAAATTAGGCTCGTTTATTGACTGTTGCTTTAGTTAATTATGATATTGATTAGTGTAAGTGCATTGCTTACAAATTACTGCTTCTAAGTGTCTCTTTGAAGTTTAATTGTTTTTCATCTATAGGATTATTGGCCTAAAACTTCCAATTGGTTTCCTTCCTTTGGGTTCAAGATTCAATTTGGGCCGATAGGTTTGGGTTAGGCCTTGAGCTACTTTGACCCATATGCTGTCTAGGTTCTTGAGGTAAATAATGGGGTCTTAAAGGGTAGTGTGAGAAGTTTGATTGAAAGAATCTTAAAAGTAAAACTGAATGGTAAGCTTCTAGGAAGTTGGGTTAGGGACTATTTTAAAGTTTTGAAATTTGAATAAACGAATTCTAAGCAAAAACAAAAAAATTTCAGAAGGTTTTAAGTGCAAATGTGAATTCTTTATGGCTGCCCTAGAACCTTGCCTATAAAGGCATCATAAATTGACATTCAAGTAAGAAATTAGAGAAGAATATATCATAAAAACTAAAAATCGACTGTTTTTTTAGAATTATGAAATAACTCAAATCCTCTTAAGTTTCTTTGGGAAAACTATTGAAATTCTGCTGGGTTTTGTTCCTCCGATCCTCAGAATTTAGTTCAGAATCACTGGAATTAAACAGTTTATATTTTGGTTTGAAAATGAATTGAATGGTGAATGTTTAAAAGTCTGGGTCTAGGTTTTGCTTGGGGAACACTGTTCTATTGCTGGTTTCTTTTAGCTGACTCTGTTGTTGTTTCTTTTTTATTGAGCTTGCTTCTGATCTACACTGCTTCCTCATTTCTTTTTCCTTTCAATTTCCAGGTACGTGCTCTAGAAACTTATATAATGTGATGCTTGATTTGAAGAGTGAATGGGAAATGGAATTTTGAAGTTTAGCATTAGTTTGTCGTTCATAGTTGAGCTCAATTTTTCTTTTTTTCTCTGAATCCTTTGTTTTTCTGAAAATCATTTTCTACTATTTATGCTATCAGTCCAATATCTAGTGTTGAAGTTTGTGTTAAATTTTCTTTGATAATCATGTATTGTGAAAATCAAAGCTGGATTTCTGAAAGTTGGACATCATGCTAGGTTTGGGTGGTAGAGGATGTCATGCAGCAAATATATGTTTATTTTTAGTTTTCCTTTCTTGATTTCATTTGTTGAAGAAATGAATCCATGTGATTGAGAGTTTGAATGTGGGTTTGAGGTCCTAGTAATGTGTTGTTGGTTTCTAGGATCATGAAAGTGTTGAGAATAGTTTGATCGTGTTTAAGACTGTTAAGTAGTAGCCAGTTTGAAGTCCATGTGAAAAGAAAAAATGGTCGAGATTTGTTTGTTAAGGTAAAGCATGCAATGATTTACTTTGTTTAGAATATAAACGTGTTTTAAAGTTGAATTTGGTATCTGAATTTTAGAATGCTTAGTGAGCCTATTTGGGATTTAATTAGTTAAAAATGCAAAAGTGGAATGTTATATCCAGTAGCATGTTTCATACATTCTTGTTGGGCTTGCATTCCAAATGGTTTGGTATCATTATTTGGTTATGAACATTGGGCTTAATGCTGGACCAAGTGTTGAAAGACCACTTTAGGCGCATGTGCAACACCATAGACACCTTTATTTTTAGGGATTTTTACATATACATCACATATAACAAACTTTATTACCATTATTGTGTCTTGTTTGGTTATTACCCTCATATCTCATGTTTTTGTAACATAATATATACCACACGGAATAATGGCTGATTTTCCAAATTTTCCATCCTAAATTAACGATACATAATTAAGGGTAAAAACGATTCTTAATAAAGTGTACCCTAAAATAACGCCTATCTTTATGACTTCTAATTAATCTTTGATTTTCTACCAAATAAATGCTAAATCAGTTAAGGAAATTTATAAATTCAACATCTTTTTCTATTAGGGGATTCCTTTGAACTTGGAAAGATTCTTCAATGAAATTCGTACCCAAATCTTCCACCAAAATTCGTTCTTTACAGGAAAATATAATAATTTTCGGAGAAACTCAATCCCGTAAATTTGTTTCCTTCTTGACATGATTTATTATTGCTCTAATTATATTGTAGTTGAATTTGATAAATATTCATATACTTTTTATATATAGAAAGAATCACTTCTTTTTTTCCAAAGTTGTGGCCTCCGATTTCTGCTATTTGATTCTGTCAAGTACTTTAGCCTTAATTTCTGTTATATGAAGTGTTTCCAGTGAGTTTTTAAAATGTAGTCAAATGTAGGTAAATGTAGTTAAGGTTATATGCACAGTGTGTTTTTGAAATGTAGTCAAATGTAGGTAAATGTAGTTAAGGTTATATTAAGTATTTCCAGTGAGTTTTTAAAATGTAGTCAAATGTAGTTAAGGTTATTTCCAGTGTGTTTTTAAAATGTAGTCAAATGTAGGTAAATATAGTTAAGATTATATGAAGTGTTTCCAGTGAGTTTAAATCTTTGCTGATGTTGCACCCTAAAATAACGCCATTTATTAAGGCTCAAATCTATGTTAAATAATTTGTAGCCTAAAATAACGCCTGTATTTATGGCTCCTAATTAATCTTTGATTTTGTACCAAATAAATGCTAATTCAGTTAAGGTAAAAATCCCTTCAATTAATCATACTTTCTTAAATGAGAACCTACTGCCAAGCTTGGAAATAACGTCAAGCTCTAAAGGGATTTTTGAGTGTTTGATTTACATAAGATATATATATATATATATATATATATATATATATATATATATATATATATATATATATATATATATATATATATATATATATATATATATATATATATATATATATATCTTATGAAAGTAAACAAAATCATGAAATTATGATTTGGTAATCCTATTCAACTAACACAATAAAGGAAGAAGCTTTTAAATGTAGCCAAATGTAGTCAAATGTAGTCAAGTGTAGTTAAGGTTATATAAACTATTTCCAGTGTGTTTTTAAAATGTAGTTAAATGTAGGTAAATGTAGTTAAGATTATATGAAGTGTTTCCAGTGAGTTTTTAAAACGTAGTCAAATGTAGGTAAATGTAGTTAAGGTTATACGAAAAAGAAATATTTCCAGAAATTATAGATAAGTTGTAGATAAATTATAGATAAATTGTAGATTGAGAAGACCAAAACTACTACAAGTCTTCTACGATTATATTGAAAATGCCAATTATGCTACAATTGAAATGAGAATTGGGATATTAAAATTCAATGTATTCAGTTTGTACATATCTTGTAGATAAAATTTCTACAAATAAACTACAAATCAGTTTATATGTGTATAAAGCAGTATTTATTTTTAAGAGTATCTACAAAATTACAACATTTATACAACAATTAAAAAAAATATTGACAACAAAAATTTCTCTTCATAGGAATCTAACCAATCACCTAAAATATCCTTCACCGTGAGAACTATATAAATCATTTTCGACTTTCCCAACAGTAAACTTGTGCATAAGTACATGATGAAAAGTAATTAATCGGTAACTGTAAACAATCAGCTCAAACAAACTAACCCTCTTCTTAGACAGTGTATCAATAGGACACATAATTTCGGGCTGCACATAATCCTTTCCTCTGTAAAAAACTATTGTATCATCCCCAATTATTTGAATTGGGACGCCACCACTCAGTCTTGCAATTTCATCGGCATATTCTTGGATTTGAGGAATTTTTTGTGTGAGAGAAGAGGGTGGGAAAGTTTATAGCCACAAATCAAGCCTCTAATTAAATAGTTTGAAAAGATTTTGTTCCACAAATCAAGCAAATAATTAATGAGTTGATCATTAACCTTAAATATAATTTTGGTACATAAATTGAAAGGTGGTATACTTAAATGTAATAAACACAATCCTTAAACATGGGTGGTTATAAGGTTTGTTATATGGGATGCATATGTGAAAATTCCTTATTTCTATTAAAGTTGGGCTCCTTTGAGCCTAAATCTGATTGTGTTCACATGTGGACTGTTTTACCTTTTGGACTTGTTTTCGTTGCATAAAATGCAATTCTTTCATTTATTTGGCCTTTGGCGTAGGTGCAATTTTAAGTGATGAATTACTTAACATAATGCATGTTAGTTCTTTTTTACATAAGTCTGGACAATTAATTAGGATCCCTATAGCTCTTTCTCTTAATTAACTAGACTTCTTTAATAATTGAGGTGAGCCAAATTAGATAACAAATTAGTTTATGGCCTTCAAGAATATAGCCTGAGCTCCCCTAAAATTAGAATCGAGGTGTGCCATTCATAATTAAATAACATATGACCTTCGAATTAATTTCATAATTTAGATATAACAAATAACAAATGATCGTAGTTTGCTTTAGGCACGATTAATATGTTATCGTAGTCGTGGACACGTTCGCGTGACATGAAAATGATTTCTAAAAACAAAACCAGAATATGCGTTCGCACAACTTTAGCCAAATTTTTTTAATAATACAACAACAACAACCACCCAGTATAATCCCACTTAGTGGGGTATGGGGAGGGTAGTGTGTACGCAGACCTTACCCCTACCCTTAGGTAGAGAGGCTGTTTCCAAATAGACCCCCGACATCCTTCCCTCCAAGAACTTCCCACCTTGCTCTTGGGGAGACTCGAACTCACAACCTCTCGTTGAAGTGGGGGTTGCTTACCATCAGAGCAACCCCTCTTTTTCTTAATAATAATAAAATATTATTAATTGTGGACACGTCCGCGTGAAATAATTTTTGACGCACCAAACAAATGGGTACACGTACGCGCGACCCGTTTCGAGATAATTTTCTTAATTAAAAAGCGGTGAAAGGTAAATGCACATAGGTTATAAAATAAGCAATTAAACAAGTTTAATAAGTCAAGTATGACCAAAGCGACAATGCTAGAACCATAGAACTCGGGAGTGCCTAACTCCTTCTCCCAAGTTAACAGAATTCCTTACCCGGATTTCTGTGTTCGCAGACTGTATGACAAGTCAAATCTTTGCTCGATTTGGGATTCAAAACAGGTGACTTGGGGCACCATAAATTATCCCAAGTGGCGACTCTGATTTTTTTAATAAATATAATCCCGTTTCGATTGTCGATTAAATTGAAAAAACTCCCCTCTATGCCCTTCGCAGGGTGTAGTGTAAAAAGAGGTGCGACAACTCTGGTGACTCTGTTGGGGATCTAACCCAGAATCTCTGGTTTAGGGTTCAAGAATTCGAGCTTTTAATATAATTTTGCTTGGCTTTATTTATTGTTAATGTTACTGTATTTTGTGAACCTTTTGTGCTAAATGCTATGTGTTCATCGCTTTAATATTATTTGAATTGTATATAACTGTCTTGTTACTCCACCCATCTGAGTCTTCTAGAGTTTGGTGCACATGTACGCATGGCTCGCTTTTTCTGCAGAAATTATACCAAACATAATTTGGCTAGTCAAGTGACAAGGCCGAGCAGACTTCAGTGCTCCCGGTATGTCGCCTCCTCTTCATCCCCAGTTGCCCCTTGGGTTCCCCAAGTCTATACCAAAACCCTAGGATTTAAAACCTAGAAGAACACAACCTCATGCCGGATCCCTAGTAGGAGCGCTTGTTTGCATCACGTGCATTTGACTCGAGGGACTCAACACAGGGGTTGGGTCTGTCTAAGATAGGTGTACCCAAATTAACAGACCATCCTAATGCATTCTATGTGCTATTGGCTAGGGAAATAAAGAAAAATAGAAAAACTAAGAGTGATATAGGGAAGGGAATAAAGCCCGGTTTTAAAGAAAAACCCTGGTATTTGAAAACATCCCAAAACTCTGCCAACATTTTAAAAAAAAGATTCATTTCAAAAGAGTCAAACACTGTGTCCTTTCCAAATGTGTCAAAATTGAACGAACTATGCATGTCTAATTCCCACTGGATGTGGGATACGTAGGCAACCTACATAAGCTTCAGCCTTATTTTTTGAAAATAATAATAATAAACAATAAATAGTCCAGTAGTCAAGTGAACGTAGTTTGGAGTTTTTGTCAAAACGAGCCGATCCAGCTTCGGCCATGTCTTCAACCATTCTTGCCAAGATAGCCTTAGAGTATTTTCAGTTGTCGAAGGGCTATTTTTGAAAAGAATGGACAAGTTCGCGAAATAATATTTCTCCCCAGCTTCAAATCATGTGGAATTGGGAGGGGGCCACGTTTGCAAAAATGGTCGTTTGGTTAAAGTAGGGGAATGAATCATCGGTTCTTTAATTTTTCATTAGAAACTTGTTTTACAAAAGGTCTGCTGGAGTCAAACCTGACTTTAACCTTCTACAAACAAATGAATATTATCAAGGATCCACCAGAAGTGGTCAGGGAGCAGGCTCGATTGTACCTGCATATGTGGTGGAATGATCTAGACGAAGACGGTCAGAAATGTGTAAAACAACAGCTGGGTGCCCTCATAGACATTTTTGAGATTACACCATGGAAGATCTAATCTGGGTGGTGGAAACATTCTGGGACCCGGTCCACAATGTCTTTCATTTGTCGAATTTTGAGATCACCCCTACCTTGGAGGAGATTTCTGGGTACATTAGGTTTGGTCAGGATTTGAGGAAGCAACAACTTATATTTCCAAGGGCTCCGTCAGTGCACAAGTTCTTTGACCTCTTAAATATCAGTAAACAGATGAAGAAGGCTCATGTAAGCAAAGGATGTTGTTCTTTCCATTTCTTGTACTTCGGTTTCGGGCATTCCACTAGGTTCAAAACGCATGAAAAGGGTTTGAGCAATAAATAAGATAAGGGCCTTTGGCAAATTCATCACCGATTTGCATTTATTGTGGCATTCTTGGGAATCATGGTTTTTCCAAATGAGGCCGGGATAATGGATACTTGTATGGTTAGAATTGCACAAGTCCTCACTACAAAGGAAGATCACACACTTGTCCCGTTTGTGTTGGTGGATATTTATCGAGCGTTGACATTGTGTAAAGTCGGGGCTCAATTCTTCGAAGGTTGCAAAATTCTTCTAAAATGTGGTTGATCGAGCATCTTCGCCATCACCCCAGATTCATGAGTTATGGTTTGAGCCCGAGTAACTTTATCACCAGCTACGAGGAGAGGGTAAATGATTACAACATGCCAGAAGGGTTTGAAGCACGTGTCTCCCACTTGAAAGCTCTCCAAGCTAAGGCTGTTAGTGTCGTGGTTCCGAACCGGAACCGGAACGGAACCGTTGCCCTGCCGGTTCTGCCGGTTCCGGCGGTTCTGGTTCTACCGGTTCCAGGGAACCGTGGCGGGGCGGTTCTACCCGCTGGAACCGCTAGAACCGGAACCGCCAGAACCGGAACCGGCTCGCGGTTCTTGACCGGTTCTGGCGGTTCCAAACGGTTCTGCTGGTTCCCAACAGGCATTTTTTTAAAAAAAAATAATTTTTTAAAAAAAATTATTTCAGCAACGGCTCTTTGCAAAAAGTAGCCATTTGGAAGTTTAAAAAATAGCCATTTGGCCCCCAAACTTTAATTTAACCCCAAACTTTATATAATTACACTATTTCCCATTTCTCAACTATAAATACCCCCTCATTCTTTCATTTTTATTCACCAATTCATCAATATCTCTCAATATCTCTCAAGCTCTCTTTCAATCTTTCTAGTGCAAGTGCTTAATTTATTGTTGCAAATTCGTGAAAAATTGTGAAGTTGTTGAATTGAAGTTTTCAAGTGTTCAAGTTCAACGATTTTCAATTTTCAAGAAGTTGTACGTCAATTCGGTAAACGCGTTTCAACTCTTACGTGCTAATAGTAATTTTTTTGGGTTTTTAGTTTGCTTAATTCTAATTATTATGGCATTTTCATTGAAAAAAATGTTCGGTTAAGGAAAAGCTAAAACCGGTGAAAGTAGTGGCCAAAATACTACCCCTTCCCCGGCTCCCCGACCTAGAAAAGATAAGAAAGTTGAAAGTAGTAGCCAACCTAGATGTCCTAATGAACCCTTCGGAATCCTTGATAGTGATCACCCTTGTTTTCAATTTAGCGATATTGATTTTCTACATGATGTAGCAGTAGGTGATAGAATAGACGATGATATTATGAATGCTCTTTATCCTAATGCACCTATCTTAGAGGGAAATGAGGATGATGATGATGATGATGAAACCCAAGCTCCAGTAGATTTAGATGATACATCTACTAGTCCTGCTCATAACTTAGGTGATGAACCGGCACACCCACCTGTACAAACTCCCACTTTTAGTAGACAACCTCCTAAACGTACAGAAACATCATTAGTTTGGCAATTTTTTATTCAACTAAGAGAACAAAATAAGGCTAAGTTTAAATCTTGTGGGAAATTACTTGTTCATAGGTATACTGGAGATCGTAGCGGCAGGGGTAGTTTAGTTAAGCATATAAAATTACACCCTAGCGATAATGCTAGATATTTGCAATTGAAAGCGCAATAAGAGGGGAGGACAAGTGTTGATTCTACAGTTAACCCAAGTACTGGTTCTAATCTAGTTCAACCAGGAATAAACACAGTCACCAGAGGTATTTTATATTACGATCCAAATAAGGATCATGAAGAATTAGCGAGAATGATTACTGTGATGTGTTTGCCTTATTCTTTTGCTTCTAATCCTGCATGGATTCATTATATTAGAAGAGTATTTAATCCTACTTATAAAGGTTGGCCTCGCGCAACAGTTAAGGCCGATATTTATAAATACAAGCATGAATATGAACAATATTTGCGCTATTTATTTACTCATATAACTAATCGTATTTCTATTACAACTGATATTGGTAGAAGTAGAAATGACTGTGATTATCTAACTGTAACAAGTCATTGGATAGACGAAGACTGGACAATGCAAAAACGTATAATTGCATATAGAATAATTAATTCACGGCACACGGGTAGTTTTATAGCTAACACTGTTTCAGATGTATGCAGATATTTTTGCTTTAGTGATAAAATAATGTCAATTTCTATGGATAATGCTTCTAGCAACACTAGTGCAATAGGCATGCTAACAAGAACACTTAATCCTGCATTTACTAATATTTTTCATGTTAGATGTATTTGTCATATTTATCATTTAATTGTTGGTGATGGTATGCGAATATTAAACATAGAAATTGAAAAGGTGAAAATGGCTCTTAATTGGCTATTTTATTCAAACCGTAGAAGTAGACTTAGAGAATATTTTAAAAAATGTGACGAATATGGCCTTAGAGAAGAAAGGTTCCTAAACCTTGCCGACTAGGTGGAATTACATGTACGAAAGATTAGTAGTAGCGTATGAATATAGAAACCCAATTAACGCTACGTATAATTCTCGGGATTGTGGTGATGAAGATGATGAAATGCTAACTACCCAAGATTGGACTAATGTTAAAATTCTTTTAGATTTTTTAGAACATTTCATGTGGCTACAAATGCTTTTTTAGGACAATATTATCCAACTATTTCTAACTGTTTAGTTTATATTGCCGCACTTGCTAATTTGTTTGTTGATTTTAGCGAGGGAGGGGACATTTATGAACTTGCAATAACTGAAATGAAAAAAAAGTTTAAAAAATATTTTTTTTCCACCTCCTATTTTTGGTGTGTCTGCTATGTTAAATCCAACTATGAAATTAGGAGGTCGTCACTTTTGGTATTCAACTATTTATCGATCTTTAGATCTTTCAGAAGTAGAAATTGCTACACTAGCTGATGCGAAAGCATCAATTAAAGTTAATGCTCAAACTGTTTATAATGCTTATAAACAGGCGTTAGAGCAGGCTAGGCCAAATATTCCAACCCCTACTTCGTCTACATCACAATCGTCTAAAAGAGCTGATGGCTTAACAGCTCTTAAATCGTGGACGGAGTTAAGGGGTACTCAAGGTGATAATTTAGATGAAATTTCCCATCTAAATGAGCTTCAAGTTTATTTGTCACAGGGACTAGAAAAAGAGAATCCAGACGGCTCTTTTGACCTTTTGGAGTGGTGGAAGATAAGGGAAAAGCATTTTCCCATTCTTGCAAGGATGGCTCGGGATGTTCTGTTGATTCAAGCGTCAACTGTTGCATCGGAGAGCACTTATAGTCAAGCAAGACTACAAATAGGTGATCACAGAGCGTCGATGCGGGACAGCTTGGAAAAATCAGTGTTTTTTCGAGATTAGATCCGCGCAGAAAGAAGGAACTTTGACCTAGCAGAATCACAACCAGAAATAGATGAGGCGTAAGAAGAAATGATAGCAGAACTTGCTCAGGAAGCAACTTCACCCGGAAGTGGCGAAGAACAAGCTTCATTTCCACCACCGCCAACACAACCACCTCCCAACCTTGAATGTTTTATGAGATTTGTTAGAAATAATGCATAAATTATGATGTAGCTTGTACATTGGCGCGTCTTCTTTTATTTTTTTTTCCTTTAATGGTGGTATTAGTACCATGTTGTGCTCATTCCATTGGGGGAAGGAAGACTAAGAAAGATATGCCATTTTGGTCAATAAATATGCTCTTTATCATATCCTTAAATATCTTTTGTCTCAATATTTCTTTGTCTTTACTTCTATATCAATCCTTGAATATTTATATAACATACAATATATAACATACAACACAATATACTAATTACAACATTCTTTTATCAATATATACTACTTATATACAATTTATACTAATTACTAACGACAACACAATATACACTACTTATATACAATATATACTACTTAAATACAATATATACTACTTATATACAAAATATACACTACTTATACACAATATATACTAATTACCAAACACAATATATACTATACTAATAACATAGTACACCATATAAAATATATTTTACAATATACTAATGACTACTATACAAGATATTGATTTAAAAAAAAAAAAATTCAGAACCGCCGGAACCGCTAGAACCGTAACCGCATGGTACCTGGAACCGTCACGGGCCGGTTCCACCTTCAGAACTGCCAGAAGCGGAACCGCCAGAACTGCCAGAAGCGGAACCGCCAGAACCGGAACCGCCAGAACTGGAACCGCCAGAACCGGAACCGCAGACCCAAATAGACCCAGAACCGGAACCGGATACAGCCTTACTCCAACCAGGGTAGGTCGAGTGGATCATAGGATGGCCTACGAGGACAGAAGCCATATACATAACTGCTACCAAGGGCTACTTAAGGATAATAGGGGTAAAGAGTATCCATCCATATGCGCCACATAGGGTCTTGAGGCAATTAGGGAGATATCAGATTGTGACTAAAGATGAAGAGCTAAGCACCCAGGTCATATAGCTACATCCAGAAGCTGCATTGCCTGAGGCTTTAGATCAGCAGGATTGGAATAGCTGTCGGTATCTAAAAAATGGCACTCAGGTACTCGATATGGCAAATGGGGAAGTCGATCCAAAATATGTTGCTTGGTTTGAGAAAAGGTATTGCGTAAATAACGAACCGGAGCCCGAGCTTGAGAGTCCTGCCAAAAGACCTCAGATTCAAGCTTGTGATGAAAAAATCCAAGAAAGGTTGACACAGGGAGAAAAAGAAAAAACATATCAGGTCGAGATTTGCACCTTGAAAGAGAAGCTGAGAAACATGGAATTCAATAATGATCTCCAAGAACACGAAGACGAAAACGAAAAGAAAAAGTTAGCCAAAGAAAATGATGGCCTTCAAGTCCAGATTCGGGAAATGCAAATGGCAGCTGAAATCTCGCCAGAAGTGTAAATGAAAAGCTGATAAACAACCTCAGGAAAAAGGTGAGTGAGTATGGTTTTGACCTAAAAAAAGCATAGGGTGAACTAGCTAGGGCTAAAAAGCAATTGGCTAAAAATGCAGAAGAGGAAGAATGCCTGATTAAACAGTTGAAAGAAAAGTACGACAATAAGGTTGCGGGATTGAAGAAAAGGGTCATCGTCGCTGAGAACAAAATGGTCAAGCAGGTGAAAGACTTTAAGGCTAAAAGAGAACACCATTATACACTAGTGGCACAGTTAGAAAAGGATTTGCAACAACTTCAAAAAAAGAACCAAGTAACTGAACAAACTTTGGAAGCCAGGGCCTAGCAGATCAGGCGTTTGTTGCAAGAAAAAGGTGTTATAAGATAGAGAGTCAGAAGGATCGCTGATTACATTGCGATGAAGTGCAGTAGTTGTTAATATATGACTAGATCCATGTTCTTTGCCGCCGCAATAACCTTTGTCCTCCAGGTAATAGAATACCTCTACCACCTCCAAGGGGATTTAGCACGCAGGCCCATGGTAAGGCCGAATAATTTCTCCCAGGCCCCAGGAGCACTAGAGGCATTGATGTATTCGTGATTTTCATTGGAGTCTGTTAGTCTGTCCTCGAGTCTGTATTTTCACCTTCTGTTGAAGTCTGTCGGTTTGTTCCTGAGTCTATATTTTCACCTCTTCTTCAGAGTATGTTAGTTTCTTTTGAGTCTGTTAGTTGCTTTTGAGTATGTTAGTCTTTAAGTCATTGTAATCAAAGCATTTCTTCTTATGAAAATTTCAAAATTCTAAAATATGTTACTACTTATTTTATACAATTCCCCAAAACTACGCTCGGTCTGATTCATGCGGGGTCATGATACATAGGCAATCTCCATAAGATTCGACCTTGACCAAAATGTGACGAGACCGTAACTCAAACACGACGATCTGTCCGGCCTAGCGAACTTTCAATGCCAAAGTTAGCTAGTCAGCCTACCCGGATGCTTAGTAGAACTTAAGAAAGACTAAGCTTGTAGAAACTTGGCGAAGGAAACTAGTAGTTGGAAGAAAGAACTCTTTTATTAAGAGAACTTGAGAGCTTTACAATGCTTTGGATGCTTAACAATTTTGCTTGATTGCTTGCTTTCTTGCTTGATTCCAAATGAATGCCTTAGGTGCCTATTTATAGTTGGCTACCTAAATGTCTAGACTTTTCCTAAGTATCTAGAATCTTCCTAAATGAATATCTAAGATATTTACACAAGGTTGCTGCCCTCTAGAAGCCTCCACATGATTCTAGGCTTGTCTTCAACAATCTGCACAATTCTAGAGTCTTCTAGAGTCTTCTAGAGTCTTCTAGAGTGTTCTAGAGTGTTCTAGAGTCTTCTAGAGTCTTCCAGGACCTTCCGGGGTATTCCGAACTGTTCCGGAAGCATTTTGGAGCTGTTTTGAGCTTGTTTTGGGGCGAAAATAGTGCCGTCCATGACATTCTCCCCCGCTCAATCTCGCGACGACCTCGGCGCGTGCTCCTTGTAAGCCTGGATAAGGTCTTGGAGATTCCACAAAGTTAGCTCATGCTCCCAGCTCGCCTCGCTGTCAGGAGACCCTTTCCACTTGACAAAGTATTCAATGTAGCTTGGGTGAGTCCCCCGTCTTGGAATGATACGGTGCGCAAGGATCTCTTCTGCTTCTTTCTCTGGCACCGTTGTGATGGCTGTTGGTGCTCGTTTAGACTCTCCTCGGCTTAGATCTTCCTTGTCTTGATGATATGGTTTCAAAAGACTCACATGGAAGACCGGATGCATTTCTAAATGTGATGGAAGAGTCAAGCGATAGGCTAGTTTGCCAATGCGTTTCTCTACTGGAAACGGTCCCTCGTAGCGCCTTACTAGCCCTTTATGCACCTGGCCGGATCTTCGACGCTGGTGAGGAAGGAGTTTTACCATGAACAAGTCTCCTTCCTCAAACTCCAAGTGACGCCTCTTAGCATCTGCCCATTTCTTCATTTTCTGTGCCGCCTTTGCTAAGTAGGCTTTTGCCAAGTCTGCCTTTTCGTGCCAGCCTTTGGCAAACTTGTATGCTGACGGATTGGGCCCTTTGTAACCAATGGCCAAAGTTTGTGGCGTCATCGGTTGTTGTCCTGTTGCTATCTCGAACGGACTTGCCCCTGTTGACTCGCTCTTCTGCAGATTATAAGAAAATTGGGCAATGTCCAATAACTTGGCCCAATCTTTCTGGTTGGCGCTGACAAAGTGGCGAAGATATAGCTCCAGCAAAGCATTCACCCGTTCCGTTTGCCCATCAGTTTGAGGGTGAAAGGCTGTAGAGAAGTTGAGCTCGGACCCCATTATTTTAAAGAGCTCCATCCAGAACCTTCCCGTGAAGCGGGGGTCCCGGTCGCTGATAATGGTCTTTGGAATGCCCCAATACTTCACCACATACTTGAAAAATAATCGAGCAGCGTCCTCGGCAGTAAGCTTTGTTGGACCGGGAATGAATACGCCATATTTGCTGAAGCGGTCCACTACAACCATTATGTTGCTGCAGCCTTCGGACTTGGGTAAAGATGTGATGAAGTCCATGGAAATGCTTTCCCATGGCCTCTCCGCAATAGGCAAAGGCTCCAAAAGACCCGCGGGTGAGCGTTGTTCAACCTTGTCTTGCTGGCACACAAGACAAGTTTTTACGTATAGCTCTATGTCATCCCGCATTTGGGGCCAAAAGTATGCTCGCTCGATCAGCGCCATCGTCCTTCGGACTCCGGGATGGCCCGCCCATCTGGAGTCATGACTTTCTCGGAGGATTTCCTTCCTTAAGCTTCCCCATTTCGGTACGTAAACCCTATTTCCCTTGGTGAGGAGCAGCCCGTCCTCTAGCCAGAACTGGCGTGTCTTCCCTTGACGTGCCAATCCCAACAAATTTTTGGCTTGTAGGTCATGCTCCAGCCCCTCCTTGATGCGATCAACTATAGGGAAATTTGGGCTTGTGATGGAGGCAAGTTCGGCCTTTCTACTTAGTGCATCGGCCACGACATTACCCTTGCCCGGCTTGTACTCCATCACAAAATCAAACTCCGCTAAGAAAGCTTGCCACCGAATTTGTTTTGGGGTAAGCTTCTTCTGCTTAAGGAAGTAACTTGTGGCAACATTATCCGTCCTCATGATGAACTTGCTGCCCAGGAGATAATGTCTCCACGTCCGTAACCAATGCACTACAGCAGTCATCTCTTTCTCTTGGACTGTGTAGCGTTTCTCTGCATCATTCAGCTTACGACTTTCGTAAGCCACAGGGTGCCCTTCTTGCATTAGGACGCCTCCCAGGGCAAAGTCAGAGGCGTCCGTCTGCACCTCGAAAGACTTGGTATGGTCGGGCAAAACCAATACCGGCTCCTTGATCACGGCGGCCTTTAACTCCTCAAATGCTTGTTGGGCCTTATCAGTCCACTCCCAGGTCCGGTTTTTCTTCAGTAGATCTGTGAGTGGCGCGGCGATGGAAGAGTAGCCTTTGATGAACTTCCGATAGTAGTTAGCCAAACCAAGGAAAGACCGAAGTTCTGGAACTTTCTTCGGTGGCTCCCAATCCTGTATAGCCCGAATCTTGGACTCATCCATCCGTAGCTTTCCCTCACCAACAATGTGTCCTAAGAAGGAGACTTCTCGTCGAGCAAATGCGCATTTCTCCTTCTTGACATAAAGCTCGTTCGTGCGGAGTACTTTGAAGACTTGTCTTAGATGATTTACATGATCCTCCAGCGTGTTGCTATAGATGACAATGTCGTCCAAGTACACCACGACGAACTTGTCTAAGAAAGGTTGTAGGACTCGGTTCATGAGGGTGCAAAACGTTGCAGGCGCATTGGTGAGTCCGAAAGGCATCACAAGGAATTCATATGAGCCGTACCTTGTGACGCATGCTGTCTTAGGCTCGTCTCCCTCCGCAATGCGGACCTGGTAGTACCCCGATCGCAAATCCAGCTTGGTGAACCAAAGAGCTTGCCCAAGCTGATCAAACAAGTCGGCAATGAGTGGTATCGGGTACTTATTCTTGACCGTGATCTTGTTAAGCGCCCGGTAGTCAATGCAAAGTCGAAGTGACCCGTCGTGCTTCTTCTGGAACAATACCGGCGCTCCATAAGGTGCTTTTGATGGACGAATATAGCCCATGTCCATCAACTCCTTCAGTTGCCTCCGTAATTCCTCAAGCTCCGGAGGCGCCATCCTATAAGGCACGGCAGCTGGCGGGGTGGCACCTGGTTCCAGCTCTATCTTATGATCCACCTCCCTTTTAGGTGGTAACCTCTTTGGTAGCTCCGGTGGCATGACGTCTTGGAACTCCTCCAAAACGTGCTGGACCTTGGGTGGCATGGACTCGGTTGTAGGAATGACAGCTTCTTCCTTTAAGGCAACAAGGTAGGTTGGCTCTTCCTTCTTGATGCCCTTTGAGAGTTGCATGGCTGAAATTTGTCTTCCTTGGAGTCGGGTTTCCCGCTCTAGTGGAACTAGATGGGTGTTGCCCTCCTCCAAGATGCATAAGGAGTTCGCAAAGGGAATTGGGACGGCCTTGACCCTGTCCATGAACTCAATACCCAAGACGAGTGGATAATCGTCCATGGTCACGATCGAGAAGTTTATGTGGCCGTGCCAATTGCCTAAGTGAACCGGCACATTGCGGGCAACTCCAAAGGTTTCTGTTGGTGCAGCATTAATGCCCTTGAGCCAACCTCGGCTTGTCTCGTACCGGATGCCCATCTTCTTAGCCTGCTGGAAAGTGAGGAAGTTGCTGTCGGCTCCCGTGTAAACTAATGCCTTCACGGTATGCTCCCCAATCTTGGCCTCGGCAAACAACCTCCCTTTTTTCTCATTCTTGGGCACCTCAACTTTTGCCTGAATTGAGCTTAGAAGCCGCATGGCCCCAATCTTTGCTTCCTCCTGTTCGCGATCCTCGATTAAAGCAGAAAGCTTACTCTTTTTGGGGCACTCCCTTGCATAGTGCGGTCCATCACAAAAGAAACATCGGATAGGTTTAGGAGGGAAATCTCTACGTCCCTTGGCCCTTTCTGACGCCTCCTTGCCCTTAGGCGGGTCTCCCCCACTCTTTCCCTTGCCGCCCTTGTCCTTGGGTTTAGGTTTTTCCACTTTCCTAAACTCAATAAGGGACTCGGCAATGGATATGGCAGTGGTCAAGTCTTGGGCACCACGGCGTTGGATTTCAAGCCTTGCCCACTGCTGTAACCCGTCCATGAAGGCAAAGAAAGCTTCTTTATCAGGGTAGTCAGGGATTTCGAGAAGTACCTCTGTGAACTCTTTGACGTACTCCCGGATGGTTCCTTTGTGCTGCAAACGTCTTAGCTTGCCACGAGCTTCCTCCTCGACGTTGCTTGGGTAGAATTGCTTCTTGAGTTCTGCCTTAAAATCTGCCCAAGTGTCGATAGAGCAGGTGCCTTTCTCTATGTCGCTTTGTCTTCTCCTCCACCAAACCATTGCGGTGTCCTCGAGGAAAAGACTACCCATGTTTACCTTTAGAGCCTCGTCTTGCATGTCGAGAGCCCTAAAGTATTGCTCCATGCTCCAAACAAAGTTGTCTAGTTCCCTCGCGCTTCTAGACCCTTTGAAGTATTTGGGTCGGGGAACATCTCTAGTGGAAGGGGTAGTCCTTACCTCGGACGTTGTGGCAGTGCCTTGTGCAAGAGCCCTTTTGCACAAGCTGAGCTCCTCCTTGGTGTTCTCCAGCTCATGTGAAAGCCTCCCTAACTCTTCCCTCATGAGCGAAATCTCGGCCTGGTGTTTCTCCTCCACCGCCTGAAGACATTGTGCCAGGACTTGATTCACGGTGGACTGCATCTCCTCCCGCAATCCGTCTAGGCCCTCCTCGACCCTTTGTTCGACCCCCTCGAACCTTTGGTCGACCTCCATGAACTTGTCCTGCCCATCGGCAATGGCCAACTCCACTTTGGCCAGCCTAGTCTCCAACCCCTCAATGGCGTCCCTGGAGCGAGACCTTTGGCCCTTAGATTTGTCTCTTCCAGCTTGGGTGATTTCACTGCCGCCTTCCATACTCCCTTAGATGTTCCAACGAACCTGATGCTCTAATACCAATTGTGACGAGACCGTAACTCAAACACGACGATCTGTCCGGCCTAGCGAACTTTCAATGCCAAAGTTAGCTAGTCAGCCTACCCGGATGCTTAGTAGAACTTAAGAAAGACTAAGCTTGTAGAAACTTGGCGAAGGAAACTAGTAGTTGGAAGAAAGAACTCTTTTATTAAGAGAACTTGAGAGCTTTACAATGCTTTGGATGCTTTACAATTTTGCTTGATTGCTTGCTTTCTTGCTTGATTCCAAATGAATGCCTTAGGTGCCTATTTATAGTTGGCTACCTAAATGTCTAGACTTTTCCTAAGTATCTAGAATCTTCCTAAATGAATATCTAAGATATTTACACAAGGTTGCTGCCCTCTAGAAGCCTCCACATGATTCTAGGCTTGTCTTCAACAATCTGCACAATTCTAGAGTCTTCTAGAGTCTTCTAGAGTCTTCTAGAGTGTTCTAGAGTGTTCTAGAGTCTTCTAGAGTCTTCTAGAGTCTTCCAGGACCTTCCGGGGTATTCCGGACTGTTCCGGAAGCATTTTGGAGCTGTTTTGAGCTTGTTTTGGGGCGAAAATAGTGTCGTCCATGACAAAAATAAAGGGAGAAGAGTGATAAAAGAAAGAAAGAAAAGAGAGGAAAAATAAAATAGAAGGAGAAAAGAAAGGAGAAGGGGAAATAAGAAACCGTGAGAAGGGAAAAATGGAAAAATAAGAGAGAGAATATAAAAAAACAAAAAATAAAGAGAAATCAAGCAGAAAAAGGCATGAATACAAAAGAGAGAAAAAGAAAAGTTGTATACGAAAATAAGGAAAAGTCGGGATAACAAAAGTAGCCGATCAAATGCATAATAAAAATCGATAATTGCTTAGGTGAATTCATTCCCAAATATATGGTTGCCTATATGTTAAAACCTGACCGCTAACAAGTTTGTTGTTGTCGTTCAGTAGCAGGCAGGTGGTTAGCTTTGTGGCATTCTGGCAACCCACTCATACAACACCCGATCCAAAAATAAGTTGACCATGGCCAACCAGGATCCTGATGAGAGTATTATCGATCCCGAGAGAGAGGGGGAAGAGTTGTATGTTAACGCAATGAAAGAAGAGATAGATAAGCTGAAACAACAAATGGCTGAAATGTACCAAGCATGGGCAAAAGGGCAACAACTACCAACTTACCCTGCCAACCCTGCCTTCCTCCCTCCATTGGCTCAGTCATCCTGCCACCGATTTGTACCTGAGCTTTCTTATCCACCAACACTACCAGAGCACAACTTCCCAAACACCACCAGCTCAACCACCCAAACCAGTTCCATACCCACCTCCACAACCCAGTCCTATCTTCGTGTCACCCCCACCCACTACACTCCTCATATCTTCCAGCGAACCGTTGTTCCTAGCCCATGATAACAAGTATACTCCCAGCTCCCACTTTCAAAGCCCCAGAACCCTATTCATACACCCCTCATTTTGATCTCTCTACAGAAGCTGAGAAACCAGCCAAAAATCCCAAACATGAGGAGATGTTCAGGAAAGTTAAAAGCTTAGAATAGTCGTTCAGAGACATGTGGGGGATGGAAGGTCAAGTAAGTGTACCTTACAAAGATCTATGTTTGTTTCCAGATGTGCAATTGCTGTAAAGGTTTAAGATGATCAAGTTTGATTTATACGATGGGCACGGTGATCCAGTGGCACACTTGAGAGGGTTTTGTAGAAAAATGAGGGGAACTAGAGGGAAAGACGAGTTGCTAATGGCATATTTCAGTCAAAGTCTGAGTGGTTCAGCATTGGAATGATATTCCCGGCAAGACCATGGAAGGTGACATACGTGGGATGATTTAGCCCATGCATTTTCTTGCCACTTCCATTACAATCTGGAAATTATTCCGAATCGTTTGTCTTTGATGAAACTTGAGAAAAAGCACAATGAGAGTTTCAGAGAGTATG
The DNA here is from genome assembly GCA_034376525.1 of Nicotiana benthamiana. Taxonomy (NCBI): domain Eukaryota; kingdom Viridiplantae; phylum Streptophyta; class Magnoliopsida; order Solanales; family Solanaceae; genus Nicotiana; species Nicotiana benthamiana. The sequence goes on along the minus strand of CM067324.1, from coordinate 7,539,981 downwards.
GCTTTCGTTGGAGAGAACAAGCAGCGAGGGTTGACTTTCCGATGAAAGAAAGTGAAATAGTGGATTATTTCCTGCAGGACATAGAGCCCACTTATTTTGGTCATTTGGTATCGGCTGTAGGCAAGTCCTTCAATGAAGTGGTGAAAATGGGAAGCATGGTAGAAGAAGGGCTCAAGTCTAACAAAATCATGAGCTATTCGGTGATCAAGGCAACCACCCAGGCCATTCAAAGTGGAACTATGGGAGTGATTGGAAAGAAGAAGAAAGAGGATGTCACAACAGTTGAATCAGGAGCTTCGTTCGGATCCAAGGGCCCATCACATTATTACAACCAGCCTCGATCCCACCACCAAACCTACCCCCACACTCAATATAGCCACCACAACACTACTACGCACCGCCAGATCCCCATTTTTTTGTCCATCACGCACAAATATACACTTAACCTCCTGCCCACGCACAATGGCATGTGTCAACCCCACAAAATACCTACCCAGCTCCACAAAATGCCTATCCACTCCCAAGAGCCTACCATTATCCCCCGAGACTAGCTTTCCGGGCCAATCAAGCATTTAAGAATGAGAGGTTGCAGAAGAAGAAAACATTCACTCCATTGGGAGAGTCCTATACTAGTTTGTTCCACAAGCTGAGACAATTGGATATGCTGAGGCCGATTGAGTCAAAATTGCCAAATCTGCTCCCGAGAAATCTTGATTATTCTGTAAGTTATGAATATTGTTTCTGGTGCTCTAGGGCATGACACATACTAATGTTGGAATTTGAAAAATGCTATCCAGTAGCTCATTGATTCACATCGGATTGAAGTCCAAGCTCCAAGAACGCCCAATATCAACCAACACCCGCTGCTAACCCATCAAGAAACAAACATGATTGAGATAGTGCATAAAGAAGGGGATCCCAAAAGCCTTCACAGACCGTCATAATGATCCAAGCCAGTGAAGTAAAGCCGGTTGAAAAGCTAACAAGTGAGATGTTGATGCTCAAGTTGAGTGAGACAAGCAGTGAGCCTTCTACCGTAATCAAGAAGGGGTCCTCAAGTGATGGCGCGGTGAAACAATAAAATGCAAAGGTGGTTGTACCAGGGGTGGCAAACAAGTCTGTTGTGGTTATGGAAGGTGCTCGCACAGATCTCGTCATTATCAAACCTGTAACTCAGCTACCAATAGTCAACAACAAGGATGTCCCTTGGAATTAAGAGCGAATGAAAGAGACTTACAAAGGGAAAGAGATTAAAGAAGAAGTCTGTGAGACCCATGGATTGACCTGGTCGGGGAGATGCTTTGCCCCCGATGAGTTGAGAAAAGCTAAAACCTCCAAAGATAACCTAGTATTGGTGAAGAAAGCTGTGAGTGAAGAAGAAGCAAAGGAGTTTTTGAAAAAGATGAAGGTGCAAGACTATTCTATTGTGGAGCAGTTGAGGAAGACGCCTCCCCAAATTTCACTGTCGTCATTATTAATTCATTCAGACAAGCACTGTTGGGCATTGATGAAGATCTTGAACGAGACCTATGTTCCTGACAAAATCTCAATAAACCATTTGGAAATAATAGCCAACAAGATTTTTGAGGTAAATAGGTTCACTTTTTCTGATGATGAATTGCCCGTTGAGGGTACTGAGCATAATAGAGCCCTTTAACTTACGGTGAAGTGCAAAGATTCCGTGGTTACTCGGGTATTTATCGATAATGTTCTAGTGCTAACATTTGTCCTCTATAAACTCTAAACAAGCTGAAAATGGATTATGAAAGGATTCACAAGAACAGTATTTGCGTGCGAGGGTTCGACAATGGAGACAAAGATTCAGGCGGTGATGTAGTGCTCGAGCTGACAATTGGACCAGTTGATATTACCATGGAATTCTAGGTGTTAGATGTGGCTGTCTCTTAAATCTGCTATTAGGTCAACCCTGGATTCATGCCGCTCAAGTAGTCCTTTCTACTCTACATCAGATGGTAAAGTTTGAATAAGATAGACAGGAAATAGTTGTGCACGTCGAGGATAATTTGTATGCCCATAGTGATGCCATTATACCATTCATTGAGGCTGAAGATGAATAGGGCATTGGTCTACCAGGTTTTTGACACGATATCGGTAAAGAAAATTCCAGAAGGGAAGTGCGTTCCAGTTTCGAAGGTAGATGTTGCATCAGTCATGGTAGCCGTTGAAATTTTGGGAAATGGTTTTATCCCGGGGAAGGGTTTGGGTGCGTTGCTACAGGGAATCGTACAACCGGTGTCTCTCCCCAAAAACATCTGCACATTTGGTTTGGGATTCAAGCCCACAATTGCATATGTATAAAGAGCCAGAAGGATGAAACAAAAAGCATGGATCCTCCCAAAACTTGTCCCGCGTCTCTTCAGATCATTTGTCAGGCCCAGCACCAAGAAACGCCAGCAACAACAAGTCCCGGTTCTGTGGTTGGTCCTGATAAGGAATTGCTTAAAAGGTTTGAGAAGTTTTTTGAAGATGTGAATATAGTGGAAGCTGGAGAGGCTTCTAGCAAGGTGGGTGTGCAATTTGTTAGGCCCAGTGCAAAGATCAACAATTGAGAAGCTACTGTCACACCTCCGTTTTAATAGTACAACCCGGCGAAGGGCGTAATTAAGGAAGTTTTTCCAATTAAAGGACAATCAAAACATGATTTATTTATTTAAGAGATTTCAGAGTCGCCACTTGGGATAATTAATGGTGTCCCAAGTCATCAGTTTAAATTCCAAATCGAGGAAAGTTTGACTCTGTTAAAGAATTCTGTTAAACCGGGAGAAGGTGTAAGACACTCATGAATTTCGTGGTTCTAGCACGGTCTCTCAACTGTCATATTCGGCTTAAATTATCTAATCTTAATGTATTTGCTCCTATGTGCCAATTTTAACTTCAACCGCTTTTATTCAATTTGAAGAGGATTGCAACGTTGTCCAAACACGTCTCGAGCCACATCACATAAATGCACCCGCGACTTTTGACACATTCTAACATCATTGGGATTTGGATTTTGGTCACATAAATGCGCACCCGAAGTTAGAAAATTAGATTAGTAAAATTACGTGCCTAAAGAGACTAACATGTCGTTATTTCTGCGAGGGCCATGAAAATTAGCTAAATGGCACGCCTCAAGTTCTAAATATTTTAGAGAAATAATTAAAGAGGGCCAGGCAATTTGTAATTTTATTTGGCATGGCGCACCTCAATTCCATTTTATGGATATCTTGACTAAAGTTCGGAGAAGGCCATGAACTATTATTATCTACTTAGGCCACCTCCGCGATCATTTAAAAGGACCTAACTAATTGGCTAGAAGCTTCAGTGACTGAAATTCCATATGAACATAATATTTTTTTTAAACCCATGAATCAGTAAATCGCGAAATGACAAAGGGAGGGAACGTGAAGCCCAAATGAGGAGCAAGGATCAAAATCAATGAAATCCAAACAACTTCAATCACTGGTGGGCCAATATAAATATGAATAAGAGCTGGGCTTGCTTATGCAACTAGGCCAACGTTGAGCCCAGTTCGTGTAATCCAAATGATTTGAACCAGATTATAACGATACAAATACAAATCAATGCCAACTCGAAAATATGAAATTAGGAGATTTGAAATTCTGACTTAACCCTTTCCGCACGAATCAACCCAAAATACCATCAGATTCAAATTAAATGTCTGGGCTTGAGAATGAGCCCAAATTTGAACAAGGATCACTTCCAATAAGGACAAGACCCTTAGCTCGAATTTGCTACTCAGCTCACAGGTCAATCCCTCTTAGTTTCTCTATTAATCACAAATAAAGGAAAAACTGTAGGAGTGAAATGTTTAGCACTTAAAAAAATGTGCGAACTCCTGTATTTTAGGTTTATTTATCTCCAGACTTGAATAAATCCTATAATTATGTTCATGCTCAGACGATATTCCAATTTAAAATTCAAAACAAACATTTAAAAGATAAGACCACAAGACTTTGAGAATTCTTAACAGGAAATAGGGCTATTATAGATTAAACTCCTAATGAGTTTCATGTTTCATGAACGAACAACAAAACTATTATGAAATACTAAAAATATCAAGATTACACATGCTGAGCAGTAAGATTACATAAAGTCATGAAAGAAATAACACTTTTAGTACAAAGAAAACTAATATTAAGAGGTGAAAACTGCTTCATTCCATCTTTAAAACTCGGTTTCACATTATGAGATTCAAGGTTTGTACCTGGAGATTTAAATAAGGAAAAACAAGGATGATCAACAGAGTAACACAGTAGTCAAAACCCAGCTGCAATGCAACTCAATCAAATCTAGTGCCAAGACAAAAAAGGGGCGACGTCACTCGAACAATACCCACAGACCAATTTTTAAGAGAATAAAACCAAAACAGTGCTCCACCAGTCTAACCAAACGATTTCAATCAAATGCAAAACCCACACCTCAAATTAAGACCTCAAAGCTAGATTCAAATCATGTTTGAGCTTTAAGTGAAACCCAAAAACGCTTCAGATATTAAAAAAATCAAAGCCGAACCAATGAAACAGTGTTTTTGGTGATTTAGCCGCTTGGAGTTTCTTCAGTATTTTTTTAGCTCTCCAATCCTTGCCTTTAAAGGCAATAATGCTACCCTTTATAGGCATGGCCATAGGGCAGCCCTCAGATCTCATTTTTGCCATTTACCCCCTTTTAGTTTTGATTTTTAGCCTAAGTGCCCATGAATATCCGACTTTCTACCCAAGTTTTAACACCCAAAGCCTGAATTTCTCCTAAGGCCCCTACTAGAGGCTTCTAAGATCAGTTACCTTGAGATTCCCTGGCCTGATCAACCCAAAATGCCCCTTAGCAGCCCTAGAATTACTGATTAGCCTCAAACATGGGTCAGGGGTTAACCACTTTACAGTCTTGGGCTCAAACTGATTCAGAGCTTAATTTCATAAGTAGGAAATCTTAGCAAGGAAACAACTTGGACCAATTTTCATAGAATTTAGAACCTTACCCAATTAATGCCAAATTGAATTAATCTAACCCATTGGTCTAACTTGACTAAACTAGCTGATATAAACATGAGTTCATCAAGTAGGACAAAATCAACGGGTGAACCTGGGGGAAGACCAGGCTCAAAATTGTGAAAAAGCATGATTATGAGTAGAAGAAAAAGAACAGATGAGTGATAGTAAGTTAACTCAATCATAGACCTAATTTTACTAGCTAGGCAATCATACTGATACTAGAATGAACACAACAAATTAAGTTGTTAACACAGGATCAAGAGATAAACTAATGAAGACCAGAGATCAAGTATTTCTGAAATAAAAAGAAACAAAAAGGAAAAGCTAACAGGCTAGTAACAAACGATAACGAGTATAAAAGAAGGAAACAATCACAAAGGAAGGGTGAAATAGACTTACTGGATTAATGCGACGTTAGGGAAATTTGACCACTTGATTTTGTCTTCTAATAACACTGATTGTTTGTTCTTAATTCAACTAATAAATATTGGAATTAGAATACAGAATCGACCCAATACAACCACAAAAAACAATCTTCATGCATGGTCCAGATCTTCAAACGAAGACTCGATCCATCGGAGGGTTACTCGAAGGAAGTAATGCACGGATTTGTCATGAGGAAGGCATGAGGATTGCGGGGTGTGAAGTTGAGGCGAATTAGAAGTGGCGCACCGGACACGACGGAGCCGGCGGTCACTGCATCGAATATTCGACACGTTTGGGGCGAGGTCGAAGGAAGAGAGGGTGATGGTTGAATAGAGGGTGTCGAGATGGATGAATAGTGTTAATTTGGCATGGTTTGGAACACTGCCGCCGGCGGAGGTGATCTCAGACCGGCGGCATTAGGGTTTCGGTGAGATGGGTTGTTAGAGACGGGCTTAGGGGGTAAGGGTCTTTAGGAAAATTATATACTAATGACACCCACATTCTGAGCCGTTGGATCGTCCAACCTCGACGACCAGATCTACTAACGATTAAACGGTGTCGTTTGGCTGCCGGTGGGGCTGGACTGGGTTTCCTGAGATGGGTTTGGGTCAAAGCTGGGGTGTTTGGGGTTGTTTTTAATTAAATTGGCCCAGATTTTAGTCTTTTAAACAAGACCACATTTTCACATTTCTTTTTTTTTTCTTATTTATTTTTAATTCCTAATTTGATTTTATTAAATACCCAATTAACATTAAAATAGCAACGACCTAATTTAAATCTAAAAGTAATCTAATTGAATTTGAAATTAACTAAATCCTAATTTAAATAGGAAATTAAGATAAATTTGAAACTTTAAAAGTAATAATGCAAAAAGAACCGATTTTGTTATTATTTTTGTTTTTCCATGCTATTAATTAATCACTGAACCTAATAATGTTTAAAACTGGTATCCTAAATGCAAAATGCTATTTTTGTATTTTAATGAATTAAAATGCATTCAACATGCAAGAAAACACGCAATTATGCAATTAATTTCTGAAAATCACACAGATAAAGAAAAATCCTAATTTTACGAATTTATAGGAGTAATTTAAGTTAGGCTAAAATCACATGCTCACAGTTGCCCCTCTTTGCTCAGAGACACGAAGGGTTTTTAGGAAAAGATAAGTGAGCAATCATGAGAGATTTTTGTCTGCTTAACGCTCCATGAGAAGCAACTTTGAAAAGCTTGACCCGCACCCTGCTTCAGAGGTTGCCTACATACCCTCGGCTAAAGAGGAATCATGTCTGTGTAGTTCAGGAGTGTTTGGTAGTTGGGAGTACTGAAGCCGTAATCTCACTGTTGTTGTTGCTACTGCTACTAGACCCCCTTATTACACCTTTGTAAAAAATAAAAGAAGCTAGACTAAGCTATGAACTATGGATTACAAAAGAACCTATCTACTTCTTCAATCTTTCTCTTGACCTTTGTTGCCTTGTGCATCTTACTGTTGTTGCCTTGTTGACTTGTATTTCTTCATGTGAAACTTCTTGTTGCCTTGTTGACATGTATTTCCTATTTTACCAAGTGGATGTCGAATTGTAGGCCTTGAATTGTATTCCCTTGTTTTGCAGGTGGGCGCCTGATTACCAAAACTTGAAATTTGGAATGTATTCCCTCGTTTTACAGGTGGGCGCCTGATCTCCAAAACTTGAAACTTGAGATATATTCCCTTGTTCTGCAGGTGGGCGCCTGATTACTAAAACTCGATATTTGAAATGTATTCCCTTGTTCTGCAGGTGGGCGCCTGATTACCAAAACTCGAAACTTGAAATGTATTCCCTTGTTCTGCAGGTGGGCACCTGATTACCAAAACTTGAAATTTGAAAAGTATTCCCTTGTTACCAGGTGGGCGCCTGATTACCAAAGCTCGAAATTTAAAATGTATTCCCTTGTCCTACAGGTGGGCGCCTAATTACAAAAACTCAATATTTGAAATGTATTCCCTTTTCCTACAGGTGGGTGCCTGGTTACTAATATCACACCTCCTTTTTGGCTACTACAACCCGGGGAAGGGCGTAGATAAGAGAGTTTTTTCCAATTAAAGGACAATCGAGAGGGGATTCAATTATTAAAGAGAATTTCAGAGTCGCCACTTGGGAGATTTATGGTGTCCCAAGTCACCGGTTAGAATCCCGAATCGAGGAAAAGAATGACTCTGTTTACAGTCTGCGAACCAGAAATCCGGTTAAGGAATTTTGTTAACCCGGGAGAAGGTGTTAGGCATTTCCGGGTTCCGTGGTTCTAGCACGGTCGCTCAACTGTCGTATTTGGCTTAAGGTATCTGATTTTAGAATATGTTTTAACTTATGTGCCTTTTAACTTTGAACCGCTTTTATTATTATTTTAAAGAGATTTGCAACGTCGTTAGAACACACCTCAAACCACGTCACATAAATGCACCCGTGGATTTTGACACGTTCCAACTTCGTTGAGATTTGGATTTAGGTCAAATAAATGCGCACCCAAATATAAGAAGGTATTTCATTAATAATTTCGTGCTAGAAACTACGTCTTTAGAAATTCGTGAAAGAACGTGAAATTCGCTAATCGGCTCTTCCAATTTTCTAAGTGTTTTATTGAATTAAGGAGCCTCGTGGTGTTTGATTAGATCAACGTGGCTCTCTTTATTTCATAAGGACATCCTAAAGCATATTAAATTTTCTATTATTCTTGCATCTAGAAATGTCCTAAGGATTTATACATAAATAGCACGCTTGGAAATTCAGTATTTGTATTTCAATCTCATTTGTGGCTGATTTGGGCTTCATTTTAGCCAGCCCAGGAGCCTGCATTGTTTATGCCCCAATTGGCACCTATTGGGCTTCTCAATTGGGCTCAGAAACACCGGACTAACGAGTCCATTATGGGGGAATGTACTGAAACTTAAACGAATTAAAACACTACACAATGTTTTGACATTTGGATAATTATCAGGCTATGAGTTATAAATTGACAAGTAACGCAATATGGAGCTGGATATCCAACGGTTTTTTTGTTTTCTATTGTTTGAATCGAAAGTACTGTTTTCGATTTTCATTTTTTCTCAAACACATTATAGTTAAGCTTACACAAACAAATCTTCTAAAATTTACAGAAAACACTGGTTTTCAAAATGATCAAGCTATCTTACACTAACATCTTCTTCTAAATCCAGTTTTTAGATAAAATAGGAAATAAAACACCTAGACTGACCATACCACTAGTTAACCATACTATTATATGCATATTCAAAATATCAGTCAAAATGTCCAATTATTACAAGGAAATCAGTCCAAATGTCCAATTATTACAAGGCAAATTAGTCCGGATATCCAATTATTACAAGGAAATTACCTCTATCATGAGGTATATTAAAACTAAAGGAAGAGAAAACAAGGTGAGGGTTCGAAGAGAAAATAATGAACATGGATCTTCAAACTTCCCCATACATCAATAGACATCAAAATGTATCTGGAATTCAGCAAGGAAGAGAGCCTATGAGTAAATGAAAGCAACTAGCAAGCAAGCAGCAACCAATCGACCAGTAAATACCCAGAATTCAGGCAGACTTTTGAGACAAGCAAAATTCAACAGGAATAGAACAACACAAATGATTTTCTAAAGAATGTAGAGGAATCTAATATTTTTTTTGTATTCTAATTCACTACAAAGCTTTAAAGAAAAATTCTGCTTGAAAATATCCAAAAAAAATCCTCCCGAAATGTTCAGATTGCCCCTTTTTTTATAGTTGAAGCCTTAGGGCAACACCCATTTCCTTGTTTTCCTTTTAGTCCCTTATTCAAATTTCAAATTTCCTAAATAGTCCTTAGTTTTCTGACTTGTGCCTCAAGTTTTGAGGCAGAAATTATGCTTAAGTCCCTCAGTAGAATGTTCTAGGGGTTGTTACAGGATTCTTTAGGTTCAAATACCCTCCATACCCCTGTCCCTTTTCCTAATTAACTAACCTAAGGTTTTTGCCCTTGTTTTTCATTTGGTTTGGTCAAATATGACCCTGGTCAATTACATTCAAGTTATGGGTCAAATTGATGGTCTCGACTACAGGCTTAACTGAAAAGTTTAAGAATTAGCCGAAAAACTCAGTTTTCAAACAAATATCCTAAGGTGGACTATTCAACAACAATTATCATTCCGGATCATATGAATGTTCAATCCATTTTTTCTGTCAAAAACCAATGAATCAAAGCGACCAAGAAAGGAAACCAATAAACTAATGCAGGACTTACAGAAATAACCTAATTAAAACATTCAGTAAAACTTAAAAGCGAGAAATGAGTAACAGATATTGAACACCCAGGATATACATGAATAAAACCAAGAAATTAAAAGCTAATACCAATAGTTAAAAGTTCAGAAAAATAAATTAGCCTAATACATGCAAATATTGAAAATCAAAGTTACTAATGAACTATGACGGCTATGAAACTCTTTAAGATAAAAACAACTGCTCAGAATCATGACGCAATACAAGTAGGATCCAAAAGATAAACATTTACCAAACCCAATCAGGATCTCAGGGGTGAAACAAATGAAAATCAAGAGACAATGATCAATAACCATTCAGAATTTCAGAGATAAAGCAAGTGACAAAACAGGAGGTAGAGATCAACAAATTATGCAAAATTTCAGAGTCAAGAGGCAAAGATCAACTAGTCATGTAAAATTTAGAGTCGAGAGGCAAAATCAACTAATCAAGTAAAATTTCAGAGGTGAAACAACTTAGAAGATTATAGAAGATGAATGAATTCACCAGTGACACCCAAAGGAACCACAAAATATAACAAGCATATTGCAGATAGGAAACAAGCAATTAAAGAAGAGACCTATACAAAATTGAAAACAGAATACCTAGCTTTTTGCGCATGCAACCCTAATTTTGGAATTTTTTCTAGTTCCATGAGCTTCTGACCTCTTCTTGGGAGGTTTTTAAACCTTTAAGGCATTTTTCCTTGAGTATCGGATATGGCCAAGGGTTCAGAAAGGGGGTTCTGTGATTATGAGACCAAGTGAGGTCTCAGATCTGATTTTTTTCTTGTGGTTAGTTGTGTTTGAGGGTTGTGGGTGGTAGGGCTAGGGAGAGGGACCGAAGGAGATCACCTGAGTCCAGTTTGGCCGGATTCTGCTGAGGTTTAGGTCCCTAGGGTGAATTTTGACTCAATATTCGAGTCGTTTATTCGAATGGTGTGGTATGGATGGTTGTAAAAAGGGGGAAGAGGTGTTTCAAGAGTGTTGTTTTGGACAGGTTTGGGGTTGGATCGTCGGAGATGGTAGTTCCGGTGAGTCTTCTTTTGGATATTCGAGAAGACCGGGATTCATTTGAGGGAAACTGATCACAGGACAGGGAAGAGGGGGTGTTGGTGGTCTTGTGGTGTAAATTTGGGGCAGTTTTATGACCGGCCGCCGCCGTGAGGGAATATTTGGCGGCGGAATTAGGGTGGTTGATGGGTGGTCAATGGAGGTCTCAAGGCGGAGGTAGGGTGGTGTTATAGTGGCGTGTTTTGAACGAGGAAGGTGACACTTTATCTCTGAATTTGTAGAGACGCTTGGATATATTTATGTAATTTTGGGAATGATCCAGGGCCGTTGGATGGCCTGAGATCAATGGCTGTCATGGCTTGTCCCTGAACGGTGTCGTTTGGGGCGTTTGTGTGTGGACTGGGTCGACCCTATTTTGGGCTGGGTGCTGGTGTTTCTTTACAGGGTACAAGCATTTGGGCCAGCCTGGGTGGTTATATATATATATATATAGTTTTGTTTTGTTTTCTTCTCTTTTTTGTTATATTTAATTCCTAATTAAATAAAATGATTAAAACACCAGAAATACTACTTATATATTTTTTGAATTTTATATTTGAAAAATAACCCTATTTAACAATTATTTTAGCAAAGGCATGAAATTAAATCCTAAATGATTTTAAGCATGCATTAATGAAAATACATTGGCACACATAATTAAATCCTAAAACAAATATTAAAAGGAAAATCCTAAACCTGAGAGTCCTGTAGGAGTCGACTTAACATGGCAAAAATCACATGCTCACAACCAACACTTGAAACTTGAAAGATATTCCCTCGTTTTGCAGGTGGGCGCCTGATTACCAAAAATGAGATTTGGAATGTATTCCCTCATTCTACAGGTGGGCGCCTGATTGCCAAAACTTGAAATTTGAAATGTGTTCCCTTGTTTTGTAGGTGGGCGTCGGATTACCAAAACTCGAAACTTGAAATGTATTCCCTTGTTCTGTAGGTGGGCGCCTGATTACCAAAACATGAAACGTATTCCCTTGTTCTGTAGGTGGGCGCATGATTACCAAAACATGAAATTTGAAATGTATTCCCTTGTTCTACAGGTGGGCGCCTGATTACCAAAACTTGAAGCTTGAAAAGTATTCCCTTGTTTTCTAGGTGGGCGCCTAATTACAAAAAACTACAACTTGAAATGTGTTCCCTTGTTCTCCAGGTGGGCGCCTGATTACCAAAACTTGTAATTTGAAAAGTATTCCCTTGTTTTCCAGGTGGGTGCCTGATTACCAAAATTCGATATTTGAAATGTATTCCATTGTTCTACTGGTGGGTGCCTGGTTACCAACACTTGAAACTTGAAAGGTATTCCCTCATTTTGCAGGCGGGCGCCTGATTACCAAAACTTGAAACTTAAAATGTATTCCCTTGTTCTCAAGGTGGGCGCCCGATTACCAAAACTTGAAACTTGAAAAATATCCCCTTGTTCTACAGGTGGGCGCCTGATTACCAAGATTTGCAACTTGAGAAGTATTCCCTTGTTCTACAGATGGGCGCCTGATTACCAAGACTTGCAACTTGAAAAGTATTCCCTTGTTATCCAGGTGGGCACCTGATTACGAAAACTTGAAACTTCAAAAGTATTCCCTTGTTCTGCAGGTGGTCGCCTGATTACCAAAACTTGAAACTTGAAAAATATTCTCTTGTTCTCCAGGTGGGCGCCTAATTACCCAAAACTTGAAATTTGAAATGTATTCCTTTGTTTTGCAAGTGGGCGCATGATTACCAAAATATGTAACTTGAAAAGTATTCCCTTGTTCAGCAGGTGGGCGCCTGATTACCAAAACTTGCAACTTGAAAAATATTCACTTGTTCTCCAGGTGGACGCCTGATTACCAGACTTGCAACTTGAAAAATATTCCCTTGTTCCAGGTGGGATCCTAATTACCAAAACTTGCAACTTGAAAAATATTCCCTTGTTCTTCTAAAAGTATTCCCTTGTTCTCCAGGTGGGCGCCTGATTACCTAAACTTGTAACTTGAAAAATATTCCCGGAGACTGTTGCCTTTAAACCTGATCACAACAAAATAAACAAAACAAAGAAATTTTTCTGCCCCAGTTTGGTGCTGGGTGCATCTGTGAGTGTTAATCAAATACCATTATCAACTATTTCTAAAATCTAAAAGCTAAATCCCATATTCAGGAGGGTCCTGACAGCTCTTAACTAGTGACAACTTTTAAGATTAGGTTATGTTTCTTGAAAGGTATTATTTTCCACTGTGTCTCGTTATCAGATTTATATCTGCAGGGGATCCACTGGGGACCGGTGATTAAAGCTACTTCTTATTATCCAGAAGGTTCCTGACAACTCTTAATTAGATGGCCAAATCTGTCTGTTGAGGATTAGTATTTAGAGTTACATCCCATTATCCAAGCGGGTCCTGACGACTCTTGTTGGGGAAATATTTGTGCCTCCCCATGTCACCCATGTCTGTTGGAGTTTTAAATTGAGTCCCATTTCCTGGAGTGTCTTGAGAATTTCAAATTACATGCCCCTTTTAACTCTCTGTTGTCTCTGTTGGGGATTGCTAATTAAAGTTTTGTCCCATTATGTAGGCGAGTCCCGACGACTCTTGACGGGGAGAATATTTATGTCAGATTTTGTTCCTTTTGTAGTTTAATTGGGTCCCATTTTCCTGGTGCGTCCTGAGATTTTTGATCATACCTGTCATGTGCCTGCCTTCCCCTATGGATGAATTCCCTTAGGATCTTCCGTAATTTCTCTGTCCCTGTGTCAATCAAAGAAAATTTATTAGTTTGAAAAGTGGTGGTTAGCTTGCGACATTCTTGTTTAAAGTGGCCTTCCCACTGTCGTGTTCCGTTGTGTTTAGTTTTCCGCGTTGATGATGAGTTGTCTGAGTTGCTTGGTTGACCCCCGAACCATTATGACTTCAATTTGCTCCCCGTTATTGTGTTACACTCTTGACTCCTTTTGCCAGAATTCGTACATTTTTCCTGAGACTATCGAGTTAGTGTACTATGCTCGGCTGATCCCTGAATCGTTGTGGCTTTACTCTGCTCCCCATCTTTGTGTTGCACTTCTGACCCTTTTTCCAGAACTCTTATATCTTTCCTGAGATTAACGAGTCAGTTTACGATGCTTGGTTGACCCATTAACCCTTGTGGCCTTCCCATCTTTGTGTTGTGCTCCTTCACTTGCCATGGTAACTTTGATTTCACCTTGAAAGACATTGCTTGCTTATTGACTAACTAATTTTTCCGTCACCCTTACCACAGAAAATACCTCTTCTCCGTTCAGACCCCATATCCTCTATTTGTTGCATTGCTTATAAACTGACATCTACCCAACCTTGTGTCTTACATAACCCCCAAAGCACGTCTATTGCCCCCCACTCCATGTATATGCTGTTCTTTATTGACTTAATCCACTGGCCTTGACCTTGAGGTCTGTTTCTTCATCGCTAACCATGATAACTTCGATTTCTTCTCGGAAGATCTGCTTGTCACTGGTTTACCACCCATTTGTCAATCTTATCACAGAAAACACCATTGATCACTTCACCGTAGCCCTCATTCTGTTGCATTGTCCATGAATTGATATATACCAAGCCTTTGTATTTCAAACGAATCCCGGAGCATGTTGAATTTTACCGGATCAGTGTGCTTGCTATTTTTTCCTGACTTATGACGCTTTGATGTGACAAACAGATCCCGTTTTGTGCAATTGGAAAGCTGGTGGTAGATTTTGAAGTCATTTCTCTCTTGTTTTGACCAAATAGACTCAAGAAGAGGAGTGAACAAAACAAAAGGAATAGAGGAAGCGACAATGGGAAGAGATAATCCCTAACAAGAAAACTACAAACTTATCAGATGTGGATACCAACTCTAATAACCATGACATGCGCCATAGGATTATCAAGCAAGTCTAATATTCAACTCATATTGCACCTCTTCACCATGAAACTAGGCTTCAATGCTCCGATTTTCCAATCTGATTCACAATCCTTATTCGACTTGTGATACCCAAAAGGTTTTCACCATCAAGCCTCTCTCGTTTTGTCCTTTCTCTCAAATTACAGTCGCCTCAAGGTGCCTTGTGAGGGTTTTCACCAATAAGACTCTCTCATTTTTTATTTCTCTCATCTCCCGTCGCCTTAGGGTGCCCGTGAGGGTTTTCACCAATAAGACTCTCTCATTTTATTATCTTTCCTACTTGGATCGGAGTGTTGCCCCTGACATGATTCACCTCTACTTGCTCAACTTGGCATCTCTTGAAGACTGATCAGAAGGTCTTTCTTTGGACCGTAACATGGGCTTTGGATAGGATTAGAAAGAAAGGGTATCAAAGGCTTAAAACAATTCAAATGGGTTCCGAATTACAACCTTCAGAATCAGATTCTTAAAACAACCACAACTTCTTCCCCAGTTTCTTGCTTGTGGCCTTTTGAATTTTTATTTTGATGAGAACGAACCGTGAGGCTGCCTACGTATCCCTAAAAAGAATCAGGTCTACAAGGTTCATGACGATTCCTTTTTTTTTGATCTTTCTCTTTTCTTCCTTTCCTTATTCTATTTCTTCATTTTTTCTTTTGTTGTTTTGCTGTTTTGTGGCCTTCTTTCTCCTTTTCTCTTTCCCTCTTTTTCTTTTCTTTTTCTCTTTTTCTTTTTTTTTCTTTTTATTCTTTCTCTTTTTTTCTTTTTTTTTTATGTTCTTTTTTCTTCTTCTTCCTTCCCTTTTCTTTTTCTTTATTTTCATTCTTCCCTGGTCTTTTCTTTTACTAACTTTTACACTTGCGTTTCTAACTTTGTTACTGATTCTGAAAGAGGGATATGAAAAAAATGAATAAGGCTCAAAGGGGTAACAAAGGATAAAGTATTTGGATAGCAGAAAAAAATATCTTCATCATTCCAATCTTCAAAATATGCCGAGTATAATAAACCAATTAAACCGACTACGGAAAACTTGGGCAAACTTGTCATTTGTTTCAACTTGATGATTCATGGTGTATTTCAATAGTGTTTCTCTATGTTCTACTTGTCCCAGTTTAACACAATTCCGTTCTGTAGTGATCTCAAAATTATCCACCCCGGCTCCACACAGATTGGGCTTCAAATGATCTCAAAATTATGTACTTATTTCCTTCAAGGTTGCTTCATTGCTTTATGAGCAATCTTTTAAGACAAGGCCTGGGATTATGCATGTATGTCATGTCACTAAAGTCAATGGGAAAAAGACTATAAAAGAAAAGAGAACAAAATGAAAATGACAGGAAATTACAGAAAACAGAAAATTGCATTAGACAGATGGTGAAAAGGTTTGGACAATAAACTGGAGTTACAAACCTACAAAAACATTAACAACACTATTACAATTAAACAAACTGGGCAAAATAAAAGGATAGAAGGGTTTGAGTTCACAAGACAATATCTAGGTTACAACCTTGTAATAACCTGGACAATAGAAATGACAACAAAATGAACCACCAACACTCCATTTTGGCTGATCAAGCCATGGAGCGTCTTCCCAATTACCAAGCAAGGCATTTAGCCACTAAGTTTCGCATCAATATTGGCAAACCTATTATTAACTTTAACCACCAAGTTCCTGAGAGGGTTTGCATGCTCCCTGTCGCTTTCATTGACCATAACTACCCCATCTTGAATCATTCTTTCTATTTCGCTTTTCAAAGAACGACAATCTTCAATGCTATGCCACTGGACGTCAGAGTGGTACATGTATCGAACAGCAGGATCAAAGCCTTTCGCATGTGGGTCTGGAGTATAACCAAGAAGTGGATTAATCTGGCCAACATGCTTTAACTTTTTGAACAAGCTTGTATATGATTCTCTGATGGGCGTGAGAGCATATGGTGGTGCATTGCGGATAGGATAATAGGGAAATGAAGCACGACTCCGAGGGTAGTATTGGGGAGGGTCACTTGGTGTACCAGGATGTCCATGGGGCTGCTGTTGAGGCTAAAAACGCTTAGCAAGTACGACCACTGGACCTTGTCATCGGCGGGGCTCGGTAACATCTTTTCCATCGACGGGATAACTATCCTGAGAAACTTGTTCATTCCACCTGAGCCAAAGGTCCCTAAAGCTCTCCTTGGGTTTCTTTTCCATATGAGGTAGGGAGGAGCGGGTTTGGACAATGTCTATATCGTGCTGAAAGTGTTGCACAAAATCTTGAGCCATATCGTCCCATGTATGCCACTTACCGACATCTTGACCATTATACCACTTCAGAGCTACCCCAATCAAGCTTTTACTGAAATATGCAATCAACCAGTCATACCTCTCACCAACATTTCTCATTTCATTGCAGTAAAACTTCAAGTGGGCTAACGGATCTCCACACCCATCATACAAGTTAAATTTTGGCACTTTAAATTCCACGGGCAGACGAATGTCGGGGAACACTGACAGTTCTTTGTAATTTATGCCACCCTGGTCTCCCGTCCCTTGCATGTTCTTTAATGACTGTTTTGTGCTTTTCAGCTTCCCAGATATCGCATCTCGCCCTTCTTTTTCTGCAACCTTTTCATTTTCAGCATGAAGATTATCCTGAGGGTTCTTCTTGCGAGCAACCTTTGAGGGGTGATATTGGGCATCATGAGCTTTGAGTGAGTATTTATTGTGGTGAGTGATGGAGCTACCAAGGTGATAGGAGAGGGCCAGGGTTTGGGTAAAGGGAGCATCTAAGAAGCTTGTAGATGGCAGGGGTGGTGCCTTCCCGACTATCCAAGCCTGATACATATCGGCCATGTGTTGTATTAACATGTTTACCTCTTCGACCAACCTGTTGTCCTATTTAACCAACTGCTTTGGGGCACTGGTATCGACCAACTCGGTTCTGTTGTTGTCCGCTGTTGTCTTTGGCTTTGTGTTGTAGAAGAGTTACCACTTTAAAAAAACCACAAACCAACCACCCTTCTGGTATGGACACAAAAAAATGAAGCCATCACATTACCATTAGGGCATTTAACACAGGATAATTTCACTTTATGTGTAATGCACCTAGCCTCAGTTATTGATTTCTATTATGCACTAGTTGGCTGCTTGCGTCATCCCGGCTTTTGCTCTATGCCATTTTTCTTTCTCTCTTGTTTTTCCTTTTCCCCTCTCCTTTGCTCATCTTTTTTTGCTTCTGTGTTATTATTCTCTCTGTTGTTTTACTGCTGTTTCACATCATGATATTCCCTGCTTTTCCCCTTTTATTTTACTTGTGGTCGAATCCTATGTGGATTGCCTACGTATCATGACCCCGTATGAATCAGACCGAGCATAGTTCTGGCAAATAAATACAGGAAATATTTTTTGGAATCTTCAATTTTCATAAAGTAAAGCATTTGGTTACAGCTACTAAAGGAAAATTACAAACTTCGACTCTACTAGAAACAACAGTATTTGACTTAAAGTGAAAATGACTGACTCGAAAATCTATTATGATCTTTGAATAAAAGAAATATACAGACTCTCAAATGGACCAACAGATTTGAACAATCATGAATACATCAAAGTCTCTAATTCTCCTGGGGCCCGAGGGACATCATTCGGTCTGGCCGCAGGCGTGCATGCTATATCCCCTTGGGGGTGATGGAGGTCTTCCATTACTTGACGCCCAAGTGCGTGTTGATCCTGTTTTGCCCCGCTTTTCTCAGATCATTCCACCACATGTGTAGATTTAAAGGGATTTTGTTCATGACCGTTATTGGAAGATTTGATTCGTGCTCATTCTGCACATTTATTAGGGTGATTAATCAAAAATCAAGATTTACCAGACTCAAAAATAAAGTTAATTTTTCAAATTTTCATTTCAAAAATTAAATCCCGGCCTTGAAAATACAGCCTTTCAGCACTTCTGGGGGAAGATTTTAAGGTTGTGCCTGCTACCGGTCGAAAGTTGAAAATAATCCAAGACGGCTGTTCTTCTAGAAACAGCCTTCTAGCGCCCCTTTAGGGACACCCGACTGCTTTATTTACTAGTCACAAACAAAACCTGGTTCTTTTTTGGTTATTTTGGTAAAAATAAAGTTGGGCCCGATAGGGGTTGCTTATGTATCTCACACCCTGTGAGAATCAAACTACCGTAGTTCGGGCAAATAAAACTTTTTTTGAAAACAAGATTCTTTTCCTTCTTTGTTATTTCATAAATAAACAAACTATTTTTGAAAACAAGACTTTTTCTCTTTTTCTTGGGCAAATAAAACAGACTCTTTTTGCTTTTTCTTTTTTTTTTCTTTTTTTTTTCAAATATTCGGGGAGTTTCGGCAGTATTTGGACATTGATTTTTTCAAAATAGGCGATTAACTCTCTTTACCCTCATACTGCTATTTCTCTTTTTCTCCACTTTTTTCCCCGATATTCACAAGCCGGTCAGCATGCAAAATCCGGAATAAATGCACAAGTAGCACGCAAAATGCATCATGATGGTCCATTATTTTGGGTGCACCTGTCTTAGACGGACCCAATCCATGTGTTGAGTCCCCTAAGTCAAATGCATGATGCAAAGAAGCGTTCTTACTAGGGATCCGACATGAGGTTAAGTTATTCTACGTTTAAAACCTGTGTATATGTTCTAGACTGTGTACCCAAGCGGACAACTTGAGTCGAGGAGGGGGCTACGTAACGGGAACCAAAAGGTCATCCGGCTTTGTAACTTGTCCGATCATCTTTCTTATTATAAGGTATGACACTAACAGAATAGGGGGTCTCGACCAACGAGCACATCCCGGAGATGAGAAGAGAAGGGTTTCGCGGCAATTTAAATACAGTCCAAATAATATTAAAGCGGTAAAACAACATTTAACACATTGGGCACAATTATGTAATAAAATCAGATAATAATAAAGCCAAATACAACAATTATTTAAAGCTCGAATTCTTGAACCCCGAACTAGATATTCTGGGTAACACCTTCCCCAGCAGAGTCGCCAGAGCTGTCACACCTCCTTTTTAACACTACAACCCTAGGAAGGGCGTAATTAAGAGAGTTTTTCAAATTAAAGGACAATCGAAATGGGATTTATTTATTTAAGAGCTTTCAGATTCACCACTTGGGATAATTAATGGTGTCCCAAGTCACCGGCTTAAATCCTGAATCGAGGAAAGTTTGACTCTGTTATACAGTCTGCGAGCCATAAATACGGGTAAGGAATTCTGTTAACCCGGGAGAAGGTGCTAGGCACTCCCGAATTCCGTGGTTCTATCACGGTCGCTCAACTATCATATTCGGCTTAAATTATCTGATCTTAACGCATTTTCTCCTATGTGCCAATTTTAACTTCAACTGCTTTTATTCAATTTTAAGAGGATTGCAATAGTGTCCACACACGTCTCGAGCCATGTCACATAAATGCACCCGCGACTTTTGACACATTCTAACATCGTTGAGATTTGGATTTGGGTCACATAAATGCGCACCCATATTTAGGAAATTAGATTATTAAAATTACGCGCCTAAAGAGACTAACATGTCGTTAACTATGCGAGGGCCGTGAAAATTAGCTAAATGACACGCCTCAAGTTCTAAATATTTTAAAGAAATAATTAAATAGGGCCTCCCAATTTGTAATTTTATTTGGCGCAGCGCACCTCAATTCTGTTTTAAGGACATCCTGACTAACGTTGGGAGAAGGCCATGAACTATTATTATCTACTTAGGCCACCTCCGTGATCATTTAAAAGGACCTAACTAATTGGCTAGAAGCTTTAGTGACTAAAATTCCATGTGAACATAATAGTTTTTTAAACCCTATGAATCAGTAAATGGCGAAATGACAAAGGAAGGGAATGTGAAGCCCAAATGAGGAGCAAGGCTCAAAATCAACGAAATCCAAACAACTTCAATCATTGGTGGGCCAATATAAATATGAATAATATTTGGGCTTGCTTGTGCGACTGGGCCAACGTTGAACCCAGTTCGTGTAATCCAAATGATTTGAACCAGATTATAACGATACAAACACAAATTAATGCCAACTCAAAAATATGAAATTAGGAAATTTGAAATTCTGACTTAACCCTTTCGGCACAAATAAACCCAAAATACCATCATATTCAAATTAAATTCCTGGGCCTGAGAATGAGTCCAAATTCGAACAAGGATCATTTCCAATAAGGACAGGACCCTTAGCTCGAATTTGCTACTTAGCTCAAAGGCCAATCCCTCTTAGTTTCCCTTTTAATCACAAATAAAGGGCAAACTGTAGGAGTGAAATGTTTAACACTTAAAAAATATACAAACTCCTATATTTTAGGTTTATAGATCTCTAGACTTGAATAAACAACTATATTAATCCTATAGTTATGTCCATGCTCACACGATATTCCAATTTAAAATTCAAACAAACATTTAAATGACAGGACAACAAGACATTGAGAATTCTTAACAGGAAATAGGGCTATTATAGATTAAACTCCTAATAAGTTTCAGGTTTCATGAACGAACAAAGCTCAACTGTTATGAAATCCAAAAAATATCAAGCTTACACATGCTGAGCAGTAATGAACTTGATAATTCCAGAATCACTTCCCTGTTCAGCTAGTATGTATTGCGAATTAACTTAAAATATTAAAGCTAAACAAACAACAATATCTAAACATGTCATAGTCTCAACAGTCTATGATTAATTACAGCCTGATTCTTAGCTAGTCTAGAGAAAAATCAACTACATCACTGATAGAAATGGAACAGGTATAGAGTCATGAAAGAACTAACACTTTTAGTACAAAGAAAACTAATATTAACAGGTAAAAACTGCTTCATTCCATCTTCAAAACTCGCTTTCACATTATGATATTCAAGGTTTGTACCTGGAGATTGAAATAAGGAAAAACAAGGAGGATCAGTAAAGTAACACAGCAGTCAAAACCCAACAACAATGCAACTCAATCAAATCAAGTGCCAAGACCAAAAAGGGGCAACATCACTCGAACAATACCCACAACAAACCAATTTTTAATAGAGTAAAACCAAAACTGTGCTCCACTAGTCTAACCAAACGATTTCAATCAAATGCAAAACCCACAACTCAAATTCAGACATCAAAGCTAGATTCAAATCATGTTTGAGATTTAAGTAAAACCCAAAAATGCTTAAGATATAAAAAAATCAAAGCAGAGGCAATGAAACGGTATTTTTGGTGATTTAGCTGCCTGGAGTTTTTTTAGTGCTTTTTTAGCTCTCCAATCCGTGCCTTTAAAGGCAAGAATGCTACCCTTTATAGGCATGGCCATAGGACAGTCCTCAGATCTCATTTTTTACCCTTTACCCCCCTTTTAGTTTTGATTTTTAGCCTAAATGCCCCTGGATTTCTGACTTTCTGCCAAAGTTTTAACACCCAAAGCCTGAATTACTTCTAAGGCCCCTACTAGAGGCTTCTAAGACCAGTAACTCTGAGACTCCCTGGCCAGATCTACCCTAAATGCCCCTTAGCTACCCTAGAATTACTCTTTAACCTCAAACATGGGTCAAGGGTTAACCACTTTACAGACTTGGGCTCAAACTGATTCAAAGCTTAATTTTATAAGTAGTCAATCTTAGCAAGGAAACAACTTGGACCAATTTTCATAGAATTTAGAACCTTACCCAATTAATGCCAAATTGAATTAAACTAACCCATTGGTCTAACTTGAGTAAACTAGCTGATATAAACATGAGGTTCATCAATCAGGACAAAATCAACGGTGATCCTGGGAGAGGACTAGGCTCGAAATTGTAAAAAAACATGATAAGGAGTAGATGAAGAAGAACAGATGAGTGATAGTAAGTTAACTCAATCATAGACCTAATATTACTAGCCATGCAATCATTCTGATACTAGAATGAACACAACAAATTAAGTTGTTAACACAGGATCAAGAGATGCAATAATGAAGACCAGAGATCAAACATTTCTGAAATAAAAAGAAAAAAAAGGAAAAGCTAACAGACTAGTGACGAACAATAATGAGTATAAAAGAAGGAAGCAACACAAAGGAAGGGTGAAATAGACTTACTGGATTAATGCGACGTCAGGGCAATTTGACTATTTGATTTTGTCTTCTAATAACACTGATTGTTTAATCTTAATTCAACAAAAGAAATTGCTATTGGAAGACAAAATCGATCCAATACAACCACGGAAAACAATCTTCATGCATGGTACAGATCTTTAAACCAAGATTCAAGCCATCAGAGGGTTATTCGAAGGAAGTGATTCACAGATTTGTCATGACGAAGGCATAAGGATGCGGGGTGTGAAGTTGAGGTAAATTGGAAGTGGCGTCGCTGGACATGACGGAGCCGGCGGTCTTTGAATCAAATATTCGACACGTTTGGGGCCGATTCGAAGGAAGAGAGTTGGATGGTTGAATAGAGGGTGTCGAGACGGATGGATGGTGTTATTTTGGCATGGTTTGGAACACTGCTGCTGGCGGAGGCAATTTTCGGCTGACAACGTTAGGGTTTCTGTAAGATGGGGCGTTAGAGACGGGCTTGGGGGTAGGGGTCTTTAGGACACTTATATACTAATGACACCCACGTTCTAAGATGTTAGATCGTCCAACCTCAACGGTCCAGATCTACTAACGATTAAACGGTGTCGTTGGGCTGCCGGTGGGGCTGGACTGGGTTTCTTGAGACGAGTTTGGGTCAGAATTGGGTGTTTGGGCTGATTTTTAATTAAATTGGCCCAGATTTTGGTCTTTTATACAAGATCACATTTTCACATTTCTTTCGTTTTCTTATTTATTTTTAATTACTAATTTGATTTTATTAAATACCCAATTAACATTAAAATAGCAAAGACCTGATTTAAATCTAAAATTAAGCTAATTAAATTCCAAATTAACTAAATCCTAATTTGAAAAGGAAATTAAGACAAATTTGAAACTTTAATAGTAAAAATGCAAAAAGAACCGATATTGTTATTATTTTTGTTTTCCCATGCTATTAATTTATCACTGAACCTAAAAATGTTTAAAACTGGTATCCTAAATGCAAAATGCTATTTTTGTATTTTTATGAATTAAAATGCACTCAACATGCAAGAAAACACGCAATTATGCAATTAATTTCTGAAAACCACACAGATAAAGAAAAATCCTAATTTTACGACTTTATAGGAGTAATTTACGCTAGGCAAAAATCATATGTTCACAGCTACTCTTCTCCCGCCATGAAGGAGTTTCTGTAGTTTGCTTTGATTTTCTTTTAGTTTATCTGGATTATACCAGGGTTGTAATTCAGATTCCATGTTTCGTCCATTTGGATGTATAAACCTTGTTATCTTTCAATTTCAATGAAATGCAATTTCCCTTTTTCATCATTTCTGATAGTTTTTCTTTTCTTTTCTTTTCTTTTCCTTCTTGTACAGTTTTTTATGCTGGTTTCAATGACATGACATGCATGAGGAATCTTCGGCCTAGCCTTGAAATCAAATCTAATTCTAAAATAATAATTCAAGAAATAGAATGTGATGATGAATCATAGTATGATGAGGATGGGGCATTTGAACAAATTAGTAAAGAATTAAGCCATTTTGAAGGAAAGCTCAAACCAAACCTGAGTGATGCAGAAGCAATCAATTTAGGGACCCAGATAATATCAGAGAAACTAAAATAAATGTCCACATTGAACCACAACTTAGGGAAGATATAATCAAAGCATTGTTTGAATACAAAGATATTTTTGTATGGTCATATAGTGACATGCTGGGTCTAAGCACGAACCTGGTGGTTCACAAATTGCACATTGATCCGGCATGTCCTTCTATCAACAAGAAGTTAAGGAAGTTTAAAACTGACATGAGCGTAAATATTAAGAGGAGGTCACAAAGCAGTTCGAGGCAAAGGTCATTCGAGTCACGCGGTATCCCGACTTGGTTAGCCAATGTTGTGCCTGCACCAAAGAAGGACAGTTAGATCAGGGTGTGATTTGATTATCACGATCTCTATAAGGCAAGCCCAAAGGATAACTTCCCACTGCCAAATATCCATATTCTGATTGATAACTGTGCCAAACATAAGATCGTGTCTTTTGCGAATTTCTATGCGGGCTATCACAAAATTTTAATGGATAAGGAGGATGCAGAAAAGATGGCATTCATCACGCATTGGGAAATATACCACTACACGGTCCAGCCTTTCGGTTTGAAAAATGCTGGGGCAACTTACGTGAGGGCAATGGTAACCATATTCCACGACATGATACACAAGGAGATCGAGGTTTATGTGGATGATATGATCGTAATGTCTAGAAAGCAGTCTGACCATGTCAAAGATTTGAGAAAATTCTTCCAAAGGCTTCACAGGTACAATCTTAAGCTCAATCCGACAAAATGCACATTCGGTGTACCATTTGGAAATTGTTGGGATTCATAGTCAGCTGTCGAGGTATTGAGCTGGACCCGTCAAAGATTAAATCTATCCAAGAATTTCCACCTCCGGGAACAAGACTAAGGTAATTAGTTTATTAGGGAGGTTGAACTACATCAACGGATTTATTGCTCAGCCTACGACAACTTGTAAGCCTATCTTCAAACTGTTAAAGAAGGACATTGCGGTTAAGTGGATAGATGATTGTCAAGAAGCATTTGATAAGATATAAGGGTACTTGTCAAACCCACCTGTGTTGGTGCCACCAGAACCAAGAAGACCCTTGATTCTGTATTTTATGATTTTGGACGATTCTCTTGGTTCTGTGCTGGGATAGGATGACATCACTGGCAGAAAGGAGCAGGCCATCTATTATCTTAGCAAGAAGTTCATATCTTATGAGGTTAAGTGAACTAACTTGGAAAGGACATGTTGCGTCCTAACTTGGGTGGAACAGAAGCTAAAGCATTATTTGTCATCTTATACTACCTACCTCATCTCTCGTTTGGATCCATCAAAGTATATCTTTCAGAAACCTATGCCCATAGGGAGACTCGCAAAGTGGTAGATTTTTCTCACAGAATTTGACATCGTCTATATGACCCAGACAATACCGAAAGCCCAGGCATTGGCCGACCATTTGGCTGAGAACCCAGTGGATAAAGAATATGAGCCTTTGAAGACTTACTTCCCCGATGAAGAGGTAATGCACATCGAATAGTTAGAACAAGTTAGAGAGCCAGGTTGGAGACTTTTCTTCGATGGAGTTGCTAACATGAAAGGCATTGAGATAGGAGTTTTAATGATTTCTGAAATAGGACATTACTACCCTATTACGGCTCAACTTCGTTTCTACTGCACCAACAACATGGCTGAGTATGAGGCATGCATTTTGGGTTTGACGTTAGCTACAGACATGAGTATCTAGGAAGTCTTGGTCTTGAGGAACTCGGACCGTCTGGTGCACCCGATTCAAGAGGAATGGGAAACACGAGATTTAAAACTCATACCATACCGGAAATGTTTGCATGATCTTTGTCAATGGTTTCGATCAGTACAGTTCAGGCATATTCCCAGGATCCATAACAAGGTTGTTGATGCTTTGGCTACCCTAACGTTAATTATACATCATCCAGATAAGGCATATGTTGATCTGTTACATATTAAGGTCTATGATCAACATGCTAACTGTAATATGATAGAAGAAGAACTTGATGGTGAGCCTTGGTTTCACGATATCAAGGAACATATCAGGATGGGGGTGTATCAAGTACAAGCCACAGGTGATCAAAAGAGAACAATTCAGCTATTGGCAAGTGGATTTTTCTTCAGTGGAGGGGTTTTTTACAAAAGAACTCCATATCTTGGATTGTTGAGATGCATAGATGCTAGACAGGCCGCGACCATCATGACCGAGGTACATTCTAGAGTTTGTGGACCGCATATGATTGGGTATGTTCTGGCAAAGAAGATTCTCCGAGCAAGTTATTATTGGCTCACCATGGAGCGAGATTATATCAGTTTTGTGCGCTAGTGTGATTGTCAAGTTCACGGAGATTTGGTTCATTCCCACCATCTAAATTGCATACAATGTCTGCACCATGGCCCTTTGTTACTTGGGGCATGGATGTCATTGGGCCAATCGAGCCAACAACGCCAATGAGCACAGGTTTATTCTGGTGGCCATTGATTATTACACTAAGTGGATTTAAGCTAAAACTTTCAAGTTTGTGACCAAGAAAGCGGTGGTCGATTTTGTGCATTCAAAAATCATTTTTCCAGTTCAGGATCCAAAGGTAATTATTACGGATAACGGTGCGAATCTCAATACTCATTTGATGAAAGATGTATGTCAGCTATTTATGATTACACATCGCAATTCTATCCCATACCGCCCAAGGCGAATGAAGCGGTCGAGACAACCAACAAGAACATAAAGAAGATACTTCAAAAATGGTGGAGGGTTCCAGGCAATGGCATAAAAGGCTGCATTTCACATTGTTGGGTTATCGCACTATTTTTCATACTTCAGTAGAGGGAACTCCTTATTTGTTGGTGTATGGCACCAAAGCAGTTATACCTGCAGAGATTGAAATCTCATCCCTACGTATTGTCGCCGAGGCCGAAATTGATGATGATGAGTGGGTTAAAACCCGTCTGGAGCAATTGAGTTTGATTAACGAGAAAATATTAGCAGCGGTGTATCATGGTCAGTTGTATCAATAGAGAATGGCAAGAGCATATCACAAAAAGGTGCGTCCACGGAAGTTAGAAGTGGGTCAGTTAGTATTGAAACGTATCCTCCCTCATCAGAAGGTAAGTTTGCCTCAAATTGGCAAGGGCCGTTCATCGTGTTGAGAGTGTTGTCCAATAGTGCTTTCTATTAACAGATGAAGAAGGAAAATGTGTAGAAATGGTCATCAATTCCGATGCGGTCAAGAGATATTATGTATGATATTCTTTGATTAAATTGTATTTGTTTGTACTTGGCATGTTTTGGAGATTGAAGTGGCGAAGCCATTTTGTTCCGGTATCTAAACATTTTATCCCTTATTACCCTCTTTGAGCCTCATTGATTTTCTTTTCATACCCCTCTTTCAGAATCCGTAGCAATGATTACAAACACAAGCACAAATGATAAGTAAAGGGAAAAGAAAATGAAAATTACAAAAAAAGAAAAAAAATAAGAAAAAAAAAGAAAAGAGAAGAAGAGAAAACAATAACGGAAAAAAACAATAGAAAATAAAGAAAATAAAGTCCTACACGGTTAAAAATGCTCTCGGCGCATTTTAAGCAATAAAGCAGTGACCTTCCCGGCGCACAATAGCAAGGTGCTATTTCCGCCGGAAATGGCCAGACGCCGGCGACCAGCTGCTCCGACTAACACAATAGCACCTCCTCAACTCGTCACTCCTGCCCACGGTGTTACTACGACGCTTGAGCCCCTGACGTTTGGAAATTTTCTCCCTCAGAAATACCAATCGCCAGTGAAATCACATACAGAGGTTGAAGAAGCTGCTGCACCACTTCCGAAGGGTAACGAAGAGACGATTAACTCAACTGCAAGGAGATTACAGTTTTCTGAAGTGAGTGAACCTGCAAAATCAATTCGAATAGCTGCTGAAGTTGTCAGAGGTAATAGGAATGCACAGATGGGTAAGACTCTTTCATTTATGCCCCCGAGAAAGGGATGGACAAAAAGTGGTTAAACTCAGTGTAGAAGACCTACAATCCCAAGTAGATTACTGGGCAAATGCTTTAATAGGGTATGTTATTGGTGATAATCCAATTGCTAAATCGATAGAAAATTTTGTGCTGCATGCTTGGAACTTTGTATCCAAGCCTCAGATCCTATTGCATGCGTAGGGATACTGTATTTTTAGATTCAATAGCAAGGAGGATAAAGAGATGGTTATACAATCTGGACCATACTCGTACAGGAACAAGCCTATGGTACTGAAACCATGGGAGATTGACTTCTCCTTTCAGAATGCTGTGCTTAGTACTGTCCCTGTATGGATCAGATTCCTAGGGCTCCCTGTGGGTTACTGGTCAGTGGATGTCCTCAGCAAATTGGCCAGTGCAGTGGGTAAGCCACTGTATACAGATAAATTCACAGCACACTTTGAGAAGATTTCATTTGCAAGAGTCTTAGTAGAAGTTGATGCTGCCTATTCCTTGCCTGACCAGATTGAAATTAACACCCCCTATGGTATGAAGGTGCAGCAAATAGAGTATGACTGGAAGCCAAGCTTTTGCAACCATTGTTTAAAATATGGACATGATGCACTTGACTGCTGGTACAATGTCAGGAATGATGCAGAGGTGGAAAGGGATGAACAGGCAAAAGAGATAAGGAAAAGAACTAGGAAACCAAGATTGAACCCAAGGCAGGAGTGGATACCTAAGACTAATGCAGATGCAGCAGGACCTGAACCAGTTCAGTCTGTTATTGGTACCAAGCAAGTGGAGCCAATTGAACATACTGAAGAAGTGCAGTTGGTGAATAATAATGGGAATCAGCAGACACTAGATGAACATGGCAGGACTGCAGTAGCTTCAGGGGATCCTCCTGAAATCATTGAAGGCATGAATGCAAATGCAGACAAAGGGAAGGCTATGGCAATTATTTTGGCTGATGATAGAAGGGGATACCAAGTGGATCCAGGACCTTCTTGGAGTATTAGATCTAATACTTCATGATTATTACTACATGGAATATCAGAGGGCTTAATCAAGCCCACAAACAGGAGGAATTTAAAAGCTTCCTGTCTGTTAATAAAGTAGATATTATAGGAGTACTTGAAACTAGAATTAAGGAGAATAAAGCTAAAAGAATATTGGCAAAGGTGGCTAAAGGATGGAAGGTGCAATGTAACTATACAAAGGCTGTCAATGGTAGGATATGGTTGCTATGGAAACCTCATGTTCAAGTATCCATCTCTACTGTGACTGATCAATTCATCCAATGTATGGTGGAGGACACACAAGCTTCACTCAGATTCCATTTGAGTGTAGTATATGCTCATAATACTGCAAGCAATAGAACAAGTTATGGTGTGATTTAAAGGCAGAAAACATCCCCAGCCAGGATCCTTGGTTACTCAGTGGGGATTTCAATACTGTTTTGAATGTTGAAGATAGAATTGGATCTCCTGTCACTGATGCTGAAATCAAGGATTTCAAAGAGACTGTAGATGTCCTTCAACTTACTCCTCTCAGAGCCAAAGGATGGTATTATACCTGGTCAAACAAGCAGGATGCTAATACTAGAGTGTATAGCAAGATTGACTGGGCACTTGGTAACTTCCAATGGATCCAACAGTATGGACATCTTGAAGCTGAATACATGAGCCCTTCTATATCTGATCACTCTCCTATACTTATCAAGTTTGGCAGTCAAAGGCTATTGCATCCCAAACCCTTCAGATTCTATACTGCTATTATGGAGGAGCCTTAGTTCAAATCTATTCTGGAAAATGCTTGGGCACAACAATGTGAAGGAATACCTATGCAGAAGGTTTGGACTAAACTGAAAATATTGAAGCTGCAACTGAAAGGTCTTAATAGACAGATGGTAGCCTATAAACAGAAACTTGTACAAGCAAAGGAAACATTGGATATTGTTCAGAACCAGATGCAGCAAAGTCCATTTGCACAGGATTTGCTCAATGCTGAGAAGCAAGCACTGGCTGAAATTGAGAAGTGGAGCAAGGTGGAGGAACAGATTATGAGACAGAAATCCAAAGCCAACTGGATTGAGTGTGGAGATGCCAACACAAAGTATTTTCATGCTCAATGGAAGATCAGAACCAGCCAGAATAATATTAGCTCTATTTATACTGATGCAGGTGACAAGCTGACAGATCCAGTATCTATGGAACAGGAGTTTATTCAGGTGTTCAAGTCATTGATGGGAGAGTGTGCTGAGGAAATTCCTTGTATTAATACTGCTGTTATGAAAGAGGGACCATGCCTCAATGCAGTACAGCAGAGAGAACTAATTAAAGAAGTCACAGTGGAGGAGATTGTAGATATCAAGGAGATGCCAAAAGATATAGCCCTTGGGGTGGATGGTTTTCCTGTGGAATTCTTCACAAGTAACTGGGAGATAGTACAAGAGGATATAGTTACCGCTACTATGGATTTCTTTGCTACTTGCAATATGCCTAGTATGATAAATACTACAGCAATTGCACTTGTTCCTAAAAGTAATAATCCTACAAATGTCAAAGATTATAGAACTATTGCCTGTTGTGCAACTGTCTACAAGATCATCACAAAGAGAATGAAGACTGTAATTGGCAGCATAGTTGGCCAATCCCAATCAGCATTTATTGAAGGGAGGAGCATCATTGATAATATTCTGCTCAGTCATGAATCCTTTAAGGGATATACCAGGAAAGGTGTTTCTCCTAGGTGTGTCCTGAAGGTGGATTTAAGAGAGGCCTATGATACTTTAGAATGGGGCTTTCTTCAGCAGGTTCTTATTGATATTGGTTTTCCTGCAAAATTTCTCAATTGGATAATGGCATGTGTATCTTCTGTTTCTTATTCCTTGATGCTTAATGGGGGGTTTACTAAGCCTTTTAATGCAAGGAGAGGGATTAGGCAAGGGGATCCTATGTATCCCTACTTGTTTGTCCTTGCAATGGAGTATCTTAATAGACTGCTGCAACAACTTCATAGGAATGGAGATTTCAATTTCCATCCTAAATGCAGAAAACTAAACTGTGTACATATTTGCTTTGCTGATGATCTGCTCATGTTCTGCAGAGCTGATAGGATTTCTATTCAAATATTGCAAGGGGCTTTTCATAACTTTTCTGCAGCATCAGGCTTGAAAGCAAACACCAACAAAAGTGCTATCTATATTGCTGGGGTGCAACAGTCTGTTAAACATGAACTTATGGAGCAATTGGGATTCAATGAAGGACAGCTTCCTTTTAAGTACCTTGGAATTCCTCTCAGCTCAAAGAAACTTGCTATACATCACTATTCTACTCTGATTGAGAAAATAACTGCTAGAGTCACATGTTGGTCTGCTAAAATGCTATCCTATGCAGGCAGATGCCAATTGATAAAAGCAGTAATATTTGGCATCCAGACATACTGGGCACAGATTTTTATCATACCAAAGAAGGTCTTGAAGGTTATTGAGGCAATCTGCAGGTCCTTCCTATGGACAAGTAGTGCTTCTATATCTAAAAGAGCTTTGGTTGCATGGGAGAGAATATGTAAACCTATATCTGCTGGGGGCCTAAACATCATAGATATGGTTACCTGGAATAAGGCAGCCATAACAAAACTGCTTTGGGATATTACTAGGAAAAAAGAATGCCTCTAGATAAAGTGGCTCCACTGCTATTACATAAAGCAACATGATATCAGCAATGTACCTTTGCCAAAAACTGCCTCTTGGATTATTAGGAAAATATTAGAATGCAGGACTGCTGTCATGGAAAACCAACAACTGCAAGGAACTCTCTACTGCAGACTGAAGTCATTGTGTAAGCTGGACAAGTTTCAAATTCACAAGTTATACCTTGCTATGCTTCCTAATTATAGCAAGGTAGATGTGATGCTGACTGCAAATGTACTACCAAGACATAAGTTTACAGTGTG
Organism: Nicotiana benthamiana; assembly: GCA_034376525.1. Lineage (NCBI taxonomy): Eukaryota > Viridiplantae > Streptophyta > Magnoliopsida > Solanales > Solanaceae > Nicotiana > Nicotiana benthamiana. The sequence continues at coordinate 7,507,755 of CM067324.1, read as the reverse complement.
GTTAGCAGCCCAACACAGGTTACCTACCATTGATAGAATGCACAAGATTGGAATTGATATACCTACTAAATGTGCTTTCTGCAAACAACAAGATGAAAGATTTGAGCACGTATTCTTTGCATGCCCAGTCACAAACAGATTATGGTTCAGAATATGCAAATGGATAGGACACTAGAGAGCAGCTAACACTTGGGAGGATGAGTTGAAGTGGATATGCAGTAATGCTAGAAGTAGGAACTGGCAGCAGGCAATCATTGCTACTGCTTTTGTTACTACTGTTGCATTGATATGGAGAAACAGGAATTCTATTAGATTTGAGAACAAGACTTTTGCTGAAGATCAATTCTGTAAAGAAGTGGCAATGTTGATACACACAAGAAGTAGGAAATGTAAAAGGTGGCAGGAAGGGCTACATAAACTCAACTGCTATCCTTAGTTAGATACAATAGCTACATGTTAGAATTGTCTATATAAGATTGTGTAGTTAGAACTAAATGTAAATGAGTAGTAGAAGTCCATACTACTACAGGGATCTATTGTACATATTTATTTTGAAATCAATGAAAATGATAGTTTGAATAAAAAACAATAGAAAAAAAAAGAAAAGAAAGAAGAAAGAAAAGAAAATAAGAGAAAGAGGAAGAAAAGAAAAGAAAAGAAAAGAAAATCCCAACAACAAAGAAATTTCTATGAAATGAACTATGTTCGACCTGATTCCTTTTACGGATACGTAGGCAGCCTCACGGTTTGGTCCCATCAAAATAAAATTCAAAAGTCCCCAAGCAAGAAACTGGGGCAGAAGTTGTGGTTGTTCTAAAAAAATCCGATTCCGAAAGTTGTACTTTTGAACCCATTTGAATTATTTTGAGCCTTTAATACCCTTTCTTTCTAACCCTATCCAAAAGCCCACATTACGGTCCAAAGAAAGACCTTTTGATCAGTCGTCGAAAGATGCCAAGTAGAGCAAGTAGAGGTGATTCATGTTAGGGATAACATTCTGCTCTGAGCAAGGAAAATGAAAATGAGAGAGTCTTATAGGTGAAACCCTTTATGGATACCTTAAGGAGAAAGCGAGTTGAGAGATAAATAAATGAGAGAGGTTTGTTGGTTACCCTTCGGGGCGCCGCAGGCTGAACAAGGTCAATATTTTGGTAAAGAAATTGGGTTTTGAAGATATCGAGGCACAAAGTGCGACTACTAAAAGTTGATTGGTTGGAAAGATCGGGCTGATTAATCCGAAATGCATGTCATGATAATTGGCACCAGCTACTCCACTCAGATAAGTCTCTTTTCTTTTTCCCTTTCAAATAATTTTCCAGTTGTGGATTTTTCTTATCCTTAACTATCAAAGTCATTGTATTTTATTTCTTTTGGGTTTATTCCTCTAAGATGTTTCCTCTATCATTTTTGTTTAAGCAAATAAGAAGGGATTTTAAAGCTTACTACCAACTTCTAAAGTTGCACAGGGCACACGGACAGCCAAGGCATTGCTAGAGATAGTATGATGAGAAATGGGATAAATGATCATGGGAGTTCCACCAATGAAATGGGTTAGTAATTTCATGGGAAGTACAGAGGTTCAGACATATGGATCAAGGATGTAACACAATGGTTTGGGTATAGAGCAAGCGAGTCATCCAAGGTCATGGGGGTCGAAGGTCAGTCAGAAAGTCAAAAGGGATTCTTGGCCAGTTCGAGAAAGTCAGTCAAAACAAAACACGACAGCGGGGAGGCCACTTTCAGCAAGAATGCCACAAACTAACCACCACATTTTTAAAACTGACAAGATTTTCTTTGATTGAAATAGGAGCATAAAGTTCTGGTTATTTCAGTCTATAGGGGGAAGGCAAGCACCAGGCAGGTATGACCGTAAACTTTCAGGATCCTTCTGGAAAATGAGACCTAGTTTAAAATTCAAAACAATCATGAGTAGCGAGATCTTTCATATGTGTACCCCAAAGTAATATAAGTTGGCTTCAAAGTTGGCATGCTTGAGTTAGGATTCTGTTAGGAGTTTCCTTGACCCTCCTGGAAAATGGAACCTAGTTTCAAAAAACGAGTAGCAAAATCTAGCATAAATGTACCCCAAAGGAATATAAGTTGGTTTCAAAAGTTACATGTTTAAGACAGGATTCAATGAGGAGTTTTCAGGAGCCTCCTGAATAACGGGACCTAGTTTTAAGATTTCTGTTAGATAACAATATTTAGCGTAAGTTCTGTTGTAGGATAGTATAATTCAGTCATAAAGAATTGTCACTCTTAGGATGAAATTTGACTTTGGATTTTCAGGACCCTCCTGGATAATGAGATGTAGCTTTAATACTTTCTTAGATAACAAGATATAGCGAAAGTAATACCTTTAGAAGATATAGATTAGTTTTAAAATTGTCGTTTAACTAGGAGTTTTCAGGACCCTCCTAGATAATGAGATGTAGTTTTAAGACCTTCTTAAATAACAAGATTTAGCGGGAACCATACATTTAGAAGATATAATTTAGATTTAAAAATTATCATTTAATTAAGAGTTTTCAGGACTCCCCTAGATAATGGGTCCTAGCTTTCAAATTCTTAGTAGTATTTGGTAACATAATTCAGCTTAACTCGCACATATGTGCCCAGCTACCGAACTGGGGCAGAAAATCTCCTTTGTTTTGTCTATTTTATTATAATCAGGTACCCACCTGGAGAACAAGGGGACACAATCCAAGTTTTGCTAGTCAGGCACCCACCTGGATACACACAATTCAGGTTTTGGTAATCAAGCACCCACCTGGAGAATAAGGGAATGCAATTCAAGTTTTGGTAGTCAGGCAACCACCTGGATAACGAGGGAACACAATTCAAGTTTTGGCAATCAGGAGCCCACCTAGAGAACAAGGGAATACAACTTAAGTTTTTGGAAATCAGGAGCCCACTTGGAGAACAAGGGAATACAATTCAAGTTTTGGCAATCAAGCGGCCACCTGGAGAACAAGGGAATATAATGCAAGTTTTCGCAATCAGGCGCCCACCTGGAGAACAAGGGAATACAACTCAAATTTTGGTAGTCAGGAGCCCACCTGGAGAACAAGGGAATAAAGTTCAAGTTTTGGTAATCAAGCACCCACCTGGAGAGCAAGGGAACACAATTCAAGTTTTGGTAATCAAGCGCCCACCTGGATAACAAGTGGATATAGTTCAAGTTTTTGGCAGTCGGGAGCCCACCTGGAGAACAAGGGAATACAATTCAATTTTGGTAATTAGGCTCCCACCTCGAGAGCAAGGGAATACAGTTAATGTTTGGTAATCAGGGGCCCACCTGGAGAGCAAGAAAATACAGTCAAAATTTTGGCAATCAGGCGCCCACTTGGAGAGTAAGGGAATACATCTAAGGTTTTGATAATCAGGCGCGCACACAGAAAGCAAGAGAATACGATTCAAGTTCAGCAATCAGGCCCCCCCATAAAGAAAAGGAAAGCATCTTAGGTTACAATTCAAGTCAGCAACAAAGGAACTTCACCTGGGAAAATACAAGTCAACAAGGCAACAGGAACTGCAAGATCAAGTTTGAAGATACAGATAGGATTTCTTTAATTCATAGATCATATTTTATTCTAGCTTTTTTTTATTTTATCGCAGTGTAATAATGGGTTCAGTAAGCAGTAGCAGCAACAACAAAAACATTTGAAATCAAAGCTTCACGGTAGGCCGAGCTACCAAAACCTCACGAACTACTCTGACCCGATTTCTTTATAGCTAAGGATATTGAGGCAACCTCGGAAGTAGGATGCGGTCAAATATTTCAAAACTCCTTCCCACGGAGCGGGAAAAAATCTTTCGTATTCGCTCACTTTATCTTTGCACAAAAACTCTTCGTGTTTCCGAGCAAAGAGGGGCAGCTGTGAGCACGTGATTTTTTCCCTATATGAATTACTTCCATAGATTCAAAACAAAACAATTTTTTCTATTATTTGCAAATAAGTCGATTTTTATCGCATTTTTTGTTAATTGTTTGCATTTGTCGGTGCATATTTATTTTGTTTAATTCATGAAAAAAACAAAAATCTCTGCATTTGCATTTAGGATTTATTTTATATTTTTAGGTTAAATAGTAAGTTATTTGTTTTATAAAAATGAAAAATCACAAAAAATAACTCACTTTGCACTTGTCCCTTTTTAGTTTTGAATTTTATGGATTTTCTCTTAATTTAGGAGTTGTTCAATTTTTGTAAATGCTATGGCTTGTAATTAGTTTAACTTGGTAGGTTAATCTAGTTTTAAGAGTTAATTTAAGTTTTAGTTTTAATTTAAAGAAAAGAAAAATTGAAATTAAAAAGAAAAAGAAAAAAATTGAAGCAATGGGCTGATCTTGGGCCAATTTAGCATGGCCCAAATAAATTTTCCTCCCAACCGTTTAGATCCGACTCAAACCACACCCCTAACCTGGTCCAAACCACCTCCCATGCAAAATGATGCCGTTTGTTGGATTTCTATCCTCACTGTTGATCTCGCCTAATCTAACAGCCCTAACACAATCTTCCTCACACATAAGACTATCCAAATGACCATTATCAAACCTAAGACCCCGTTATAACATCTCATCACTTACACCGTCCTCAACCACCAGCCGCCGCCAGAAATCCCCCTACGGCGGCAGAGAGTCTCCAATCTCAACAAAAATATTACACCACAGACCCACCTTGACCCCCTCTTCCCAAATCACAAACCAGCTTCCCTCGAATCATCGCCTATCTTGCCGAATCTGAAATCTAAGAACCTGAGGTCAAACCTTAATTCCACCAAGTCAAACGCAAACACTCACCATTTTTTCTCCTCCCAAAACCTGAAGCCAATCCCTTCAAACCCTCCTCAAAACTCACAAAGATTGAATCCGGATGGACATGCATGGGTCTCCAAAGTGATTTGAGCCGGGAAAAGGTTCCCCTTGGTTGTTCTCAAAGGGGAACATTCGTGTGATACCTCTTCTTAGATTTAAATCGAAGAAGACGGGTCTAGTCGGACAGCCATGACAGTAGGTATACGATTCTTTATTTTTCTCGATGTCCTCTTTCGTCGTCTTCTTCTACTCTTTCTGTTTTTCTTTTGACGGATAATGAATTAGTTTATCAATATTAGTGTAGCCGGTTATTTTAGGTTTGAATTCAGGGGTTTGCCACTAGATAATTAGGTTTTCAGTTTCAATTAAGGTTTAGTTTTTTTTGGGTCAATAGGGCAGTATTTCTGATTCAAATTATTTTCTGGTGCCATATTTGAGTTAATTGCTTAAAAGGTTGAATTAGGCCCGTTTATTGATTGTTGCCTTAGTTACTTATGGTATCGATTAGTTTAAGTGCATTGCTTACAAATTACTGCTTCTGAGTGTCTTTTTGAAGTTCAATTTTTTTTTTCATATATGAATTTATTGGCCTAAAACTTCCAATTGATTTCCTTCCTTTGGGTTCAAGACTCAATTTGGGCTGATAGGTTTGGGTTAGGTCTTGGGCTAGTTCAACACATATTTTGTCTAGGTTCTTAAGGTAAATAATGGGGTCTTAAAGGGTATTTTGGGAAGTTTGATTGAAAGAATCTTTAAAAAAAGCGGAATAGGAAGCTTCTATGAAGTTGGGCTAGCGACTATTTTGATGAAATTTGAATTAAGGACTCCTAAGCAAAAACAAAAAAATTTCAGAAGGTTTTAAGTGCAAATGTGAATTCTTTAAGGCTGGCCTAGAACCTTACCTATAAAGGCATCATAACTTGACATTCAAGTCAGAAATTAGAGAAGAAAATACCCTGAAAACTAAAAATCGACTGTTTTTTTAAAATTCTGAAATAACCTCAAATCCTCTTCAGTTTCTTTGGAAAAACTATTAAAATTCTGCTGGGTTTTGTTCATCGGTTCCTCATATTTTAGTTCAAAACCATTGAAATTTCACAATTTATATTAAGGTTTGAAAATGTATTGAATGGTGAATGTTTAAAAGTCTGGGTTTGGGTTTTGTCGGGGGAACACTGTCCCATTGCATGTTTCTTTTAGCTGACTCTGTTGTTATTTCTTTTTGATTGATCTTGCTGCTAATCTACACTACTTCCTCACTTCTTTTTCCTTTTAATTTCCAGGTACCTGCTCTAGAAACTTGTATAATGTGATGCTTTATTTGAAGAGTGAAATGGAAATGAAATTTTAAAGTTTAGCATTAGTTTGTCGTTCATAGTTTAGCTCAAATTTTTCTTTTTCTCTGAATCCTTTTTTTATTTGAAAATCATTTCTACTGTTTCTGCTATCAGTCCAATATCTAGTGTTGAACTTTGTGTTACATTTGCTTCGATAACCATGAATTATGAAAATCGAAGTTGGATTTCTAAAGTTGGACTTCATGCTAGTTTGGTGGTAGAGAAAGTCATGCAGCAATTATATGTTTATTTTCAGTTTTCCTTTCCTGATTTCATTTGTTGAAAAAATGAATCCATGTAATTGAGAGTTTCAATTTGGTTTTGAGGTCCTAGTGATGTGTTGATGGTTTCTGGGATCATAAAAGTATTGAGAATAGCTTGATCGTATTTAAAACTGTTAAGTAGTAGCCAGTTTGAAGTCCATGTGAAAAGGAAAAATGGTCGAGATTTGTTTGTTAAGGCAAAGACATGCAATGATTTACTTTGTTTAGCATATGAGCATGTTTTAAATTTAAATCTGGTATCTAAATTTCAGAATGCTTAATGAGACTATTTGGGATTTAATTAGTTAAAAATGCAGAAGTGGAATGTTATATCCAGTAGCATGTTTCACACATTCTTGTTGGGCTTGCATTCTAAATGCTTTGGTATCATTATTTGGTTCTAAACAGTGGGCTTAATGTTGGCCCAAGTGTTAAACTCTCCACTTCAGGCGCATGAGCAACGCCATGGACGCCTTTGTTTCTAGTAAAATTAGGCTCACTTGAGCCCAAATCTAATTTGTTCACCAGTGGACTGTTTTACCTTTTGGACTTGTTTTCGTTGCATAAAATGCAATTCTTTCATTTATTTGGCCTTTGGCGTATGTGCAATTTTAAGCGATGAATTACTTGACATAATACCTGTTAGTTTTTTTTTACATAAGTCTGGACAATTAATTAGGATCCATGTGGTTCTTTCTCTTAATTAACTAGACTTCTTTAATAATTGAGATGAGCCGTATTAGATAACAAATTAGTTTATCGCCTTCAAGAATATAGCTTGAGCTCCCTTAAAATTAGAATCGAGGTGTGTCATCTATAATTAAATCATATATGGCCCTTGTATTAATTTCATAATTTAGATATTACAAATAACAAATGATCGTAGTTTGCTTTACGCACGATTAATATATTATCGTAATCGTGGACACGTTCGCGTGACATGATTACGATTTCTAAAATAAAATCGGAGTATGCGTTCCCGCAACTTCGGCTAAATTTTCTTAGTAATAATAAAGCGTTATTAATTGTGGATACATCCGCGTGACATAATTTTGATGCACCAAACAAATGGGTACACGTACGCGCGACTCGTTTCGAGATAATTTTCTTAATTAAAAAGCAGTGAGAGATAAATGCAAGTAGGTTCCAAAATAAGTAATTAAACAAATTTAATAATCCATGTATGATCAAAGCAACCATGCTAGAACCACGGAACTCAGGAATGCCTAACACCTTCTCCGGGATTAACAGAATTCCTTACCCGGATTTCTGTGTTCACAGATTGTGTAACATAGTCAAATCTTTCCTCGATTCGGGATTCTAAACCGGTGACTTGGAACACCATAAATTATCCCAAATGGCAAGTCTGATTTTTTTAGTAAATATAATCCCGTTTCAATTGTCACTTAAATTGAAAAAAAAATTTTACAACATGATTGTTTGGCTTTGTTAAAAATTAAAAGGAAAGTTAAAGGAAGGAATATGTAATATAAAATTAAGAAGGAATATGTAAAATATACCTCTCTTTTTGAATTTCGAAATGAAGAAGAGGATATAGACCATAGTACAAGGGAAAACTAAACACGAAATTGGTGTAACTTGAAAAGCTTACTTTGACATACATAATAAGTAAACATGAACATATAATTCAGAGTTAAAAGGGTAGTTGACTAAATTTTATATTTTACCCTTGAAACTTATCAGGAATAGTAGATTTAACTCACAAAGGTCTATAATAATACATATGCCTAAAGTGCAGGTAACCTCATTGACATGCCATGCTAGTAAATTATCAGTCCCCGAGACAATTTCACCTAAGACATAGCACGCTATGACAACAAGTATTATGTTTTATACCAAACATACACAAAATTAATTACAACAATTAGATAATGTTTGAGAAATCTGTTATAAATACACTTCTATTTAAGGTGAATGTCTTTAATTAGAGAGATTCTAGAGTTCTATTCTTGGTAGATAAATTATCCTCCTCCCTATAAATAGAGGTGCCCTCTACCATTGTAAATCACTCCTAACATTCTCTAAGTATCAATAAGAAGAACTCTCTCTACTCTTCTCTCTATTTGCTCTTGTTCTTGAGTTATTGTTCTTGTCTTTTATATTATTTCATAACACGTTATCAGCACGAGACTCTACCGTCTCAAGAACAATTCTCGAAAAATCTAAGGTATTTCCCTCTTCCTAATTTAATTTTCGATTATGTCTGACATTACGAAAAGAAAGTTCGTTGCCCTTGAAATTTCGGGCAAGAACTATATGACATGGGTGTTGGATGCTGAAATCCACTTAGATGCTATGGGTCTCGGAGACACCATCAAAGATAGAGAAAAAGCATCCACCCAAGACTGTGCGAAGGCTTTAATTTTCTTGCGCCATCACCTTGATGAAGGTTTGAAGATTGAATATCTCACCGTCAAGGATCCACTCATCTTGTGGAACGGCTTAAAGGAGAGATATGACAACCTGAAGTTGGTCACTCTGCCACAAGCACGATATGATTGGGCTCATCTGAGGCTCCAGGACTTTAAGTCCGTTTCTGAATATAATTCTGCAATGTTCAGAATTACTTCTAAATTGAAGCTATGCGGGGATAATATCTCCGATTATGATATGCTTGAGAAAACGTTTACAACGTTTCATGCCTCCAATATGGTACTGCAACAACAGTACAGAGAGAAAGGCTTTACAAAGTACTCTGAACTGATTTCTCTTCTACTAGTGGCTGAGCGAAATAATGACCTGCTCATGAGAAATCATGAAAATCGACCCACTGGGTCTACACCACTGCCTGAAGCAGATAAGGTGCACTCTCATTATGCCAAACATGAAAAGGACCATGGTCATGGTCGTAAACGGGGTCGTAGCCAGGGACGTAGACAAGGAAGAAATTCCAATGAAGTCCGTCAACCCCCAAGGAGAGATAGCCGCCGAAAGCAGAAACGGGGTCATGAAGATCCTAAGGCAAATGGTTCAGAAACTATATGTTATCGTTGCGGTGGGAAAGGGCACTGGTCAAAGACTTGCCGTATACCAAGACACTTGGTTGACCTTTATCAAGCATCTCGAAAGAGAAAAGGCCCTGAAACAAATTTTGTCTATGACGACAACTCCGACATCACCCACCTGGATGTGGCAGACTTCTTTGAGCAACCCGAGGGAAAAATAGACCACCTAATCGGCGATGGGTTCGTGATGAAAGAAGATGGAGTTATTTGATTTTATTCTACTTATTTGTATTAGTTAGTGAATAAACTAATAGTCATTAGTATTAGCTCGTATTAGTTAGTTCATGATGCAATGTTAGCAGTAGTTCTTTAGAATATCTTCAATATGCTCAAATATCAATAAAAGTTTTATTTTCCAGTAGGGGTAATCGACTAGCCTGAAAACTAGTCGATTATCTACTATTTTCGCATTAAAGCTGAAAAATAATTGATCAACAACCGATTGTCTTTGTCTAACAATCGATTGTCGTTGAGACAGTGTAATCTGGAATTTTTCAATAATCATCCACAATCGATTGTCTTTGTCTAACAATCGATTGTCGTTAAGACAGTGTAATCTGGAATTTTTTCAAAATAGCCAACAATCGATTGTCTATGCATAACAATCGATTGTCTTAAAACAGTGTGCTCTGGAATTTTTCAAAATAGCCAACAATCGATTGTCTATACTTAACAATCAATTGTCTTAAAACAGTGTGCTCTGGAATTTTTCAAAATAGCCAACAATCGATTGTCTATGCATAACAATCGATTGTCTTAAGACAGTATGATCTGAAGTTTTTCAAAATAGCAAATAATCGATTGTGTGTGTTTAACAATCGATTGTCAATGTTCAACAATCGATTGTTTGTGTTTAACAATCGATTGTTTGAAGAAAATGTTTAAACTGAAATTTTCAAACTGCAAAGTAATGGATAACATATCTGTTTTTGTTAGTCAACTGTTAGCAGCAGATTTTGAAAATATTATGTGACACAAAAGAATTGAACTTGTTTATTCTTATGTTCGTGTATCTCTTTTGTATGTCAAACTATGGGATAGCAAATATGGATATCTCACAAAACGAACTTGGATCAACGTCCAACTGTAAAAGTATTTGCCTAGTTGATTCATGTACTACACATACAATACTCAAAGAAAGGAAATATTTCTCTCAACTAAATATGTGTAAGGCAAACGTTACTACAATCTCTGAAAGTAGTAAATTGATTGAAGGCTCCGGAAGAGCAATTGTAACTCTGCCCAAAGGCACGACGTTAATCATAGAGAATGCAATGTTCTCCTCCAAGTCTAAGAGAAACTTGTTGAGTTTTAAAGATGTACGCCTGAATGGCTATCATATTGAGACAATGGATGAAGATAATCTTGAATATCTCGTCATCACAAAGAATGTCTCTGGCCAAAAGAGGGTTATTGAGAAATTCCCGTCTTTATCTTGTGGCCTGTATTGGACAAGAATTAGTGCAATTGAGGCACATCAACAGTAAACCAAAGGGTTACTGATTCCAATACCTTTGTACTTTGGCATGATCGATTGGGACACCCAGGATCGGTCATGATGAGACGGATTATAGAAAGCTCATATGGGCATCCGTTAAAGAATTTCAAAATTCTTTCGAATAATGAATATCCTTGCACTTCGTGTTATCAAGGCAAGTTGATTATCAGGCCATCACCAACAAAGGTTGGGACTGAGTCACCCACGTTTCTGGAACGTATACAAGGGGACATTTGTGGACCTATTCACCCACCTAGTGGGTCGTTTAGGTATTTCATGGTCTTGATAGACGCATCCTGTAGATGGTCTCATGTGTGCCTGTTGTCATCACGCAACCTTGCGTTTGCGAAATTAATGGCACAAATAATTCGACTACGAGCACAATTTCCAGATAATCCAATCAAGTCCACTAGACTGGATAATGCTGCTGAGTTTACATCCCAAGCATTTAATGATTATTGCTTATCAATCGGAATAAAAGTTGAACATTCTGTAGCTCATGTTCACACTCAAAACGGTCTTGCAGAATCGTTAATTAAACGCCTGCAGTTGATTGCAAGGCCATTACTTATGAGAACGAGGCTGCCCACTTCGGTATGGGGTCACGCCATCTTACATGCAGCAATGCTAATTCGTCTCAGACCGACGAATTACCACAAGTATTCCCCGTTGCAATTGGTTTTGGGTCATGAACCCAATATATCCCATTTAAGAATTTTTGGATGCGCAGTATATGTGCCTATAGCACCGCCATCCCGCACCAAAATGGGTCCGCAAAGAAGGTTAGGAATATATGTTGGGTTTGAATCGCCCTCCATCATTCGGTACCTCGAAACATTGACAGGCGACTTGTTTACTGCACGATTTGCAGACTGTCGATTTGATGAGACACTTTTCCCAAAATTAGGGGGAGAAGTTGGTGAAACCAAACAGGAAATTTTGTGGAAAAATGCATCATTATCTCATCTTGATCCACATACCTCTATTTGTGAAAGAGAGGTACAAAAGATTAATCCATTTGCAAAGAATAGCAAATCAAATGCCTGACGCATTTACGGACTTGAAAAGGATAACGAAATCCCACATTCCCGCGGAAAATGTTCCAATCCGTATTGATGTCCCTGTTGGACAATCATCTAGTGTCATAACCAATGAGTCGAATGCACGCCTGAAGCGTGGCAGACCATTAGGTTCCAAAGATCGAAATCCTAGAAAGAGGAAAAAGAACGATCAAAATGACACCACGAAAGAATCTCATGATTTAACAAATTCTGAGATTCATGAAGAATCCATTGAGCCCGAGACTCTGGAAAATACGGAACTATCCCTAAATCCAATTAATATTGAGGCAAATATTAATCGAGTGGATATTGTGGTGGATAATGCCTTTGCTTATAATGTAGCATCTAGCATTATGTAAGAATGTGAGGATCTCGAACCTCAATCTATTGAAGAATGTCGAAAAAGACAGGATTGGCCAAAGTGGCAAGAAGCAATTCAATCAGAATTGAATTCGCTGGCAAAACGTGAAGTTTTTGGCCCTATAGTTGAAACACCTAATGGTGTTAAGCCTGTCGGCTATAAATGGGTCTTTGTACGCAAAAGAAATGAGAAAAACGAGGTACAAAGATATAAGGCACGCCTTGTTGCACAAGGTTTTTCTCAAAGGCCTGGTGTCGATTATGAAGAGACATATTCGCCTGTAATGGATGCGATAACCTTTCGTTATCTCATAAGTTTTGTTGTCCATGAAAAACTTGACATGCACTTAATGGATGTGGTTACTGCCTATCTTTATGGCTCACTTGATAATGAGATATACATGAAAATTCTCAATGGACTCAAGGTGCCAAACGTGCACAATTCAAAATCTCGGGAAATGTTCTCAATTATATTGCAAAGATCCTTGTATGGTCTAAAGCAATCTGGATGAATGTGGTATAATCGTCTTAGTGAGTACTTGTTAAAAGAAGGCTATATAAATGACGCCATTTGCCCGTGTGTTTTTATAAAGAAAACAACGTCGGAATTTGTTGTACTTGCCGTATATGTTGATGACATAAACCTTATTGGAACCCCTATAGAACTCCAAAAGGCAATTGATTATCTAAAGGATGAATTCGAGATGAAAGATCTCGGAAAGACTAAACTATGTCTTGGTTTGCAAATTGAATATTTGGCAAACGGAATTTTTGTTCATCAATCTACCTATACAGAAAAGGTACTGAAATGGTTTTACATGGATGAAGCACATCCTTTAAGTACACCGATGGTTGTTCGATCACTTGATGTGAACAAAGATCCATTCCGACCACAAGAAAGGAATGAAGAGCTACTTGGTCCTGAAGTACCATATCTTAGCGCAATTGGCGCACTAATGTATCTTGCAAATACTACAAGACCTGACATATCCTTTTCAGTTAATGTCTTAGCAAGATTTAGCTCGGCTCCTACGAGGAGACATTGGAATGGGATCAAACACATATTGCGGTACCTAAAGGGAACTACCGATATGGGCTTATTTTATGGCAAGAATTGCAGCCCGGATCTTGTTGGTTATGCTGATGCTGGATATTTGTCCGACCCACACAAGGCTCGATCTCAAACGGGTTATGTGTTTACCTGTGGAGACACCGCCATATCTTGGCGATCGACTAAGCAATCAATTGTGGCTACTTCATCTAATCATGCCGAGATAATTGCTATTCATGAAGCAAGTCGGGAATGTGTGTGGTTGAGGTCTATAATACATCATATCCAAGACAAATGTGGTTTGAAGTGTGATAAACTACCTACAACTTTGTATGAAGACAATGCAGCATGTATAGCTCAATTGAAGGGAGGATTCATAAAAGGAGATAGAACGAAGCATATTTCACCAAAGTTATTCTTCACACATGATCTTCAAAAGAATGGTGATATCAATGTTCAACAGATTCGTTCAAGCGACAATATGGCTGATTTGTTCACAAAATCTCTACCAAAGTCAACCTTCAAGAAGCTAGTTCACAAGATCGGGATGCGAAGACTTAAGGACATAAATTGATGTTCTTATCAGGGGGAGTTAAGGCGCGTTGCACTCTTTTTCCCTTACAAGGTTTTGTCCCACCGGGTTTTCCTTGCGAAGTTTTTAACGAGGCAACCAATAGGCGCATATTCAAACATGTGTACTCTTTTTCCTTACTTTAATTTTTTCCATTGGGTTTTGTTTTAAGGTTTTAACGAGGCACATCATTGAATAGACATTCAAGGGGGAGTGTTATAAATTCACTTCTATTTAAGGTGAATGTCTTTAATTAGAGAGATTCTAGAGTTCTATTCTTGGTAGATAAATCATCCTCCTCCCTATAAATAGAGGTGCCCTCTACCATTGTAAATCACTCCTAACATTCTCTAAGTATCAATAAGAAGAACTCTCTCTACTCTTCTCTCTATTTGCTCTTGTTCTTGAGTTATTGTTCTTGTCTTTTATATTATTTCATAACAAAATCAAATATATTCGTAAATTATATGTACATTATAATAAGTATTCACGAGGCCACTGAACTTTTCTTCTGTCAATAGACGAAATTATATTAAATCAAAAGTGAATGCCAACACAAGGAGAAAAGTGGATGCTTTGCAGATTGTTACAAAGAAATGATATCCTTACAATTCGAATGGTCCCTAGACTAAGCTACAATATGATCAAACTGCGATATTCATGAATACAAAAAGGCATTTTGTTTGTAGATGTAGGCATTGTTGTGTTTCTTATGTAAGCGCTGCCCACTTGGTCGTCCAAAATTTGATGATTCAAATAAGTTGATGGTTGGTGTTAGATGGGAGTCTGCTCCATTGAGGTTTGTATGGCTCCATATTGTGCAAGTTTGTCTGCAACGCTGTTCTGCTCCTTGTATGTGTGTTTGATACTTGGGATACCCAGTTGGTGTAGCAAGTACCTACATTCCAATACCATTGATGAGTAATGCAAATTATGATGGATTAGCATTGATATTACCTCTGTAGAATCCACGTTGATTTTTAGAGGGATAAAGTGATGATGCCATGCTAATTGTAAGCCCTGTAGCAAGGCACATAGTTTCATATATGTGGAGTTTCTTATGGGTCTTTCTCCTATGAAGCTGAGTAACCAATTTCTCGTATCATTTCTGAAAACCGTGCCTATGCCATTTTTGAGTGGTTATCCTTTAAAGGAGCCATCAGTGTTTAATTTAATAATACCATTTGTAGGAGGGTACCCTTTGACATATATGGGTGTGACTATTGGTTTTGTGATTGTTTCTGAATAATGAAGTTATATTCAGCTACTTGGGAAATTAATTGCTGAATTTTTAGGATGGATGGTTGATGTTAAAATATGAACTGAATACGAAGGTTCCATATATGCCATATTGTATATGGAATTAAGAATCGTGAAGGTAGGTTTAACGAAAGATTATTTATGGTATGCAGTAAACTGTGAATGATTTAAATAGGGTGTGTGTTTGGAATATCCATACAATGTAGATCATTTACTAGGGATAATTAGGCCTGTATGTGGAGTGTTAGGGCATTAGATAGGAGATGATAAATTGTTTCATCACTTTGTAAGCAAATTGTGAAATTGTTTTAAGTTGTAACGTGTAATTTATAAAGGTGAGTGGCGATGGACAACCTTTGCTGAGAAATTAACCATAGGAAAAGAATGATTTTAGGAGGTAGGTTTAATTTTCAAAGCCAAGCGTAGGAGTAATAGTTATAAGTGCCGCTTAATTCTTGGTATATAGATTTATTGAGAAATGATCAAAGGAGATAAGAACCCAAATTATTTGATCAAAGGATTGGAGGTTAGTAAGGGTAGGAACATGAATTTGACGGAATAATGAAGAATTTCTACAGGTAGATCAAAAGATAAACTAGTAGTATTTATCAAATTGTTTGTCATGCGTTAATTGACCATAGAACCATCTTCATGGTTGGATAAAGGACCTTGTATGACTTTTCGAAGTATGATATTTGCTCCTATCCAAGGATCGTTCCAAAAGCTAATAGCTGTCCTTTAGCAATATGTCAAACAATTCCTTTTTGGCAAAACTTTCAATCTAATTGGATGGCTTTCCAGATGTTGGAAGTCTGGTTTTAACGAGTAGAGTTTATGTATCTAGCGAGTAGTAGTGAAGCTAATAATAATCTAGGAGATTTAAAAGGTGCCATGCTAAGTTTCCTAGTAAGTCATTATTCTTGATGGCCAAATTTTGAACGCATATCGTCATTGATATTTTGGTTGTTGAACGATAGACCACTTTATGAGGTGTATTTCCTTTTTGTGTTGATTAGTTCCCCAAAGTAAATTATGTTGATTATGGTTCATTTTGAATATGACCTATTTCTGGAATTTAATGACTTGCATTACATGATTAGGAAGAGTATTTAACGTTAGATTTAATGAGTGTAGTTCAAACCACCTGCCTGCACATTCACCGTAGAACACAAAGACATGACCTCCCCCCTCCCCAACTTTATCTTCTTCGTCGCACCCCAGCTCCAAACACCAACCATGATCATCCTCAACACACGTCATTTCAGCCATCTTCCTCCTCTGTCATCGCTGCTTCTAGCCATTACACCCATGAGCCTTTCCCTCTCAAGCTTCAATTATTTTTTGACCTGCTAGAGACCTAGGGCTAACGAGCATTGCTCACAAAAAAGGGCTGCAGATCTTCATCTTCCTCATAAGACTTTAGACCACAAAGCCCTGGCAACCTAGCTCCAACCACCAAGCCGCCGCTGTTGCTCCCTCCAAAAACCCCGGTGGGCTTCTTCTTCACAAACCAATGACCCTTCCTTCTCATCTCTTCAAAGCCAGCAACCCCGGCCAAACCCTCCATCTCCGTCGTCAGTCACCAGCAGCAGCAGGTCATCGGAATACAAATACTATTCTTCAACTCCTCTCTTCGAACCCCTATCTTTGACCAAACCAGCGGCTAGCTGCAAAAGAAAAGAGGAAAAGGAGTTTGAAAAATAGTGGCAAAAACAGCGGAGAAGGTCGATTTGTCGACAATTCAAGGTTCCGTCCGAGCTACTGTCTGATTCAGGTTCCATTGCAGCCACTGTTTCATTTTTGCTCGTGTAACTGTTGAACATTTGAGAGGTTGAAATATTCATTTCAGGTGCATTCTTTCCTCTGTTATCTTTACATTTTGCTCTAATGTATTTGGGAGCTTCAGTTATGAGATTTTCTCTTCCACGATGGTGTATTCAAAAGTTGCTTATTGGCAGCTTCATTTGAGTTCACTGTAATTTCCACAAAACTTGGTTGTAACATATGAAGTCAATGTGCACATGAAAATTTGGTTGCTGTTTTGTTTGTTGGTATGTTTTTGTTCAATCTATATTGGGAAGGATTTAATGGTTGAAATTAATTTGTCGTTCCTGTCATATTATTCCCAAATTTGTGGTAGTTAAAACTAAGTGAAATCAATATTTAGAGTTAAATCTACATAGGTGAAATTGTGCTCTAAAGAGTTTGATTGGCAGATCCTTTGATTGCCAGTGAGATTAACGTGTTGCTGAGGGAACCTGGTTAGAACTGGTTGATTTGTTATTTTAGCGCCATTTAAGTTTGAATTAAGAATGTGTTTGTTATTGAAAGGGTTGATAGATTGGTTCTATAAATAATTCTTTTAATATTTCAAGGTGTGCCATATTAGCCAAACACATAATTCATTGCCCTCTCAAATTTAAAAATGCATAGTTGCTTTAGGCGCATTATTTTAAAATTTACTTTCCTAAAATCGGGTGTGCATTTATGTGACCAAAATTCAAATTCCAAGAATGTTATATAAAATATGTCGGGGACCGTAAGTTATTTATGTGGCGTGGTTCATGACATGTTTTAAATAACGTAGAAATCTTCCTAAAACATAATTTAATAAAAGCGGCTAATAAGTTAAAATATACCATAGGATAAAACATGTATTAAAACCAGATAATAGGCCAATTATAACAGTTGAGAGGCCGTGCTAGAACCACGGAACTTGAGAATGTCTAACACCTTCTCCCTGGTTAGCAGAATTCCTTACCCGAATATACGTGTTCGCGGACTGTAATACAGAGTCATTCATTTCCTCGATTCGGGATTTGAACCGGTGACTTGGGACACCATAAAATCATCCCAAGTGGCGACTCTAAATTATTAAATAAATAAATCTCATTTCGATTGTCAGTTTAAGTTGAAAAAAAATCCCTTATATCCCTTTACGGGTGTAGGAAAAAGGAGGTGTGACAGCTCTACATGATTAGGAAGAAACTTCCTAAGCATTACATTGATTAGGAAGAGTATTTAATGTAGATTTAATAAGTGTAGTTTGAACCACTACATCTATCACACCTCCTTTTTCCTACACCCCATAAGAGTATATGAGGGAGTGTTTCCAATTAAAGGACAATCGAAACGGGTCATTTATTTATTAAAAATTCAGAGTCGACTCTTGGGATAATTATGGTGTCCCAAGTCACCGGTTCAAATTCCGAATCGAGTAAAGATTGACTCTGTATTACAGTCCGCGAACCAGAAATTCGGGTAAGGAATTCTATTAATCCAGGAGAAGGTGTTGCGCATTCCCGAGTTCCGTGGCTCTAGCACGGTCACTCAACTGTTATTATTGGCCTATCATTTGATTTTAGTACATGTTCAAACCTATGTGCATTTTTAACTTTAACCGCTTTTAATGATTTTTAAAGAAAGATTTGCAACGTCATTAAATTTATGTCTTGAACCGCATCACATAAATGCACCCGCGGTCCATAACACATTCTATATAACATTGTTGAGTATTAGATTTGGGTCACATAAATACGCATCCGAGTTTAGGAAGGTATATTATTAAAATAACGCGCCTAAAGCAACTACGCATTAGCAACTTTGCGAGGGCCATGAAAATTCGCTAAATAGCACGCATCGATTTCTAAGGATAAACAAGATGAATTAAATGATGACCATGAAATTGAAATTTTAATCGGCATAGCGCACCTCAATTTATTCTATCCAAAAGGTATCTAAGTTAACTTACGAGGGCCATAAAATACGTCTTACCTAATATAGCACACCTCGAATCAATTAAAAAGATCTACTAATTAAAATAATACTTAAGAGAATTATGACTATTTCTACACTAAGGTTTAACCCATTATTTGTTCAAAAGGAACACAGGCCTGACGACAGGCCCAACAGCTTGCCAAAGTCTCTACTTAGATATAGGGAATCGAGAGACTGCCCGGGGCAGTGGACTTATCTTCGTCTTAACATGATTTCGATATTCAGGCCCAAAAGAGGCCCAACTATTAGCAAACACAGGATATAGGAAACCGATATGTAAACCAAAGAGACATGCCTATTATGATATTCAGAACTTAACAAAAGAAAACCGTCTTATACCATGCCTTGATATCAATCTCCAACGTTACGTTAAACACTGCTTTTATCACCAATAGAACATACTTATGCAATCATCACTTAATGCAACGTTTGACATGTAGAACATTAGACCTATATCTGTAATAGATTGATCTATTATATATAAAGAAAAAAACCAGCATAGATCTCACAGGTTCTCTTCACTAGCATTTATATACTAGTTTACACATGCTGATACTTTCAAACTCTGAAAAATATGCCAAACGGTTATTGAATTTTTAATCTTCAAACATCTCACATAACCAGTTAACTTATGTCACTATTACATGCAAGACTAGCTAAGTAGTTTTGCAAAGAAAAGATGTACAGCATAAACAACAGTCCACATACACAAAAGGTCTCAAATGTTCTGGATTAGTTACACTTCAACAGACTAATAAACCTCATGTTCCCCCTTAAGACATAATGTAGCATGAAATTCCTAGAAAACATTACACTACTACTATTTCAGAAAATGAACATGTAAGCTAGTCATTGTTACATTACGATACTATTTTTAGAAATTCTAAAGAAATAGCTAACATTTATGGATAAGAGAAAATAACTCATTTACAAAATCTTCAAGCAATTACAACTTACACACTAGCATCTCATCTGTTCATAGGGTCAGGGAGTACCTGAAAATTGAAAAGGGAAGAAAGAAGTGAGGAAGCAATAAGCAACAACAACCCAATAATCAGAACCCCGGAAGGAGGAGACCAAACAAACACCAACTTGATTCAACCAATGAAATAGTAAAATCCCCTCAAAAAATCGACAGAACAGTAATCCCACCAATAAACTTAAACAAGCTTTTTAATACCCGAGTTCAATCCATTTTCAACATCAAAGAAAATCAGAACTTGTTTTAGTACTGGAAATACTTCTGAATTCGAAGCAAAAAAAGCAATGGAACAGTATTTTCCTTAGTTTCAGCCCTTTTTTATTTTTTTCTCACCCTTTCAGGTCTTTTAGAAAGTGAGACTTCATAGATGGATTAGTAGGGCATAAAAAGGTTTCAGAAATTTCTTTTCAATCCCTGCTCAATTTTTATTTTTTCTTAATGAACCTTAGCTTAAAATGCATAAATTCACGTTAGCCTCTACTCCCAGCTTCCTAGAAGCTTCTCAATCTGTTATACAAAGATTCCCCTACCTAAACTACCCCTCGATCCCTGGTTATTTACCCCCTCCCCCCAGCCAAACAGAACCCTAGTCCAATTTACCCAAGTTAATGGGTCTGAACTAGATCCAATTCAATTCCTTTTGGGCCATCTGACTTTCAGAACCCAAACTTGACATTTAAAGTTCAAAACTCTTAAATTATAATTCACAGAGTTTTAGTGACTCGTGGAATTTAGGTCCAAATAGGAACACAAATCAAAATGTGTACAAACGAAAATTAGAAAAAATTATTAACTACACAATTCCGAACCTAATCATTCAGACATGGACATTTTGAAGAGATGAAAATAGAAAACAAAATAAAAAATCAGAAAAAGGAAAATACAGAAGAAGAAGAGAACGGAAAAATAAAAATTAACAACCTAAGGTAAAGGAAAATACCTAAAATCGTCATGGACCGTGAAAAGCTCTTGATGAATCTTCAAATCCTCCTATTTCCGGCTCAATCTGAAACTAAACTTTTGTTATTTTTATCACAACTAACATCAGAGTGAACCTGAAACTTCAAAGAAAACTCGAATTGGACAATTCGATCTAAAATTTGAGGGATCTGGAGTGATTCGAGGGAAGGGGAGTTGGGATTCGAAATGAGGAGAGGGGTCTTGGGTGTTAATTTTGTGACGTTTGGAGGTGGCGCCACCACCCTAGGGCAGTGGGAAAAGAGGGCGGTGGGCTAGGGTTTGGGGAATGTCTTTGAAATAGGAGAAGTGAGAGAGACGATGGAAGGGGGAGGGGATTAAGATAGTTAAATATTAAAACAACCCCACTTCCCAACCATTGGATCCCATAACCTCGACGGCTCAGATTAGATCTAACCTAAACATGGTCGTTTGGGAGGTGAGAGATGGGGAACCAGGCAATGGGGCGGGTTTGGGCCGATTTGACCGGGTTTTGGGGGGGGGGGGGGGAAATGACTTGGGCCTGTGGAAAATCAATTAATCTGGCCCAAAGTTCTATTTCTTCATTTGTTTTTTTGAAATTTCCTTTTTATTTTCAAGCTCTTTTTGATTTCTTTTCAAACTAAAATTAAAATAAGACCTAAACTAGTTTCCATATCAAATTGACCCTATCATATTGAATTAAGTAACTATAACTATAATTATCAAAATTAATCAAAGACCAAGTTAAAGGAAAAACTACTAAATTCAAGACTAAAATTAAAAGCAAAAATAAACTATTTTTTGTAACTTTTCCATTTTTGTAAAACAACTAACTTGTTAATTAATCCTAAAATGTAGAATTAAATCGTAAATGCAAATGCAACATATTTTTGTATTTTCACTAATTAAACAAAGTTAACATGCTCACAAATAAAAACAATTATAGAAAAATGCTACAAAAATCTACAAAATTGCAAATAATGAGAAAAATTATTTTGTTTTCAATTTGCAGGAGTAATTCATATAGGGAAAAAATCACGTGCTCACAGCTGCCCCTCTTTGCTCGAAAATACAAAGAACTTTCGTGCAAAGATAAAGTGAGCGAATATGAGCAATTTTTGCCCGTTTGAATACTCTGTGGGAAGCATTTTCGAAATATTTGACTGCACCCTACTTCCGAGGTTGCCTACATATCCTTGGCTATAAAGGAATCAGGTCAGTGTAGTTTGGGAAGATTTGGTAGCTGAGACTACCATGAAGCTGTGATTTCACTGTTACTGCTACTGCTTACTGAACCCTTTATAACACCTTGTCAAAATAAAAAGAAGCTAGACTAAACCATGATCTATGCATTACAAAAATACTATCTGTATCTTCAAACTTGATCTTGTGGTTCTTGTTGCCTTGTTGACTTGTATTCAATCGGGTGAAGTTTCTTTGGTGTCGACTTGAATTGTAATTTGAGATGCTTTCCTTTTATCCAAGTGGACGCCTGATTACCGATATTTGAATTGTTTCGTTTCCTTAAAATTGGTGGTGTTCCCTATTTCTCTCCAAGTGCTTGCCTGATTACCAAAACCTTAGTTGTATTCCCTTGCTTTCCAGGTGGGCGCCTAATTGCTGAACTTGAATTGTATTCCAGTGTTCTGTAGGTGGGCGCCTAATTGCTGAACTTGAACTGTATTCCCGTGCCCTCCAGGTAGGCGCCTGATTTCCAAAACTTGAATTGTATTCCCCTGCTTTTCAGGTGGACGCCTGATTGCTAAACTTGAACTGTATTCACGTGATCTATAGGTGGGAGCCTGATGCTAAACTGTAACTATATTCCCGTGCTCTCAAGGTGGGTGCCTGATTGCCAAAACTTGAACTGTACTCCCGTGCTCTCTAGGTGGGCGCCTGATTGCTAAAACTTGAAATGTATTCTCGTGCTCTCCAGGTGGGCACCTGATTGCCAAAACTTGAATTGTATTCCCGTGCTCTCCAGGTGGGCGCCTGATTGCTGAACTTGAAATGTATTCCCGTATTCTCCAGGCAGGCACCTGATTGCTGAACTTGAACTTTATTCTTGTGCTCTCCATGTGGGTGCCTGATTGCTGAACTTGAGTTGTATTCCCGTGCTCACCAGGTGGGCGCTTGATTTCCAAAACTTGAATTGTATTCCCGTGCTCTCCAGGTGGGAGCCTGATTGCCAAAACATGAATTGTATTCCTGTGCTCTCCAAGTGGGCGCCTGATTGATAAACTTGAATTGTATTCCCGTGCTCTCCAAGTGGGCGCCTGATTGCTGAACTTGAACTGTATTCCTGTGCTCTCCAGGTGGGCACCTGATTGCTGAACTTGAGCTGTATTCCATGCACTCCAGGTGGGTCACTGATTGCTGAACTTGAACTGTATTCCCGTGCTCTTCAGGTGGGTGCCTAATTGCGAAACTTGAACTGTATTCCCGTGCTCTCCAGGTGGGCGCCTGATTTCAACAAAATAGATAAAATAAAGAAACGTTTCTGCCCCAGTTTGGTAGTTGGGCATATATGTGAGTGTAAAACTGAATCCTGTTACCAAATATCAATAAGAATTTGAAAGCTAAACTATATCTTCTAAAGGTATGACTTCCGCAAAATCTTGTTTTCTAATGAAAATCATTAAAGCTAGGTCTCATTATTCAGGATGGTCCTGAAAACTCCTACTTAATCCTATCTCTAACATGCGAACTTTAGAACCAGCTTATATTCCTTTGGGGTACATATATACTAGATTTTGCTACTCATGATTGTTTTGATTTTAGACTAGGTCCTAATTTCTGGGAGGGTCCTGAGAATTTACTGTCAAACCTGTCTAGTGCTTGATTTTCCCTTACGGAGGGTTTCTCCAAAACAAACGAAACTTTTTTTCCCCTGTTTCAATCAAAGAAAAATCTTATCTGTTTAAAATATGGTGGTTAGTTTGTGTCATTCTTGCTAAAGGTGGCCTCTCCACTGTTGTGTTTTGTATTGACTGACTTCCGAACTGGCCAAGAACTGCTTGACGTTCTGACTGACCTTCACCAACATGACCTTGGATGACCCGAGTTTTCTACACCCAAACCATTGTCTTACATGTTTGACCCATCTATCTGAACCTCTACATCTCCCATGAAATTACTAAACCATTCCACCAATGAAACTTTTGCTGACCCTTTGTATCCCATTTCACATCATACTATCTTCAGCAATGCCTTAATCGCCCTGTGCTTTGTGCAACTTTGGAAGTTGGTGAGCTTTGAAATCCTTTCTTGTTGCTTAAAAGGAACTAACATTGGACACACTTTAGAGAAATAAACCTAAAATAAATGAAATGCAATGACTTTTGAGAGTTAAGGATAAGAAAATTCCAAAACTGGAAGACTGTCAGAAGGGGAAAAAGAAAAGAGACTTATCTGAGTGGAGCAGCTGGCACCAATGATCATGACATGCATTTCGGATTAATCTGCCCAATTTTTCCAACCAATCAACTTTCAATTGTCATACTTTGTGCCCCGAGATCTTCAAAACCCAATTTCTTTACCAAAACCTTGACCTTGTTCGGCCTGCCGTGCCCCGAAGGGATTTTACCAACAAACCTCTCTCATTTGTTTATCTCTCAACTCAATGTCGCCTTAAGGTGCCCGTGAAGGTTTTCACCAATAAGACTCTCTCATTTTTTATTTGCCTTGTTCGGACCGAAGTGTTGCCCTTGATATGAATCATCTCTACTTGCTCGACTTGGCATTTCTTAAAGACTGATCGGAAGGTCTTTCTTTGGACTGTAATGTGGGTTTTGGACACTTTTATAAAGAAAGGATATCAAAAGGCTCAAAAATAATTTAGATGGGTTGGAAATTACAACTTTTGGAATCAGACTTCTTACAATAACCACAACTTCTGCCCCAGTTTCTTCGCTTAGAGACTTTGGATTTTTATTTTGATGGGACCGAACCGTGAGGCTGCCTATGTATCTTTAAAGAAATCAGGTCAAATGTAGTTCATGTCATAGAAATTTCTTTGTTGTGATTTTCTTTTCTTTTTCTTCCTCTTTCTCTTTTTTTCTTTTCTTTCTTGTTTTTCTCTTTTTGATGTTTTGTTGTTTTCTTTTTCTTTTTCTTTTTCTTTTTCTTTTCTTCTTTTTTTCTTCTTTTCTTCTTCTTCTTTTATTTTCTCTTTTCATTCTTTTACTTTTTATCTTTTTTCTTTACTTATCTTTTACGCTTGTGCTTCTGATCTTTGCTACTGATTCCAAAAAAGAGGTATGAAAGGAAATAAATAAGGCTCAAAGGGGGTAACGAAGGATAAAGTGTTTAGATAGTAGAACAAAACGCCTTCGTCATTCCAATCTTCAAAATATGCCAAGTACAAACAAATACAATTTTAACCAAAGAAGATCATACATATTATCTCTTTACTGCATCGGAAATGGTGGCCATTTCTACACACTTCCCTTCTATATCTGTTAAATACAAAGTACAATTTGACAACACACAAGTTATGATGAACGACCCCTGCCAGTTTGGATTGAACTTGCCCTTGGCCTCAGCCCAATATGGAAGGATACGTCTCAACACTTGCTGACCCACTTCAAACTTTCATTGACGCACCTTCTTGTTTAATTCTCTTGCCATTCTCTATTGATACAAATGGCCATGACACACTGCTGCCAACCTTTTCTAATCAATCAAACTCAATTGTTCCAGCCGAGTTTTGACCCACTCATCGTCATCAATTTTAGTCTCTTTGAAGGGTGGGATTTCCACTTTCGCGGGTATCACTACCTCAGTTCCATACACCAACAAATAAGGCATTGCCCCTACTAAAGTACAAATAGTGGTGTGATATCCCAGCAGTGCAAAGGGAAACTTTTCATGCCACTGTCTGGAACTCTCCACCATTTTTTGAAGTATCTTCTTTATGTTCTTATTGGCCGCCTCGACTGCTCTGTTTGCCTTGGGGTGATAAAGGGTGGAATTGTGATGTGTAATCTTGAACTACTGACATACCTCTTTCATCAGACGACTGTTGATATTAGCGCCATTATCTGAAATGATCCCCTTTGGTATCCCAAACCGACAAATGATATTTGAGTGCACAAAATTGACCACCGCTTTCTTGGTTACCGACTTGAACATTTTGGCCTCAACCCACTTGGTGAAATAATCGATGGCCACCAGAATGAACATGTTCCCATTTGAGGCTACTGGCTCAATTGGCCCAACGACATCCATGCCCCACACAACAAAAGGTCACACTGCAGACATTGTATGCAATTCATATGGTGGGAGAATGAATCAAATCTCCGTACACTTGGCACTAATGACACTTGCGCACGAAACTGATATAATCTCGCTCCATGGTGAGCCAATAATAACCTGCTCGGAGAATCTTCTTTGCAAGCACGTACCCACTCATATGAGGTCCACAGACTCCAGAATGTACTTCAGTCATGACAGTTGTGGCCTGTCTAGCATCTATGCATCTCAACAATCCAAGATCCGGAGTCCTTTTGTACAAAACCCCTCCGCTGAAGAAAAATCCACTTGCCAACAGCCGAATTGTTCTCTTTTGATCACCTGTGGCTTGTATTGGATACACCCCCATCCTGATATATTCCCTTATATCGTAAAACCAAGGCTCACCATCAAGTTCCTCCTCCACCATATTACAGTAAGCATGTTGATCTCGGACCTGAATATGCAAAGGTTCCACATAAGCCTTATCTGGATGATGTAACATTGACGGCAAGGTAGCCAAAGCATCACAACCTCTTTATGGATCCTTGGAATATTCCTAAACTCTACCGATTGAAACTGTTGACAAAGATCATGCAAACATTGCTTGTACTGTATGAGTTTTAAATCCCGTGTTTCCTATTCGCCTTGGATTTGGTTTAGCAGAAGCTCCAAGTCTCCCAAGACCAAGACTTCCTGGACACCCATGTGTGCAGCCAACCTCAAACCTAAAATTCATACCTCGTACTCAGCCATGTTGTTTGTACAATAGATATGAAGCAGAGTCGTAACAGGGTAATGATGCCCTGTTTTAGAAATAAGTACAACCCCTATCCCGACGCCTTTCATGTTAGCAGCTCCATCAAAGAAAAGTTTCCAACATGGCTCTTCAACTTGTTCCAACTCATTAATATGCATTACCTCTTAATTAGGGAAGTAAGTCTTCAAAGGCTCATATTCTTCATCAACTGGATTCTCGACCAGATGGTCGGCCAACACCTAGGTTTTCATCGCAGTCCGGGTCACATTAATGATGTCAAATTTTGTGAGCAAGATCTGCCACTTTGCAAGCCTCCCTGTAGGCATAGGCTTCTGAAAGATATACCTTAGTGGATCTAACCGAGAGATGAGGTAGGTAGTATAAGATGACAAATAGTGCTTCAACTTCTGTGCTACCCAAGTTAGGGCGCGACATGTCCTTTCCAGGTGAGTGTACTTAACCTCGTAAGTTGTGAACTTCTTGCTGAGATAATAGAAGGCCTACTCCTTCCTGCCGATGATGTCATACTAACCCAATACACAACCAAATGAATTGTCCAAAACCGTCTAATACAGAATCAAAGGTCCCCTAGTTCTGGTGGCACCAACACATGTTGGTTTTACAAGTACCCCTTTATCTTATCAAATGCTTCTTAGCACTCATCTGTCCACTTGACTGCAACATCCTTTATTAAAAATTTGAAGATTGGCTCACAAGTTGTCGTAAGTTGAGTAGTAAACCTGCTGATGTAGTTCAACCTCCCTAATTAACTCAGTACCTCAGTATTATTCCTTGGAGGTGGAAATTCTTGGATAACATTAATCTTTGACGGGTCCAATTCAATACCTCGACGGTTGACTATGAATCCCATCAATTTTCTAGACGGCACACCGAATGTGCATTTTTGCAGGATTGAGCTTAAGATTGTACCTGCAAAGCTTTTAGAAAAATTTTCTGCTTTCTAGACTTTACGATCACATCATCCACATAAACCTCGATCTCCTTGTGTATCATATCATGGAATATGGTCATCATTGCCCTCATGTAAGTTGCCCCATCATTTTTCAAATTGAAAGGCATGACCTGTAGCAGTATGTTCCCTATGGCGTGATGAACGTCGTCTTTCTGCATTTTCTTCGTCCACTAAGATCTGATGATAGCCCAAATAGCAATCCACAAAAGATCCAATCTCATGTTTGTCAAAATTATCAATCAAAATGTTGATATTTGGAAGTGGGAAGTTATCCTTTGGGCTTCCCTTGTTGAGATTGCGATAATCAACATACACCCTGGTCTTATTATACTTCTTTGGTACAGGCACAACATTGGCTAACCAAGTGGATACCGCGTGACTCTAATGACCTTTGCCTCGAACTGATATGTGAATTCCTCTTTAATCTTTATGCTCATGTTAGTTTTAAATTTCCTTAACTTCTATTTGACGGGAGAAAATACCAGGACAATGAGCAATTTGTGAACTACCAAGTCAGTGCTTAGACCCGACATGTCGTCATATGACCATGCAAAAATATCTTTGTAATTGAACAATGATTTGATTATCTTTTCCCTGAGTTGTCGTTCAAGATGGACACTTATCTTAGTTTCTCTGATATTATCGGGGTCCCCTAAATTGATTGCTTCTATATCACTCAAGTTAGGCTTGGGTTTTTCTTCAAAATGGCTTAATTCTTTACTAATCTCTTCAAAGGCCTCACCATCATCATATTATGATTCATCATCACACTCTATTTCTTGAATTATTATTCATAATTAGATTGCCTTTTAAGACTGGGCTAAAGATTCATCATGCATGTCATGTCATTGAAACCAGCATAAAAAGAACTGTACAAGTAAGAAAAAGAAAATAAAATTAAAACTATCAAAAATGATGAAAAAGGGAAATTTCATTTCATTGAAATTAAAAGATAACAAGGTTTATACATCCAAATGGACGGAACATAGAATCTGAATTACAGCCCTAGAATAATCCAGATAAACTAAAAGAAAATCAAATCAAACTACCAAAACTCCTTCCTGGTGGGGAGATGAGTAGCTTCCCAATTGTTAATATTTGCACTGGGCCCAACAAATTTCACATCCCCCTTGCTAGAAACCTTCCAGCTTCCACCATGTTCATATCGTCGAATAACTTATCAAACCTTTCAAGAAACTCCTTATCAGGACTAACCACAGAACTGGGAACTGTTGTTACAGGGTGTTTCTTGGTGTCGGGCCAGACAAAAGATCTGGTGAGACGTGGGATAGGATTTGGGAGGACCCATGCCCTCTGTTTCAACTTTCTGGCTCTTTTCACGTCTGCAACTGTAAGCTTGAATCCCACCCCAAATGTATCCAAGTTTTTGGGAAGAGACACCAGCTATTTGATAACTTGCAGAGATGCACTCAAACCTTGCTCGGTACAAAACCATTTTTTAACATTTCAACGGCTACCATGACTAATGCGGCAGCTACCTTCAAAATTGGAACGCACTTCCCTTCTGGAATTTTCTCTACCGACACCGTAAAAAACCTGGTAGACCCATGGCACCATGTCATCCTCAACCTTAATGAACGGTACAATGGCATCACTGTGTACAATTATTTCCTGCCTATCCCATTTAAATTTTACCATCTGATGCAGAGTAGATGGGACTGCATTAGCGGTATGAATTCAGGGTTGACCCAATAGCAGATTGTAAGAAACAGCCACATCTAGCAAGTAGAATTCCATGTTAAATTCAACTGGTCCGATTGTCAGCTCGAGCACTATGTCACCGACTAAATCTTTCCCTCCACCATTGAATCGCCGAACATAGATATTGTTCTTGTGAATTCTTTCATCATCCACTTTCAATTTGTTCAAAGTGTAGAGAGGGAAAATATTAGCACTGGAATCATTGTCGACCAATACCCGAGTAACCACGGAATTTTCGCATTTCACCGCAAGATAAAGGGCTCTATTGTGCTCAGTACCCTTCATAGGCAATTCATCATGAGAAAATGTGACTCTGTTTACCTCAAAAATCTTGTTGGCTATCAATTCCAAGTGCTTCACTAAGATTTTTTTAGGAACGTGGGCCTCGTTCAGGATTTTCATCAAGGCCTGAAGGTGCTCGTCTGAATGGATTAACAATGACAATAGTGAGATCTGAGCAGGCGTCTTCCTCTACTCTCCACAATAGAATAGTCTTGAACTTTCATCTTTCTTAAAAACTTCTCTGCTTCTTCTTCAGTCACAGCTTTCTTCACTAGCACTTGGTTATCTTTAGAGGTTTAGCTTTTCTTAACTCCTAGGGGGAAAAGCATCTCCCCCACCGAGTCAATCCATGGGTCTCATAGACTTCTTCTTTGACTTCTTTTCCCTTGTAAGTCACTGTCATTCGCTAATACTTCCATAGTACAGCCTTGCTATTGACTATTAGTAACCGGGTTACAAGTTTGATAATGACAGGATCTGTGCAAGCACCCTCTACAATTACGACTGGCTTGTTCGCCACCCCTGGCACCACAACTTATCTTTTTTCTTGTTTCACTGCAACATTACTTTAGGACCATTTCTTGACTACCACAGATGGTTCACTATTTTCCTCGTTCAACTTGATCACTAACTTCTTACTTGTTGATTTTTCAACCATCCTGGCTTCACTAGACTGAATCGTCATGACGGTCTGCGAAGGCTTCTTCGGCTCCCTTCACTTGTGCACTATCTCGATCATATTTGTCTCATAATGGCCGGCAGTGGGTTTTGGTTGATATTGGGCGCCGTTGGAGCATGGACTACAATCCAATTGGTATCAATAAGCTCTTGAATAGCTATTTTCAATTACTAGCATTTCTCCGTGTCGTGCCTTGGAAAACCAAAACATTATTCGCAACTTAAAAAATAATTAAGCTTTCTTGGTGGAGGATTTGGAAATTTTGGCTCGATTGGCCTTAACATACCCAATTGTCTCAGCCTTTGGAATAAACTAGTATAGGACTCTCCCAATGGAATAAGGTTTTCTTCTTCTAGAACCTCTCGTTCTTAAATGCTTGATTGGACTGGAAACCTGATCCAAGAGGGTTTCGGTAGGATCTTGGGGGTGGATAGGCATTTTGTGGAGTTGGGTATGTATTTTATGGAACTGGTACATGCCATTGTGCGCGGGCCGAAGGTTAGCTATATGTTTGGGCATGGTGGACAGAAAAATGGGCGTCTGGTGGCGGGTAGTAGTGTTGGGGTGGATTATACGGGGTATAGGGTTAGGTTTGGTGGTGGGGACGAGGTTGATAATAGTGGTGAGGTGAACCCCTAGGCCCGAACCAAGCTCTTGACACAACTGTTGTGATATCCTCTTTCTTCTTCTTTCCAATTGCTCCCCCAGTGCCATTTTAAATGGCCTAGGTGGTTGCCTTAATAGCTGAGTAGCTCATAATTTTGTTGGTCTTGAGCCCTTCTTCTACCATGCCCCCTATTTTCACCACTTCGTTGAAGGACTTGCCTATAGCCGATACCAGATGACCGAAATAACTAGGCTCTAAGGCCTACAGGAAATAATCCACTATTTCACTTTCTTTCATCGGGGGAGTCAACCCTCGCTTCTTACTCTCTCAAACGAAAACCATACTCCATGAAACTCTCATTGTGATTTTTCTCAAGTTTCGCCAAAGACAGACGATCTGGAATAATCTCGAGATTGAACTGGAAGTGACAAGTAAATGCCTGGGCAAAATCATCCCATGTGTACCATCTTCCGTGATCCTCTCGAGTGTACAACTCCAGCGCTGAACCACCTGGACTCTGACTGAAGTATGCCATTAGCAACTCTTCTTTCCCACTAGATCCCCTCATTTTGCTACAAAACCCTCTTAAGTGTGCCACTAGATCACCGTGCCCATCATACAAATTAAACTTGGGCATCTTAAACCCTGCAGGAAACTGCACGGCTAGAAATAGACATAGGTCTTTGTAAGCCACACTTACTTGACCTCCCAACCCCCGCATGTCTATAAATGACTATTCCAAGCTTTTAACTTGCTTGAACATCTACTCTTTTTTGGGATTTTTAGATGGTTTTTCGGATTCCACAAGGAGATCAAAAGAAGGAGTATAGAAATAGGGTTCTCGAGCCTTGCAAGTGGGTTCCGGGGATAATAATGGTTATCATGGTCTTGGAACAAAGGCTCGCTAGAGGATTTATAGAGTGTATCGGGTGGGGGTGCCACGAAGACAGGAGTGGCTGGTGGAGGAGGGTATAGAACTGGTTTGGGTGGTGGAGCTGGTAATGTTTGGGAGGTGGTGCTCTGGTAGTGTTGGTAAATGGGAAATTTCGGGGATGAATCGGTGGCAGGATGACCCTGAGACTGAGCCAATGGCGGGATGAAGATAGAGTTGGTGGGGTAAGGTGGTGGTTGTTGCCCTTTTGCCCATACCTGGTACATTTCGGCCATCTGCTATTTCAGCTTATACATCTCTTCTTTCATCACATTAACATCCAACTCTTCCACATCTCTCGAAGGATCTACGACACTCACATCAAGTTCCTGGTTAGCCACGATCAAATTGTTTTTAGACCGGGTGTTGTATGGGTGAGTGCTAGAATGCCACATAGACTAACCACCAACCTATTACTTGACGACAACGACAAATGTGTTAGCGATAAGGGTTTAACAGATAGGCAACCGCACATTTGGGGAATGAATGCAACTAGCAATTAACTGTTTCTATTATGCATTTGATCGGTTGCTTGTGTCATCCCAACTTTCCCTTGTTTCCATTTGCAACTTCTCTTTTTTTTCTTTTTTTCTTTTTTTCCACTCTTGCCTTTCTTTGCTTGATTTTCCTTTATTTTTGTTCTCTCATTTCTCTCTCTTGTTTTGCCATTTTTTCCTCCCCACGGTTTCTTATTTTTTCTCCCTTTTCTTTTCTTTTATATTCTGTCTTATTTTTCCTCTCTTTTTCCTTTTCTTTTCTCTTCTTTTTTTCTTTTTTTTCTTTTCCTTATTTTGGTTATGGTCGAATCATATGGAGATTGCCTGCGTATCATGGCCTCGCATAAATCAGACTGAGCATAGTTCTGGGGGATAAGTGTAAAAATAATGAAACATTTTTTGGGATTTTCAAACTTTCTAAAAAGCAAATGCTTTGATTACAATGACTCAAAAACTAACAGACTACAAAAGAAACTAACAAACTTTGATGAAAAGATGAAAATACAGACTCAAAAACAAGCTAATATACTCGAACAAAATATGAAAATAAAGACTTGAAAATAGACTAACATACCCCAATGAAAATCACGAATACATCAATGCCTCAACTGCTTCTGGGGCTTGCGGGACATCATTCGGTCTCGCCACGGGTCTATGCGCTAAATCCCCTTAGAGGTGGTAGAGATCTTCAGCTATCCAATGGAAAAAGGTTATTACAGTGGCAAAGAACATGAATCTAGTCATGTCCTCACAACTACTGCACTTCATTGCGATGTAGTCGGCGATCCTTCTGACTCTCTCTCTTATGACACTTTTTTCTTGCAACAAATGCCCAATATGCTGGGCCCTGTCTTCCAAGGTTTTTTCAGCTACTTGATTCTATTCTTGAAGTTGTTGCAAATCTCTCTCTAACTGGGCGATTGCTGCATAACAGTGTTCTCTTTCAGTCTTAAAGCCTTTCGCCTGCTTGACCATTTTGTTCTCAACGATGATGACCCTTTTCTTTAATCTTGCAACCTCATTCTCATATTTCTCCTTTAACTTTTTAACCAGGCATGTTCCTTCCCTCGCATTCTTAGCTAATTTTGTGTCAGCCCTGGCTGGTTCACCTTCTGCTTTGTTCAAATCAAAACCATACTCATCCACCTTCTGCCTAAGGTTCTTTATAAGCTTTTTATCCTTTGCACTCCTGGCGATATTTTCTGATACTATTTTCGTCTCTCCAATCTGGGCTCGAAAGGCCACATTTTCTTTGGCTAGATTTTTCTTTTCACCCTCATCTGTCGTGGCTTACAAACCATTCTCAAATTGAATGTCCTTGAATTGATTTTCTAGCCTGCTTATGGTAGCTCTATACTCATTTTCTTTGGCCAACCAATCCTATTGCGCTTGTGACGCCTCAGCAAATTCTTGAAGATGGGGTTTTTTGGCCAGCCTTCCAAACTCAATTTCCCTTTTATACCAAGCAAGGTACCTTGGTGAGACTTCACCTTTGGATAGATCATGTACACAGGTATTCGCCGTCAAGTACTGACATTTGCTCCAGATCTGGTGAACTGCTGCTTCATGAAACTGACCATCAGGACCAATCTTAACTACTTAAGCGCTAAGATCTTCATCTTTTGGAACTATTTGGCATCTTCCCAGCTGCCTCAAAACCCGGTATGGGGCATAAGGCTGGATACTCCTAAGATCCATCAAGAGGAAATAAGACCTGGTAGCTGGCATGTATATGACCTCATCTACAAGAAGCCATCCAAACGTCCACTCTATTTGATTTGCAGTGATGAAACGGAGGTGTGATACCTATTCTGCGACCCCTTCTGGCAGGCTAATCCCATCAACCCTTGTATAAAATTCCTCTATGCAGTTTTTCTCTGTCGAACTATAACTCATGAATTGAGGACGCTGGCGTAGATGTTCAATCATCAACATCTGCAGCAACAAGTTGCACCCCTCAAAAAAGTCTCCTCTAGCTTTGCAAGCTGTGAGAGCGCGGAAGATTTCAGCTACTATCATCGGCGTGATGGTGCTTTTGGCCTGAGTAAGCAAAGTGCTGACTACTCCAACTATTCGTATGTCGATGTTCCCGTCTTTCATAGGAAACACCAGAAGACCCAAGAAAACTACCATAAAAGCAAAGCACTGATCCTCTTCCTATTTGAGGTGATTCCTTTTGCTACAAATTTTGTTTTTCAGATTGTTAAACCCTCCTATGTGACTGTACCTCTGATATATGTACTGCGGAGTGGAAAAGCCACCTGCTAAGTCTAGGTTGTGGACCCCCTGCTTATCTTTAAGGAGTCTAGGAACCTGTGCACAGCGACGACTCTAGGAGCAACCAGATACTAGTTTCTCAAAGGACACTTAGTGCTCCCAACAGATCCAGCAATTTTTTCTAAAGTTGGGTGAGTTCAAAATCCTAGAAATGAAACAAGTTATGGGCCGGGTCCCATAATGTAACCAACGCCTTTTGATGTCTCCTCTAGGCCTAATCCTCAACAACCCGGTGAGACCTCCCAAATATTGATTGATCTTATCTTGCCCTGATTTACCCATATCATCCCATCACATATGCAGCTTTAAAAGGATTTTTTTAATGACTGTCATTGGCAAATTTTGACTCATGCTCATTCTGCATATTTATTAAGGTATTAAGAAAAATCATGATTCATTTGGCTCAAAACAAGGCAAACACTGTTTTTTTCAAATTTTTATTTCAAAAATAAAAACTCAGCATTGCAAATACGGCCTTTTAGCACTTCTAGGAGAAGATTTGAAGGTTGTGCTTGCTAACCAGTCTAATAATTTGAAAAAGGGACCCAAGGCAGCTGTTCTTGCAAAAATAGCCTTACGGCATCTTTTGGGGACATTTGGCTATTTTTGAGAAGAATGGAATCACCTTCCTTATTTAAACAAAGCAACAAATTGATTGGTTTGTTGGGCTATTTTTGCAAAAGGAAAGTTGGACCCGTTGGGGCTTGCCTACGTATCCCCCATCCGATGAGAATCAAACTGGCGTAGTTCCGCAAATTTGACAAAACAAAAACCAACTCTTTTTTTTTTTTCTAAAAACACAAAAATTTTATTTATTTTTTTCAAAATTTCGGCAGAGTTTCAGTATATTTTGGAAATTGGTTGTTCAAAAACAGACAATTATCTCTCTTAGTCCTCACATTGAATTTCCTTCTCTCAACTTTTCCCTATAAGCCGGTCAACATGCAAATCCTAAACAAATAAATGCACAAGTAGCAAATAAGATGCATTAGGATGGTCTTTTCATTTCGGGTACACCTGTCCTAGACATACTCAACCCCTGTGTTGAGTATCCAAAGTCAAATACATATGATGCAGTCAAACGTTCCTACTAAGGATCTGGCATGAGGTTGAGTTATTCTAGGTTCAAAACTTGGGTATTTGTTCCAGACTTTTGTACCCGAGCGGACAACTCAAGCCAAGGATGAGGCTACGTACCAGGAACCGAATGGCCATCCGACTTAGTAACTTGTCCGTGCCTCTTTCTTATTTTATGGTATGAAACTAACAGAATAGGGAGTCACGACCAGCGAGCAC
Source organism: Nicotiana benthamiana (assembly GCA_034376525.1). Lineage (NCBI taxonomy): Eukaryota > Viridiplantae > Streptophyta > Magnoliopsida > Solanales > Solanaceae > Nicotiana > Nicotiana benthamiana. Next base: position 7,471,558 of record CM067324.1, on the reverse strand, counting down.
ATCCCTGAAGATGAGAAGAGAAGGGTTTCGTAACACTTTATATACAGTTTAGATATATCAAAGTGGTAAAAGTAACATTTAGCACATTTGTCCCAAACATGTAATAAGATCATATAATAGATAAAGCCAAATATAACAATTCATCTAAGCTCGAATTTTGAAGCCTGAACCAGAGATTCTGGGTTCTTGTCCCCAGTAAAGTCGCTAGAGTTGTCACACCTCCTTTTTTCTACACCCCGTAAGGGTATATAACAGAGTGTTTCCAATTAAAGGACAATCTAAATGGGATTATTTATTCATTCAAAATTCCGAGTCGCCACTTGGGATAATTATGGTGTCCCAAGTCACCGGTTCAAATCCTGAATCGAGAAAAGATTGACTTTGTATTACATCCGCAAACCAGATATCCGAGTAAGGAATTCTGTTAACCTGGAATAAGGTGTTGGGCATTCTCGAGTTCCTTGGTTCTAGAACGGTCGCTCAACTATTATTATTGGCCCATTATCTGATTTTAGTATATGTTCAAACATATGTGAATTTTTACTTTAACCTCTTTTAATTATTTTTAAAGAAAGATTTGCTACGGCATTAAAATATGTCTTAAACCACGTCACATATATGCACACCCAGTCAGAAACACATTCTATATAACATTTTTGAGATATAGATTTGGGTCACATAAATGTGTACCCGAGTTTAGGAAGGCATATAATTAAAATAACACGCCGAAAGCAACTACGCGTTAGCAACTTTGCGAGGGCCATGAAAATTCGCAAAATGACACGCCTTGATTTCTAAGGATAAACAAGATGAGTTTAATGAGGGCCATGCAATTGAAATTTTGCTCAGCACGGCGCACCTCAATTTATTCTAACCAAAAGATTTCTAAGTTAACTTACGAGGGCCATAAAATACGTCTTGCCTAATATAGCACACCTCCAATCAATTAAAAAGATCTACTAATTAAAATAAGAATTAAGAGAATTATGACTGTTTCAAAACTAGAGTTGAACCCATCATTTATTCAAAAGGAACCCAGGTCTAACGACAGGCCTAACAGCTTTCCAAAATCCCTACTTGGAGACAGGGAATCGAGAGACTACCCGGGGCAGTGCACTTCCCTTCGTCTTAACATGATTTCGATATTCAGGCCATAATTAGCGAATACGGGATATAGGTAGAGGACTCGAAATCGAGCCCAAGTAGAAGTAAACGATATGCAAACCAAAGAGACATTCCTATTATGATATTCATCACTTAACAAAAGAAAATCGTCGTATACCATGCCTTACTATCAATTTCCAACTTTACGTTAAACACTGCTTTTATCACCAATAGAATAGACTTGTGCAATGATCACATAATGCAATGTTTGACATGTAGAACATTAGGCCTATATCTGTAATAGATTGATCTCCTATATATAAAGAAAAAAAAACAGCATAGATCTCACATGTTCTCTTCACTAGCATTTATATACTAATTTACACATGTTGATACTTTCAAACTTTGAAAGATTCATGCCAATCAGTTACTGAATGTTTAAACTTTAAACATCACACATAACCAGTTACCTTATCTCACTATTACAGGTAAGACTAGCTAAGTATTTTTTTCAAATAAAAGATGTATAGCATAACCAACAGTCCACACACACAAAAGGTCTCAAATGTTCGAAATTACTTACACCTCAACAGGCTAATAGACCTCATGTTTTCCCTTAAGACAGAGTGTAGCATGAAATTCCTAGAAAATATTACACTACTATTTCAAAAAATGAACATGTAAGCTAGTCATTTTTACATTATGATACTATTTTTAGAAATTCTAAAGAAGTAGCTAACATTAATGTTTAAGAGAACAATATTCATTTACAAAATCTTCAAGCAATCAAACTTGCATCTCATCTGTTCATAGGGTCAGTGAGTTTGAAAATTGAAAAGGGAAGAAAGAAGTGAGGAAGCAGTAAGCAACAGCAGCCCAATAATCAACACCCAGGAAGGAGGAGACCAAACAAACACCAACATGATTCAACCAATGAAACAGTAAAATCCCCCCAAAAATCGACAGAACAGTAATCTCACCAACATACTTAAACTAGAGTTTTAATACCTGAGTTTAATCTATTTTCAACCTCAAAGAAAATCAAAACTTGTTTCAGTAATGGAAAAACTTTTGAATTCAAAGCAAAGAAAGAAATGTAACGGTATTTTCCAAAGTTTTAGTCGTTTTTTTATTTTTCTCTAATATCCCCCATTCAGGTCTTTTAGAAAGTGGGACCTTATAGAGGGATTAGTAGGTCATAAAAAGGTTTCAAAAATTTATTTTCAACCCCTGCTCAATTTTCAGTTTGTCTTGAAGAACTCAACTTAAAATGCAGAAATTCACATTAGCCTCTACTCCCAGCTTCCTAGAAGCTTCTCAATCTGTTATACTAAGATTTCCGCACCTAAACTACCCAAACTACCCCTCGAACCCCGATTATTTACCCCAGCCAAACATAACCCGAGTCCAATTGACCCAAGTTAATGGGTTTGAACTAGACCCAATTCAATTCTTTTTGGGCCTTCTGACTTTCAAAACCCAAACTTTACATTGAAAGTTCAAAACTCTCAAGTGCTAATTCAAAGAGTCTTAGAGACTCGTGGAATTTGGGTCCAAATAGGAACACAAATCAAAACGTGTATAAACTAAAATCAGAAAAAATTATTAACTATATAATTCTGAACCTAATCATGCATACATGGACATTTTGAAGAGATGAAAATAGAAAACAAAACAAAAGAATCATAAAAAAGGAAAAGACAGAAGAAGAAGAAGAAGAAGAAGAAGAAGAAGAAGAAGAAGAAGAAGAAGAAGAAGAAGAAGAAGAAGAGAAAAATAAAAATTAACAACCAAACGTAAAGGAAAATACCTAAAGTGGTCATGGACAGTAAAAGCACTTGACGAATCTTCAAATCCTCATATTTCTGACTCATTCTAAAACTAAATGTGTGTTATTTTTATCACAACACACAACTAACATCAAAGTAAACCTGAAACTTCAAAGAAAACTCGAATTGGACAACTTTAGATTTTAGGTTTCATCCCTTCTGTCTAAAATTCAAGGGATTCTCGAGTGATTCTACGGAAGGGGAGTTGGGTTCGAAATGAGGAGAGGGAAGGGGTCCTAGGGTATTAATTTTGTGGCGTTTGGAAGTGGCGCCACCACCCTAAGGCGATAGGAAAAGAAGGCGACGGGCTAGGGTTTGGGGAATGTCTCTGAAATGGGAGAAATGAGAGAGACGGTGGAAAGGGGGAGGGGAATAACACAGTTAGATATTAAAACAACCCCATTTCCCAACCATTGGATCCGATAACCTCGACGGCTCATAGGAGATCTAACCTAAACGGGGTCGTTTGGGAGGTGAGATATGGAGAATCGGGCAATGGGGGGGTTTCAGCCGATTTGGCCGGGTTTTGGGGGGGGGGGAAATGACTTGGGCCTACGAAAAACCAATTAATCTGGCCTAGAGTTCTATTTCTTCACTTTCTTTTGAAATTTCCTTTTTATTTTCAAGCTCTTTTTGATTTCTTTTCAAATTAAAACTAAAATAAAACCTAAGCTAATTCTCAATCAAATTGACCATACCACATTGAATTAATTAATTTTAACTAAAATTACCACAACTAATTAACGATCAAATTAAGGGAAAAACTACCAAAATTCAAGACTAAAATTAAAAAGCAAAAATAAACATTTTTTTGTGATGTTTCCATTTTTTTAAAATAACTAACTTGTTAATTAATCCTAAAATGTAGACTTAAATCATAAATGTAAATGCAACATATTTTTGTATTTTTCACTAATTAAACAAAGTTAACATGCTCAGAAAAATGCAAACAATTAACGAAAAATGCTACAAAAATCTACCAAATTGCAAATAATGGGAAAAATTATATTATTTAGAATTTGTGAGAGTAATTCATATAGGCAAAAAAGCCACGTACTCACAGTTCGACCCACCATTGTAAGCATATTGACTTTTCATACTGCCAATTTTGTTTTAAACTTGTCAAGGATGATGTGAAAGTCAGTTTTGGTGGGTCTTTGTGCAAAATCCCAGGTATTTTCCAAACTAGACTTTGTTCATATAAAAGGAGTATAGGAAAAATGATTTATCAATTTTTGTGACATTTCTTGAGAATTTTTTTTACTTAATAAAATTAATGTTTTGTCCTGATTTTTGTGTGAATTAATTAAGAGTATCTATAATGGAGTAGACACTCATAGTGGTTAGCTTGGAAGTTAGTGTAATATCATCAGTAAACAATAGGTGAGAAATTAGTGGGTCATTTCTCGATATGGCCTTTTATTATTGATAGTCCACTGTAGTATGTATTTGTCGTGATAAATGCTCTATGCATAATATGAAAATATAAGAAGATAAGAGGTCCCCTTGACTTATTCCCCTCGTGGGTGAGAAGTATGGTGTTAGGTGACCACTTAGAAGGAAGAATATGGAAGTGGAGCTAATGCACGACATAATCAAGTTTATGAATTGGCTTGGGAAATTAAAAAAGTTCAATGTTTCATTAATGAAACTCCATTGTATTTTATCAAAAGCCTTTTCTAGGTCGAGTTTTAGTAAGAATTTATCATACTTACTTTTCTTTTTGCAAAAAGAATGAAGGATTTCTTGGACTATGATGGCATTACCGAAGCAAGTTGTCTTTTTAAAAAAAGCCGACTGCTCAGAACTTATTGTTTTAATTATAATAGGCTTGAGTCTAGATACTATTATTTTTATAATTATTTTATAGATAGTATTGTATAGGCCAATTGGCCGATATTGAGAAATAGAGGATGGATGTTTAACCTTTGGGATAAGACATAGATAAGTCTTATTAATTTGTGGTGGAAGATGTTGAGTAGTGAATACTTGCTTAAAAGGTATATTACAGAATGGGCAATTTGGGGTCAGTAGGTTTGATAGAGGATGGGGTGTAGACCGTCTGGCCTTAGAGCTTTGAGTGGTTGAAATGAGGTTATGACCTAGAATAATTACGTTAGGGTAAGGGGAGAATCAGATTGGTTTGATATATAGAAGTGAGTATTTTATGAGGAGAAGCACCATAAGATTTTACAGATTGGGTGTGGGTTGTGGTGAATAAGTTTTGGTAATAATGATGTATCATATCATTGACTTGATATTGTTCAAAGATCCAATTATCACATGTATCTTTGAGAGCGATTATGCAATTTCTTCTCCTTCGTTGATGAGTAGTGACGTGGTCAAATTTAATGTTCGCATCGCCTTGTTGGAGCCTGTTTATACGAGATTTTAATCGACAAAATTCTTCTTCAAGTCGGAACAGATCATTATAATTATCAATAAGATCGATTCCCAGATATTGGAGGAAGGTGCTTGTAGGATAACTAGGGGAGGGTTGGATGCTAGTAATTATGGTGATAATAATTCTTTTTTGTTTTTTAGAAATGTTACCAAAAGTAGTTTGGTTTCATTCCTGAACCTCTATTGTGAAGTCTTCTATTGCTTGTAGTAGGCCTTTATTAAGAGCCCATCTATGAGTGATTAGGTTGGAAAATTGTGGGTGTGAAGTCGAAATGGTTTCAAATCTAAAAGATATTTTCTGGTGAAATGTGTATTTTAATCTAATAAAGAAAAATGATCGGAGTGTATTTTAGGTATATTTTGTATATTTGCTTCGGGAAATAAGTTGATCCAGTCATAGTTGCATACATACCTATCGAGTCATTCAAGTATTCTATTTGCTATGCAAAATTTGTTAGTCCAGGTATATCGGTTGCCTTTAAACCTGTCTTATAACCGGCAATGGTTAAGGCATTGGAGTAATGTATAGCATTTATTATTATTAATAGGGTTCCCACCAAATTTTTATATCACACGGACTACTTCATTAAAATTCTCTCCAATTAACCAAGTTATATTTATAGTTTCATGTAATACCATTAGATTAGACTATAAAGTTGAACGTGCATGTAAATTAATTTTTGCATATACCACTGAATATAACCAAGTAGTAGAGTTTGATGGTACATGGACAATAGAATGAAGTGCTTAAGATGTAACCTCTATTTATTCAAGTTGTAAAAGATCCTCATGCTACAATAATCATATACCTCTCGACTGACCTTCCGTCGGTGCATGTGCCATATTAGTAAATCCAAATTCTTCTTTCAAATGGGTATGGCATTGTAGATGAGTTTCAAGTGGGTATGCCACGAGTGCAAGTTGATGGAAGTTAAGTAGAGATTGAAAATTTCTCTTGAAATCCGGTGAGTTTTCTCCTCGATAATTCCAGATTATGAACTACATTTGATTAATGTGGAGGGTGGAGGTGGCAGGTTTTGAGTCCCCTCCACCTGTGTTGCTTTCAGGAGTGTCATTTATGGAATCATCACTATTCCATACTTCCAAACTCTTGATTGGTTGTTGGTTGAATATTAAGGGAACAAATTCTTAGTTCTTTAGGGTAAATTATTACTACTTTTCTTGCATATTGTTCTTTAAGGAAGTAAGACTTGTTGTTGTTGAGGAGGCATAGTATTTGTCTTGTTTCCCTAATGTCCACCATTGTTTCTGCTACTTCGAGCTGTTCGATTTTGTCTACGTCATTGAGATTGGCCTGAGTTTTTGGTATTGGATTCATTGGTGGAGTGACTGGTTGATATAGTGAGGCTTGTGCATGTATGTAGAATTGGTCTAGTGAGAATCAACCTAGATTGTATCCACGGAACTATGGAATGTCGTGGGAGTTGAGGTGGGTAGAATGGTAGTTCTATGGGTTCTGGTGATGGTGGGTAGTTGTTGTACTAGTGGTTCATCTCCTGGTGGTAATATAAAGGTGGTAGTGGTATGTGGTACTGATAATTGTGTAGTGTCGAGGGTGGGTTCATAGCCCATAAATACTGGTTGTAAAAGTCAACCCCCTTCCGCATTTCGTCCATCACTATTTGCGCTATGTCTGCTGGGTTTTGGATCATGATGATCAATATTGACCATTGATCTCCATTATGAAGGTCAATGCGTGTTCTTGGACTCATTTCCAGCCAAGATTAAGGGCATGCGTGTACTGGGATTATTGAGAGATGAATATTGGTAGGGGATACTGTGGAGGAAGGTTCAATAGTTGCATGGTAAGTGTGTTCAATATGATAGGGTGTTGGAGTAGGTGACTGTTTGTGAAGGAGAGCATCCTCATGTCTTGTAGATTTAAGGGAAGACGATTCATTAGAGTGGAGTGTAATTATGGTAGTTGCCTTACTTGTAGTAGAAGTTGTGTTGTTGGAAATAGGATTTAATAATGGAACGACATGAATAGTATTTGTTTGAGTGGTTAGCAGATGTAGTTGATTAGATGGGGTAATTTATGGTGAAGCTATTTGTCAAGGAAGTTCATATGGTTGTGTTGCATGTGTATTGATTGATATAAGGTATTTGGAGTGGAAGGTTTATGTTTGTATTAGGCCTGGCATAATAGCATGCATAGGCCTTTTATCATGAGGGAAATTCGGTTGGGTAGGTTTGGGTAATGTAGTTGTTTGTGGCAATTTAGTTGATGTGTCAGCGTATTGTGCAGTGTCAGGATGTGTGCCACGTGGCTTATAGTCGTGGCGGAACAAATTGATATAGAGGGGAGATTTGTAGGTTTGTGTACTATGGAATGAGGAGGTGAAGCTATGCCTAGATTTGTCAGACTAAGCTGGGTAGGGGGGTAGCTAGGTCTTTTCCTTTTATTAGGGGAGCAAGATTTGGGACTTGTTCATTTGAGGATGTACATGTAGGGTCCAATGTAGTATATGCCATAGCATTGATCTGTGGTGGGAACCCTATGATTGGTAATTCTTTGTTACATGAAGGCATGGGGACTTTTGTGTGGAGTGGGATTTTGTATTTGGTTTTGGAGGGAAAACAACTTGTTCTCCATTCACCGGTGGTAGGAGATTGTTGAGGTGGGAGTTCCATTACTTGAGAGACCGTGGATCAATCATGGATCCGATAAGTGAGGATGAGTGAACATTGGATGGACTCGGTTCTCCAGTTATTGCGGCCCAGCCTTCCACAAAGGGTGCATACCATGTTGAGACCTTCGTATTGGATTTGTTGTCTAATGAACACATATTTTTTAGTGGTTGTTCCAATGGTACTTCAATACAAATACGTGCGCATCTTCCCCTAGTGGTAGCCAACATACAAGTATCAATTTTGAGAAGGGTACCAAATTTGGATCCAACTCATTATAGGATGTCAAAGTCGTAAAACTCAATGGGTAACTTAGGTAATCGTATCCAAATTGCTGAGTAAGTAAGTTGTGTATTGGAGGAAATGAATTTAGGTTTACATTTAGAAGTGATAGGAAATGATCAAATATAAACCAAAGTCCTTCATGGAGTGCTTTGTTCATATTCTCTTCCTCTTTGGATTTTATGAGGAAGAAGTTTGAGCCTAGATCAATTAGTGATAATTCTTCTATAGGTTGAAATAGGGAACATAATTTGGTACGTAGTGTTTGATGTACGAATTTTCCACCAAACAATTTGACTATCACAGAAGATTTCCATGGAGAATATAGGCGACTTATATAAAAAGACGTTAAAGGAATAAAGGTGTCAGGTTGGTAGTCATTTGTGGTTTCATCGGAGAAATCAATATGTGAGTGAGTTGTGTGACAAGTGCTCATTAAATTGTGAAATTGGTTGTGTGAAAGTTGTGTGTGCTTGAAGGATTGTTTCATGTTATCACAACCCGAATTTCCCTCCATCCTGACAATGATGGCGCCTCACATTGTACTCGCTAGGTAAGCCAACATTACAGAATATTTCACCTTTTCCCTTTATCAATTTAATAACTAAAACTTACCATAAACAATTCAGCGGAATTAAATGTGGAAAAAGATAGTTTAAAGATTATCTTTACGCTAATAACGACAACCGAAATAAATTCCACCCAGAAACTGGTGTCACAACTCACGAACAGTCTACGAATACTACAGGTATTGGTTTGAAAGAAAAAGATACATCTTTCTCGGAGAAAAGTAAAACAGAATGTAGTAGAGATATAAGGGGACACCAGGGCCTGCGGACGCCTACAAGACTACCTTGGGTCTCCTGAATACAGTAATAGCAACCAATCTCTCGATTAGCCATGAACTCGAAAAGCTGCACAGGAAGTGCATAGTGCAGTATCAGTACAACCAACCCTATTCACTGGTAAATGTCGAGCCTAACCTCGATGAAGTAGTGACGAGGCTATAGCGGGGCATAACAATAGATATATAACCTGCAACAGTTTATACTAAACAGAAAGGAAGTACAGAATGAAAATATAACCGGAACTTGCATTAAATAAATACATAACCCAATCGTTCTACCAACACTCAGCTATAACCTATCCTTAAGGAGTTTCAACATCACAGTAATGAACCTCAACAGAAATGAATGCATAAAAAATAACTGATGCAGCCCGCATCCCGATCCAACCATATCATCAATAACAGTATAAATATTAACCATTATTACTCCTTGTTGCGGTGTGCCACCGATCCCACTAGTCCACCATTATTACTCCTCAATATATCACTCTTATTCCTCCTGTTGCGGCATTCAACCCGATCCCACTTGTCCACCCCTGTTACCCCTTGTTGTGGCGTGCAACCCAGTCCTACCAGACAATCACATTCACCCTTATTCCTCATGTTGCGGCATGCAACCCAATCCAAATATATATAACAACACCAGTCACAAGATAAAGACAAGTGTTTCAAATCCTCCACAACTCTTTTTCTCAAACCAACACAATGGAATATCACTACGACTATAAAACTTCACTAGTTAAACTACACATGGAGACCAGTCCACGTGTACCATGAAACCCCAATAACAAACAAATCCGACAAGGTAATAAAAATGAAACTATGAAACAGAGAATACTTCAATAGAGGAAAACAATAGTTAACAGGAAGCAAATAGACATGAAAGCAACAATAAACAAGCAGAAATTAAGGCAACAAAGCAATATATGGGAAACGGGGAAAGGAAATGGGTTAAACAGGAAATGTGGCGATGCATAGGTGCTCGTCATCAAACTATACGCAACACACATGGTATTCCATGTGGAAAGAAAGTCAGGATCACTAATCCCTCAAGTCAAGGTTAGACCAAACACTTACCTCAAGCCAACGGGTATTTCAAAACCAATCACTACTTTACTTCTCGATTCCACCACCAATTCAATCGTATCAAGCCACAATTAACTTAATAATATCAGTAAACGCTAAATACCCAATTCCAATGCATAGTTAAAAATTTCCCAACATTTTTCCCAAAAATTAAAAAATCGATCCCGGAGCCCGCTTTGTCAAAACTCGAAGTTCGGACCAAAATCCGATAAACCATGCACCCCCAGCCCGTATATACTGTTGGTTTTGGAATCCGATATTAATTTGAGGTCTAAATCCCCATATTTCGAAATTCCTACATTCTACCCAAAAACACCCAATTTTCGATTAAAATCCCAAGATTTTGTGATGAAATCGTGTAAAACGATGAAATAGATTAAAGGAAATGAGTTAGAAATCGTTTACTTATGAATTTGGGAAGAACTTATCTTTAGAAAATAGCCCATGGAAGCTTAGGGTTTGAAAATTGAGTTGAAAATCCCGTCCCAGACCTTTTACTCAGCTGCAGATCTCGCATTTGCGACTTGAGACCCATCCAAGACACTTTTACTCAGCTGCAGATGTCGCATTTGCAACTTGAGCTTTGCATTTGTGAAGCTCAAAAATGCGAGCCCCTCACATTTTTGCTGCCTTCTCAAATGCGAACCCCTCACATCTCTGCTACCTTCGCAAATGCTAAGGACGGTTCGCAAATGCGAACATGATCCTCCGCAAATGCAACTAAATGACCGCATTTGCGACTAGAACCCCTCCTAGATTTACTTTGCACATGAGAAGGTTTCTTCGCAATTGCGAAGATTGTTTGCCCAACTACTCTTCGCAATTGCGATGAGTCGCTTGCAATTGCAAAACTGTCAGGCTTCGCAAATGCAAACTCTAGTCTCGCAATTGCGAGACAAAGGCCACCACCAGGAATGGAATACCTGCAACATTTTTCCAAGTCCAAAACACTCCAAAGCTTATCAAAAACTCATCCGAGCCATCAGGTCCCCAAACCAAATATGCACACAAGTCTTAGAACATCATACAAACTTTATTATGCGATCAAATTGCCAAAATAACATCTTAAACAATAAATTTAATACCAAAATTAACGATTTCCTTAAGAACACTTAAAATTTCTATTTTCACAATCGGACATCTGAATCACGTCAAATCACTTCCAATTCTACAAAATTTCACAGACATGACTTAAGTACCATATTAAACCTATACCAAAGGGAGGAACCAAAATAGGGGCGTGATACCAACAAGATCACACACTCATCCATTTCTAAAAATCCTTATATTTCCAGCAAACGATTTTCTTCAAAAATTCATTTCTCGGGCTAGGGACCTCAGAATTTAATTCTGAGCATACACCCAAGTCCCATATTTTGATACGGACTCTACGGGACCCTCAAATCATAGGTCCGGATCTATTTACCAAAAATATTTACTGAAGTCAACTTTAATCAAATTTAAATCCAAAATTCAATATCTTTATCAAATTTCACATAAAGGCTTTCCGGGAACGAGCACGGACTATGCATGCAAATCAAGCAGGAAGAAAATGAGGTTTTCAAGGCCTCAGAACCCGGATTCGGATTCTAAAACAAAAGATGAGCCTCAGGGTTATCACATTCTCCACCTTTAAAACAATCGTTGTTTCTCGAACGGACATAGAAAAACACCTAAGTCAGTGAAAAGATAGGGATATCTATTCCGCATATCTTACTTGGACTCCCAGGTAGCTGCCTTATCAGGTTGACCTATCCACTGAACATGAACACAAGGATAACTCTTCGATCTCAACTAAGGAACCTAGTCTAGAGTAGCTACCGGCTCCTCCTCATTGGTCAAATCCTTGTCCAATTGGGCAGTGCTGAAGTCTAACAAGTGAGATAGATCATCGTGATACGACTGAAGCATGGACACATGAAACACTGGATGCACAGCTGATAAACATGGCGACAACGAAAGTCTGTAAGCCACATCTCCCACTCGATCAAGGATCTCAAAAGGTCCAATGAACATAGGGCTTATCTTTTCCTTATTCCTAAATCTCATTACGCCATTCATGGGCGACACTCGAAGTAACACTCGCTCTCCGACCATGAATGTCACATCACGAACCTTACAGTCAGCATAACGTTTTTTCCTGGACTGAGCTATACGAAGCCTATCCTCAATAATCTTAACCTTATCTAAATCAATACCTAACTGGCGATTGACACCATATACCATATAATGCCTCATAAGGGACCGTCCGGATGCTTGACTAATAGCTCTTGTTGTAGGCAAACTCCGCTAATGGAAAGAATTGATACCAAGAAGCTCCAAAGTCAATAGCATAGGTGTGAAGCATCCTCCAAAATCTAAATAGTACGCTCAGATTGTCCTTCTGTCTGAGGATGATATGCGGTGCTCAAATCGACCCGCGCAACCAACTCACGTTGTACTGCCCTCTAGAAATGCAAGGTAAACTATGTACCTTGGTCTGAAATGATAGATACACACACAATATAGACAGACAATCTCTCGGATATAGATCTCAGCCAACCGCTCCGAGGAATAAGAGACTGCCACAGAAATGAAATTCGTCAACTTAGTCAGCCTATCAACAATAGCCTATATTGGATCAAACTTCCTCTGAGTCCATGAGATCAAACAACAAAGTCCATAGTGATACTCTCCCACTTCTGCTCAGGAATCTATATCTGCTGAAGCAAACCACCAGGTCTCTAATGTTCGTACTTTACCTGCTGACAATTCAAACACTAAGCCAAATATGCAACAACGTCCTTCTTCATTCTCCTCCACCAATAATGTTACAGCAAGTCCTGATAGATCTTAGACGCGCCTCGATGAATAGAATACGGGGAACTATGGGCCTCCTTTATAATTAACTCATGAAGTCCATCCATGTTAGGCACACAAACTCGACCCTGCATCCTCAAAACTCTATCATCTCCAATTGTAACCTGCTTGGAACCACCGTGCCACACTTGTCCCAAAGGAAAAGCAAATAAGGATCATTGTACTTCCAATCCCTGATAATCTCAAACAAGAAAGACATGAGAGACTGTACAAACTAGAACACGGGTGGGCTCAGAAACATCCAACCTCATGAACTGATTAGCCAAAGCCTGAACATCCAAAGAAAGCAGTCTCTCACATGAGTGGAATATACGTAAGGTTGCCATACTAGCTGACTTCCTACTCAAAGCATCGGCCACTACATTGGCCTTACCAGGATAAAACAAGATGGTGATATCATAGTCGTTCAATATCTCCAATCACCTTCTCTGCCTCAAGTTTAGCTCCTTCTACTTGAACAAGTACTGTAAACTCTTATGATCTGTGACCACCTCACACGACACACCATATAAATAATGCCTCCAAATCTTCAGCGCGTAAACAATGGATACTAGCTCCAAATCATGAGCTAGATAATTCTTCTTGTGAATGTTCAACTGCCGCAAAGCATATGCAATGACCTTGCCATTCTACATCAACACCGCACCAAGTCCAATACGAGATGTGTTAGAGTATACTGTATATGGCCCTGAACCTGTGGGAAAAACCAACATTGATGCCCTAGTTAAAGCTGTCTTGAGATTCTAAAAGCCCGCCTCACACTCGTCCAACCACCTGAATGGGGCACCCTTCTAGGTCAACCTGGTCATCAGAGCTGCAATAGATAAAAACCCCTCCCCACAAACCGATTATAATAACCCACCAAACCCAAGAAACTCCGTGATCTCTGTAGCTGATATGGGTCTAGGCCAGTCCTTTTCTGCCTCTACCTTCTTAGGATCCACCCGAATACCCTTAGATGATACAACGTGACCCAAGAAAGCAACAGAACTCAACCAAAAATCATATCTCGAAAACTTAGCATACAACTAACTATCTCTTAGAGTCTGATAAAACTTTAAAATGTTGCTCATGTTCCTATGGCTACGGGAGTAGATCAAAACATCATTAATGAAAATAATTATGAAGGAATCCAGATAGGTCTTGAACATCTTATTCATCAAATCCATGAATGTTGCTTGGTATTTGTCAATCTAAATGACATTACTAGAAACTCATAATACCCCTACCGAGTGCAAAAAGCAATCTTAGGGACATCGGATGCCCTGATCCTCAACTGATGGTTCCAAATCTCAAATCAATCTTCAAAAATACTTTGGCACCCTGAAGTTGATAAAACAAATCATCAATCCTCGGTAATGGATACTTGTGCTTGATGGTGACTTTGTTCAATTGTCGATAATATATATATACATCCTCATCAATCCATCCTTCTTCTTATCAAACAACACCCGCGCACCCCAGGGCGAGACACTAGTTCTAATAAAGCCCGGTATCAAGCAAATCGTGCAACTGCTCCTTTAATTCTATCAACTCTGACAGGGCCATGGGATACAAAGGAATAGAAATGGGCTGAGCACCCTGAGCTAAATTAATGCAAAAGTTGATATCCCTGTCAGGTGGCATCCCCCGCAGGTCTGCATGAGATACCTCCGGAAACTCCCAAAAAACCGATACAGAATCCATAGAAGGAACCTCAACACTAGAATCACGAACATAAGCCAAATAAGTTAAACACCCCTTTTCAACCATACGCCGAGCCTATAATAAGAAATAACCATGCTGACAGAATGAATAGAAGCCCCTTTCTACTCTAATTGAGGCAATCCTAAAAAGCTAAGGGCGCGATATTAGCATGACAATCTAATATAGCATGATAAGGTCACATCCAATCCACCCTGAAAATGACATCAAAATCCACCATATCGAGAAATATGAGGTCCACACTAGTCCAAGACCCCCTATAACAACCACACATGAATGCTGTACACAATCTAAAATAATAGAATCCCCTACTACATGTACACATACATGGGAACTCTCAAGGCATCACAAGGCATAACCAAATATGGAGTAAACTTAGATGACACATATGAGTATGTAGACCCTGGATAAAATAGAACTGAAGCATCTCTACTACAAAATGAAACCTTACCTCTAATAACTGCATTAGAGGACTCAGACTCAGGCCTAGCTAGAATAGTATAACATTGGGGCTAGGCTCTATCACCCTGAACCATATTCCTGGGACGACATCTAGCTGGCTGGCCTCCACCTCTAGTGGCCTGGCCTCCACCTTTAATGGCCTGACCGACACCTCTAGCCCCCTGACCCCTACCTCTAGCTGGCTGGGTAGGCAGTGCTGGAATCATGGCACAAGAACTCTGCTGCTACAATCGAACACCCACTAATCTCGGATAAGCCCTCCGGATATACCCATACTTACCACACTCAAAATATACATATGAATACTGCAGCTGAGGAAACTGAGACTAACATTTACGAGCTGGCTAAACACAATAATAACTCTAAAGAGAAGGTGCTCTTATGGGAGTAGGCGGTGTACTGTAAGCTGGCTGCCCTAAAGGAGGTACATAAGGACCACAACTCCCTAAAGTTTCATGGAATGCCTGAAGCGCTGAATGAAACGGTTTCGATGATAGCCTCTACCAAAAGTACCTCGACCGCTAGATGAGGTCCCATTGAATCCACCAGAGTGACGAGGCCTTTTGTCAGACCCTTGACCACTCCCTCAAGCTAAAACCATCACAACTCGTCTAGCCACATTGGCTCCATCCTGGAAAGAAATCTCACTCCCTGTCTCCTTGGCCAACTGCAATCTGATAGGCTAAGAAAGTCCCTCAATAAACCTCCTCACTCTATATCTCTCTCTCTCTCTCTCTCTCTCTTGGTAGGAAGTATAATAAGAACATGACGGGCCAAGTCCTTAAATCTGGTCTCATACTGAGTGACGGTCATGGAACCCTGCTGAAGGCACTCAAAATGCCTCTAATAGTCCCCTCTCTGAGTGATAGGAAGATACTTCTCCAAGAATAGCTGCAAGAACTGGTCCCAAGTAAGACTTGGTGACCCATCTAGTCTAGACAAACAATAATCTCTCCACCATTTCTTGGCGGAACCTGACAGACGGAAAGTAGCAAAGTTGACCCCATTGGTCTCCACTATCCCCATGTTCCGTAGAATCTTATGGAAACTGTCCAAATAGTCATGGGATCCTCTAAAGATGTACCACTATAGGTAGCAGTGAAGAGCTTGGTGAACCTGTCCAACCTCCACAATGCATCCAAAGACATAGTTAATCCATCACCAGTCAATGCTACAACACTCGGCAGAACTACCCCTACTGGCTGAGCTGCTGGAGTATGAAACTTGGGAGCCCTCTGATCTGGAGTATGCATAGCAGGAGTCTGTGCTCCTCCCCCAGCCCGAGATATGGCTGGTGCTACTAGAAGTATGACTTCCTAGGTAACACTCTCCATAAGGCCCACGAGACAGACCAAGCCATCCTGAAGTACCGGAGTAGCTATGGACCCATCCGGAACCTAAATTGGGCCTGCTAGAACGGTCTGGGCCAAAACCTTATCGTCAAAATCTACATAAGGCTCTGCCACTAGTGCTGCTGCTTGATCTCTAGGATGAGCCCTGCCCCTACCTCGCCTCTAGCACAGCCTCAGCCTCGGCCGGGGGCTTGGGCTGTTGATCAGATGATGAAGAGATACGTGTTCTCGCCATTTGTGAAAGAGTGGGGTAGAAAGTCAATTATCATTGAGATCAAACCGCATGACAGAGATGAATAGAAGTGAATCATTCCCAACTTCATAGCCTCTAGGGATAAGCACATATGTCTCTGTACCGATCCCTCAGACTCTACCAAGCTTGTTCGTGAATTGTGAGACTTAGGCAACCTCGTGCTCTAATACCAACTTGTCACAATACAAATTTTCCACTGTTGGGACCGTGGTGGTGCCTAACATTGTACTCGCTAAGCAAACCAACATTACAGAATATTTACCTTTTTCCTTTATCAATTGAATAATTAAAACTTAAAAAAATAAATAACCAGAATTAAATATGGAAGAACAAAGTTTGAAAGATTATCTTTATGCTAATAATGAAAACCGAAATATATTCCAACCAAAAATTGGTGTCACAACTCACAAACAGTCTATGAATACTACAAGTATTGGTTTGAAAGAAAAATATACATCTGTCTCAGAGAAAAGTAAAAAAGATTGTAGTAAAGATAGGAGGGTACATCAGGGCCTGCGGATGCCTGCGGGACTACCTTGGGTCTCCTGAATGCAGTGACAGCAACCAACCTCTCAATCATCCACTAGCTCCGAAATCTGCATAGGAAGTGCAGAGTGCAATATCAATACAATCGACTCCATGTACTGGTAAGTGTCGAGCCTAACCTCGACGAAGTAGTAGCGAGACTATGGCGGGGCATAACAATATATATAACCTGCAACAGTTTATACTAAACAAAAAGGAAGTACAGAATGGAATATAACCAGAACTTGCATTAAATAAATACGGAACCCACTTGTTCTACAAATACTCAGCTATAACCAATCCTTAAGCGAATTTCAACATCACAGTAGTGAACCTCAACAAAAATGAACGGATAAACAACAACTGATGTGGCGTGCATCCCGATCACAGCATATCATCAATAACAGTATAAATATTCACCCTTATTACTCCTTGTAGCGGCGTGCAATCGGATCCCACCAGTCCACCCTTATTACTCCTCAATATATCACCATTATTCCTCTTGTTGTGGTGTGCAACCCGATCCCACATGTCCACCTTTATTACTCCTTGTTGCGGCGTACAACCCGATCCCACCAGATAATCACATTTACCCTTATTCCTCCTGTTGCGGCATACAACCCGATCATAATATATATATAAGAGCACCAATCACAAGATAAATACAAGTGTTTCAAAATAAACTCAAATCCTTACAACTCTTATTTCTCAAACCAGCACAATGGAATATCACTACGACTATAAATACACAGCGAGACCATTCCAAGTGTACCATGTAGCACCAATAACCAACATAATCCGACAAGGTAATAAAAATGAAACTACAAAACACAAAATACGTAAATGGAGAACAATAGTTAACAGGAAGCAAATAGACATGGAAACAACGATAACAAAGTAACAATTAAGGCAAGAAAGCAATATATGGGAAATGGGAAAGGAAACGGGTTAAAAAGAAAATTTGGCGACGCATAGGTGCTCATCGCCGCACCTGTACGCCACACACATGGTATTCCATATCGCAATCAAGTCGGGGATCCCTAATCCCTCAAGTCAAGGTTAGACCAAACACTTACCTCAAACCAACGGGTATTTCAAAGCCCAATCATCGCTTTACCTCTTGATTCCACCATCAATTCACTCGTATCTAGCCATAATTAATTTAATAGCATCAATAAAAGCTAAGGAAACCAATTCCAATTCATAGTCATAAATTTCCCAACATTTTTCCAAAAAGTAATAAATCGGCCCCGGGCTCGCTTGGTCAAAACTCGATGTTCGGACCAAAATCCGATAACGCATTCACCCCCGAGCTCATATATACAATTGGTTTGGAATCCGACCCCTATTTCAGGTCTAAATCCTCATATTTTGAAAATTCCTACATTCTACCCAGAAACACCCCATTACCCATGAAAATCCCTAGATTTTGTAATGAAATCTTGTAAAAAGATGAAATGGATGGAAGAAAATGAGTTATAAATCATTTACCTATGATTTGGGAAAAACTTCTCTTTAAAAATCACCTTCAGAAGCATAGGGATTTAAAATTTGAGAAATGAGTTGAAAATCCCGTCCAAGACCCTTTAACTCTGCTGCATATGTCCTATTTGCGAAGCTCGCAAATGCGAACCCCTCACATTTATGCTGCCTTCTCAAATGCGAATATGATCCTCCGAAAATGCGACTAAATTATCACATCTGCGACCAAAACCTATCCCAGCTTACTTCACACATGAGAAGGTTTCTTCGCAATTGTGAAAACTGTTGGCCCAGCTACACTATGCAATTGCAACGAGTAGATCGCAATTGCAACATTGCCAGGCTTCACAAATATGGACTCTGATCTCACAATTGTGAGATCAGAGTCCAACACCGATACTGGAATACCTGCAACAATTTTTCAAGTGCAAAACACTCCAAAGCCTATCCAAAACTCACTCGAGCCCTTGGAGCTCCAAACCAAACATGTACATAAGTCTTAAAACATCATACGAACTTGCTCATGCGATCAAATCTCCAAAATAACATCTTAAATAACGAATTCAACACCAAAACTCATGATTTCCTTAGAACACTTGAAATTTTTATTTTCACAACGGACGTCCGAATCACGTTAAATCACTTCCGGTTGTCACCAAATTTTACAGACACGACTTAAATAACATATTAAACCTATATCAGGCAATGGAACCAAAATACATGCCTGGTACCAACGAGATCACACACTAATCCATTTCTAAAAATCCTTATATTTCTCAGCACATAATTTTCTTCAAAAATTTATTTCTCGGGCTAGGGACCTCAGAATTTAATGGCGAGCATACGCCCAAGTCCCATATTTTACTATGGATCCTATGGAACCGTCAAATCACGGGTCCAGGTCCGGGTTCGGTTACCAAAAATATTGACCGAAGTCAACATTAATCAATTTAATAGCAAAATTCAATGTTTTTCTTAAATTTTACATAAAGGATTTCCGGAAACACGCCAGAACTACGCACGCAAAATCGAGGAGGAAGAAAATAGATTTTCAAGGCCTTGAAACTCGTATTCAAATTCTAATGTAAAAGATGACCCTTTGGGTCATCACACATGTCTGTGGAGGTATTGTTGTGTGTCGTGGGTGTATCAATATGCATGATGCTCAAATCAAGTGGTTCAGGCAGAGAATTCCATGGTGGAAATTTGTTAGTGGTTTAGAAGAGGAGGAGAGGACAACATTAAGTTGTAGAGAGAATGGAGAGTTTCTCACTCTAACCCATTAGTTTCTCAACATGGGCAAAACATTTGAATATTTTTTATAAGAAGAATCCATTGAGCATTTGAATCACATAATTAGCTTCCGATGGTGTTGTCTGGCAATTTAAATTTCTTTCGAACGACAAATATTTCAGCTATCACAATTTTTCCAAAAAACTAAACTCCCGTTTGGCCATTAATTTTGTGAGCTTTTTTAAAATTTTATTTTTAAATATCTGTTTGTTTATATATTTTAACTATTTTTTGGAAGATTTTGAAAAGATCTTCAAATCCCAAAAACAGCTCTAGAATAATTTTTGAAGTTTTCGACTTACAAAACTTTAAATTATTTTTAAATAAAATGTATGTACAAACACAATTTTAACTGTCGTTTATTATTTTTCATCTCGTCTTCAAAAACTCTTTTTCTTCAAATTTCACTAAATCTCTATTTAAGCGCTAGCTAAATTTTGGATTTAACCACAATCTCAATGCTCGGTTTCCAAGACTTGGGTAAAGATTTTTATATGTCCAGAATAGATATATTTCATGTAGTGGTCCATTTTTAAGAGCAATAATAAAAATAACAAATTTAGTGGAGTCACATATGTGGGGTCTGAAAAGAATAGTGCGTACGCAGACCTTATGTCTACTCTAGGGAGATGGGGAAGCTGTATTCCGATGGCTCAAGAAAGATGAAAATTAATGATAGAAGCAAGAATATCAATAATAAAGTCCAGAAAGATAATAACAACAATCTAAGTAACAGAAAAATTGAGGGAAGGAAGCAATAGCAACAAGAAGTAACAACGATAGTATACTAGGAAACCGAAGTGGAAGACAGTAGGAACACATCATATAATACTAGAAATCTAAGAACACGAAAATACTATATTAACCCTAAAACCCTCAGTATAGGACATGAATATGCTTGACTACCTACTAACTTTCTACCCTAATTTTCAACCTCCACACCCTCCTATCAAGGGCTATGCCCTCAATAAGCTGAAGTCGCGCCATATCCTGCATGATCTCTTCTCCCCAATACTTCTTTGGCTACCCTCTACCTCTTCTCATACCCACTAAATCCAACCACTCACACCTCCTTATTGAGGCATTTGAGCTTTTAATCTTCACATGCCCAAATCATCTAAGTCTCGTTTCTTGCATCTTGTACTCTATGCAGGCCATGCCTACATTTACCAGGGTATCTTCATTCCTAAGCTCATCCAACCTAGTATATCCGCATATCCATTTCAACATTCACATTTTTAGCTAATTTAATCTTTTGTATATGGGAGTTTTTCACTGGCCAACACTTTTCCGTATGCAATATAGTTGGTCTAACTACTATTTTATAGAACTTAGCTTCACGTTTTGGTGACACATTTTTATCACACAAAGTGTCATCCGTTTCATCCACCCACCCCTATAAGATGTGTGACATCCTCGTCAACCTCCTCATTCCCTTGGATAATTCACCTAAGATACTTGTAACTTCTTCTCTTAGAGGTGACTTATGAATCAAGCCTCACGTCTATGTGTAATTCCGCCGTCACGTTGTTGAACTTGTACTCCAAGTATTCTGTTTTAGTCCTGCTCAACTTGAAACCTTTGGACTTTAAGATCTGTCTCCAAACCTCCAACTGTTTGTTAACATCGGCTCGCATCTTTAACTAGTATTATGTCACTGTCAATAATATACATCATGGAATCTCTCCTTGAATATGGTATATCAGTGCGTCCATGGCCAAGGCAAATAAAAACGGGCTAAAGGCAGATCCTTGGTGTAACCCTATCATAACCATAAAATAATATAAGACTCCTCACATTGTACTGACCTGAGTCTTAGCTCCATCATACATGTCCTTAATCACCCTAGTGTATACTATGGGAATATCCCTCCAAACATCTCTGAGAAACCTCCCTTGGGGCATTATCTCACGCTTTCTATAGGTCAACAAACATAATATGCAAATCCTTATTCCTTTTCATGTATTGTTCCACCAACCTCCTAACAAAGGGAATGACTTTCATAGTCAAACGTCTCGGCATGAATACGAACTGGTTATCGAATATAAACACAGTCCTTTTTACCCTCACTTCCATTATCTCCTCCTAAACTTTCATAGTAAGATTAAGTAACTTGATACTCTTATAGTTGTTATAAATTTATAATTTTGGATTTCTTGTTCTTGTACAACGGAATCATCATACTCTACCTCCATTTTGCGTCCATCTTCTTGTTTCTCCCAAACGCACATGTAAGTATACATTCTCATACAAGTAATAAAATAATAAGTCGAGTGTCGAACCCACAGAGACATGTATTAACGACCTACTAAACTAACCAAGATTGTTATTCAGTCGAGCCAATCTGAATTCAAAAGTGTGATTATACTAAAGAATAATTCTAACTAGTAACTAAATTATCAAGCAGCAAAATGGTTGTTGTTTATTCAGTAGAGATAAATATTCCAGGGCTGTGATCGATTTACCAATCCTATTGTGTTCTAGTTAACTCTCCCTTTCATACAATTCAATCATGGTTACAAATAAATCGAAAAGTTGTTCTCATAGCCTTCTCCCGAAGTACTACTCGCGTATTCCAAATAGATTCATGCCTATATTCCTATGGAATCAATATATTATGAACGCATTAGGATTACAATATTTAATGAAACACGGTGACTAAGTATATTCCTATCCTAACCACAATCCCTCCCCTCCCCCCCCCCCCCCGACCCCTCACAAGAGTTAAGATCCATCTCTCATTAGTTCTTCTCTAATCTAAACATGCCTTTCTCAAGCATAGCATAGATAGTAAATGCAACCTAAATGTTGGCCAGATAATTAAGCAATTAATCACAGAATTGAAGAAACAATCATATATTGGTGAATCATAATCAAGGTTAAGTGAACGTTAATCAACAATATTCATGGCTAAATCAAAATCCCAGAACTATGGATTTTAGCCACTCATGGTAGTATCAAACAAATTCATAAGTGTTGGATAATTGAAAATACTAAGAAAAGATGAAAAAACCTGAGATATCCTTGCTCCCGAATTTTTCTCGTGTGTATCTAGGTCTAAAGTGTGTCCAAAAGTCCAGAAAATAATGTTTTACCATGTATTTATACCAAGTAGATTCGGACCTAAACGAAATCTCCCTTTCCCAACCGAAATAGGAAAACTTGCGAACTTAATGCTTTCCATACGTCGCCTAGTGTGTTGCACAAATGTCTTTTCCTATCAGACCACAAAAAACCCAGCCTCTGAACTTTGGAAATTTCTAACAAAATTTTGCATTAATGTGTTGCATAATGCCTCGCACTAGTGCATTTCTTCAGCATTTGCTTGTTCCTTGAATTTTGACGTCCAAAATTGATCCTCGACCCCCGAACACAATCCTGGCTTAATCCGTTGGGCTTATACTCAGATTTCAAATCTCCAAATAGCTCGAATTAGTTCCACAACATCTACATAACTCGGAATCACTCATACAAGGCATAAAACACTCAATAATTGTAAAACACTAGCGATTAAAGCTCAAACACAATTAAAATATAGTGAATTAGAGTGAAGTAAGTGACTAAAACACGATAGTATAGCCTACCATCAACACCTCACACTTAAACCATTGGTCGTCTTCGAGCAATCAAACTACACTTTACAACAATACAACCTTTTTGAATAATCCTCCTAACTCGTCACACCAAGAATATTTACATTAGACTAAGCACAAGAGTCTAACGTCTTAACCTCAAGATTTGACTCACAAGTACCACACATCATTCACAACTCACTCACTTACTCTAACGTAGAGGTTAATGACAGTACCTTTCCTTCATGAATCAAGTTCCCTCACATAACAAAAGAGAGTAGTTTCACACACAATAAACTTTAAGAACAATTATGAACTCAAGATAGAAAGAATTCACTCACTCTTAGAATAACATTCGTATGCCACAAAAGATGCACCATTGGCTTGTTCTTAGTATACTGCCCTACTAATCGAGCTTATTCAATCTAAGACCAAGTAGAACTTTAATTGAATGTAATGTAGGCAGCGAGACGGGTAGGATACATCTAGATATAAGAGTGACTACACCTCCCTAAGCACTTTAATACATACACTTTAACATTTAAAACCTCATACTTATGTTAAACCATAACTCCACATTCACATCCATATACATCAACTCCCTACTTATTTAAGCATAATTATATCAAGAGTTACTACTTTCAAGGAATATTTTTCACAACAATATAAATATTTTTCTTTCTTTTCCTTTTTAGTTAAAGTGGCTTTTACTTTTTCAAAACAGTGCACATTTCTCCTTATTTCATTAGTTCCACTCAAAAGCCAAACCAACCACCCCACACTTTAACTTTTACAAAGTTCATAACAATTCCTAGTGCTCATGAGCGGTTTAAAGTTTCAAATAGATGGTTAATTCAAAAAAATATATAAGGCTTGTAATGTGGTTGCCAAAGAAACAACAGCACATGCTCAAAGGGGTTAAGTACGATACAAATATATCTGGCACAACAAAGAAGAGCCTATTTCACTTTCAAGACTGAACAAAACTACTGTTTCTCTTTGCAAATACACAGGACAAGTACTAAACATCAAATATGATACACAGAATAACTCACAAACCTTACACATATATGGCATATAACTTACTCAGGATTGGACTCATTAAGACACTCTAGTCAAAGCAGTTATCCAAAGTTAAGATCATATAATTTAAGGTACTTATACAAGAGTCAAAAATCGATCTTAAGCGTCACAATCAAAGTACTCATTATTCTCAAAGCATAACAAAGATAAGAGATATTGCTTCAAATCAATTCGTAGCACACTGGCTCCTGCTCCTAAAAAAATTACAACTAGCTATACCTGGTTCAACAAAACCCTTGGAAAAGAACCGCGACACAAAAAAACCAAGAGGTAATTTCTACACTACCTACGAAGAAAATCTTTTTGACCTTTTATTTTCGACTTAAATCTCTCAAGAAAATTGTCTAGGAGATCCATCACTGGGAAAAATCCTAATTTTCTGATTTTTTTTAAAACAAAAACTACTACACTAAGAACAAGTACTACAACTAAGCTAAAATAGCATAGAAAATCACATAGACAATCTTCTCACCCCACACTTACAATTGTGAAATGTCCTTAATGCACACCATAAATATTAAGAGTGTAAAGAAACTCCATGGTAGGCCAAAGACTGAAGAATTAGCATCTCACGGGTACTCAGACTTCCCCAAGGTATGGTCCTTTGTGTGTGCCCCCCACACTTAGTTCTCACCATCTAGCTTGCTT
This sequence comes from Nicotiana benthamiana, assembly GCA_034376525.1. Classification (NCBI taxonomy): domain Eukaryota; kingdom Viridiplantae; phylum Streptophyta; class Magnoliopsida; order Solanales; family Solanaceae; genus Nicotiana; species Nicotiana benthamiana. Next base: position 7,446,122 of record CM067324.1, on the reverse strand, counting down.
TTTACACCCTTCCAACGGCTTTGCTTTCTACGCTTATAATCCTACAAAGGTGAAAAAGACACTAAAAAATACTATAATAAAATAAAAATAATAGAAAATAGTAATGTTGGGTTGCCTCCTAACAAGAGCCTAATTTAACACCGCGACACAATGGAGAGCCTCGCTTACTCATCAGCGAGTATAACTTTGGTCTTCTTACAATCAATTATTCGTCCCAATAGTGATTGAATCTGTGTCCACTAAAAATTTCCTATCACCATTTAAAGCACACAACTTAATTGCACCATAAGGAGTGACGCATACCACCTCAAACGTGCCTGACCATCTCGATTTTAAATTCCCAGGAAATAGCTTGATCCTAGAATTGAACAATAATACCTATTGTCTTGGCTCTAAATGACGTGGATTGAAACGCTTGTCATGCCAACTTTTCATTTTCTATTTGTAAAGCTTAGCATTTTTGTATGAGTGCAGCCTAAACTCATCTAACTCATTCAACTACAAGAGTATTTTCGCACTCACAGCTTTAATGTCAATATTCAACTTTTTAATGGCCCAGTACGCTTTGTGTTCAGCTCAACAGGCAAGTGACATACCTTCCCATAAACGATCTTATACAATGATGTCGAAATTTGCATTTTGTATGCAATTCTATGCGTCCACAAGGCATCCTCTAACTTTGTAGACAATCCTTCCTATTCACACTCATTGTCTTCTCTAACATTTGATTTATTTCTTTGTTAGACACCTCAACTTGTCCACTTGTTTGAGGATGATATGATGTAGTAACTCTATGGGGGACTCCGTATTTAGCTAGAAGGTTATTCAACAAGCGACTGCAAAAATTTGTCCCTTCATCACTAATCAAGGCATGTGGAGTCCCAAACCTCGGGAATATGCTCTTTTTCACAAATACAGCTACCACCGTGGAATCATTCATTGGCAATCCTGCTAAGATTTATGCCCGTCACGAGAGGGGGGTGAATAGTCGTCACGAGAATATTGATAAATATTGCGGAATTAAAATTGCAGGAGTAAAGTAAATGCAGTAATTAAAAGATTAAGGAAAGGACACACCGAATTTATAACTGTTCACCACAACGTGTGGTTAGTCCAGTCCCCGAGACACTCTCTCGAGTTTCCACTAACTCTGTTAAGCTTATGGGTGCCTAGCAAACCGTTACACTTGCTCGTAGATGTACACTCTACAAGACTTCAACTTGCTCGAGGATACCTCACCTCAAGACTTCACCTCGCTCGTGGATATCGCACCACAAGACTTCACACACTAAGATTGAGGGTACTTAGCAAACCCGACAATCAATGAGAAGATATGGTCTTCTCAAACACCTTTCTCTTTTACAACAAGAACTCTCTAATAAGAGTAGATAAAGAGATACAAAATAAGCTCTATGAACAACTCAAAGTTGTCTCTCAAATGGCTCAACAAAAGCTCTATAATGATGCACAAATAATATTAATATGTATATGAATAATGAGAGGTGTTGTGTGTCTCAAATCAGCTCAAAAGACCTCTATTTATAGGTGTTATAAGTTGTATGTCCGTTGCTTAATTGACAATCAATTATGCTGATTCTATGCAAGGATAATCGATTATCAGATTTGCATAATCGATTATCAGCTTACCGTTACAAAATCGGAAGCTGATTTTGTGCTAGAATAATCGATTATTGGATTTGCATAATCGATTATCTGCCTGTCGTTCAAAAACTTTGGCAACGGATACAAGATAATCGATTATGCCCAAGTGTACAATCGATTATCCTACTCTGCGGAAATTTCTAATAAATGGAATTTCCCAGAATAATCGATTATCACTTTTGCATAATCGATTATTCACCTATGCTGTCCAGAATTGAAAACTTACTTCAAAAACCATTTTGGTTAAAATGAAAACGTTAAAATCATTTTGTTTGAAGTATTTGAAATATGTTTATGATAAATATGATTTGATAAAAAGATTTTATGCATATTTATGATGACCTATGTTGAGCCAAAAGACGAGATAACTTAAACGTTGCTCTTACATTGGTTCTACCTAACGACCTACGTCTTGGGTCTTCGGTCTTGAACTTTTGAGCTCGTCTTTGGCTTTTCCATGCAATCCATTCATCAATATGCTTCTCGGCATTCAATCTTGATTGTTTGTCATATAATAACGTTGTTTGACACTTGACTTCATTGTTTGTCATTCATCAAAACCTTACCTGAAAATCATGCTAATACAACCAAAGTACACATATCATGGATAGAATGATTTTCTACAATTTCCCCCTTTTTGATAATGACAAATAACAGGAGATATGCATATCGGATTTCCCCTAAATTCATGCTAAATCTCAACATACAATTCATGCAAATGATTCCCCTTAATGATAATTCCCCCTCAAATAAGGCATACTATAACGTAGATATATTCCCCCTTATTTGATGCATATCACCTAAACTCTTCCCCCTTTTGGCATTAGCAAAAAGAGAGTATGCAAAGGCTACTTTCCCCTTTCGACACTTTCCCCTTTTGGGTATATCAATTGTTAGTGTCAAGAATAAAATAGGAAATACAATGAGGAATATACATTGACGATATATAAACAATCATACCAACATGAAATAATACCAGATGTTAGTAAAAACATAACAACCATAATAACGGTTATTTTTCGCAAATCATATTGCTTAAGAACATATCAACAGTTAATTTTTAACAAACCAATAGTTGTATTAAAAACATGAATCATTTATTTTTCAAGAATATACCAACTGTTATTCAAACCAAAAATAATATTCATCAAAACATGAGTCAATCATTATTTTTAACAAAAATAATTGATACCAATTGTTATTCAAAATAAAAGTTATCAAAACAAAAAAAAATTTTGATACCAATTGTTAACAAAGACATATCAATCGTTAACACATATCAACTATTATGTTTTTATCAAAAATATGATAACTAACCGAAATTCCCCCTCGATACAATAAGGTTTCGTGCTTGGTGCATCTACTACGATATTGTAGTCTTCAAGCACACCTGCAAATGTACCTAAAAATAGGTTTTAGGTGCCCAAACACTTTTGGGTCCTTGGGGGTTAGACAAATAATAATCACAGCTAAAAGATAAATCCCTATGTTTTGCAAAACATACGGGTGCTATGTGTCCTACCTGGTTGCAATAATGACATATAACATTCGGGTTGTGCATATGTCTAGGTTGAGCCAAAAACGTTCTAGGTGATCTAAAGTCGTTATTCCTAGAAGCGTTGAAATTCCTAGAGTCATTTCTAGGTGGTCTAAAATTATTAATTCTAGACTCATTAATAAAATTCCTAGAATCATTTCTAGGTTGAGCATCGCAATTTCTAACATGATTCTTACGTCTTTTATTTTTCCTGGGCTTTCTCTTCTTAATTTCTTCAACAGTTTTAGGATCTTCTACACTTCGTTTTTCTAGTGTGTTCCTAAGTTCTATGTTCTCTAATTTCAAAGAATCACAAGTTGACCAATTAGAATTTTGATCAATTGAAGAAGTTTCATTCATCTCCTTAATTTTATTTCTAAGATCAATATTGTCATTTTCCAAAAATTTATTTTTCTCTTCTAAAACTTTAATTTTTAGCCTTGGCCTCTTTGGAGATTTTTGAAGACTTTTTCAATTCATCATATAATTCTTGAAAAGCTTCTTGTAATTCTTCATAAGAGTAAGAGATAGGAGTACTTACCTCTTCTTCCTCGCTAGCCATGAGGCATAGTGCGGCAGTTTCATCGCCCGAACTGTCCGAATCCCATGTCACACGCCTTTGATGTTTGTTCTTCTTCTTGTCCTTGGATTTTGGACAATGTGATTTGGTATGGCCAAGTTTTCCACAATTTTGGCATGAAGGACTAGGTTCTTCCTTCTTTATTTCCTTTTTCATAAACTTATAGAACTTTTCGATCAAGGCATTCGAAATATTATCATCATCGCTATCCGAATCACTTACCTCTTCTCTTTTAGAGGATGAGGCTTTGAAGGCAATACCTGGACCTTTATTTCCAAGATAAGGATTAAGAACAGTGCTTTCATAAGTTTTGAGGTTACCTCTTTGTCCATCAATTGTGACGTCCGTGATTCCCAGCGACTCTTGGATGGCATTGGCTTTGGAACGCCATTCGGGAGTGAGACTCCGCAAGATTTTTCGAACTAGATCTTTGTTCGAATATATTTTTCCGAGAGCATGGAGATCGTTGATGATCATTGAGAATCGTTCGAAAAAAATATCGATGCTTTCATTTTCCCTCATTCTAAATAGTTCATATTCATGTGTTAGAAAATCAACTTTTGATTCTCGGACTTGAGACGTACCTTCATAAGTGACCTCGAGTTTATCCTACATCTCCTTGGCGGTTGTGCAGCAAGAAATCTTCCGATAGTCATCCGGATTCACCGCACAATATAATAAGTTGACAGCCTTTGCGTTATTTTCAACTTTCTTGACGTCCTCGGCATCATATTCATCTTCCTCCTTTGGAACCCTGGTTTTCCCAACTTTCTTTGTTGGCATTTGTTCACCGTTCTTGATGATTTGCCACAAGCAAAAGTTATTTGATTGGATGAAGATTCTCATCCGCTCTTTCCAATATGTGTAATTTGTTCCGTCAAATATTGGAGGCCTATTGGTGGAGTGTCCTTCGCTCATCATTCCTGCGTTCAATATTCTCAACAAACAAATATATCGTTCTCTCAACCGGTTAAGGCTTTCAGAGAGTTAGGCTCTGATACTAATTGTTAGGATTTATGCCCATCACTAGAGGGGGGTGAATAGTACGGCACGAGAATATTGATAAATATTGCGGAATTAAAATTGCAGGAGTAAAGTAAATGCAGTAATTAAAAGTTTAAGGAAAGGACACACCGAATTTATACTGGTTCACCACAACGTGTGGTTAGTCCAGTCCCCGAGAGACTCTCTCGAGTTTCCACTAACTCCGTTAAGCTTACGGGTGCCTAACAAACCGTTACACTTGCTCGTAGATGTACACTCTACAAGACTTCAACTTGCTCGAGGATACCTCACCTCAAGACTTCACCTCGCTCGTGGATACCGCACCACAAGACTTCACACACTAAGATTGAGGGTACTTAGCAAACCCGACAATCAATGAGAAGATATGGTCTTCTCAAACACCTTTCTCTTTTACAACAAGAACTCTCTAATAAGAGTAGATAAAGAGATACAAAATAAGCTCTATGAACAACTCAAAGTTGTCTCTCAAATGGCTCAACAAAAGCTCTATAATGATGCACAAATAATATCAATATGTATATGAATAATGAGAGGTGTTGTGTGTCTCAAATCAGCTCAAAGGACCTCTATTATAGGTGTTATAAGTTGTATGTCCGTTGCTTAATTGACAATCAATTATGCTGATTTTATGCAAGGATAATCGATTATCAGATTTGCATAATCGATTATCAGCTTACCATTACAAAATCGGAAGCTGATTTTGTGCTAGAATAATCGATTATTGGATTTGCATAATCGATTATCTGCCTGTCGTTCAAAAACGTTGACAACGGATACAAGATAATCGATTATGCCCAAGCGTATAATCGATTATCCTACTCTGCGGAAATTTCCAATAAATAGAATTTCCCAGAATAATTGATTATCACTTTTGCATAATCGATTATTCACCTATGCTGTCCAGAATTGAAAACTTACTTCAAAAACCATTTTGGTTAAAATGAAAACGTTAAAATCATTTTGTTTGAAGTATTTGAAATATGTTTATAATAAATATGATTTGATAAAAAGATTTTATGCATATTTATCATGACCTATGTTGAGCCAAAAGACGAGATAACTTAAACGTTGCTCTTACATTGGTTCTACCTAACGACCTACGTCTTGGGTCTTCGGTCTTGAACTTTTGAGCTTGTCTTTGGCTTTTCCATGCAATCCATTCATCAATATGCTTCTCGGCATTCAATCTTGATTGTTTGTCATATAATAACGTTGTTTGACACTTGACTTCATTGTTTGTCATTCATCAAAACCTATACCTGAAAATCATGCTAATACAACCAAAGCACACATATCATGGATAGAATGATTTTCTACAAATTCGACCGTCTCTACCCATTTTGACACATAGTCAACTACTAATAAGATGTATTTGTTTCTTATGGACAAAGGGAATTGTCTCATAAAATCGATCCCCCACACATAAAAAATCTCGACCTCCGGGATATTATTCAAAGGCATTTCATGCCTCTTTGTGAGTGTTCATGTTCTTTGACACTGGTCACACTTCTTAACAAATTCATGGGCGTCCTTGAATAATATTGGTCAAAAGAAACTGGACTGTAATACCTTTGCAGCTGTTCTATCACATCCATGATGGACCTCATAAGGTGATGCATGGCAATCATACAATACTAATTCTACCTCATTTTCTGGAATGCATCTCCTTATCAACTGATCAGCATACTGCTTGTACAAGTATAACTCATCCTAATAGTAGAAGTTCACATCATGTAGAAACCTCTTTCTAGCTTCAGATTCAATTTCAGGAGAAAGTAATCCCACTCGAAAAATAGTTCACATAACTCACGTACCATGGGGGGGTCTTTGGTGATAGCAAAAAGTTGCTCATCGGGAAATGCCTCTTTACTTTCTCCACCCTCCTCCACGTGTTCATGATTTTCCAACCTTAATAGATGGTCATCTAAATGGTTCTCTGTGCCATTTTGATTTTGTATTTCTACATCAAATTTCTACAACAACAGACCCCAGTATATCAATCTAGACTTAGATTCATTTTTGTAAATAAATACATGATTGCTACATGATCAGTATGGAATATGATTTTTGTTCCCACCAAGTATACCAAAAATTTCTCAAAGGCCTACACCGCAACTAACAAGTCCTTTTCAGTGGTGGTGTAATTCAGCTACGCATCATCAAGAGTCTTACTCGCATAGTAGATGGAATAAAACATCTTGTCTTTCCTTTGGCCTAGCACTGCCCCAATAGCATGGCCACTTGCATTACACATAAGTTCAAATGGTAAGGACCAATTCGGTTCCGCAATAATGGGGAAGCCACCAACTTCTTTTTGAGCTCTTCATATGTCTTGAGGCATGCGTCATCAAAATTGAAAGTTACATCCTTTTCAAGCAACCTGTACAAAGGAATAACAATTTTTGAAAAATCCTTTATAAAGCATCGATAGAACCCCGCATGTCCCAAGAAACTCCGGACACCGTTCACAAAAATGGCTGGAGGTAATTTTTCAACCACATTCGTCTTATCAACTTCAATTCCTCTTCTAGATACTCTATGACCCAACATAATACCTTCATGCACCATAAAATGACACTTTTCTCAATTCATTACTAGATTTGTTTGTTCATAACGGGCTAACATCTTGTTCAAATTCTTAAAATAGTCATCATAAGAAGACCCAAAGACTGAAAAATCATCCATAAAGACTTCCACAAATATTTTTACCATGTCGGTGAAAATAGCCGGCATGCATTGTCACACCTCCTTTTATACACTACACCTCGCGAAGGGCGTTGATAAAGGATTTTTTTCAATTAAAGGACAATCGAAACGGGATTTATTTATTTAAAGATTTCAAAGTCGCCACTTGCGATAATTAATGGTGTCCCGAGTTACCGGTTTAAATCCCGAATTGAGGAAGGTTTGACTCTGTAATACAGTTTGCGTGCCAGAAATCTGGGTAAGGAATTATGTTAACCTGGGAGAAGGAATTAGGCATTCCCGAGTTCCGTGGTTCTAGCACGGTTACTCAACTGTTATAATTGGGCTATTATCTGATTTTAGTACACATTTTAGCCTATGGTATATTTTTAACTTTACAACCGCTTTTATTAATTATTTTTTAGGAAAGATTCAACATCATCTAAACACGTCTTGAACCACGTCACATAAATGCACCCGCGGTCCATGACATATTTTATCTAACATTGTAGAGATTTGGATTTGGGTCACATAAATGCATACCCGAGTTTAAGAACGTAATGTTATTAAATAACGCGCCTAAAGCAACTAAGGCGTTGTTAATTTGTGAGGGCCATGACAACTTGCTAAATGACACGCATCGAATTCTAAGATTTTAAAACAAGATTAATTAAACGATGGCCATGCAATTATCATTTTTGTTTGGCACGCGCACCTCAATTTATTTCAAAAGATTGCACTCAACTTGGAACGAACTACGGATTTCATAATTCATTTTCCTAAACTAGATCTGAGATTATTGTTCCACGATAAAATTCAGTGAAGGAAAAATATCACTTTCAAATACAAACATGAGATTTGGACCATAATCTTAGAAATCTAAAGCAATTACCACTAGAGGTGAATAAAATATATATTACTTAATGAGTTATAATGAACTGACACGAAGGAATTCAATAGAAATTAATGTAAATTGACCAAAACCAAACTTCCACTTTCCTAGATAGCAAAATTGCTGAATTTAGTAACGTAAAATATATACTCCATTTGAACACAAAATCTACTTTAACAATTAAAAATGAGAAAATCTGACCAACTCTTAATAATTTAACATAATAAACTTAAGCGCCACAAATAGACAAACAAATTGAAATCACATATATGGCATGAAAACGCAAGCTATCAAACTAAAATATTCACCAAAGCACAATAAATACATGAAAAATCTTAAAGTAAGAAAGGGAACTTTTATTGATGAATAAAGTCAAAAATAGCAAATTAATCGGCTAAACAAAGTAATAATTTTTAGACCACAACATGGAGATTACAAATCGGAACCTCGAATCGACACCGAAAAACCCGAGACAACCTCCGCTCAATCAAACATTCAGACAATACATAATCGGGCACTTCATATCCATAACAAAACCAGAAATTTGCAACTTTCTATCCTTTTGAAATTCGTTTCTAGGCCATGAAGAACCAAAATAATCGAAGAAGTCTGAGTCTCAATTTGATTAGCGACAATTGAACTTCGAAATTGAAGAAAAGCTGCTGAATCTCACGTGAAATCAAAGGATCAAAATGTGGGAATCTATTACTTTTTTATTTAATTGTCGTGGTGTTGCTTTTGGTTTTTGTGTGTTTGTATATATTGAATATGGTGTCCAGTTAGCCGGATTTGTTAGGTGGGGTTCTTTGCTTGCGGCGGCGCTGCCTTTTCTTTTTCTTATCGCTGATTGTGTTTTTTGGTCTAGGTTTATTTTAGATGTTAGATACTATATATAGGGGTAGAGATTATGTTAGGGGTATGGGATTAGGAATTATGGGCTAGAGAATTGGGCCAAAGATTTTATATATATATACCATATAGCAAACCTTATTATCTCTCATGTTTAAGGTTTGTGTTTATTACATTTAAGCATACCAAATTTCAATGTATGTACCATAATTCAAATTAATGGTATAATTATTGCTTCATTTATTCTAGGCATGATTTTAGGTGCATATATTCATTTTTCCTTTTTTTCTCTTCTCTTTCCTAATGGAATTACTCATTTTGAACCTAAACTTAGGAAATAAGAGAAGCAATGCGTTACATGCAAATTTGTCGTTCAACAAAAAATGAATTTTACAAAAAGTGTTTAGCTCAAAGTCACAAAGCAAAATACCTAACAACTGATATTCCAACAATGTGGAATAGTACATATGAGATGTTAGTCCTTGCCTTTATGTGCAAACCCATTCTTACGGAAGCATATAATGAATCTCTTGTTTATAAGGAAAATAATGGATTAAATAACATAAATTGGGATATATGTGAAGACATAGTTAAATTTTTAGGACAATTTTGCTTTGCTACTGCACACTTTTCTAGTTCTAATCATCCAACTTGTAATTCTATACTTATTTATTTGAATGACATAGCTTCATTATCAAAATTGAATTTTGAATATTAAGAATTGATTAAATTTGGTATGCTTAAATTTTTTTGACACAAGATTGTAGTTTACTTGTTGTATAAATGTAACAATACAATTTAACTACAATTTACAATTTATCTACAAATTATCTACATTTTATCTACAATTCTACAATTTAACTACATTTTAACTACAAATTCTAGAAAAATATATCTTTTTCTTCTTCGACGATGAGTTTCAATCTGAAAATCAATCAAAACCAAGTCTAATCTTCACCAAAACCCCTCAAAATTGATATATAATCTCCTAAACATATTTCGAATTATTTACAACAACACCTAATCCAAGGAATTTTCAATTGTAGCATAATTGGCATTTTCAACATAATTGTAGAAGACTTGTAGAAGTTTTAGTCTTCCCAATCTACAATTTATCTACAACTTATATACAATTTATCTATATTTTATCTACAATTATACAATTTAACTACATTGAATTAAAATTTAACTACAATTTCTGGAAAAATATGTCTTCTTCTTCTTCTTCGACGAGTTTCAATCTGAAAATCAGTCAAAACTAAGTCTAATCTTCACCAAATCCCCTCAAAATTGAGATATAAACTCCTAAACATATTTCGAATTATTCACAACAACACCCACAAACAAATAATGATTTTTGAAAATCCAAATTTGAATTCAAAGCTTTCAAGCTTTTTAATGGCTATCAAGGGTGGAAAATAAATGGAGGAGGAGAGAATTACGCTGCAATGGATTTTCTTCCATTTTAAATTTCAAAATTAATGGTGATAGAATCACCATTAAATGTGATTCCTACAAATTTGGAGCCTTTTTAGGGTAGAATCTATCTATTTTTGGTTTGGTACAATTTTTGTAAACAAAACATGATATATGCGGGTAAATACCAAACCATACACAATTATGGTAATAAGGTTTGCTATATGGTATATATAGGTAAAAATTCCTTTAAAAAAATGACTACAAGACTTATAAAGACGGGATAAACCAACTTAAAACTAATTCCTCCTTCTAAAATTATATACAATTATAATATAAAAATATAAAACTAATTTTAGGATTAAACTAACTATATTAAGACGTGAAACTATTTTTGTGTTTTTAAAATTATATAAAAATATAAAGGTAAGGTACTACTTTTATATTTTTATTATTTTTTATTTATTTAAAATTTATGAAAAATGCGTAAGCTAAAATATTTTTGTAATTTTCCATTTTTACGACGAAAATAAAGGAAAGAAGTCAAAATATAGTTGAAATAGCTATATTAGCCTAAATTAAATATTTACATGCTAAAATATAAAAAATATTGAGGAGGGTCAAAAATCACATGTCTATACACATCTTGTACATTAGTTAAGATGGATGAGATAATTAGTGGGAATGTCTTTGAGTTTCCCAAATAGCATAACACAGATGCACTAAAATAGGCTTAAGTTCTGGCTTTGGAGCTTCTTCAATAGATGACTTAGGAGGGGTCGGAGTGACATGCCTTTCCAACTCCTCAGTTCTCCCAAACCTATGGACATAAATGCAAGATATGTCAAGTACTTGCTCAATTTCTCCCATCATTTCATCTTCAATGTCTTCTTCATCCCCAATCAAAGCTTGTTCAAGAGGATCTATAAGGCTCATACAAGGCACCAATGGCATATCATCACTTTTCACCACAAAAATCATGGATAACTCTTCATAGTGGACTGGCCATCTAAGTGCTTTATACACAATTGAGTACCTCCACTTGATCACTGACTCTCATCGTTATCTTTCCTTTGCATACATCAGTAATAGCTCGGCCAGTGGCTAAGAATGGACGCCCTAAAATAAATGGGACTTCCTGATCATGCTCGTAGCTCAAGATAATAAAATCAACAGAGAATATGAAAGAACCCAGTTGAGCTGATACATTTTTAATCACTTCTTTAGGATGAGTAAGGGAACGATCGACCAACTATAAGATTATCATTATGGGGCGCGTGTCACCCAGACCCAATTGTCTCAACACAAATAAAGGCATCAAATTAATGCTCGCTCCAAGATCACACAAAGCTCACCCGACTGCATACTTACTAATCGAGATTTGGATAGTGAAACTACCCAGATCCTTCACTTTCTGAGGTAGCTTGCTTTGGATTCTAGAGTTGCATTCCTTACTGAGCTCCACAGTCTCGAATTCGGTCAACCTCCTTTTATTTACCACTATGTCCTTGATGTATTTTGCATATTTCTTGCAAGATGTCTAGCAGTGGAATATTGATTTGCACTCGCTTTAAAATATTAAGAAACTTTTTATATGCAACAGTATCCTTCACTTTCTACAATCTTTGACGGAATGGAGGTAGTGGCCTCACAAATAATGGTGGGGGTTGCTTAGCCACCACCTCTTTAACTAGCTTCTCCGAATCCTTTGATTTCTCTGATTCTGACTCTATAGTGGCTAGCTTCTCATTAAAGGTCACTTATTTTCTCTTTTTCAACTGGACTTCTTCAGCTGTCTCCCATTCCTCAATGATACAACATTAATAGATGCTTTAGGATTAGCTTCAGTGTCGATGGGAATAGCTCCAACTGGTTGAGTATTTTGGGCACTAGCAAGTTGTCCCATTCATCGCTCCAAATTTCTTATTGTAGCGGTGTGGGCCTGCGGATCAGCCATTACTTTCTTCATTATATTTGATGTTTGGGACTCTTGGTCAGCCATAAATTTCTTCATCATTTCCTCAAGGTGACTCGTCGAGTTTGCATGTTGTTCAGCTCGAGGTGGTCTATATTGTTGTTGAGGTGCTTGTGGCCTATATTGAATCTGAGTATATTGGTTTCCACCCCCAAGAGAAGTTTGGGTGGTTCCTCCAATTGGGATTGTAAGTGTTCACATACTAGTTTGCATGGACCCTATTTTCATTATCCACAAAACAGACAGACTTTGGACTAACTGGGCATAAGTCGCTGGTATGACCCTCTCCACATACTTCACAAAACAATTGAACCTGTTGCACCGGCTGAGCTTGTTGCTTGTTTATAACCAAGGTCAATTGATTGACTTGGTTGGTCAATATGGAAATCTGTGTTGATAATGCAGAGACAACATCTAACTCGAGAACCCTGCAGATTTGCACTGTGCGTTTTCCAATCTCTCCTTGCCAATCGGGACTGCTTTTGGAGAATTTGTTGAATAACACATATATCTCATAAAAGCTTTTCTCTAACACTTGACCTCCAGCTGCATCATCTACCACAATCTTTGTCTCAGTATGTAGCCCTTCTACGCAAGTGTGAACTAACACTTCCTTTATCTGATTGTGATGAGGACAGTCTTTAAGTAGCCCCTTGAACCTCTCCCAATCTGAGTATAAAGGCTCCCCCGTTTTTATTTGAAGGCGACTATTTCACTTCTGATCTTTGCAGCTTTGCCTGAAGGTAGGAACTTTGCCAAAATTTTCCTTGCCAGATCATTCGATGATATAATAGAATAAGTTGGTTCTGCCTTCAGCGTTCGCTTAGCTTCTCCCAACAGAGAGATGGGAAAAGTGTGAGCCTCACATAGTCTGGAGTGACTCCGTTAGTGATATAAGTATCACTAATCTCTATGAAGTTCAGAATATGTTGTTGTGGATCCTCGTGTGGAAGACCCATAAATTGGCCATTCGCATGTAGTAGCTGGATCATGCTCTATTTCAGCTTAAAGTACTCAGTGATTCTGAGCTTTACAATGCTCGAGGTGACATTTGCAATGATGGGCATCGCCACCTAATGAACAAACATATGTTTCTCCTCTGCCATGTTCACAAGAAATTGAACAAATGCCTAAAGATTATTTATGTCCCTTGCTTCCCTCAACCTCATATGAAATGTTTTTTCAGGTTCAGGGTCAAAGCTTTGAAGTCTGTCCTACCTTCTGACCCTGCACATTCAATTAAAGTTCCTGAGATCAGAGCAACAATCAAGTAATGTTAGACTTGAAGAGATAAACAATGAAAGAAAAACTAGAAAGTAGTCAATATTCAAGTCCCTGGCAACAGGGCCAACAACTTGTTGCTGCCAAACACACATGCAAGTATACGTGGTCGTACAAGTAATAAAATGATAAGTCGAGTGTCGAACCAACATAAATATGTATTAACTACCCACTAAATTCACCAAGATTGTTATTCAATCGAGCCAATCCGAATTCAAAACTGTGATTATACTAAACAATAATTCTAACTACGAACTAAATTATCAAGCCGCAAAATGATTGGTGTGTATTCAGTAGAGATAAATATTCCAGGATTGTAAACGATTCACCAATCCTATTGCGTTCTAGTTAGCCCTCTCTTTCATACAATTCACTCATGGTTTCTAATTAATCGAACAATTGCTCTCATAGCCTTCTCCCAAAGTACTTCTCGTCTATTCAAAATAGAATAACACATATATTTCTATGAAATCAATCTATTAAGAATACATTAAGATTACGATATTTAATTTAGCATGGTGACTAGATATTATTCATATCCTAACCACAATCCCCCTAGAGTTAAGATCGTGCTCTCTTTAATTCTTCTCTAATCTAAATATGACTTTCTCAAGCATAACATAGATAATAAATAGAACCTAACTATTGGCCAGACAGTAAAGCAATTAATTACAGAAATGAAGAAACAACCATATATTGGTGAAGTGAAATCAAGGTTAAGTCAATATTAAACAACAATGCATTGCTAAATCACAATCCCAGAACTATGGGTTTTAGCCACTCATCATAATATCTAACAAATTCATCAGTGTTGGATAATTGAAAATACTAAGAAAAATAAGGAGATATGAGATATCCTTGCTCTCGGATGTTTCTCGTGTGTCTCTGGGTCTAAAGTGTGTCCAACGTCTAGAAAATAATGTTTTTCATGTATTTATACCAAGTAGAGTCGGACCTAGACGAAATCTCCCTTTCCTAAATAGGAAAACTTGCATTTTTAATTCTTTCCTTGCGTTGCGCAGTGCGTCGCACAATGCCTCGCATTAGTGCATTTCTTCAGCATTTGCTTCTTCCTTGAATTTTGACGTTCATAATTGATCCTCGACCTCCGAACACGATCCCGGCTTAATCCTTAAGCTTATACTCAGACTTCAAAGCTCCAAATAGCTCGAGTTAGTTCCACAGCATCTACGTAACTGGGAATCACTCATACAAGGCATAAAACACACAATAAGTGCAAACACACTAGCGATTAAAGCTCAAACACAATTAAAGTGTGGTGAATTAGAGTTAAATAAGCGACAAAAATACGAGATTATAGCTTACCATCACTTCTACGTCCTAGAAATTATGTTAAACAACCTAGTCAACCACTTCAAGCATACCTTATCCACATACCTCCAAAATTCCACTGGAATTTCATTTAGCTCGGTCCTCTGGCCCTACTCATCTTACGCATAGCCACCACGACCTCCTCAATATTTATGCGCTTACAATACCCAAAATCTCGATGACTCTCGGGATGCTCCAAATCATCCAACATAAAATTCATGTCCCCTTATTCATTCAGGACTTTATGAAAATAAGTATCTTAATATGTGCCTATTCTGTTAAACTATGTCTTCCTCGTCTTGATGCACCTCACTTAGTCCAGATCACGAGCCTTTCTTTTTCTCACTTTGGCCAGCCTAAATAGCGTCTTGTCACCGCTTTTGTCCCTTAGTTCTTCATACAAACGACTAAATACTGTAGTCTTGGCCTCCGTGACCGCTAACTTTACATCCTTCTTAGCCTTCTTATACCTTTCTCGGTTCGTCCTCTTCTTCTCCTCGTTTGTAATCTCAGTAACTTCAAATACGTCGCTTGCTTTGCTTCTACTTTTTCTTGGACCTCTTCATGCTACTACCAGGCCCTTTTGTGACTACTTGAATAACTTTTCGAGACCCGTAATACCTCTCTCGCAACTTCCTTAATGCAACTCATCTTCATAATCGACATATCATTCGTGTTCCCATTACTCCTTCAGGCCTCCATAGCTAATAATTTCTCCTCAACTCATGAGCTTTATCTATAGTCAAGACTCTCACATGATCTTCAATCAACCCCATTTTGAAGAGCCAAAAGCACAATTAAGGACTAAATTCGGAGTTTAAACCAAGGGGTCTCTTAAGAACAAAAAAAAAACAAATCAACAACAGCCTCCTCGACGATAAAATCTTGCATATTTGAAGTCAAATTTAGGCAAAGCCCTTCTCAGAACAATCCAATTAAATGAATATTTGACTACAAACTTAAACCAATAAAGAAAGAAAAACTGATCTTCCAGAAATACGGAATAGCCAAAAATATGAAAAAGATATTAGTCTTGAACTCTTGATAGAGACCAATCTCATCCAAATCCCTATTTGCCCATTCCTAGCTTCATCGACATTGAAAGGCGCGCCAAAATAGCATTTACCTCCCTTCCGTCCAATAACGTACTCCCACGTGTCAGTCAGCCATCATCACACGTCACACTAATGTTCCGTAGAAACTATTTCAACTCTTCTCTAAACTCCCTTCAACATTTCCAACATCCATAACCATAACACCTCCTATCTCTCTCTCTACCTATACATACAACAGTTCTCTATCTGTAGTTCTGTACATTCATTCGATTCGCTGTATTTTTTAAAGATTCAATGGAGCTTCAAAAGATCAGCTCAAGGGGTGTCCAGAACACTGAACAAAATCAAGAAAATGTAAACCGGCGAATCCAACGGTTGACTTTACACCTGAACCCGGTTCAGGACATCACCCCGGTCCACTTAGAGCTGCTAACGTGCACGTCGGGGAAGGCGAAGACGATTAACGTGAGTACTGTAACACTGTCGGAATACATGAGAGGGAAGCATAGGGATATACAAGAACAAGTTTATGCTTACTTCAATTCAAGACCTGAACTTCAGACGCCAATTGAGATATCAAAAGATGAACACAGAGAATTGTGCATGAAACAGCTTGTGGGGTTGGTAAGAGAAGGTGGGATAAGGCCGTTTAGGTATGTGGCTGAAGATCCAGCTAAGTATTTTGCTATTGTTGAAGCTGTTGGAAGTGTTGACATGTCACTTGGCATCAAAATGGGTGTTCAGTACAGGTTATTTCTTTTTCTCTACCCCTTGCTTTTATTTTTGACTGATTTTTAGTATTTATTGTTTTGCTAACCTCTGTTTTGTTTCTTTGTTTTTATTGTTTTTCTCTTCCTTTAGGAGGAATTAGAGGATTATGGAATTTTGGTTATTTAGGTTTTGTTGGTATGATCAATTTGGTGCTGAGTAAGATCGTTTGAATTTCTTTTTCTCAATTATTTCCGCTGAATATTTAACCAGAAAGATCAGAAAATATAGGTAATAGTAGTATAATTCCTGAAGATAGTCTAAAATCTGTCTTTTCTTCTCTTTCTGTGTGTAGTTACTGTTATTAATTTTGTAGTTCTTGTTAATGGAAATTGATCTAGCTTTGATCAACAATATTGTTGTTGTTTTCACTTAGTTAAACATATCTTCGTCGAGTACAACAAGGAGGCAATCATTGGTATAGAAGGGTTGACGGCATAGCCATCGGCAGATCCAGAGGGTTGGCTACGACGTGAACCCACTAGTTTTTGCCCGGACCCTGTATATTTATTAAGAATCTACTAAAAATCTGTAATTATTTGACTGTGAATCCACTTATTATTTTATATTAACTTGATATCATTGTAGGAACCCATAAACATCAAATTTTGGACCCTCCTCTGGCAGCATAGCCACCCTGCCACCTCAGCATAATTAGGAATGTTGTTATTAAGTTGAACCAAGTTGTGCTATTACACGACTAGGCTTTTGCTATCATCTTCCCGTTGAACTAGCAGTCATACTCTCCAGTTTGCATCGATGGCACACAACTGCCATAGTAAAAGAGAAAGGGGTAGCTGCAATTTTTTTCTTAGCAACTTTAGCACTCTTGCTTGTTTTATTCCTTAGAATGCCTCTGATGAAGTTTCTGAAGATCCTTTTTGGGTTTCTATAGCTTTCAGTTGAGTTCAAGAGCCGTAATAGAAACAGAACAGATAGTCTTCATTTTGAATAAGATGGTAGGGGCCAATGTGATTCCTATATTCTCATAGCAGATATTTACATAGGGCTCTAGTCAAGGCCTTGATCCGCTCTTTCGTGTTTATTGAGGTAAGCTAAGGCTTAGACAATGTTGCCAATCCACGTTACTGATAGCCGTATCTCCATCTAATCCAGACCAGAATAAATTGAGCTTTAGGACTCTCTTATCTTCAATTAATTCTCTTTTAGGCAATAAGGAATACGTGAATGCGAAGAATAACAGACTTCAACAGCTTACGGAAAAAAAAGATTCTTAATAAGGTTTTTTCATTTGGACGTGTGAAATCAGCTATACAGTTTTCTGCTTGTTTGTTATTATGTGCAAATGATTTAAGTTCCTTGTAAAAACGACTTGTGGCATGCTTTGCTTGCGTCCAATTGCCAACTTATTATCTATGCAAGTATGCGAGAGCTAGAAAATGATGCTTCTCAATATCAATCATCCAAACCTTAAGCTGGTTGGTGACAAAGAGTACCCTAGTAAAACTTAATACCATATCGTTGTTTTTGCTAACTCTCCATTTGTTACTGTGTATTTCCTTTAAATGATGTCAGCGTGGTGTCTTTTTGTGTTAAAGTTGCATTTGTTCTGAATCTCTATTGTCTATAGCAGCTATGATGGATCTTATGTTTTATGTTTCTCATTAAAAGAGGTAATAACAAATTCTTACGACGCAGTCTTTGGGGAGGTTCTGTTATCAACTTGGGAACTAAAAAGCACAGAGACAAATACTTCAATGGTATAGACAACGTGGACTACCCTGGCTGCTTTGCAATGACAGAACTTCATCATGGTAAAGTGTGCTGTACCACTTTTATTATTATCGCTTTCACTATCAACTTCCATCTTATAATCCCTGGTAACAGTCTGTAATGTTTCTGATGCTCGTTGGTGCATTTGGACTACACATACAGTTGTTTTAGTACCTTTTCTCTTAAGAGTATGCAATTTTATGGATGATATTTGTTTGTCACATAAATAGCCAAAGTAGTGATAGATCCTTTATACATCGGTCAGTGCATATAAGAAATGTTGCTAGGAATTTGCAAGGTTAGTCTGTTCTGTATTTGTCTGTATCCATGACTTACTTACAGCATTATCTTCCAAAGAAATGCTAAGATCATTTTGTCTGCATTAAAGGAATATTAAGGCAATATCACTGAAACATCTTGAAGTTGAAGATGCAGTTATGTATAGACCGGGCAGCTAATGAAGTATAACATCCATAAGAATCCCGCTTAATCGAATTAAAAGACTTACCATATAGTGCTGTTTTTTTTTATTTTGATAATTAGGACACTTGGATTTTCTCTAATTTGTTTTGATCCTTTTGCTCATCAGGTTCAAATGTTCAAGGTCTTCAGACAATTGCCACCTTTGATCCTCTCACAGATGAATTCATAATTAACACACCAAATGATGGGGCCTTAAAGTGGTGGATTGGTAATGCTGCTGTTCATGGAAAATTTGCAACAGTTTTTGCAAAACTGATGTTACCAACTCATGATACAAAAGGTGTTACGGACATGGGTGTTCATGCATTTATTGTTCCGATAAGGGATATGAAGACCCACAAGACACTACCGGGGGTTGAAATACATGATTGCGGCCATAAAGTTGGTTTGAATGGAGTAGATAATGGAGCATTGAGATTCCGCTCAGTAAGAATTCCACGAGATAACCTTCTTAATCGATTTGGAGACGTCTCACGGGATGGGAAATACACGAGCAGCCTGCCTTCAATCAGCAAAAGATTTGCTGCCACGCTTGGAGAACTTGTTGGTGGTAGAGTTGGCCTTGCATATTCTTCTGTGGGTGTTCTCAAGATTGCTGTTGTTATTGCAACAAGATATTCTCTGCTACGCCAGCAATTTGGTCCTCCCAAACAACCTGAAGTTAGTATACTTGACTACCAATCTCAGCAGCACAAGCTTATGCCAATGTTGGCTTCAACTTATGCATTCCATTTTGCCACACTGCATCTGGTGGAGAAATATTCTGAAATGAAGAAGTCTCGTGATGAAGAACTGATAGGGGATGTACATGCACTTTCAGCAGGGCTTAAGGCCTATATCACTTCTTACACAGCAAAGTCATTGAGCACATGTCGAGAAGCTTGTGGTGGCCATGGTTATGCCGCTGTCAATAGGTTTGGAAGTTTGAGGAATGATCATGACATATTTCAGACATTTGAGGGTGACAACACTGTTCTTCTGCAGCAGGTTCAGATTTTGAGATTTCATGTTCATGTCCTCTTTCATACTGAAACAACTGTTTGGTTTCTTAATGATTTTAGTCAAAATATGATTAATGAATAGGGTGTAACAAGTTTTCTAATGATCCAGGTAAGCGGTCTTCTATTGAAACAGTATGGGGAGAAATTCCGAGGTGGGCAGCTCACTGTTACGTGGAACTACCTAAGACAATCCATGAATTCTTACCTCGCTCAGCCTAACCCAGTAACTGCTAGATGGGAAGGTGAAGCTCACCTACGCGATCCTAACTTCCAATTGGATGCTTTTAGGGTGAGTATTTTGTGGTCATCTGGTTGAGATTGCATATTGGCATACAACAATATTGTATATCTAAACTAAGCTTTAACTGCTCCTTTTCCAGTATCGTACGTCAAGATTGCTTCAAAGTGTAGCTATCCGGCTTCAGAAGCACTCCAAGACTCTTGGAGGATTTGGTGCTTGGAATAGATGCTTAAATCACCTCTTGACGCTTGCAGAGTCTCATATTGAATCCTTCATCCTTGAAAAATTCATTGAAGCTGTCAAGAAGTACTTCCCGATCAAAATTTGAGAAGCTTGTTCTTTCCTTCAACTAGTATTTATCTAATTATCTCCTTTTCTACAGTTGCCCTGATGAAAGCTCTCGTGCTGCCCTAAAACTCGTTTGTGATCTTTATGCCTTGGATAGAATCTGGAATGACATAGGAACTTACCGCAATGTGGACTATGTGGCTCCCAACAAAGCTAAGGTAAGAATCTAGGGAAAATTTTCTGGAACTGCAGTTACTTCATCTTAGTCTCTAAAATCTAACAATGAATGAAACTTAAAACGTTCTAGAGTATCATTTTGGAATGTCTGAATCAAATTGTAGATTTGCATGTTAGAATAGTTATGTAAATAGAAATAGGAGTAAATAACCCTAATCCCATATGTATTAGGAGGACATGTTATTTACATATATATAGGACTCATTGTATCATTGTTAATTAATAATATATTTTTCTCTCGTGCTTTCTCACATGGTATCAGAGCATTAGTGATAAACCTATCGTTGTGCATCATTCCAGCGACTTCCGGGAAGAAAGACCTCGTCGCCGTGCAATTTTTCCAGCGACTTAGAAGGCTGCACGTAATCAATTCTATCGGTATTGTGCAAAAACCAACACCACCACGAGGTAGATCACTCCTCGGCGACCAACCTTATAAATTTCTCTGGCAGAAAAGCTGCCACGCGCCCACATGCGCCGGCAGAAGAAACTTTCCGGCGAGCGCGTGACCCCTATGCGCTGGCACGTACGCCCACTTCCGGTCATTTTTTTATGACGGTTCTTCAGCATAGTTGGATCGCCTACTAATTCCGACCCTATCCATCCTGTTTTCGTTTGATTCCGACCACTTTGAGTTTTTCGGCGACTATATTGATTTTTTTCGGAAGCTACATACTTTTCCGGTAAAAGTAGTGTTTCCTCCATCTGTTTCAGCGAATTGTGAGTTGATTCTTTTTGTTATTTGATGATAATCCAATCATGTCTTTGGGAGTCTATGCTTTCGGGTCTAAAAATTCGGGTTCCTGCAATTGTGGTGTTATGATTACCTCAAAACCTTTAATGGGAGGTTCAAACTACTTAGCTTGGGCTTCGTCTGTCGAGTTGTGGTGTAAAGGTCAATGAGTAACAAAAAAGGCTAGCGAAGGTGATGAAAAGGCCAAAACACTGTGAGAGAAGGTCGATGCTCAGTTATCTAGTATCCTGTGGCAATCTATTGATTCTAAGGGATATACTCAGATCTTTGGGCTCGATTAAAGTGATACCTTCTCTCCCGTGGCTAAGATAACATTACTCCACCTTTTTCTATCCATGGTTGTTTTTCGCCATTGGCCCCTCCATCAGCTGGATATTAAGAATAATTTTTTACATGGTAATCTTGAGGATGAAGTTCACATGGAGCAACCACCTGGGTTTGTTGCTCAGGGGGAGTCTCGTGGCCTTGTATGTTGCTTGCGGCGATCACTTTGTGGAAGTAGTCTCCTCGAGCCTGGTTTGGTAAGTTCATCACAGTTATCCGGGAATTTGGTATGATTCGGAGTGAAACAGATCACTCTGTATTCTATTGGAATTCTGCTTCGAGTCTCTGCATTTATCTGAGGCCTATGTTGATGATATTGTTATAACCGGCAATGACCAGGATGATATTACTAAATTGAAGCAACATCTCTTTCAACACTTTCTGGGCAAACTAAAGTATCTTTTGTATATTGAGGTCGCTCGGTCTAGCTCAGGTATTGTGATCTCACAACGAAAGTATGCCTTAGATATTCTTGAAGAAACAGGAACGACAGGTTGTAGACATGTTGACACTCCGATGGATTCGAATTCTGAGCTTCTGCCAGGACAGAAGGAGCCTCTTAGCGATCCTGTAAGATATAGACGGTTGGTTGATAAATTAAATTACCTTACAGTGACAAGACCTTACATTTTCTTTTCTGTGAGTGTTGTGAGTCAGTTTATGGATTCTCCGTGTGATAGTCATCAGGATGCAATTGTTCGCATTCTTCGGTATATGAAATCAGCTCCAGACAAAGGTTTATTATTTGAGAATCAAGGTCATGAGCAGATCGTTGGATACGCAGATGTTGATTGGGTAGAATCACCTTCTGATAGACGTTCTACGTCTGGATATTATGTCTTAGTAGGAGGAAATTTGGTATCCTGGAAGAGCAAGAAACAAATGTAGTTGCTCGGTCTAGTGCAGAAGCAGAATATCGTGCGATGGCTATGGCGACATGTGAGCTAATTTGGATGAGACAGCTGCTCAAGGAGTCGAAATTTGGTTAGATTAGTCAAATGGGGTTTGTATGTGATAATCAAGTTGCTTTTCATATTGCGTCAAATTCAGTTCCATGAGAGAGCTAAACACATTGAGAATGACTGTTTTTTTGTCAGAGAAAAGATACTCTCGGGAGATATTGCTACAAAGTTTGTGAAGTCGAATGATCAGCTTGCAAATATTTTTACCAAGTCCCTCATTGGTCCTCGTATTAACTACATATGTAACAAGCTTAGTACAGATAATTTATATGCACCAGCTTGATGGGGAGTGTTAGAATAGTTATGTAAATATGAACATGAGTAAATAACCTTAATCTCATATGTATTAGGAGTAGGACATATTATTTATATATATATATATATATATATATATATATATATATATATATATATATATATATATATGACTCATTATATCGTTGTTAATTGATAATATATTTTTCTCCCGTGCTTTTTTACCGTATGGTTTCTTATGCTCAACATGGGAAGTGAGGTTTATTGTGTCTGTGACCCCTTTCATTTTAGATGCTAGAGATGTGTCGTAGTTTTATCAACCCTCCTATTTTGATATCCATCTAAACTGAATGTTTCTTGGCAAATATGGTTATCTTAGAAGTCGAATGAGCATAGACTTAACTTTTTTTTTTTTAATTATCTCTCTCAAGTCAGGTCGATCTTCTTTCACGTCTGACCATCCGGTTTTGATTAACAGGCAATTCACAAGTTAACAGAATATCTATGCTTCCAAGTTAAGAATGTCGCAAGGGAACTCGTTGATGCGTTTGATCTTCCAGATTATGTTACTCGTGCGCCAATCGGTGTGCAGGCTGCATCAGAAGCTTATGCACAGTATACTCAGATTGTTGGTTTCTAGTTTTTTTTTTTAAAAAGTGGGCGGTTATCTTTTCCTGTTTTTGATTTTCATCGTCGTCTTCACTGTCCAAAAGGTTCCCCCTTGTCAGTGAATAGTGGGTAGTAGGAAGAAGAATACAGAAAGGTAGTTCCTTATAGATATACTAAAACATGCATCCCCATTCTTTAACCTGGTGTCAAGCTTCCTGTATCACTTTTATCTTGGTATATAAGAAAGCTTGATGAACACTTGTTGCATGAACTATTGTCTACAATTACGGATGCGCATTTATGTAATCCAAATTCAAATCTCAATGAAGTTGAAATATGTTAAAAACTGCGTGCCTATTTATGTGACGTGGTTCACGTCATGTTTTAACGACATTGCAAATTTCCTTAAAAAAGTTAAAAGCGGTATAAAATAATTTAAAATTGCACCCTGGGTTGAACATGTACAAGAATCGGAATTGTTAGCCAATTATAATAGTTTAAGTGACCGTGGTAGAACCACGGGATGCGGAGGTGCCTAACACCTTCCCTCGGGTCAACATAATTCCTTACATAGAATTTCTGGTTCACAGACTCCATTTGGGCAGTCGAAAAATTTCCTCGATTTGGGATTCTAAATAAATCGGTGACTTGGGACACCAAAAATCAAACATATCCCAAGTGACTACTTTAAATAAATAATCTCATTTCGAATAATGTCAATCTAATTGGAACGACTCGTTTTTATCCTTCGGGGTAGCCGTGTAAAAAGAAGGTGTGACGGCGTGGAATATGCCATGTGTAAGCTTTTCAGCTACATTATCTTGATAGAGATGCAAATGCCTACAGGAGAAACTCTTTGCATTTATTTTGTCCTTTGACCAGTTGAGCTCATTCAAATTTCTATTGCTGGACTTTCTTTGTTCAACTCCACATGACTGCAGATGCGGTGGTAAATGGTGTAACATTGACCTCGACAAGAGCAATAACGTCTGGTTGGATAAAAACAGGCTAAACGATTAATGTGGTCATATCATAAATTTATTCCTGCTGAGTTATTTCTGACTAACTTATGTTATTAGCTAGTAATCAGTGACGGAGCCAGGATTACAAGAGTCTGTCATAGATTTAAAAGACTCCTAGAAAATACATGACTTAAAGTAAATGCTACAGGATGACTAAACACAACTAATTGATATCACATATAAACACTGTTTTTCTTGACGTGGCTATGTTCATTACTATAATTTTAGGTCTACATCCCCATTGAACATCTTCCCTAACCGCGATTTCACATCTATGAACAAAGTATCTTGAAATCGGTGCAAGACATAATTAAACAATTTCAAGAGGTCTTCGCTCATTATTTCCAAATTCCAATTTAATGTGATCGTTTTTAATCTAGTATGATTGCACATCCATCACATCTCTGCTCTGTTTTATTCATCTAGTGGATGTGCTGGACCTTAACCTCCCAACATTAACTCCCATATAACGTTGCTGGACGTTTGAATATTCTAATGCAACTCATAAATAGATCGGATATTCAATGATTAAACAGACTGGTGAGTGCAATTTCCAGTTAAACCAAGATTGTTATATAGTAACCTAATTTTCACCAAAAGGAGAAGGGATAACCTTAATATCATTCTTGATGTACAAAGATATACTTTCATAACTATAAAAGTAAAAGTAAAGCCAACTATGCAATCATATACTAAAAGCTCTTGGTGGTGGCCGGTAGTTCAAATATGCATTTCGAGCTGTATCACATTTCTGCCTGATATCTTCACACATCTTCAAAGAAGCCTCCGAAAACTTGGTCAGACGGTCCAGAACCCTTGTTAAAGTGGAGTGTATGCAATTCAAATTAGATGACTTCTCATTGTTCTTCTCTTCATCTTTAGCCTCCAATTCCTCATTCCCTGTATCAGGAGCACTTTCTATCTTTTGCAGTTCCTCAGAGTGGTGTCCAACAGAATGCCGTAGGTCATACAAAAAGTCTTTGATGGCATCACTAAGTTCTTCCGAAGGCAGAGATTTTATCCCAGCTGACCAGTCGCGACAAAGCACAAATATTGGTGGGGCCAGAACTCTTCGAGGGGAAAATGCTCTTCTGCCTTTGGTTCGCTCACGTGGATGCAGGATGCAATTTTGCAGCCAGCTGTTAAGAGCTTCCACATATAATGTATGGCTATTAATCCAGTCGGCAAAACTCAAGCCAAAACACTCTACTTCATCCTGCAGCTGACTCATAATCTGCTTTTGAGTGTCACCCTGCGGACTTGAAGCCGAAACTTTAGCATGGTATGCTAGGGAGATGGTCATATACTGGGCATGATGGCATTCAAGCATAGCTCTCCACATCCTGATCAATCTGCAAGGAGACCAGATATATAGTAAATATAATAGTAGACATACAACGCACGTGCACGGACAGATGGCCCACGAAATGAGGTTTAAATAAATAAGTTCCTCAAATTAAAGATACAAGGCATATGCATGGACAGATGGCCCAAGAAATGAGGTTTAAATAAAAAAGTTCCTCAAATTAAAGATGTCCGATACCGGGATAAACCTAAAAAAGCTGTCACTCTTAGTTCTTAATTCTTACCCTTGGATAAGTTCCAAAAGTTGAGGCAGCAACTCCTCATCCCTCATTTTCTCTATCCGCTTTGATATTGAATCAACAGAATAAAGAGCCACCCTGATGCGCGAATGGAGATCTTTCACCACTGCCCGTGTTTTGTCAATTATTTGGGTGCTAACATCTTTGGCAAATTGATACCTAAGTTGGTTACACTTCCGATCGTACTCTCTCCTGATTGACTCAATTGCCTACAGATAAAGGCAGAATGGCAGCAAATGAGCTTTGAAATACACATGAAAAAGAGAGTTTAATATAGTCTATTGAACAAAGGATAAAAAAATAACTTATTATCTTCAAAATACTACAGAAATAACATGCCTTCCTCTGTACTCTATGTTGTGCGGACTCTTCAAAATCCTTGCCGAACCCGTGTTGACACAACATGGGTGTGGAATGTGGGAACCATATTGGATTTGGTCAACTCTTGGGTACTTTCACTACATTCTATTACTGAGAAGAGAGTGTGTGTGTACATAGAGAGAGAGAGCATGAGAATACTTTTATAGGTGAGATATGACAAAAATATTGGTGGTTACAAAGAATGAAACTTTATTAATTTTACTAATCGAAATATATACTTTACATGTCGTAATATATATTTATTGGCCATATCCACAACTGTATCCCCACTCGGATGCCTCATGAAGACTCTGACCTCTAGATCTGCACCCCGATAGGATATCAATGCAAGTATCCACACTAAAAGACACTTGAACCGACACTGCTCTTTGACTGGTCGCTACACCAGTGAGAATTCGAGTAAATGAAGCTCCTAACAAGAACAGCTTCTGCTAAAGAAAACTGTAAACTGAACTTATTAAGGAAAAAAAAAAAGGGGGGGGGGGGGGGGGGAAGGGGGGTGTGAGTGGGATTCTTTTGAAAGTGCACTTCCTCAGCAACTAATAAAACCCCAGCAGGGAGACACATTAGGACATCATTGAGGAGACAAAAATAGTAGACTTCTATATAACTGAAGTTCAACGATAATGGATGTATTTTAACCATTATGAAGGGTGAGTGTAGGAGACTGGATAAAAGAAACTTGCTCAATCACCTCAAGCTGAACAGAATTTTTTTTTTCAAAAGGAATAGTTGGAAGGCAAGGTGTTTAAGTGCAAAGCCTGTCGTCGCCAGCAAGGGACTTAAAGTGCAATAAAGTGTTCATGTATATAATGTGAATGATTAATATAGAAGGCCCACATGAAGTATTGTGGTCATCAATAAAAGGAAGTTCTTTTTGAACTCTCTTGTAGACATAGGGTAGTCAAACTGGATAACTCCGGAGAAAGTTGTTCCTAGCAGGAATTCCTCTTAATAGGCTACATTTGTATAGTTTAGGATGGCCATTGGGAAGAGATATACTCAGCTACCTAAATGAAAGAGTATTTTCACGCCATCTGTTATGTTCAGACCCGAAGATTCTGCATACTTTTTGTTTAATGTGTCATTAGCTACTAAAATTATCTTTAATCTCAAATTCAGATGTATTTTACTCTATAAACCAAATTCAGCAACAATTCCTTGGAGTCTGCTTCTTGATATCTAAAGATTCAGCTCTTTTTTATATTTGAGTCACTTGAGCTGTAAATTCAAGCTCCCTGAGCTTATCCTGTGCCAATGTCATCTAAAATAAACAGGACACTCAAGTTTAAGATCAGTACCTTCACTTCATCATAAAGTTTCCTCTCCCATGCATAAACTCTGTCAAGGGTGGATGAGTGGCTTCCAGCGATCATGCAAAAATCATCAACAAAATCACTTCCACTATCATCATTGTCATCCTTACAGTTTAGAGGATTCCTTGATGAAGATGATCTTGAGGATGTGGTCCTCTTCCAGGTAATCACCTTTGTTACATGTTCTGCTTCTGCATAGCACTTGAGAATCAGAACAGCAATGAACACGCAAAATGAGAAGCAGATAATTGATCAGCTATAGTATAAACACAAATGAGTTTTGTGAAAATGACCTGTTGCTAGCAAATTCATGGACTACAACCCAGCCTGAATCACATAATTGTAACTCTATAATCAATTTTGTCTAACATCACTCCAAACAACTTTGACACTTACTTCTGCTTTCAGTTCCATGAATAGGAAGATATGATTTAACTCCTATATTCATTGGAGCACAACAAACATTTTAGTCTTGACTTGAATGTACATAAAAAATCTTCCATTTAGTGACGCCCCAAACTGTCTGATACCATTCTATTAATACTATTTGTTTAAACTTTCACAAGTTTTAAGAATTCAAATCACTTAACTAATCAAAATTTGTAAGTTGATATGATATGTTTCCATTAACTTTAGCTATTCACAGATCAAATTAACATCTTAAATTCCATACACCATCAAAGGTTAAGATTAATAAAAAAAGAACTCCATGAGTCTAAGTCATGGCCATCACACGTTGTAACCTAGGACCTCAGTAATCTTCTCTGAATTAACCAAAAACTAAAAGTTACGGGCGTCAAAAAAAAGAAACTCCGTGAGTCAAAGTCATGGCCATCACCTCTGCATTCCCCAATCTCTACCATCTGCTCACAACTCTCTTCATCCCTCCCCCACAGCTTTCACTGTATTTGTTTTCTCAACATTTTGCTCTCTCTCTTCTCACCTCTCTTATCCTGTATATATAGTCACACATTTCTCCTGCTTCCATTATTATTATTTTCGTCCTTCCTATTTCGATCATTTCTATACCCCTTTGTTCCTTCAATATGATATACACACCAGCTTTCCACCCAAACTTGACAATGCCCACTCCACCTACCCAAAACCCCAGCTAGCTAAAAGAAGAAAAGAAGAGGACAAGAATTATGTAGGAAGAAGACTCAACTATGACGTGGAATGACCTTGAAAGAACAAATAGCCCCTTTCAAAACAATTGTGGTGGATGCATGTGCTGCAAAGTTTCCTACTGGACCTCCTTTGCGAAATATGTCAACATTCAGACTTAAAACACCACTTCATAAATATTAAGTTTTGAAGTGTTCCAAAAGTTTAATATCAACCATTTGCTTCAAGTAAGCTCAAAAAATTCAGAAAACTATTTTGTTCATCTTAAAAGCAACTGGTTTCCAGCAAAAAAGCCTATAATACTCAATCTTTAAGCCTCAGAAGTTACATGTCGATATGATAATCTAAGTAACGCTAAGCCTTCATGAAGTAAACCCAAGTTTATTGCCAGAGAAGAAATACAAGTAAGTAAATCCACAAACTCTGCAATCTAAAACCTGAACTTAGATTTATGTTTCCTCTTTTTGAGGTTCTTGTAATGTGTAATGAAATAACTAAATTGGCAACTTTTAAATGAAGACACGAATCGTTTTTCCACTCAAGGAACTTACCACCAGACATGTTTGCACCCGTTCTTCTGCAGCAAATTGGGCCCATGGAAGACAAATAGGTCGACACTGATGATTTTCCTGAAGGAATGTATTAGAACTTGACCATTAATAAGCAACAATTTTGAATTTCAGTAGGTAAAAGATGCAAAAAACCAAAGCTAGGAATAAGAGAACATTTTTCAATGTCTCTAAGAGATTAATTTAGTTACCTTTGGCTTCAGAATACCCAACTCGGATTTTGTTAGCTTCAAGCATTCTTGAAATCTCTTTCCCGTATTCAGATGCTCTAAAGAATCGATGCTCAATGTCCTTTATGCTAGAAAGAAAATCTTTGGCCCTATGAGTTATGAACTCTGAAGGATCCTCTCTTTCGTCCACTAAAGACTTGTCTCCCCTTGAACCAGATACTATTTTACTAACCGAGCCATTCGCTTTCTGCTCACTGCTCATATTCTTGGCCTCGCCATCAACTACTTGCTGACTATTGTTCTCACCCTTCTGAGGCATAACTGAACTAGAATCATGACACTCCAATTTACCATTACTTCTAGGCTCTGATTTAGGTGTCAAGAACTCTTCTTGAATCCCATTATCACCATCATCATTATCTTTTTCATCAAAGTTGAGTTGCCTACCATTATGTTGTGTGACAAACCTAAAGCTATCATTATCAGTAGGGTCAAAAAAATCCCAAGAACCTGAATCTGGGGGTGGTGGAGGGGGTAGTGGGGTAGAAAAATCAACATCGTCTACTACATACATATTGTTTCTTGAAGGTGGACTCAACCTAACAGTAACAGCAGTAGGTCCAGAAGAAGACCTCATATAACTCAACCTAGTAGCAATAACAGGAGTTGGTGAAAGGGGGCTACCATTTAACACGGGGGAATCTGAAACCCTACCAATGTGAGACGGTGAAGGTGATGGATATGAAGAATGTGAAGGAGTTTTATCAAGCTCAGTAGCTGAAGTTGTTGATAAAGATGATTCAATTAAAACTTCAGCTTCAGCATATCTCCTAAGAGCAATGCCTATATTCCTTAAAGATTGAACATATGAAACATGTGCAGCTGCTAATGCATACCTTGAATCAACTGCTTGCTTTATAAATCTTTTCCTTTCTTTGCATAATCTTAGAGCTTTACTCCTCTCTGATTTTGAGCTTGTTGCACCCATTTTTTAGACAAAAAAAAATTCACAACACCCACTTCACAAATTTGAACCTTTTTACCATCCTCAGTACAGAAAATGTAGATTTTCCCCGAAAACACTAAAACCCTAACACAGCAAACCTAAAACCCTTTTATCAAAAAATGTGGCCCAAAACAGATTTTGGAAAAAGGGTTAACACCTTTCTTCAGTCTTCAGGTTTTACCAAAATGTCCTTAAAAACGCTAAACTTGAACTTGGAAAACAGATTAAACCTTTATACGTAGAGAAGCAAAGAGAGTAGAGTTATTCAAGAAACGACTGAAATCCCAGAAATGGGAAAAGACCATATATTTGTGTTTAAGAAGTTGAAGAAAAGCAAAATCAGAGTGAAAAGAGGCAATGCTGAGAAGAGAGAGTTAAAAGAGAGAGAAAAATCTGTAAGCCCATAAAAAGGCAACCTGACTAGATTGGAAAATCAAATGGAAACGATTAGCAGCATCCCATGCATTTCAGTTCAACTTTTTAAGCTAAGTGTACAGAAGGGGCCATAAGAAGATGAGAAAAAATAGGTAGAGAAAAGAAGAAGAAGAAGGAGGAGGAGGGAATCTTGTACAGTTGATGCATTAGCCTTCGAATGTGTGCGTGAAATAAGGCTGTATCCGGTTCCGGTTCTGGGTTTATTTGGGTAAACGGTTCCGGTTCTGGCGGTTCTCGGTTCTGGCGGTTCCGGTTCTGGCGGTTCCCGGTTCTGGCGGTTCCGGTTCTGGCGGTTCCGGAGCCGGAACCGGAACCATACGGTTCCGGAACCACCCGGTTCCGGTTCTGGCGGTTCCAGAACCGCGGGTCTGGCGGTTCCAGGCGGTTCCCGGCGGTTCCGACCTTTTTTTTTTTTTTTAAATTAAATATCTTGTATAGTAGTGATTAGTATATTGTAGAATATATTTTTATATGGTGTACTATGTTGTTACTATAGCATATATTGTGTTTGGAAATTAGTATATATTCAAAATAAGTAGTGTATATTTTGTATATAAGTAGTATATGTTGTAGTAAAGTAGTATATATTGTATATAAATAATGTATATTGTGTAGTAGTTAGTATTAATCGTATTATGTGTTGTATGTTATATATTATATGTTATATAAATATTTCATATTCAAGGATTGATATAGAAGTAAAGACAAAGAAATATTGAGACAAATATATTCAAGTATATGATAAAAAGCATATTTATTGACCAAAATGGCATATCTTTCTTAGTCTTCCTTCCCCCAATGGAATGAGCACAACATGGTACTAATACCACCATTAAAAGGAAAAAAAACTAAAAGAAGACATGCCAATGTACAAGTTACATCATAATTTATGTATTATTTCTTACAAATCTCATAAAACCTTCAAGGTTTGGAGGTGGTTGTGTTGGCGGTGGTGGTATGAAGCTTGTTCATCACCACTTCCGGGTGAAGATGATTCTTGAGCAATTTCTGCTAGCATTTCTTCATAGCACTCATCTATTTCGGGTTGAGATTCAGCTAGCCCAAAGTTTCTTCTTTCAGAGCGGATCCAATCTCGGAAGAGCACTGATTTTTCCAAGCTGTCCCGTATCGACGCTCTATGATCTCCTATTTGTAGTCTGGCTTGACTAAATACGCTCTCCGATGCAACAGTTGACGCTTGAATGGACAGAACATCCCGAGCCATCCTTGCAAGAACGGGAAAATGCTTTTCCCTTGTCTTCCACCAATCCAAAAGGTCGAAAGATCCGTCTGGATTATCATTACCTGTGTGCCGTGAATTAATTATTCTATATGCTATAATGCGTTTTTGCATGGTCCAGTCTTCGTCTATCCAATGACTGGTCACGGTTAGATAATCACAATCATTTCCACTTCTACCAATATCAGTTGTAATAGACATACGATTACTTATATGAGTAAATAAATAGCGCAAGTACTGTTCATATTCATGCTTATATTTATAAATGTCGGCCTTAACTGTGGCGCGAGGCCAACCTTTATATGTAGGATTAAATACTCGTCTAATATATTGAATCTAAGCAGGATTAGAAGCAAAAGAAAAAGGTAAACACATAACAGTAATCATTTTAGCTAATTCTTCACGTTTCCGAGGTTGTCTACTAAAAGTGGGAGTTTGTACGGGTGGGTGTTCTGGGTCATTAGGAGCAGGACTAGTAGGTGTATCATCTAAATCTACCGGAGGTTGGGTTTCGTCATCATCACCACCCTCATTTCCCTCAGATATTGGTGCATTAGGATAAAGCAAATTCATAATATCATCATCTATTCTATCACCGACTGCTATATCATGTAGAAAATTAACATCGCTATATTGAAAACACGGGTGATCACTATCAAGTATTCCTAAGTTTTCATTAGTATTTCTAGGTTGGCTACTAGTTTGAACTTATTTATCTTTTCTAGGTCGGGGAGCCGGGGGAGGGGTAGGATTTTGGCTACTACTTTCACCGGATTTAGATGTACCTTTTCCGAACATTTTTTTCAATGAAAATGTCATACTAATTATAATTAAGGAAAATATCAACACACAACAAATATTCTTAGCACGTAAGAGTTGAAACGAGTTTACCGGATTGACGAACAACTTCTTGAAAATTGACAATCGTTGTAATTGAACACTTGAAAACTTCAATTCAACAACTTCACAATGTTTCACGAATTTGCAACAAAAATTAAGCACTTGCACTGAAAGATTGTAAGAGAGCTTGAGAGAGATTGAGAGAGATTGAGTAAGATTGATGAATTGGTGAATTAAAATGAAAGAATGAGGGGGTATTTATAGTTGAGAAATGGGAAATTGTGTAATTATATAAAGTTTGGGGTTAAATTAAATTTGAGGGGTCAAATGGCTAAATTTTAAAAATGCCAAACGGCTATTTCTGCAATACCAACGTTCTGATTTTCAGAATTTAAAAAAAAAAAATTTTTTTAAAAAAATGGCCATTGGGAACCGGATAGAACCGTATAGAACCGGAACCGGACCGGTTCCGGCGGTTCTAAACGGTTCCAAACGGTTCCGCCAACGGTCCGAATTTAAAAAAAAAAAATTTTTTTTTTAATATCGGAACCGTTTGGAACCGTTTAGAACCGCCTGAACCGGTTCGGTTCCGGTTCTGGCGGTTCCGGTTCCACGGTTCTAAAGGGTGGAACCGGCCCGGAACCGCGGAACCGGAACCGCGGAATCGGAACCGTATAACCGGAACCGTTTAGAACCGCGGAACCGCCAGAACCGCGGTTCCGGTCACGGTTCCGGTTCGGAACCGTTATTCTTCCAGCCTTAGCGTGAATGCTACTTTACCTTCATATTTTTTCGAGTTTCGACCAAATAATTAACAAGGTTCAATAATGTTTGTTCTTATGGTAATATACACTCCTTTAGGGTTATTTTAAATATAATATTTATTTTGATTATCACTTAAAATTTATATATTGTATCGTTAAATGTATTGTCACGTAATGAAAATGTCACTTTATAAACCATTGATTTTGTGTGGTCATATTGTTCCCTTATTATTTTGTCTCATCTTGCCCTTTCATATTATCAAATAATTTTATCTTATCTTTTGACCTATCATTTTATATAATAATTTTATTTCGTACCTTACTTTTTTTTAATTTTATTGCAAGTTTTTTTTTCATATTGTTGGATACAATCTATCTAAAAATTATATACATCGGATACAATATAATCCAATCCAATATAATATAATACTTTATTGATACTTTATGAAACAATACATAATAACCATCCAAATAAGTCGTAACTCTAATATACACCTTAGTATCAAGTTTATCTTTACATATGTATACGGTCAAAATCGGACATGTCCTGGAACGAGGCAGAGCAAGGTTCGACCCCATGTTAATCGGACCGGGATGTAAAGTTAGATTGCCGAGCTCGAGACCCAACCGATCAACATCGAGGTCGGCCAAGATTAGAGCCAGGCAAGTTAGGATCGCGCAAGATCGAGGGAAGCTTACTGAGCTAAATAAGGAAAAATTAAAATATCCGCAATCGGACGAGGATCATGGCGGAAATCTCGACATATATCAAGAAGAGGCCGATTAATTAGCTAATCATGGAATCTCTTACTGTATTTAGAATTATATCAAAGGTAGGACTCCCTTACCGTATAAAGGGAGTGTAATCATTTGTAAAGGACATTATATTCACCTTACATAAAGCAATATACCATCTTCTTAAGCTCTCAATACTCTGTTATTTTATTCATAATTTCCAGTGTAATATTCGTTCAAGAGCGATCTAAGCTCGAGGGCCAAAGCTATATATTTCTTTGGGTTTGCTTTAATTTATTTTTTTAGTTAATTTTAATATCAACTTACGTATCTTATTATTTTATGCCAAATTATATCATGTCCTTAAAACCAAAATATAAATTCAATTATTATCCTTTTTTAGAGTAAACAGTTTGGCGCCCATCATAGGACTAATGATAATAGTGATTGCCTAGTACAAATTTTATTAACGCACACTATTTTGCACTTGCTCTTTGAAGTATCTTTGATTACATGATTAAAAAATGTCGAACTGTCAGTCAGCACCTCAACAAATTGATAATGATCTTAGGCACCACGGCAAAAATGAGAACATTGCACCAGGAAACCTTGCACCCCCTGCTAGCTTCGATGGAATTTTAGTCATAGATTCAATCGATGTCAGTTCTCATGTAGCCATCAATGGAAATTTGGTCGTCGTTCCTGAAAATAGCATTCGCGGGGGTACCTAGTCAGCTACTCAGAACGCACATGGCGGTGAAGATGGCGAGATTAGCCTGCGGGTGATCTTCGAAATGCTGCAAGCCCAACAGGCAGCAATAACCCATCTCCAAAATTAAAGCCACACTCTTAGCAGGGTCGAGCTTGAACCATCCCAAGAAGTCATACACGGGATCTAATCGGCCTCGAGGAAACCAACTGAGTAGGAATCGGAGACCAATCTCGCTATCATAAAGATGCTCGAAGGATTTACAAAAGTGAATCGAGACGGGGGAAGCACCGTCGATATTGAAATGACTAGATTCTAAAAAGTTTGAAAACTTTTTCCCCCGAGTGTGGCTCTGAAGTCAATCCTCAAGAGGTTCTGTATGCCCGAGATTCCTAAATATAACGGGACGACTGATCCAAATGAACACGTCAGCTCATACACATATGCTATCAAAGGAAACCACTTGGAGGATGACAAGATTAAATCCGTCTTGTTGAAGAAATTCGGGGAGATTCTATCGAAGGGTGCTATGATATGGTATCATAATTTACCGCCTAATTCAATTAACTTGTTTGCTATACTTGCAAATTCTTTTGTAAAGGCACACGTCGAGGCCATTAAGGTGCCAACAAGAAAGTCGGACCTTTTCAAGGTAAGGAAAAAGGACAACGAGATACTCAGAGAATTTGTATCTCTATTCCAGATGGAACGAATATATTTGCCACCAGTCACCGACAATTGGGATGTTCAAGCTTTCACTCAAATCTTAATGCTCAGATTTCTATAGCTTCACATCAGTTGAAGCAGAATTTGATCGAATATCTAGATGTCACTTGAGTCAATGTACACAATTGGTATCAGTCTAAGAATATGGTCGAGGATAATCAACAGGGGTCTCTTTCTAGGTATGTTTATCCTAACTGGCTCGTGGATAGAATCAAGAGGGATATCGACCGAGAGCCAAGGACGAATAGAGATCAATATCAAGCGTATAATGGAGACCGTAGAGGCAGCGGATGTGGGCGAAACTCTGCATGGAATAAGAGGAGAAATGATAGAGGTAAAAGTTCAAGGGGCCTAATGAGCAAGAATGGTTTCGAAAGAGATGTCGGGCCCAAAGAAGCACCTCAATTATCGGAATATATCTTTAATGATGATGCATCCGCCATAGTATCAACCATAAGACGTACAAAAGATACTAGATGGCCTCGACCTCTACTAATCGACCAAGCCTAGAGAAATCCCAATCAAATATGCAAGTATCATGGCACACATGTCCATAGAATAGACGATTGCAGGCAGCTAAGGGAAAAAGTAGCCCGGTTTCAACGAGAGGCAACTTCGAGAGTTCTTAAGCGATCTGGTCAAGAACCACTTAAAAAATAGGGATTCAAACAAACAGATTGAGCAAGAAAAACCATTACACGTGATTCACATGGTTGTTGGAGGGTTCGATATTCCACAAGGACCGATATTAAAATGCACCAAGGTGTCGATCACAAGAGAGAAGCGGACTCGGGATTACGTACTAGAAACCTTGTCCTTCAATGAAGAGGATGCAGAAGGGATCGTACGAACCTATAGCGATGCACTCGTAATATCTGTACTTATGAATAAGACTCAAGTTAACGTGTTTTAATTGATCTAGGTAGCTCGGCCAATATTTTTCGATCAAGGGTCATAGAACAACTCGGCCTGCAAGATCAGGTTGTGCCTGCAACTCGGGTTCTAAACGGCTTTAACATGGCGTGTGAAACCACCAAAGGTGAAATAACATTGCTAGTAAATGTGACTCGGACCATCCAAGAGACTAAGTTCTATGTGATCTAGGGCGATATGAGATACAATGCCCTATTCGAGAGGCCATGGATCTACAACATGAGAGCGGTGTCCTCAACCCTTCAACAGGTTCTAAAATTGCCGATGGCAGAAGAGTAAAAATAATATATGTAGAGCAACCCGTCACCAAGGAAGTATTTACCTTCAACAAAGTAATGCCTATATCGGCACTCTCATCGACGAAATGGTCGAATTTAAAAGGAAAATAGGAAGTCAAATAGCAACCACAGACACATCCTCGACCCAATCAGAGATGCAAGGGATTGACGAGGATGATGACTACGGGGTTCCTCGATCATTCATAGTCGATGATTCGTACGCCACCAAGTCAGCAATTGAAGAGTTGGAGAAAATCACACCGGCTGAACACCAGCCTGAACGAAAGGTATACTTAGGCACGGGGCTAGCCCCTGAGCTTAAGGAAAAGCTTATTCAATTCCTTAAAACTAACAAGAAGTGATTTGCTTGGTCCCATCTCGATATGAAAGGGATCCTACCGGATATCATGACCCATAAACTAAGCCTGGACTAGAAGTTCCATTCGGTGAAGCAAAAGAGAAGACCCCAATCCGAGGTCAAACACGCTTTCATCAAAGAGGAGGTAACCAAACTTCTCAAAATAGGGTCCATCTAGGAAGTAAAATATCCTGAATTGTTAGAAAAGACTTAAATAAAGCATGCTCCAAGAATTCTTTTCCTTTGCCTAATATCGATCGCATGATCAATGCCACGATCGTCCATGAGATCCTTAGTGTTCTCGATGCATATTCCGGGTATAACCAGATACAGATGAACCCGGAAGACCAGGAAAGGCCTCGTTTATCACTAAGTATGGGACCTACTGTTACAATGTAATGCTGTTCATATTGAAAAATATTGGTACAACTTATCAACGCCTTAAGCTGAATGTTTGAAGAATTATATAGAAGTTTATGTTGACGACATGATAGTTAAGTCTTTGCGAAAAGAGGATGATTTGAAGCATTTGTAGGAAACCTTCGATCTACTAAATAAATACAACATGAAGCTCAACCCAGAAAAGTGCGTCTGCTCAGGAAAATTTCTCGGCTTCATGGTATCCAATTGAGGAATCGAGATCAAACCCGAAAAAATCAAAGCTATAGAGGACATCATGTTGCTAGACAGCATAAAGGTCGTGGAGAGGTTAACAGGGTGCATATCTGCTCTAGGGTGATTCATCTCGAGATCCTCCGATAAGAGCCATCAATTTTTTTTGTTGCTGAAGAAAAAGAATAACTTCACACGGACCCCAGAAATCCAACAGGTCTTGGAGGAGATTAAACAGTACTTATCAAGCTCACCACTGCTTCACATGCCAATGATGGATGAGCAACTTTACTTGTATATGGCAGTATCGGAGATAGTGGTAAACAGAGTCCTGGCCGAGAAGAACAAGGGCAATTCCCTATCTATTATATTAGTCGGACCTTAGGAGTGGAAGAAACTAGATATCCCCATCTAGAAAAATTAGAACTCGCTTTGATAAGTGCCTCTAGAAAGCTAAAAACATACTTTCAATGTCATCTCATTTGTGTTTTAACGACTTATCCTCTTCAAAATATTTTGCATAAGCCCGAACTTTCGAGACGATTGGCCAAATGGGCCGTAGAAATCAGCGGGTATGATATTGTGTATCGACCCTAAACAGCTATCAAGTCTCAGATCTTGGCAAACTTCGTGATTGGCTTCACACCTGCCCTAGTACCCGAGGTCAAAAGAGAACTATTAGTCGATTCGGGTATATCCTCGGGAATCTAGACCTTCTTTACGGATGGTAATTTGAACATAAAAGGGTCTGGGGCTAGGCATCATCTTAAAACTACCCATAGGTAACGTAGTTAGATAATTTATTAAAATTGTAAAATTGACTAATAACAAGGCCGAATATGAGGCCATGGTTGTATGTCTCGAACTAGCCAAAAGCTTGGGAGCGGATGTGATCGAAGACAAATGTGACTCCCTCCTCATGGTGAATCAGGTTAACGAAACCTTTGAAGTTCTAGAGGAACGGATGTAAAGATACTTGGATAACCTATAAGAAGCTCTACATCGATACAAGGAAAGGAAGTTGCAACATGTGCCTCGAGGTCAAAATAGCAAAGTTGATGCCCTCACAAACCTATGGTCATCAGTCAAAGACAACGAACTCAATTCGAAGCTGCCGTACAACTCATAAGGTCAATGGTCGAAGAAATCCACACTGAGATAAACTCCACAATCTTGACCTAGGACTGGAGAAACAAATACATATAGTATTCGAAGAACAGAAGACTTCCCTCAGATCTAAAAGAATCGAGGGCCCTCCGCATGAAGGGAGCCCGATTTAGCATGTCCAAAGATGGAACATTGCTCAGAAGGATGACCGACGGTCCGTTACAATATGTCTGGGACCGGGAGATACCGAGTATATTTTTAGGGAAGTCCACGAAGGCACATGCGGGAACCACTCAGGCGCTGAATCACGGGTTCAAAAGGTAATCAAAGCCGAGTATTACTAGGTTGATATAGAAAAATATGCGAAGGAGTTTGTGCAAAAAAGTGATAAATGTAAAAGACATGCTCCGATGATTCATCAACCTAGGAAGTTGGGGCACTCAGTTTTACCCCTATGGCCGTTCATGAAGTGGGGATTGACATCGTCGACCCTCTTCCATCGGCCCTGGGTAAGGCTCAGATTGTTTTATTTATGACGACTATTTCTCTAAGTGGGTTGAAGCACAATCCTACCAGAAAGCAGGGAGAAAGAAGTCATCAACTTCATTTAGGACCACATCGCATATCAATTCGGAGTAACATCTGAAATTGAATATGACAATGAAAAACAGTTTATCGACAGCAAGTTGACCAAATTTCTCAAAGGCCTTAAGCTCAAAAGAATCTAATCAACACCTTGTCACCCTAGTGGTAATGGGCAAGCCGAATTGACGAACAAAACCATAATACAAAACCTCAAGAAAAGGTTAACAGACACCAAAGGAAAATGGAGAGAAATCCCGCTCGAAGTCTTTTGGGCGTATCGCACAACTTCAAAGTCTAGTACCGAGGAAACCCCGTTCTGTTTGGTTTGTAACATAGAAGCTTTAATACTGGTCATAGCTGGGGAGCCGAGCATTAGATTCTGATACGCGATAAAGGAATCGAATGACGAGGCCATGAATACTAGTCTTGAGCTATTAGATAAATGACGTGAAAATGCCTTTGTTCGATTAACTGCCCAGAAATAACGAATTGAAAGGTATTACAATAGAAGGGCCAACCTTTGATATTTTAATGTCGAGGACTTTGTACGGTAGAATGCCACATTAAACACTCGAGATCCAAATAAAAGGAAATTGGGTCCAAACTGGAAAATGCCGTACTAGATTCTCGAGATCACGGGGAAAGGATCCTATAAGACCGGAATGATGGACGGAGAATAGCTACCGAACAATTGGAATGTAACTCATCTCAAACGATATTACTGTTGAGGTACGACCCCATTTCAATTCCTTCTATTTTTGCCTAACACTTGCAGGTTATCGACAAGGAGCGACACGAAGCTTTTAGGTCTGAAGGGAAGCGTTGCACTCTTTCTCCCCTGAACCGTTTTTGTCCCAATTAGGTTTTTCGGCAAGGTTTTTATCAAGGCGGTAATGGATCATGCTAACTTAGAATCGAAGGCCGCTCACGGATTGGTATCAAAGACTCTGTTTATTGTATCCGATATTTCCCTACAATTAACATCGAATACTGGGGGAGCGGGGGCCACCCACAAATATTGAATTGTTCTAGCAAGGAAATTATTTCAAAATGAAAAGGTCTCAATAGGAAAGGTTTATTGTAAGGACCAAAAGGTCAAAATGAATCGTTCCCACATAGATTGCTCGATCCTTGACATAAAACATGTTCACATGTGTGACTGTTTTTTAGAAGAATAAAGAGAAGTACTTTCCTTACAACTATCTAATGTCATGAAAAAATTTTCACTTTACAATCCCATACTATCGATCTATTATGGAAATGGGCCCAAGGGTCGATTATAACCAGAGTTCGAATAATCACTCCCACAACTGGGGATTGCCGACATAAAATAAACTCGAACATATTGAACTATTGAACATCGAGGACATAAGACCTCTTAGGCAATCCTCAAATTTTAAAGGCCACGGTCATACCCATTCGGGGACTGTTATCTTAGGCAAGCTCGGATAACTCGGAAAAGCAAGCTCACTGGGCTACACCTGAACTAAAAGGCTACGAACAATTTATCATGGTTTAGATGTGTCTGAAATCCATAACAAATATAGGCTTTCGAAAAAAGAAAAAGAATTCTTTCACAAGCGGTTCTAAAGGCTACCCTTGGCAGAATTTTAAACTTAATATATTTATAGGAAAAAACTTTGGTAACACCGAACCCAGATAACGCCTTAACCCAGAAGGACGATAAAGGCAAGGTTTGTTCGGTCAAAGATAACCTTATTATTTTGTGCTAAGTCATTCCAACCTTTGTGAATACTACCAATAAAATAAAGCAAAATTTTTAGAGCCGGAAAGGTAGAAAGCCTTATATATAAATGATCTTTATATAAAGGCCAGATCATCCAAAAACAAAAGAAAGCAAAATACAAAGGCCTAAGGGATACTTTTACTTCAAGTCCAAGAGATTGTTCTCACTCAACTATAAAGCCTAAAGGCTATTTTAAATCGAGTCCGGACAAATCCTCACATATGGACTACATATTAAGCCTAAGGGCTACCTCAATTCGAATTCAAACATTCACCCATGGATTATTGATCAAAATAGTTGAGGCAGTACTTATTATCTGTCCTTAACATCTCGACTTCGGATCTTTGAATACAATATCATAATTTTATACTTAGGTGCTCTAGCCTTTGTATAAATTAAAAAACAACAGACTTAGAAGATATATAAGGGAATTTTTTTTATAAATT
The DNA here is from genome assembly GCA_034376525.1 of Nicotiana benthamiana. Lineage (NCBI taxonomy): Eukaryota > Viridiplantae > Streptophyta > Magnoliopsida > Solanales > Solanaceae > Nicotiana > Nicotiana benthamiana. The sequence continues at coordinate 7,403,468 of CM067324.1, read as the reverse complement.
AATTAAAAAATTTTTACAAGGGCAACACAGTCCGATACAAGTTATTTACAAAGGACAAAGTGGCCTCAACAGAAATATAAAAACTATTTAAAAGCCTAAGTGGCTTGGTCGTCCCTAGAGAGGCATCTCCGCCCTCGGTGTCTTCTCCACTTTTGGATTCTAAGGCCAGGCGATCAATTTTCTTTTTCCATCCTTCAGCCTCAATTTTTAAGGCATCGACTTCTTCACAGAGTTGCCTGATCACGTCAAGAGTTGTTGGACATGCGGGTTTGAATCATTAGCTACCACGACCAAATCACCGTCACTAACTTCAAATATTCTTCTTACCTACTCAACCAGTTCGGCATGTTCTTTCTGAGTCATTTCTAGCTCACAATAGAGGCCTTTAGCTTCCCCTTCTCTTTGCTAGTTGAGAAGCTTGAAGGCATCATTCTCCTCAATAAGCCCTCGAATCTCGGTCTCATTTCGACTCAGCTCCCCTTGATCTCGGGGGAATGCCTCATGATGAAGCACCGAAACTTATAAACATAGAAAATGGAGTTATGTAAAGAATAGAAAAGTCAAAGTACAAATTCACCATAGAAGAAGGTTTGCACCAAGCAGTTTTCTTAAAAGTTTCTTATGGCAGACCTGATCTATCGGAAGTGCGAAGAATTTTTTCATCGCAATTTGATGTTAAAGGTTGTTGTAACGTTGGCTAGTTGGAATTTCGGCACCTCTTTGTCAGATTTGATCTTTTCAATGATTATGTTCACTTCCTTTCAAAGTCGACTGGATATCTTAAATCCAAAGGCGATGAATACTTTTTTAGAACATTTCCATGGTCTTTCGGATTCAATCCGAAGGAGGAGACATCGATTGCAGTTGTATGGATCTCTTCCAGATCTGCCACCAAATTTATTTGCTAAGAGGTCATTACTGTCAATAGCCTCATCTGTTGGAAAACCTCTTGCTGTTGACAAGGCGACGCAGGAAAGAACGAGACCTAGCGCGGCAAGAGTTAAGGTTATTGTAAATCTTTTGGATAAGCATCCTAAAAAGGTCATGCTGCAGATTTTAGATTCTGTTTAAGGAAAATCTGTCGAGTTTCATCAACACATTGTGTACGACAACCTTCCTAAGTATTGTGCTTATTGCAAACATCAAGGGCACGATGAGAAGGCTTGTAGATTTAAAAAATAAAAAACTGGACCAGAGGAGATAGCAGAGGATAATCTGGTCAGAGACGTGAGTAGTATCAGGGATGATGTTGTCAAATTTCAAGGGGATGCAAAGGATTATCTAAATGGTAAAAAAATTGTACAAGGAGTGACTGTGCATAATAATGCAGTCTTGAATGAGGGTGTTGGTCGAATTATTTCATCAGTACAACATGCTATGGTAAATGATGTTTTGAAACAGAATGTTGAACCTAAGACTTCCCAATCTGCTGTGATTGATAAAGGAAACACAGAGCAACATATAATGCTGAAGACTGCTGTGATTACTAATGTTTCAGAAGTTTCATAGGCAGCAGCCTCAGAGAAGTCTATAGATGAGGTACTGAATGTGGACAATCGACCTCCTATTATTGCTAGGGATGTACCTGCTTCATATGTGGATAGTGCTGGGACACTTCTGACCTCTACAGATCATATCACATCTAGTGCACACACTGGACAGTTGTTTGATCTTGCTGGACAGTCAGATAAGGTGGTACCAAATTTGAATTCTACTGTTGCATCTTATGTAATAGCAGGTGACAATGAAAAAAAGGTCTGGCCAGCTTTTGAGAGATATCTGCATGTAGGATAAATCCATCGGGCAGCAGCTCTTGATACAAAATAGTAAGGCTCACAACTGTGCACTTCTGATAAAAGAAATGGTACAATTGTAGAGGATTCTGTTTTGAATGTCAATACAGATTCAACTGTTATGTATGCTGAACCTGTAGAGAAGCCAACAGTGCCAATTCTATTAGATGCTTCAAAAAAGGAGCTGTCAAGTTTGGTTACTGTGAAAGCAAATGACAAATGCAAAAAGGCAGGAAAATATTTTGATCGACCAGCAGCACATTTCGCAGAATTCTATTCTGTTGGATCAAACATCTGGTGCAAAAGGACAACATTATAATTGCACTATCCAAAGGACAACAAAATTGGAATAAGGTTCAGCAACTAACAACAGAAGAGGTACATGTCCTGACTACTGTGCAGCCAACTCCAGCTTTGGATGGCATTAAAGCATCTGTTACTGAGGGTAACAACAACTCCAATTGGTCATTGCATAATGAAGCAGCCCCTACAGTCTGTATTCTGCCAAATATGGATTCTACACCGCAAAGTGTTGCAGATCGAGCTATAACTGTGAGTGATGATGCTGTCATAACAGCAAGTCCTTCATATGACGATATTGCGCAAAATTCATCTCGATAGGATACATATCACAAGCCAGAGATGGTTCAACAAAGCAATTTGAACATCTCAATAAATAAAACAGCTGCAATTGTCTCTAACACTACTTTGCCTCAAAGTGATTTTGATACACATCCTTCAGATGATTCACAACAATCAAAGGCAACTGGACATCATAATGCAAGGAACAATTGGTCATCAAGATCCAACAGAAATGAAACTTCGAAAAACAAAATAAATAAGCAGATTGCAGAGAAGAGCCCAGCTCTAATAATAAGCTCTAATTCATTTGCTGCGCTTGCCAATGTCAGTAAAAATGATGGAAAGGTGGCTGGAGGAAAGTTACAGATGGATAAAAGTTATCCTCCCATTCCTTTATCCAGTACATTTGAGAGAAAGGTACCAATGATTATGGGGAATTTTCAATCTTCAATGGAAAGAACAAACATCTAGTTCTAGCTAACATGCGAGATATGGTAATTAAATCGAAACTTTGGGATCAACGACATTTTGATGATGAAGAGAGCTTGGACGAAGGTTCTGCTGGTTTCTCATCTGCAGAATAAGACCAAGAAGATGATTACGATAGCTCAGAGAGGACATTGAAGCTCCAATCAAGCCAAAATTTCAAGGGAAACGTGCAACTATAAATTGGAATGCAAAAATGCCATGTGCAGCAAATCCAAACAGCATTGTAAACCATAATGCTCCAGTTTTCATTCCAAAAGCTAATACAAAAGCAGGTACTTCAAGGAAAACAACTGCAAAGATCGACCAAAAAGAAATAGCACAAAATGTAATCCAATTCTCGGGTGAAACATCAGCTGTTGGAAACAAAACAGCATTGCAAAACTATGGACAAAATCAGATTATACCTATACACACTGGATAGCGGCAGCAAATGAATGAAAATACACCAATGAACTGCCTTTTTGGACAGTTCCATCATGAATCTTCTGCTCCGCTAATCTCTTCAGAGCAAAGACAACTCCAGAATGATATGGAAGGAAGACATATATATGAAGAAGGAGAGGAAGAGGATATCCTAACGCAATGTCGTAAAGATGCTGCAAGAATAGGGGATTTGTCACCAACGCACAGTAAAACAAGTAAAAAATGTCGCCAAAGGGATAGAAGCTGGGACGGCAGGGTGGTCGAAGACGCAAACATAAGGAGGCCCCCAATGAGAATTGCAAAACAAAAACAGGTTACCCAAAGAACAAAGAACAAAGCATGAATTTGGAAGACATTTTGAGAAAATTTGTGGATGAAATCAATATAATTCTTTTTGAATTCATCACAACGTTGGAGAAAGGACATCAACTTCGTCGCTTCATCATATTTTTATTTAACTGTCTTAATATCCTCATATGTAATATCACCACAGAGTATGTTATAAACTCTGTGATGATCATAGCTTATTTGGCACGATCAAGTTCATATGTTGTAATTTTTATTTTCTGTTATTAATAAAAACCTAATCCTAGGCTCTGCCTAGTAGATTGCAAAAGAGCTTGTTGGGCTTCATTGAAAAGACAAGGTGCTTCCACCTCATCCATCTTGGCTTGATCTTCTTTGGTGACCAAGCACCAGAGATAGCAAGCCAACTTTACAGGGGAAGAAAGAACTCAAACATCCTCTGGGACCAAGATGATTATTTATCGCTTATGCTCGAGATAGGCGCTAGGGGCCGGGAACTGATAAGTCAGTTTAAAGCCTGAGGAATCTTCGAGCTCTTCCGTAGTACCTCCAAGTCACCCAGACCGGTGACATCTTCCACTCCAAAAAAAATAGCCACGGAAAGGGTATTCTTCTCCAAGGACCCCTTCAACATGGAAAGGCTCCATCGCTTGAGCATCCTTGATCATCGAATCAGAGAACGAAAGAAATGAGGGGGAATCTCCAATATCTATTGCCCTAAGTAAATCTTTTGGGGCGCCGCCTTCATCTCAGGGGGTCTCGAACATGGTTTCTACCCCAACATCGACCGCATACTCGATAGCCTTCTCACCTAAAGGTGAAACATCTTCAGTTATTTCGGGCTCGGGGACTTCAACTGAGACCCTCCCCATCAACCTCATCAAGTCGAGGCAGAACAGTTTCAGCTCCCACCGGCTTAGTAGTTCCTTGAACTTCGGTGTTAGCTCGTATAATGGTCACCAACCCAAAATCTTCTTCTTTTCATCTTCTTCGCCTTTTATCTCTTATCCATTGAACTGACTCCAAAATTTGAGGGATGATGATCCTTTTGGGTTTACTGTTTTTCCTCTTTTTGGCTTCTTTTCATCCAGTTTTGTGGAACTCGGAGCTTATCTCCTCTTCCTCTCTTTAGTATCCACTTGTCGCTGATGTCATGGTCGGGTTCATCGCTTACGTCATGACCCATCAAGATGGGATTGGAAAATATTATATTGTTTTTCGCCGCCTTATCTCCGAGAAACAAGGTGACTATTTGTATACGGTCAAAATCGGAGTTGTACTGGAATGAGGCAGGCCATGGTTCGACCCTATGTTATTTCGGATCGCAGTGTACAAATACATTGTCGAGCTCGATACTCAGAGACTGATCGAGATCGAGGTTGGCCAAGATTGAGCCAGGCAGGATAGGGATCGAGCACGAGCGAGGGAAGCTTACCGAGCCAAATAATAGCAAACCAAAATATCCACAATCGGGAGAGGATCTTGGTGAAAATCTCAGCACGTATTAAGAAGAATCTGATTAATTAGTAAATCATGGGATTTCTTATTGTATATAGAATTATATCAAAGATAGACTTCCCTACTATATAAAGAAGGCATGATCATTTGTAAAGGACATTATATTCACATTACACAAAGCAATATACTATCTTCTTAAGCTATCAATACTCTGTTATTTTGTTTATACTTTCCGGTGTGATATTCGTAGAAGGGCGATCTAAGCTCGAGGGCCAAAGCTATACATTTCTTCGAGCTTGGTTTAATTTATATAGCCAATTAATTTCAATATCGATTTACGTATCTTATTATTTAGTGCCACGTTGTATCACACGTCCTTAAAACCACGGTATAAACTCAGTTGTTATCCGTTTTTAGGGTAAACAACGTGTTATAGTAGTTAAGGGCATCTCCAACCTTGCCCTCATCCCCCACAATAGGGACAATTTTTGGGGAAATTTTACTCCAACCCTCCCCCATTTTTGTCCCTAAAATTGGGGATGAATAGTGTTCCCTCAAATATGGGGGTACACTATTCATCTCCCCCATTACTATTCATCACTTTATTATTATTATTTTATTATTTATTATTTTATTTTATCTTTTTATATGCACATAATTATTTTTATGTAATATTTTTATAATATTAAATATTATATCTTAACTTTGGTGTATAATTTTGATGAATTAATTTTCTTGCATTTGTTATTTTAATGTAAAATTATAAGTTAATTTTATTATAAGTTATAATTGTAAAAAAAATATATAATTATCTTAAAAAATGAATGGTGCAAATATAAATAGTAAATATTGCTAAAATTAAAAGGTGCGAATATAAAAATATTAGATGTTGCTAAAGTTGAAAAATGGAGATTGAAAATACATTAAATAAAAATTCTTAAAATTTAAAATACATGACAAATGAAAATACAATCTTGTATAGCAATGATTTCCCTTTTATTTGAATTATTAGTTAATCTATAATAATTGCTTACAAATTATATTATTTAAAATTTTATGAAATTATTTTAATTATGAAAATTATAAATTAATAAAAATAAAAGATGGAATTTATTTAATTGAAATTTAAAAATAAAATTGAAATGGAAGCTAATAATATAATATAGAAGAGAGAGAAAAGCTTGGGAAAATGGGGGAATGTTTGCAGTAAGTTGTCTCCAAAATAAAAAAAATTTCATCCATTTTGGGGAAAAAAAATGAGGTAAAGATTGGAGATCGCCTAATATATGTTATGGGTAGATTACACTTCTACCTTTTATATAGAAGATTATGTATAGATTTCACTTGCGTGATCTAATGCTATAAATTTGTATTTACCATTGTGTATAATTAAATTCAAACAGATTAATAGAGTTTTTAATTTCCACCAGAAAATAAAAATCGTTGTTTATTTTAAGTTTAAAGCAAATAATATGGACTAAAATCCATCAATCTCCCATTGCATATTAACTTTTGGTTTTCAGACGGCAGTATGTATTATTGGGAGTATGCTCTTAATTTTATTATAAATTTGTCGGTTGTTGGTTCAGTAAAATAAAAGTCTTTAATTGAGTTTTAAAAAGAGTACTCCTTAATCACAATCAAGTTGGAATTAATACAAATTTAGTACAGATTTAAAATTGGATATAAGTAATATTTCATAACTTATGTAAGAATTTGTTTATTATTTTTTGTCAGATAAGACACTGGATAATAGTGCATGAAATATTTTTATAAAAACACTTGAGAACACTTCTCAGGAATTATAGTTCTTGATGTGTTTAATATAGTTGCGCAGTACTTCATATATTATCTTATATAATGATCCATATATTATAATTTCTGCAAATTAGTTTTGCAAATAGTGTCATTATTATTATGTTTAATCAATTAAAGAAAGCCAATAAAATAAATTACAAAAGAAATGAATGATGACAAGTAATAAATGACTCAGCACTACATCACACATTCACAACACTCTAGTGTAGAAAAGCAATGGATTTTACTTTATTTGGAGGAATATTTGTTGCGTTGTGTGGCGATATCTTTCGGGGTTTTGAGTGTACAAATACTAAGAGGCAGGAGAAAAACCATTTGCCTATGGCAACAAGCATTCTTTTTAATAGATCTGTGTCAGTGAAAATCCCAACTTTTGTTAATATAGTGAGCAGAAGTTTTATTGTGTGTCTCGTATAATTTATATTAGTATGAGGTTATTTTTTGTTTCATAAATTTGTAAATCCTAATCTTATATTTTTAGATTCATAAAAGTTTGGATCTATAAATCTGTGAAATAAAAAGAAGCTTTATATAACTAGTGTTAATAGTACGAAACACAAAATAAAATTTTCCATATAGTAACGAGTAATTAATTGCATTACATCGGCAAGTGCGCTTTTATGACTAAACTGCCCCACTCTAACGGCTCCTTTTCTTTTTTGTGCAGTCTTTGTACTATTTGAGAAAATGACATAAATAGTCTCGTATGTTTGTGGTCATGTTTATTGCTTTATATTTATCAAATTGTTAGAAGGGGAAACAAGTAGTTACTATTTGAGTTAGAACTTTATGAGTAATACAATATTTCTAATTGACCAATTATTAAGTATTTGTAGAGAGGACAAATATTAGTGGGTTAGCATCAGGTCCTATGTAACTAACTTATATATACAGATGAGGATACATTAGTGGAGATTCCCAACTTTTCAAAATTGATAAGATTGATTTTTAATATACTTTATTTTATAGTTGAATATTCCTCTTAATTTTTTTATTAAAACTTTTCTTTCTGAGGATACTGAAATCTGAATCTTTGCTTTTCTACTGCTCTCTGACAATATATTTCTATATGCAATCTGCCCATCTGATTCTTTTTTTCTTTTTCCTTTTTCTCATGGAGTGCTTCAGTGGCTTTATGGATTCCAATGTATTGCAGTAAATTTTGAGAGAACTTTACTTGTCAGGACAAATTAATTTGTTGATAATTGTGTAATTAAGCAGGTGCGGCAGCTTTTAGTTTGTTTTAATGCTCCTTAACACAATGTGAACAGGTAATTTTTTCTTAAACACCTTAAAGTTCATGCATTTTGTAATTAGCCCACAGGACACGTCCTCTTTGGCACATGTCAAGAGGAAACAATAAACTCCCTGCAAATGCACCCAATTTTAACTTACAAAAGTATAGTAGATATTTTTTTAAAAGCAATAAATTGTTATAAATAAATAGATATGTACTCAAAAATTGAAATAACTATGACAATCAACCCTACCAGAAAAGCACGTACACACATTATCCCCAAATCTTCATAATGCCCTTGGTTTTTTGTCTTAAGAAAAGTTAAAAGAGCACCTCTTTTAAAACTTTAAACCTAAAATACCTTTAACTTCTTAAAAGCTTTTAGACCTCTTAAAAGCTTTTAGTGCTAAATATTCTTAAATTAGTTTGGTAATGAGAGCACCAGAGTTAAAAGAATAGTCGAACTCCAGTCATTTTCCCCCCTATTTTGGCGTGTCTTTTATTTATGGGTCTGATGATTAATCAATCAATAGCTATTCCTTAGGAGATGATTTCATAAATCTATTTTCTACTTTTTATTCTTATTATGATTTTTTTCCCCATTCTTATTATGATAGATAGTTTATATTAATTTTTTTCCTCTTTTTGCCGGAGGGGAATGGGATAGTCAGTTCATATTATATTAGTATGATTGCTTTCAAATGCACACCCAAATATATATGATCGTACAAGTAATAAAATGATAAGTTGAGTTTCAAACTTATAGAGCCTTGTATCAACTACCTACTAAATTTATCAAGATAGTTATTTAGTCGAGACAAATTCGAGTCAACAATGTGATTATACTAAACTATAATTCTAAGTAGTGACTATATTATGTAGTAGCAAAATAGTTATTATGTATTCAATAGAGACAAGTATTTTAAGGTTGTGATCGATTTGCAAATCCTATTGTATTCTAGTTAATTCCCCCTTTCATACAATTCACTCATGGTTGCTAACTAGTCGATAATTGCTCTCGTAGCCTTCTCCCGAAATACTACTCGCCTATTCAAAATAGATTAACGTCTATATTCCTATGAAATCAATCCATTAAAAATGCATTAAGATTACAATATTTAATTAAGTATGGTGACTAGGTATATTTCTATCCTAATCACAAATTCCCCCCCCCCCCCCCCAGAGTTAAGATCATGCTCTCTCTTCGATTCCTCCCTAGTATAAACATGGCTTTCCCAAGCATAACATAGATAGTAAATATAACCTAACAACTGGCTGGAAAATTAAACAATTAATCATAGAATTGGAGAAACAATCATATATTAGTGAATTATAATCAATGTTAAGTCAACGTTAAATAACAATATTCATAGCTAAATTACAACCCGAGAACTATGTGTTTTAGCCACCCATGATAATAGCAAACAATTTCATAAGTGTTGGATAGTTGAAAATACTAAGTAAAGATGAAGAAAATTGAGATCTCTTCACTCCCGAATATTTCTCGTGTGTATTCTCCCTTCAAAGTGGCATCTCCTCTCCAAAAATAGACTTAGTCTTGCTTTTATGCGCGTTGGGTAGGTCTAGTGCCGAAATAACCTTGTTCTGGGTAAAGTTGGACAAAATCACGCCACCAGCATCCAACATAGCGCTAGGTGCCGCCCTTGGCACTGGTAAATTAAACACACTATTTAGGGCACAACAGGTGGTTGGGGCATTGCTTGTGACGTTGAAAATCTTGCTTTCTCTTTTTTTGTCCGTTTTGGCTCTAATCTCACACCTTTCGCTCTTAATTGCTTCTGGATGATTCCAATACATAAAAACACCTCTAATTAATCTAAATCAACATATTTTACACTCTAAATCTACGAAAAAAGAGTAAGACTTGAGGCGATATACATATAAATATATATATACTTTAAGCTAAATATCAACACTCCACACTTAGGCTCTTGCTCGCCCTCGAGCAATGGGACTAAAAAATATACCCCCAACTACGTAAAAATCTCACATATGGAGGAGCACTTCAGCTTTTAACCATATACTCTACTTTTGACTATGATCAATACTGGCAATCAAGCATGAATACACAACATTTTACATTCTTCCCGCATGCCTAAGTATAACATTTCAATTTAATCAATTCCTACAATCTATTTATAACCACCCAACCTCAAAAGCCGACTTGTAACCACTATGCAGCCTCAACTCGAGTACTCACCCAACAAAAGCAATTACAATATTACCAATCATTCTTGAGATCATGTGCCCTTATCAACAAAAGAAAGAGTGAATATATACTAGTCCACACATTCAAATATGCTTTTGAATATAAATTAAGGACATCGCACAATTGAACAAAATTTACTCACTCTCACAAGGAATTCATATGCATCTCGTAGTCGTATCATAAGTTTGCCTGTAATGTACATCTCTACTAATCTAAGCTATCCAAATCTAGGATCAATTAGGACTTTAAGGTTGTAATATAGGCTAAGGGATGTGTATGAAACATTTAACAATAGTTACTATCCCTCCTAAGCACTTTAATACACCATACATACAATTCGAGTACATATTCTTCTCAACCAATTGACTTGCTACAAACCATATGCAACATAGCCCTTACTTTCATTAAGCACTGCTATACTCCCTCTAGCACAAATTAATAAGAATTGGAGGTATGTATTTTTCTACACACTTTGACTATTGTTTTTTTCTTTTCTAGCAATTTTTCTTTTTCTTTATCTTTTTTTTCTTTTCTTCACATACTACATACATAAAGTTCATCGGCTAGTGACTTTTGATTTCAACTTTAGAAAACCAATGGGCTCTTCCGTGGTTCCACTCAATGACTACTCCCCAAATATCTCACTTTACTTCTTTTAGCGTCTAAGTGCTTTAGGAGGTAAATGTTCAACAATCTCAAATTAAGAACAAAATATGGGTAAGACTTGTAATGTGGGTGTCAAAAGAAAGGTTATAGGCTGAAGGGGGATAGCAACGGAAAAATTTATTTTTATGTGACACGCACATCTATGATCAAGAAAGAAACACCTACCTCACCTCTTAGATTAGCACAACTTAATAATTTCGCTAGATTAACACACAGGGCAAGTTCTAGACTACACATGATAGCATAGAAGATCACAAATCCTCTCACACACACTGCACATGACTCAATCATGACGGTTCTATTCAACGCTCAAGTCAAGCAAGCACACATAATTAAGAAAATTTAAACAATAATGCACTATGTGGCATACAAGTCAAACAACTGAAAAAAGCATCACAAAATAGGCTATTTACTTTACTTAGATGTCACAATTCAAGCTAAATACATGTGAAGATAGAATGTATGTCATAGCCTAATGTGTCGACATCAAACATGTCACTAGGTGCTGAGAGCAACTCAGTTTCTTCCTAATCTATTGCTAGAAAAAAATTAAGTATCCAGTTCGAGCTACACCCTTGGAAAAGAACCGGAGACTAAAGAAAAACTAAGAGATACTACCTAACTATCCTTATAAAAATCTTTTTGATGTTTTAAATCAAATTTAACCCTAAAGAAAATTGTCTAAAATATCGGGAAAAGTTCGAGCTTTTTCTAATTTTTTTTTGTATTTTTATTTATTTAGACTAGACAAAAAGAAACTAGAGTAAGTAAAACTAATATAAGAAACAAGTTACGCTCGTTTTTTGAGATACCAACACTACTCATGAGCAAACTCAAGGAGTTATAGAGGTACCTGTTGAAGTTCTTGTCTCATTCGTTCCGTGTAGCCTGAGTGAGCATAGACGATGTCTCCAACAAGGATGTGATGCCCAAAAGCCCTGTAGGAGCCTCCACTACCTCACCATATTCTTGGTACTCCAGCACTTCTCGGGAGAGCATATACTCTGTGAGTAAGTTGCCGAATAAGAACCTCTTAATCTGCCGCCTAAGTCGTATGCGGGCTATCTCACCGAGCATAATTTCACCCATATTAATGGGTTAGCTAGTCATAAAAAATAATATGACTCACACTTTAGCTCGAGTGCAATCACTGTTGTGCTCCACTTGCATGAGTTTGGCTTGTACAAAATTCTACCATACTTTGGCAGTCTTGTTGAAATTAGAGCGAAGTATATTGAAAGGTGAATATCGCCTTGCTTTCTGGTCCACTTAGCATTGAAATCTATGAAACAAAGAGTGTGAATTATCTTTGCATAGATTGGGCTTCAGACAAATTTCTGGAGCCTCCGCGGGTTAGCATTCTCAACCCCCAAATATTCACATAAGGACCGCCTATCTATTGGCACGTTCTTCCCACGTGCACGTGCAGTGCCCCATCTTGCATCCCAGTTGATGTACAGTTCCCAAACCATGATTAAATTACCTTCCCAGGGCATTCTATGCATTTATCCATGTTTAGTTTGTGTAACCGGCCAAGTACATCCGGGAAGTTTCTTTCTAAAGCCTTGACATTAATTCCCATCTCAGAAATGTACTGTCCGTATGGCACAAAATCCATGTTCCATGCAAAAGCCCCATCATCGACCAAATCCAAATGAGGCCCCGGTCTCAATGGTGCCTGGTGTGATCCCTCGACAATTTATTTCCTTTAGCTTGCCACGAGGATCCTTCTCCTTTCTTTCACTTTTTGGGTGCAGGGGTAATAGCGGAGGATTTTCCTATTCCCTTACCTTTACTTGCACCATGACGAGCCATAATAACCTGCAACAAAAATAAGCAGGAATTGAACTAATCAAGAGATACACCTAAGGTTTTCGCGTTGGTCAAAAATGACCCCATACTTAAAACCGAAGGCTCATCGTGTAAAACTTCATAATTGTGATCTATAATGCACAAGTGTTGCACCACAAGGCTATGGATACTTAAGACTTCTCTTTGCCACACAATAGCTAAAAGGAACTAATCAATGGCACATAACTGATCATGGCTAAAATTAATTTACCTCAATGCACGCAAGAGGCATAAGGTACTTTAATTTCCACAACTACTACAACTAAACTAAATTAGCTATACATTCTACAACATACATTATATAGGATATATGGCGTGGGAAACATGTGTGCATTGAAACCAAAATCCCAAGCATGTAAAATCAGCCCCATACATCCCACACTTATCCCAATATCGTATAAAAATATACTCAGTTACTCAGACTTCACCGTTGAACAAAATATTCATTCAAACATTTTAACAAACTCTTTATGCGCATGAAGTGTGTGCATTCTAGTTTAATAATGGTGGAACAAGGTGGCCCTCCCAAATTTTAAATAAGTAGAGGAAATTTTAGTTTAACACTCTATACAATACAACAAAAACCAATTTCGGCCAATAACTAGACCACTCACCATAGAACAAGTATTAAGAAGCACTTAGGGAAAATTTGGGGATTAGGGCAACGGGGGGATGAGATGTACATTGTCATCTATTTATTAAAAGAAGAAAAATAAAACATACCTGTCGAACGTAGGATGAGAGCAAGGGAGGAATTTGAGAAAAATTTTGAGAGAGGAGGAAGAAGCTCGACAAAACGTTAGCCTGAGAGAGAGAGAAAGAAAGATTGGGGAAAATTTGGTGTTTTACGGGGGTAAATTTTATGTTTAATTTGTTTTGTGGGTGGGTATGGGTATTAAGATAGGTTATAGTGTTAGTGTAGATGGGTATATGAGTTGGGTTTTGTGGCTATAGGTTAAATAGGATATATAATTAACAAAACAAAAAAAATAACCTGGTCACCCCCCAGCAGCGCTCCGCGCTATGCCTGGCGCTGGGAGTTTTGCACACACTATCTTGAGCGCCCCTGATAGCATGGGGCACTGGCCTGGGCGCTGTTCTGACGACTATTTTATTTTTTTATAACATTCGGATCCACCGAGTCTTTTATATACCAATTTATATGTCCCATACTATTATACCTATAATTTCTATGCCTACAAAGAAAATGCAAACTCTATTCTACTCTAACTAATAAAAATTAAGAAGCTAAATAATGAAAGCAATAAAATTGGTTTCCTCCCAAGAAGCGCCTGATTTAATATCGCGGCACGACGCAATGCCTTACTTATTCATCAGCAAGTACAACTTTAGTCTTCTCACGATCAATTATTCCTTCCTAATAGTGCTTTACTTTGTGTACATTCACTAAAAGTTTTCTTTCACCATTTAACGTGCACAACTCAATTACACCATAAGGAGTGACTCTCCTCATCTCGAGTGGGCCTGTCCATCTCGACTTTAACTTCCTAGGAAACAACTTGAGCCTAGAGTTGAACAATAATAACTATTGGCCTGGCTTGAAGTCATGTGGCTTGATATGCTTGTCATGCCATCTTTTCGTCTTCTCTTTGTATAGCTTAGCATTTTCATAAAAGTGCAGCGTGAACTCATCTAACTCATTCAACTGCCAGAGCCTCTTTTCACCCGCGGCTTCAAGGTCCATATTCAAATTGTTAATGGCCCGGTATGTTTTATGTTCAAGTTCAACAAGCAAGTGACATGCCTTCCCATAAATAAGCCTATACGGTGACGCCCCAATTGGCATTTTTTATACAGTTCTGTATGCCCACAAGGCATCATCTAACTTTTTAGCCAATCCTTTCTATTCACACTCACCGTCTTCTCTAGGATTTTCTTTATTTCTCTATTAGGCACCTTAGTTTGTCCACTTGTTTGAGGTTGATATGTCATTGCAACTCTATCACGGTCTCCGTATTTAGCAAGAAGGTTATTCAACAATCGATTGAAAAAGTGTGTCCCTTCATCACTAATCAAACAATGTGGAGTCCCAAACCTCGAAAAATATGTTCTTTTCCACAAATGCAGCTACCACCATGGCATCATTTATTGGCAATGCGATTGCCTCTACCCATTTTGACACATAGTCAATTGCTAGCAAAATGTATTTGCTTCCTCTGGACAATGGGAATGGTCCCATAAAATCTATCCCCCACACGTAAAAAATCTCAGCCTCCAAGATGTTATTCAAAGGCACCTCATGCCTATTTGTGATTTTTCCTATTCTTTGATAGTAGTCACACTTCTTCACAAATACATGGGCATCCTTGAATAATGTTAGCCAAAAGAAACCGAACTCTAATACCTTTGTAGATGTTCTATTGCCTCCATCATGCCCCCATAAGGTGATGCATGACAATCATACAACACTAATTCTATCTCTTTTTCTTGAATGCATCTCTTCATCAACTGATCAACACACTGCTTGTACAAATATGGCTCATCCCAATAGTAGTTCACATCATGTATTAATTTCAGGAGGAAGTATCCTACTCACAAGATAATTCAGATAGTCTGCATACCATAGGGGAGGGTATTTGTTGATAGCAAAAAGTTGCTCATCAGGAAATGCTTCTTTAATTTGTCCACCCTCCTCTGCGTGGTCGTGATTTTCCAGCCTTGATAGATGGTCAGCTACTTGGTTCTCTGTGCCCTTTCGATCTCGTATTTCTACATCAAATTACTGCAGCAACAAAACCAAGGCATCAATCTATCCATAGATTCCTCTTTTGTAAATAGATATCTTATTGCTGCATGATTGGTATGAACTACGAGTTTTATTCCCACCATGTATGCCCAAAGTTTATCAAAGGCCTATAGAATAGCTAACAACTCCTTTATAGTGGTGGTGCAATTTAGCTATGCATCATCAAGAGTCTTACTGGTGTAGTAGATAGAATAAAACACATTGTCTTCCTCTGGTCTAGCATTGCCCAATAGCATGGTCACTTGCATCACACATAAGTTCAAATGGTAAGGACCAATCTGCTGCCATAATAATGGGAGCAACCAACATCTTCTTTTTATGTTCTTTAAATGCCTTGAGGCAGGCGTCATCAAAATTGAAAGTTACATACTTTTCAAGCAACCTGCACAAGGAGTAGCAATTTTTGAAAAATCCTTAATAAATCGCTGATAGAATCTCCCGTGTTCCAAGAAACTCTGGACACCCTTCACATAAATAGGTGAAGGTAATTTTTCAACCACCTTCACCTCCGCCTTATCAACTTCAATGTTGCTCCTAGACACTCTGTGACCCAATACGATGCCTTCCTGCACCATAAAATGACACTTTTCCCAATTTAATACCATATTTATTTCTTCACAACAGGCCAATACCTTGCTCAAATTCTTCAAGAAATCATCATAAGAAGACCCATAAACTGAAAATCATCTATAAAGTCTTCCACAAAATTTTTCACCATATTGGTGAAAATAGCCCGTGCATCTCTAGAAAGTGGCTGGTGCATTACAAAAACCAAATGGCATGCTCTAGAAGGCGAAGGTGTCATAAGGACAAGTAAAAGTGGTATTCTCCTCATCCTCCGGGAATATAATGATATGATTGTATCCCAAATGTATAACTATCAAGGAAGCAATATTATTCATGCCTTGCTAATCTGTCCAATATTTGATCAATGAATGGAAGTGGTCCTTGCGGATTGCTTTGTTGAGCCTTCTATAATCAATGCAGACTCTCCACCCATCACAGTGCGGGTAGGAATTAGCTCATTTTTCTTATTCTCAACCATATTTATCCCCCCCTTTTTTGGGCACACATTTAACTGGGCTAACCCAATTGCTGTCAGAAATAGGAAAGTTGATTACTTCCTTCTTCACGACCTCCCTCATTATGGGATTTAACCTTCTTTGCTGCTCAACACTGGGATCGTGTCCATCTTCTAGGAAGTTTTATGCATGCAAAATGATGGACTGATCTCCTTGATGTCAGCAATTGTTCATCTAATTGCCTTTTTACGCTCGCAAAGTACTCTGGGCAATTTTTCTTTTTGTATGTTAGTCAAGCTGGATGAGATTATCATGGGTAATGTCTCAGAGTTCCCCAAATAAGCATAGCGCAGATGCGCTGGAAGTGGCTTAAGTTCTAGCTTTGGAGCTTCTTCAATAGATTGCTTAGGAGGGGTCAGAGTGACATACCTGTCCAACTCCTCAAGTTTTCCAAACCCATGGACATAACTGCAGAACATGTCAAGTACTTTCTCAATTTCTCCTATCATTTTATCTTCAATGCTTTCTTCATCCCCAATCAAAGCTTGTTCAAGAGGATCTACGAGGCTCATATAAGGCACTAATGACGTTACATCGCCTTCCACCACATAAATCATGGATAACTCTTCATAGTGGGCTGACAATTTGAGTGCTTTATATACATTGAATACCTCCACTCGATCATTGAATCTCAGCGTCATCTTTCCTTCACATACATCAATAATAGCTCGGCTCATGGCTAAGAATGGGCACCCCAAAATAAATGGGACTTCCTGATCAGGCACATAGTCTAAGATAATGAATTAACATGGAATATGAAAGAGCCCACTTGAACTAACTCATCTTCAATAACTCCTTGTGGATGAACAAGGTAGCGATCAACCAACTGTAAGATTACCGTTTTTGGGCGTGGCTCACCCAACCCCAATTGTGTGTACACAGATAGCAGTATCAAATTGGTGTTAGCTCTAAGATCACATAAAGCTTGCCCGACTGCATGCTTACCAATCAAAATTTGGATAGTGAAACTGTATGGATCCTTCAATGAGCTTATGAGGGCCATCAGAAGGTGAAGCGAGCCTGAGCCAGCGCTAAAGGCCAAAGAGGATGAGCTCGAGCTGAGTAAGGGGGTGATGGCTGAGAACACCGACCTTCAAATGCCGGTGGCATCCTTAATGGCGAACTTGGACAGAGGGAGGCAAAGGCTGTCGATTTGAGGGGTGATTTGAGTGCCATGGTCTAAGAATTGAGTCGGGCTGAGAAAGACAAAATGGCCGCTATGGCTGAAGCAGTGGCCCTATATGACATCAATGCTTAAGGTGGCAATGTTTGAAGAACAGATCCAGGGCTTGGTGACAGAGTTGTCCGGGTTAAACGAGCAAGACGTTATCTTGAGGGTTGAGGAGACTCGGCGGTAGTCATATCCATCTACATCTCATACTTTATACCGATCACGGTGTTCAGCGAGAGTTGTATGAGATGTGGGTCCATGTTGAGGCTCAACTTGACGTGTACAAATCTCTAAAGGCTTTCAGAAAAGTTTTTGAAGCAGAGCTTGAGGGCGTCCGTGTCAAGGCACGTGTAGTTCGTGAAGCTTGTGGTTACGACCTTGGTACGCCTAGCGGGGATGAGGATGATGATGCTGTAGATAGGCTTGCCTCTGATCCTTGGTATGATAATGAGTATGCCGATGGGGATGATGTTGCATGAAACTATTGTACTTAGTTTTTTTGCTTTGCTATATTTGGAGAGCATCCTTGAGCCATTTGAAAAAAGTCTTGGTAATTCGATAATTGAAATGGAACAATTCCCTTTTTGCTACGTTTTTCTGCATTCCTGTTCTCTTTTCCTTTTTTTTTTCCCTATGTGGGGAAGCCCCGGATTTTTCAGCTGTTTGTATATGTTTTGATATTACTTTAGTCGAACATAGAATTACTTGAGTCGAATATTAATTAGCTTAGATGAGATCGAGGTTTGATGAGGTCAAAAATCAAATAATTCGAGCGAGGTCGAATGTAATGTATTTCGAGCGTGGTCGAATGTAAAGTAATTCGAGCGAGGTTGAATGTAAAGTGTAATTCGAGCGAGGTGGAATGTAAAATAATTGGACTGAGGTTGAATTTAAAATGTAATTCGAGCAAGGTTGAATGTAAAATTTAATTCGAGCGAGGTCGAATGTAAAATGTAATTGAAGTGAGGTTGAATGTAATATAATTCGAGCGAGGTCGAATGTAAAAGTAAAGTGGCTTGGTGGAGTTGTGCAAAGATGTTGATTTATTTCATTCATTAGAGAATATTTCATGTTTCTGTTTGTTCCATGCATATATTGGAGAAGTTCCAGTATACCTAGTCCCTTCATTGCTTGGCCAGTAGAAGTAGTCGGCAGGAGGGGCAATGAATTATACTTGAACTTCTAGATGTCCCCTTCATCGCCTCATTAAAAACCTCCCCGTGATACCCAATTGGGACAAAACTCAGGAGAGGGAAAAAGATTAAGACTTGGAGGGCGTTCGTTTTCAGAATTTGAAGTATGAGAGGTGGCGATGTTCCAATTGTTTTGTAGTAGCTTTCTCTCCATTGTTTCTAGTTGGAATGATCCTTTGATTGATGCTGCCGGTATTTTGTATGGCTCGTCCCAATTGGTTCCTACTTTATTTTCCCTTGAATTTTTGCTCGCCTGTGTTTTGGCCTCGAGTACATAGTCTCCGACTTTGAGTGGTCGTACTTTGGTTTTTTTGCTGCAATACCGTTCTGCTTGATGTTTTTGGGCTATCATTCTTATGTAAGCCTTGTTTCTTCACTCCTCTGCTCTGTCGAGCTCTTGTTTCCTGTTCTCGTCATTACTTGGTCTGCTTTTATTGGAGTATCTCAAACTAGGTTTCTCGACCTCAATTGGTATCATGGCACCGATCCCATAGACTATTGAATATGGCGTTTCTCCTGTGTTTGTTTTTGGCATGGTGCGGTATGCTGATAACTAGGGATTATGACGTGTTTCATGCTCCTTCTTGCTTATGCTTTGATTATAAATTCTTACAAAATAGTCCTAAAAGGCTCATAAGTTGTGCTTGATTGCAGTTTTGATAAACAAAGTGACGAGACATTAAAGATCGGCTCAAAAGGAGTAAAACCTGCACAAGTAACAAATACAAGACAACTCAAGACAAACAGGCCTAGTGCAGCCGCACTACACTTTGTGCGGTCTGCATTAGGGAGATTCAGAGAGCTGGATTTGAAGGCATAAAACCACTGCTGCCGCAATACATATTGTGCGATCCGCACTAAAGTCACCACGACTGCACTACCATTTTATGCAGTCCACGGAAGCAAATCTCAGAGAGATATCAAGTGCCAAGGTTCAAATCTGTGCGGTCTGCGGTCGTGTTTGTGTGGACCGTGCTAGACTTCTCCGCGACTGCATTCCTATCTGTGCGGTCCGCAGAACCTCGGTTCAGAGAGTTGATTTTTCAGAGTCAAGAGCCTAGTGCGACCGTACACCATTTTGTGCGGTCCGCACTAACCCCGTAGGGGCATTTTTGTCTAGTTTTTCCAACTTAGTATAAGTAGAACCTTTTTTCCATTTTTAGGGTATCAGCTATTACCAGACTTGAGTTGCGCTTGTGAGAAGGAATTTTGTAGCCATTTTGGGCACTTTCACGTAGGTTTAGTCATTGAATCATTATATTTACTTAAGTAATTTAATGTTATGTCTTTCTCTTCATCTATTTATCCGATTTTCTCTTAAAGCATGAGTAGCTAAACCCATTAGCTAGTGTTGTGGCTCAACCCTAATGTGGACAATTTATGGGTGTTGCAATTTAGGGCTAGATTGGTTGTGGATGTTTGTTATTTCGGTAATTTTATGGTTTAATTTATGAATTAGTAGTTGCAAACGCTAGTTTGTGCTAAGTTAACTAGGGCTCTTCTTGAGAAAGAGAGCCTAAGTCTCCAAAATTGACCCAACAAGGAATTGGGATGGACTCGAGACATGTGATAGTCCTAATTAAAGGGTTAAACCTTGAGAGATTAAATGCCCCACTTGAACCCTAGTTGCGTGAGCAAAATTTGCCTACCTAATTGGTCTTGAGAAAGTCAATTGGGAAAAATCAATCTCTCTAACGAGACGTGTGAGAGTGGGTAACATCTTGTGCCTTTTCATCTATTAGATACAACTTGAAGAAACTCTCGCTTATCATAATCTAGTTACAATTATAATTAGTAATTGATTATAGTAGATTATTAAAGAAAAACCCAAAAATGATTGGAAGTGATATTTGGAACAAGTACAGTTCCACAATAAAAAGATACTCGACTTCATTCCTAGCTCCCTGTGGAAATCGATCCCGACCCACAAATCGGGTAAAAGCTATTGTGACACTCTCTTCCTACTTTTTAGTATTACGGAGTAGGCATCCATAAGCTTTTTGGCACCGTTACCGGGAGATAACGATTTTGGATATCTATTTAGTTAGTTTTGTGTATTGTTCTTCTTTCCTTCTTTGTTACTTACTTGTTTGTGACATTACTCAGGTACCAACATGGCTTTAAACAATGCTAATGACCCTCCTGGAAACGTGATAGCGGGGGAGGAGGTAGATGATCTTAAACAAGATGAGGTGCCTCTTGCACCTCAAGGACAACGGAGAGGCCGGAATGCCAATGCTAATCCAATTGACAATGTTTTAGACCCTCCTCTGCCACCTCCAAGAGTGGCTCCCAGAGTATTACCGAACTAGGGCTACACAAGTGCTATTGTCCCACCCCGAAGTTACGCGGGCAACTTTTAGATAACCAATGTGAGGTTAACCTTACTTGAACAACGTGGATACTTCATAGGCGCTGCGGATCAAAATGCCTACAAACATCTCAAGGGGTTCGTAGATACATGCTAGGGAAGCAAGCAGACAAATGTTTCCGAGGACGCGTTAAGATTGGAACTTTTCCCGTTCTCACTCCGGGGAAAGGAATTAGATTGGCTTGAAAGACTTCCTAATCATTCCATCACAAATTGGGATGAGTTGGAGGATACATTTATTGCCAAATTCTTCTTACGGAGTCATATGGCAGCACTTCGGGATGAAATATTAGCCTTCAAGCAAGAGCCAGTGGAACCTTTGCATGAAATCTAGGAGCGGTATAGGACTATGGTTAAGGAATGCCAAAATAACAATATGACCGAAGCCATGATCCAACAAACCTTTTACCGAGGAATAAATACTACAAATCAATACATTGTGAACCAATTGGCCGGGGTCAATTTTATGAAACTTTCTTATGATGAGGCATGTGACTTGATGAGATGGCCGACACTTCTTCAACATGGCAGAGTAGAGTAAATGTTCCTCAGGGTGACCTTACATTTATCTATTTTTACAAGGAATTACATGACCACATGCAAGCGATAGCTGAGCTTACTACTACTACTATGAACCAATTGTCTAAGGCACCGTTGCAACAAGTTTAGAATCCTCACCAAGTGAATGCCATGGAGGGTGTTAGTATGCTTGTCAACAAGAGAAGGCAACAAAATCAAGGCAAATTTGAGCAATTTGTTGATGAATATGATGGGTTTCAAAATGACGGTTATGAAGACCAAAGTGAAGAGGTACAATATGTCAACAACTATCAAGGAAATAGAGGCAAACCTTCAAACCAAAATGCTAACCCCAAGGAAATTGGGGCAATCAACAACAATGTGGTAGCAACAGGAACAACAACAAGCAAAACAATCACTAGGGTTATCAAAACAAGACTAAAGGCAATTGGAATGGAAATAATAACAATTGGGGAAACAACAACAATCAAGGTAGGTGGAACAATAATGGAAACCAAGGCAATCAGGGGCAAGGCTTTTAAAGGCCCCCAATGTACCAATAACCGAACAATCCACCCCCTTTCTCATCTCAAGGTCCTAGTTCTTTTGGAAGTGATTTGGGTAGAAATGAGATGATGTTCGAGCAGATGATAAAGAAGAACCAAGATTTCAATGCTCAGTTCGCTTCTCACAATACCTCTATCCGGAACTTGGAGGTGAAATTAGGCCAAATATCTCAAGTTTTGAACACTCCCCCCAAGAGTTCTCTACCAAGTGATACAGTAGTATACCTGAAGGGTGGGAACAACAATCATGTGATGGTGGTTGCAACAAGAAGTGGGAGAGACGGTGATGTGAATGCCTCAAAGCAAAAGCAAATTGTGGATGAAAATGTTGAGTTGCAAGATGATGAAGTGCCATTGGTTGTTGAAGATGTGGTTGAAGAGAATGTGAACAATGATGTGAGGATTAACATTAAGGAGTACGAAGTGGAAACTCAAGATGCCGTGAACCGTCTAGGGAACACGTGATTGACATGCCCGAGCCGGTTGTGCCAAAAGCCAAGGCACTTTTTCTTAGACCACCTATACCTTATCCTTAAAGGCTCGCAAAACAAAGAAATGATAATCCATTCAAGAAGTTTATTGATACGATGAAAAGCTTGTCCATAAATGTGCCTTTGGTGGAGGCTCTTGAACAAATGCTGGGATATGCCAAGTTTATGAAGGATTTAGTGACAAAGAAGAGGTGTATGGATTGTGAAACAATAAAGATGACTCACCAAGTGAGTGATATAGTGCATTCAACGGCACCAAAGCTTGAAGACCCTAGAGCTTTTACTATCCTTTTACTATTGGGAGTGCAGTCTTTGCCAAAGCTTTATGTGACTTGGGAGATAGTATTAATTTGATGCCTTACACAGTTTTCAAGACTTTGGGTATCAGGAAACCTAGACCAATTTCAATGAGACTTTAAATGGCGGATCGATTGATGAAGTGTCCTTTGGGAATTATTGATGACGTGCTTGTCCGGGTGGACCAATTCATATTGCCGACCGACTTTGTCATTTTGGATTGTGAAGTGGACTATGAGGTTCCTATTATCTTGGGTAGATATTTCCTTGAAACGGAGAAAGCATTGGTTGATGTTGAAGCGGGTGAGCTTACCTTCTGAGTGGGTGATGAAAAGGTCGTCTTCTATGTTTGCAAATCCATGAAGCAACCCAATAGCATCGAGGTATGTTCATTTGTAGACCTTGTCAAAGCGGTGATTGTAGATGATACCAGTGCTATAATCAACGTGGAGGATCCTCTTGAGGCCATGCTATTAAATATGTATGTCAATAATGATGCAAGTACAGTGGAGTGCATGAATGCCTTACATGAGATGGGATCTTATTCTTATGAGCCGAGAAAATTGTCTTTGGATCTTGAGAACTGAAAAACTCCACCAACAAAGCCATCAATTGGGGAGCCACCGGTGTTGGAGTTGAATCCACTTCATCCATACCTTAGGTATGAATTCTTGGGCTTAAACTCTACTTTACCAGTTATTCTTTCTTCTTGCCGTACTATCATGTAGGTTGAGGCCAATTTGGCGGTGCTTCAAAAGGGGAAAAAGTTAATTCGATAGACTCTAGCTGACATTCGGGGAATAAGCCCCACATGCTGTATGCATAAAATTATCTTGGAGGATGATGTAAAACCTTTCTTGTAACATCAAAGAAGATTGAACGAGGCTATGCAAGAAGTGGTGAAGAAAGAGGTGATCAAATGGTTGGATGCCGGGGCTGTGTACCCCATTTTTGATAGCTCGTGGACTTCTCCGGTGCAATGTATACCAAAGAAGGATGGTATAGCTGTGGTGATCAATGAAAACAATGAACTTATTCCTACTCGGACAATCACTAGATGGAGAGTATGTATGAATTACCGGAAGCTATATAAGATGACCCGAAAGGACCATTTCCCATTGCCATTCCTTGACCAAATGCTAGATTCTCTTGCGGGGCGTGCTTTTTATTGCTTTTTGGATGGATACTCGAGGTATAATAAAATCTTAATTTCCTCTGAGGATCAAGAGAAGACCATTTTAGCTGTTTGTATGGCACATTTGCTTTCTCTCGATGCTGTTCGGATTGTGTACTGCACCAGGGACCTTACAACGATGCATGATGGCTATTTTCACCGACATGGTGGAAGATATCTTGGAGGTTTTCATGGATGATTTCAGTATGGTTGGGGATTCTATTGAAGAATGTTTGGGTAATTTTGATAGAGTGTTGGACCGGTGTGAAGACACAAACCTCATACTCAATTGGAAAAAATGCCATTTCATGGTTGAAGAGGGTATAGTGTTGGGTCACAAAATTTCAAAGCGAGGAATTGAAGTTGACAAAGCCAAGATAGAGGTGATTTCAAGGCTTCCTCCCCCAAGTTCTGTCAAAGGGGTGAGGAGTTTTCTTGGGCATGCGGGTTTTTACCGGAGGTTTATAAAAGATTTTTCAAAAATGGTACACCCCTTGTGCAAGTTGCTAGAAATGGATACAAAGTTTGTGTTCAATGAGGGATGCATGTAAGCATTCGAGCTTCTCAAGCTTAAGTTGACCACTACCCCTATCATTACCGCAAAAAATTGGAGCTTTCCTTTCGAGCTCATGTGTGACGCAAGTGACGTTGCGGTTGGGGCTGTTTTGGGTCAAAGGATTAACAAGATGTTTCATCCATTGTACTATGCAAGCAATACCATGAATGAATCTCAAAGAAACTATACAGTCACCGAGAAAGAGTTGTTGGCTATAATGTTCTCTATGGAAAAGTTTTACCATATCTTATAGGGGTCAAGGTTATAGTACACACCGATCATGCCGCCCTTAGGTATTTGATGATAAAGAAAGACTCAAAGGCAAGATTGATGAGATGGGTGTTACTACTTCAAGAGTTTGATCTAGAAATTTTGGACCAGAAAATAGTAAGAATCAAGTGGCGGACCACTTGTCCCGTTTGGAAGAGGAGGGTAGGCCTTGTGATGGCCTTGAGATCAATGATTCATTTCCCAACGAGCAACTCCTTGTGGTGTCAATGAATGATATGTTGTGGTTCGCTAATATTGCCAATTCCCCTGTGACCGGAATAATCCCGTATGTGCTCTCTTCAAGCCAAAGGAAGAAGCTCAAGAGGGATAGTTTGGATTTCTATTGGGATGATCCATACTTGTTCAAGATTTGCACGGACGGTGTGATTTGTTGATGTGTCTCGGAGGAAGAACAATTGAGCATCTTAGAGGCTTGTCATTCCTCTCCCTATGGTGGCCACCATGGCGGGGCGAGGACAACTTCTAAAGTTCTTAGTTGTGGATTCTAATTGCCAACCTTGTTCAAAGATGTGGGTGATTTTTTGAAGAGGTGTGACGAATTCCAAAGAGCGAGTGGAATTTCAAAAAGGGATGAGATACCTCTAAATTCCATTCTTGAAGTGGATATATTTGTTGGTTGGGGTATCGATTTCATGGGTCCATTTGTTAGCTCTTACGGAAATACATACATTCTTGTGGCAGTTGATTATGTCTCAAAGTGGGTTGAAGCCGTGGCTTTGCCTAAAGCCCGGAGTGTTGTTGCATTTCTTAAAAAGAGCATTTTCACAAGGTTTGGCACTCCTTGTGCGATTATTAGTGATGGGGGGTCTCACTTTTGTGATAAAGTTTTCGAGACATTGCTTTCCAAGTACGATGTCAATCACAAGGTTTCTACCTCTATCATCCTTACGCTATTGGTCAAGTGGAAGTCTCCAACAGGGAAATATAGAAAATCTTGTCAAAGACGGTTAATGCTAATATGACCTATTGGTCGGAAAAGTTGGATGATGCTCTATGGGCTTATTAGATGGCTTACAAGACTCCGATTGGTATGTCTCCGTATCGATTGGTGTTTGGGAAAGATTGTCATCTACCGATTGAGTTATAGCACAAATCCATGTGGGTTTTGAGGAAGTTGAATTTGGAATGGGATGTTGCAGCTAATCTTTGTGTTGTACAACTCAATGACCTTGATGAGTTTAGATTCCATTCCTACTACAGTTCTTCCTTGTATATGAACAAGATGAAGTATCCTCATGAAAAATATGCTCGTGGAAAGGAGTTCAAAGTTGGTGATTTAGTTTTCTTGTTCAATTCTCGGTTACGTCTGTTTCTGGGAAAGCTTAAATCAAAGTGGAGTGCGCCATTTGAAGTTGTGTTCGTGACCTCTTTTGGTGCTTTTGATATAAAGAACAAAATTAGTGAAGTTTTTAGAGTTAATGGGAACCGGGTCAAGCATTATCTTGGAAAGTTTGATGAAAGACACATGGTGGCGCTTTTCATCTCAAGTGATATGGTGGTAACATGCGTCATGCCGCGATGCTAAATCAATCACTTTTTGGGAGGCAACCCATGTGTTCTTCCTCTTGTTTTCTTTGATTTTATTTATAGTATAGGATTGATTTTTGGGCTAAATGGTTGTGAGATATTTCAGGGATTATGTTGATGAAGTGCAAGACATAATGAAGAAAATGTTCAGTCTCTGAAGTTGCCAGTGCGGCCGCACTAATATTTGTGGGGTCCGCACTGGTCTGAGCCAAAGTGAGACTTCTTTGAAGTTTGCAGTGCCGCCGCCTTACATATTGTCTGGTCCGCACTGGACCTCTACAGCCATAGTCCCTTTTGTGCGGACCGCAGAGGCATGACCTTTCAGGTTTTGAATAGAACATCTCAGTGGGGACTGCAGTCTATTTTGTGCGGTCTGCACTGGTAGGTGAGACTTGGTCCCAGGGGCTGCTATATAAATAGACCCCAGGGACCCCCTTTCACCCTTTTCATAATTTTAACTCTCAAAATCATAGAAAACTATTCATCTTTCTCTCTTCTTGTAATTAACTGCTTACATCGATCATTCCTCGCTTCATCTAACAACTGGTAACATAATTTTCCATTTTCTTGTTTCAATTATGTCAATTTCATTTTATTTTCAATTTTTCTTAGCTTATAATTCTTGTTCCTCCTCTAATGAGTTCACTAGCTGGGTTAGATTGGTTGTAATGATGATTCATGAGGACTTAATGAGTTTTACGGACGGGGTAAATATGTGGGGACATAAATTAGCAAAAGTTGAACTTAAAAGCAAAATCTAAGAACCCTAATCCAGTGCCACTGCTGGGCACCCTGTGTGGACCGCGATCACTTTTGTGCGGTTCGCTGTGACCTAGTGCGGTCCGCAACACCACTTTGTGCAGACCACATTGACAAACTTTAGAAAGATAACTCTTGGTCAGTGCGGCCGCACTACATTTTGTGCGGTCCATACTGGTATAGTGCGGTCGCAGTACCATTTTGTGCGGGCCGTATTGGTCAGATTCAGAGGAAGGGTAGTGTGAAACCCATCCCTGTGCGGACTGCGATCGCTATTTTGTGGTCCGCGCTGGTCCAAGTGCGGACACACTCCATTTTGTGTAGCTTGCACTGGGCAATTTCTGCAACAAGTTCATATCTCTGCAACACTATTTTATCTGAGACCACTGATACTAACAAGTTATTTGAATTGTGTTTGTAGATAATGATTAAAAAACAAGGAGGAAAAGGCTCAAAACAACCTAACAGAGGTGAATCCTCCCGGGGTGGGAAGCAGAATATGATTAGACTCATTCCCCAAGTCTGGGAAAATATAAAAAGAACTAGAAAGTTAATGAAAGCTGCTGACAGAGCAATTGATCAGTCGGGGAGTAAGTACGATCCCTCCCGGGAGATCTGCTCAGACTCGGTGCCAATGTTCGTCCCTGACTGGCCGGAAAGGCATATATTGAAAGATAACACTCCTCCACCATCACCCACTGCCCAAGCATCAGAGCATGTTTCTACTAAGTTGTCTGAGGGTCCAATAGCTAGCAGTGCTGAATACTCCACCTCCCCCACATGTTTATTATCGGGGTAGAGTGAAGACAGAGGTGAGGAGGAGGTACAAAAGGATGCGGAGATAGCTGATGGTGGTGAGCCTCAGGTGGGAGGAATTTCCCGAACTAGAAAGCTCGATGTTTGGGAGGATAAGTTTGTGGGCTAGGTGGCGTACCACAAGTTTAAGGAGTGGTGGCCGGTTAGGAAATTAATTCCGGAGAGGAGTTTTATAGACATAGATCTTTTACCCCCAACCCTGACGTGAATAGACAGTTCAGAAATATAGTGGGATGGGAGTACTTCTTAGACGACTGTGTGGATGCCAACGAACACTTGGTCAAAGATTTCTATTATAATGTAGCCCACATCATAAAGGGTTCCAAAGTGATCCAGGTTTGGAACCTCAAGGTGTTGTTTGACGGGAAGTCGCTCAACGAATATTTGGGTTTCATTGAGGAAGATGCGTCTCTTTATATGGAAAAGCTGGAGATGGGCGAGGAGGTCCATCCTTGGTTAGCTTAGTACCTGGAAATACTAGGTACCATTCCGGAATGGTTGATTGCTAGGATCAAAATACTGTGGAGGACCTTATACTTTGAGGCGAGGGGTTTAAAGACATTTGTGTGCAGCCGGTTAGATCCTACCACCCATGACCAGACCCTTCCACTCCACCGGGATGTTTTGGTTGCTTCCATTATGGCAGGGTACCCCATCAACGTGGGGAATTTGATGTCCCTTATCATTTCTATAGTGCGTGTCGGGCACGACCCGAACTATCCTTTCCCCAACACCCTTACTATGTACTTTCAGGACTTGCAGGTGGACAAGAGGCCATATGACATCAAGGCCAATGCAACAGTCCCGTTCTCCTGGTATAGCTTGAAGGGGAATGAAAACAATAAGGACAAGAACTATCAAGCCCCTACTTTTGCCCCAACTAGCCTGTCTGAAGAGCCAGTTGTGGTAGAGGCCCCCGTTGAGCCTGCCTCCACTTTTGCTTAGATGCATCCTAGACCTTCCACATCTTCAGCCAGGACCTTCTACATTTTCAGCCATTCTCTCTGGCCCCTCCACATCAACAGGCCCGGAGATCCCATCTTCCCGGGCCCATCCTATCACTTCCCACTGATTGAGTTAGACGCTTTAGAGTATCAACAACTAGATGTATACTGCTTCATCCAAGTTTTCCACCTTGACCACCACAATTGCAGCTCAGTCGACACCTCAACCAGCATAGGTCTCACAATCGATAGAGGATTCTTTGAAGGAAATACTTGAAAACTAGAAGAAAATCCTCACGACTCAGGATGCATTGGCAAAAGCAACTGATTGCATAGCAAGGCTCTTAAGGAGCTATCTAAGGAGCACAGGAAGCTGCAAAGGACATGGCCCTCCAAGGAGTTCGTGAAGGAGCTGCAAGAAGATATTGATAAGTTGATGGCAGACCAGTTGCCTTTAGACCTATTATTTGAGGACCCAGTTCCAGCATTTGAGCCACAACCGGAGCAACCACAACGACCTCCAAAGAGCAAAGGGTGATTCCTAGAGCCGATGATGCTATCATCTAGTTAGCAGACCCAACACAGACTTCCTCCAGTCAGCCATAGGGTGTACTAGATCCAAAGCCTGTCCAGGTCTAGTACTGGGTCCCAGCAGCTAAGCAGCAGGACACCGGGAACCAGTCTGAGGTTCCAAAGCACACAGAGGACCCATGGACCACCCATGATCCTATGCAGACCGATGGAGCTTAGGGAGTCTTTTATATACTTTTTTCTCTATCTTTTTGGCACTTATTATGACTAGTAGACATTGGGGAAAATGCCAGCTTTTATTTGAGGAGGTGCACCCTACATTTTTGGATGACTGTATACATTGATTTATTTTATGCTTTCTTGATTTTCAGCTTTGGTCTGTATATAATTTGATATCTAGTTACATTTATTGCACTTTTATTATTTTGTATATATAGTTATATCATACTGTATATATTCATCCCCCGTTGTATATTCAAACTCCCTATTGTATATATTGATTCTATTTTTCGCAATTGTTTTTTCATTTTTAGCTTCTTATTTATGTTGTAGTTTTTTGTTCTGTTTTGGACATTTTCGATAAACCTTTTGTTTTCTTAATGCCACGGTTCTTTCCAAAGGTGGAGCTTTGTGTGAACCGGGCGACTCTTTCCAATGATGGATGGCGTGACAACCTTTTTAAGGGTTTGAGTCCATTTTTTTTTTCTGTTTTTAGTAGTTTGTAGTTAAGGGTACCTCAAGCAAAGATTCACTTGGGCCTAGCACATTTGCCTTTTATCCTATGGTCAATGACAAAATGTTGTGTTTAGGATGGTGAAAGTCGTGACCTTGAGACTCTTGTGTTGGCAGATAATCATCAAGAGGTTTTTCAGGACCATTGTGTGCTCAAATTGTATCGAAGGTAGTTATGGGCCCTCAACTCTATGTCATTATAAATCCTTTAGCTTGTGTGGTGAGAAATAGAATTCCGAGTCCAAGTCCCGAGCCATTGGTCTAGAAGTTTCCCTAATTGTTTGTTGAGGGGAAATCTTATGTGAAATTTGACTTGAGAAGTGATTATCGGCTCTCCTTGATCCAAATGATAGTTTGAACAATTCCATAGCCTACCAATGATATGATCCCTAGTTAATCATTTTGAGCCTTAGACCTTTTTCTTTCAAGAACTATGATACGAGCCTATACTCGTTCTAAAAGATACCCTCTCTTGGCACCCGATCATTTCTTGAGCACATGAAAAAGTATATGTTTAGGGGTAGAGACGAGGATGGAAACAAAGTGGTAAAAGGCACAAAAAATGAAGAAAAGAAAAGGAAATGAAAAAGAAATAAAAGAAAAAGACAAAAAAGATGCTCAATGTTAAAAAAAAGAATAAAAAGGGATTCAAGAAAAGCAAAGAAAGAAAGGGGTGGAAAGTTGAAAAAGGAGAAAAGTTTTGAAATGCATAAGAAAGAGAGACAATGTGTCTCTCTAACCCCTTAGACAGACGTGAAATGACTCAAAGAGTTAAGTGAATTGTGCCAAATGAATCAAAAGAAGTGCTTATGGGAAGATGGAACCTACTTGAACAAAAACATGTACTACCCTAAGCCAAAAGCCTTCAGAAAGACTCCACAAACGCCCAATATGATCTTGAGTTGAATGAAGCTTATATTAGTAGATACTTACATAAGGGGAAAACATATGGTACTTAGAGCCGGACTTGTGACTTCTCCTTGATAGAGATGAGTGAATTTCTATTTACCTCGATTTGTGTGCCAATATTCAAAAGGTGAGGTGCGCTTAGGGAGATTTGAGGATGCGTGAGTTTGGGCTCCACAATGAAAAAAGTAATTAAGAGAGTGCTTTGATGTAATGAGTCAACTCTTGATGCTTTTGTGTCACACTTGATTCATGGTTTTTCAAAGGTTAAAGGTTGTTAATGATTCATTTGTGTTAAGGGCAATTGTTAGTCCCTATTGATGCTAGTTGAGGTTACTTTACGATAACTAAAAGTTCTTGGATTTTCCCTAAAGGGGTGGGTCTTATTTTGTTTGCTTGAGGACAAACAAAAGTTTAAGTTTGGGGAAGTTTATAAGTAGGGATGTTGACATGTTTCATGCTCTTTCTTGCTTACGCTTTGATTATAAATTCTTACAAAATAGTCCCAAAAGACTCATATGTTATGCTTGATTGCAGGTTTCATCAACAAAGTGACAAGACGTCAAAGATTGGCTCAAAAGGAGTGAAACCTGCACAAGTACCAAAAACAAGACAACGCAGGACAAATAGGCCTAGTGCGGCCACACTACACTTTGTGCGGTTCGCAATAGGGAGATTCAGAGAGCTGGATTTGAAGGCATCAAAGCAGTGCGACTGCAGTACATATTGTGCAATCCGCACTGAAGACACCGCGACCGAACTACCATTTTATGCGGCCCGCAGAAGCAAACCTCAGAGAGATGTAAAGTGCCAAGGTTCAAGTCTAGGCGGTCCGCGGTCGTGTTTGTGCGGCCTATGCTAGACTCTTCTGCAGCTGCATTCCATTTTGTGCGGTTCGTGGAGCCTGGGTTCAGAGAGTTGATTTTTAGAGTCAAGAGACAAGTGCGCCCGCACACCGTTTTGTGCGATCCGCACTGACCCTGCAGGGGCATTTTTATCCAGTTTTTCTAGCTTAGTATAAATAGAACCCTTTTTCCATTTTTAGGATATCCGCTATTACCATACTTGTGCTGCGCTCGTGAGAAGGCATTTTATAGACATTTTGGGCACTTTAACGTACTTTAGTCATTGAATAATTATATTTACTTCATCAATTTAATATTATGTCTTTCTCTTCATCTATTTGTCTGATTTTCTCTTCAAGCATGAGTAGCTAAACCCATTAGCTAGGGTTGTGGCTCAACCCTAGTGTGGGTAATTGATGGGTGTTGCAATTTAGGGCTAGATTGGCTATGGGTGTTTGTTATTTGGGTCACTTTATTGGTTTAATTTGTGAATTAGTGGTTGCAAACACTTGTTTGTGCTAAGTTGACTACGACTCTTCTTGAGAAAGAGAGCCTAAGTCTCCAAAATTGACCCAACAAGGAATTGGGATGGACTAAAGGGATTTGATAGTCCCAATTAAAGGGTTAAACCTCAAGAGAGTAAATACCCGACTTGAACCTAGTTGTGTGAGCAAAATTTTCCTACCTAATTGGTCTTGAGAAAGTCAATTGAGCAAATTCACTCTCTCTACCGAGAGGTGTGAGAGTGAGTAACATCACGCAACGGTTATAACATATTTCCTCAATCATGTCAATCCTGCCTTAGAAGCAATTACCCGTCAATTAGCCACCTAGGTGAAAGGCACTACCCTAGTGCCTTTTCATCCATTAGATATAAGTTGTAGAAATTCTCACTTAGCATAATCTAGTTGCAATTATAATTAGTAGTTGATTATTAAATAAAAACCCCAAAATGATTGGAAGTGATATTTGGAACAAGTACACAATTCCACTCTAAATAGATACTCGACTCT
The DNA here is from genome assembly GCA_034376525.1 of Nicotiana benthamiana. Classification (NCBI taxonomy): domain Eukaryota; kingdom Viridiplantae; phylum Streptophyta; class Magnoliopsida; order Solanales; family Solanaceae; genus Nicotiana; species Nicotiana benthamiana. The sequence continues at coordinate 7,370,064 of CM067324.1, read as the reverse complement.
ATTCCTAGCTTCCTGTAGAAATTGATCCCGACCCACAAATCGGGTAAAATCTATTGTGACCCTCTCTTCCTACTCTTTAGTAGTGTGGAGTAGGCAACCTTCATATGCCCATAGTATTTTTGGTAGCAATTTCCAATCATAGTCCCTTGATGTCCTCGAGCATTTTCTTCAAGATATTTATTATTGTTTTGTTGGAGGAATCGGCATGGCTATCACCGGTAGGGTGATATGGCGTGGAGAGTATTCGCTTGATATGCCATTTTTTGAAGAATTCAGTGGTCTTTTTTCCGGTGAATTGGGGTTCATTGTAAAAACTAATTTCTTTAGGGATGCCGTAGTGGTATATGATGTTTTTCCATAGGAATGTGATAACTTCCTACTCTCGTATTTGGGCAAACGCACCTACTTCTACCCACTTGGAAAAATAGCCAGTTAAATAAAAAAAACGTATATTACCTTAATCTGCTAGAAGGGGTCCGACAATGTCCATTCACCATTTGATGAACGACGATGGTGATGTAACCGAGTGGAGGTACTTGCCTGCTTGGTGTATCATAGGAGCGTATTTTTGGTACTTCTCTCACTTCTTGATGTAGTCGGTGACTTTCTTCTTCATGGTAGGCCAGTAATAACCCATCCAAATGAGGCAACTGACAAGGGATCGGTTGCTGATATGAGAACCGCTGTGGCCTTCGTGTACCTTTTCGAGGACGCGTCTTGTTTTGTTAGGCCGGGAATCCAAACGTTCTTTAGTATAGGCCATGGTTTATGATGCTGTAACTGGCCGCCTGTATTAGAAGCTTTTTGGCATCCTTTTTGTCTGATGGGAGTAATCCTTCCTTCAATTATGTTATAATACGGCTACGCCAATCCCAAGTCAAATTTACAGTGTGTACCTCAAGTTGGTCTATTGACGAGTGGAAGAGGGTGCCCACATTTTCTCCTGTAACATTTTTGGTGGCTGCTGCTAACTTGGCGAGGCCATCTGCCTTGATGTTTTGTGCTCGAGGTATCTGGTCGAGTTGACATTCGTCGAATTTTGTAGTAGTTTATGAATTTCTACATGGTACTTTTGTAGCCTTAGCTCTTTGATTTGGAAAGTCCTTGTGACTTGGTTGATAGCGAGTTATTAGTCGCTGATCGGGTAAAACCCTACACCACTACAGAGTGGCCAGAGCGATGATGGAGCTATTACCCAAGAAGGTTGGGATCAAACCCACAAGGAGCTAATACAACGTTTGGAGTTGGATTCCTATCTAATCTAGCAGTGTGTAGTTCTCTTTATTACACTTCCAATTGTTCTTGTTTGTTTGTTACTTCTAAGTTTATATTGAAGATGTGCGAAATAAGGCTAAGTAAATATGTTTGTAGGTTTTTTTAATAGATAAAGAGGCAATAGGGAAGTAACTTACTCCTAGGTTAGTATCTAACATGATCTAGAACTTAGGGCAACAATGTTACAATTGGGATCATGATATAGCCAATGCACGAAGCTACTCACTCTAGATTTCTCGGTAGTAAGAGTGGCTTTGCCCTAATTGGCTCTCTCAAGTCCTACTGGGTGTTCAATTAGTGCAAGTAATGTTGGCTCAAGTAGGGTATTACTATCTCTAGGTTTAACCCTTTAGTTGGGGCTACCTATCTCTTGAATACACCCAAATTCCTTATTAACCTGAATTTCCTAGACATAGTCTCTCCTTCTCATGAAGAGCCTAAGTCAACAAGGCACAAATTAGTGTTTGCAACCACTAATTCAACATAGAAAGCATAAATCAGACAAAATAACAATCACCCATAAACATCTAAGCCCAAAATAAAAGTCCCATTAAATACCCATACTAGTGTTGAGCCACAACCCTAGCTAATGGGTTTAGCTACTCATAATTGAAGAAGAAATCATAGATTAAACTGAGGAATACTCAATAAATTGTAATTATAAGATAAGAAACTAAGTTTAATTGCTAAACTAGCTATAAAATTACTCAAAATAGTTAAATACACCGTTTTACGTGATCAACAAACATAAGATGACCTAAAAATCTGAAAAAGTAGTATTGATACACAACAAAAATTTTCAGACAAAAATACCCCTGATGGAGGTACCGCGGACCGCAGTAAATAGACCTCTGTAGCGGTGAGGCTACTGCGGGCACATAAATCCATTATGGACCGGGTTCTTCAATATTTGGCTAAACTACAGGTTCTTTGAACTTCTTTTCCAAGGACCGCGGTAAACTGACCATTATAGCGGTGGAGGCACTGCGTACACATAAAATCACCACGGATCGCGGTAGCTTGAATTCCCAAAAATGCCAACTCTCTGAATCCTTTCCACCACGAAATGCAATAAAAGCAATGCGATCGCGGTGAGTCTTTTGCGTCTGCGGTGGATTTTTTGCTATAGCGCTGCTTTGACTTGGCGTTGAAGTTGTGGAGGTTTCACTCCTTTTTTGAGCTAGATATGACATCCTTGTCTCCTTTTTACCAAACACTTTAAACAAGCACAACAAGTTATATTTTTGGGAATACTTGTACATATTTTAGTCAAAAACTTGAGCAAAAAAAGAGCATAAACTAGACTAGAATCCCTAGTTATCAACTCCCCAAAACTAAGCTTTTGATTGTCCTCAAGCAAAAAAAGTAATTCCCACATCCATAAGATAAAAGAAAGAAAAGTTACAGCTGTCCTAAAGTAACCTCATCAAGAATCAATTGGGACTAACAATTACCCTCAGCTCAAATGCATTACCAACACACAATCTTTTAATACCATGGCTATAGTGCGACACAACATCAAGAGTCGACTCAACTTATCGAGGAAACTCTTTCTGTTACATTGGTCGCTGTGGAACCCAAGCTCATACTCCTCAACTCTCCATAAGCAAACCTTACTATTAGATTGTAACACTCAGAATGAGGATTGTATAAAAGACACTCATCTCTTTCAAAAGAAGGTCCCAAGTCCGGGTCTTAGTACCATAAGGTTGACCCTTATGTGAGTCACCACTAATGAAAGCTCACTCAACTGAAGATCATACGGGGATTTTGTGGGAATGCAGTGAAGGATTTTCATTCAGGTAGGATATATTGGTATAAGAAGGTTTGATCTTCCCTTAAGCACTTCATTCGCTTCATTTTGGCACACATTTTCTTGACTGTTTGAGTCATTTACTTCTTCTTTAGGGGCTAGACACATTGTCACTCTTTCTTGTTTGTTTCAATTCTTTTTCTCCTTCCTAATCTTTCCATGCCTTCCATATTTTGTTTTCATTGGATCATATTTGGCTTTCCTTTCTTTTTCTTTTTCTTTTTCTTTTTCTTTGCCTTTCCTTATCTTCATTTTGTAACTTTTATCACTTTTGCATTCCTCGTCTCACCTCCCAAACTTATGCTTTTGCCTTGTTCTAAGGGGGGTGCCAAGAGAGGATCATTTTAGAACGGATAAAGATCTGTATCATGGTTATTGAAAGAATAAGGGATAAGGCTCAATGGTATTGACTAGGGATATCATCATTGGTAGGCTATGGATGTTTTCAAGTTTCAATTGGGATCAAAGAGAGCCTATAATCACTTCTCATGCCGATCTACACTTAGGATTTCGCCTAGATAAATATTCATGGCAAGTTCTAGACTTATTGGCATGGGAGTTGGACTTGCAAATTAATACCTCACCAAACAAGCTATAGGATTGCTAAAGAAAATAGTCGGGGGCTCACAACAGCCCTAGCTATGATTTGAGAAACACAAATGATTTCGATAAACTACTCGATAATTGTTTAGCCAACACAAGAGTCTCAAGGTCACAACTATCACCATCTTATACACAATAATTTGTTTTTAACCATATGGTCAAATGTTAATGTGTTAGGCCCAAGTGAAGCTTTGCCTGAGGCACCATTGCTTAATAACCACTATTTACACAAAAATTAAAAGAAAAATAGAGTCAAACCCTTAAGAAGGTTGTCATGCCATCCATCATGGGAAGAGCCACCTGGTTCCCACAAATTCCACCGTTGGAAAGAACTATGGAATTAAGAAAACCAAAGGCTTATTGATCATTGAAACTTGAAAAGAAATAAGAAGCTAAGAACTAAAAACGAAGCTATTAAATGAAGTAAGAAGCTATACTATTAAGGAAATTTCAAAATAAGCTATGAAGTTAAATGGGGAAAGTAAATTGAATATGCATAAAAGGAGGGTTTAGATGAATATACATAAGAAGGGATGAATATATACATGAGAGTAACTTTATATACATACCAAACTAGAACAATAACAAAAAGTAAAATAAAAGTAAAGTTATATACATACCAAAGGTGAAAAATAAGCAGAAAGAAAGGAAATAGTGTCATAATTACAACCGAAGTCACCAAAAATATCAAAGTAGGATCTACCCCTTCAAATAAAAGCTATCAATGTCTTCAATACTAACTAGACAAAAATAAGCTCAAAAGAAAGATATGGAGTAAAGAAAACTCCTTGTGGATCCTCCGTCTGCATGGGGTCCTGTGGTGGAACGGGATCCTGTGGTGGCATTGAATCCTGTGACTGGATGGGTTCCTGTGGCTGAGCACCTGGGGAATCTATCTCGGGGGCCTATGGTTGGCCAGAAGAACACCCTCTATCTCCTCAAGGTCGATCTCTACATTATCCACATGGGCATTACTCTTCTCCTCTTTGGAGCTATCTCAATCCCCTGCTCTAGAACCTGCTCTGTCTGAGTTGTTGGAGGTTGATAATGTAATAATAGCTCCAAAGGCAAATGGTCAGCCACCTTCATCTTCTCTATTTCACCCCTCAACTGCTTAACCGACTCCTTTGAGGCCCTCATCTTCTTCAGCTTCTTTGTGTTTTTGCTCAGCTCATTGAGTGTTTTTCCTTGATCAGTGAGAACATCCATTATCAGCTTTTGGTTATAAAGGAGATTCGTCTGGTTATCCAGAAGCTCCTTAAGGGTCTACTCTATTGAAGATGGCACTTGTGGCTATGGGGCAAATGACTGAGCTGCCACCGCACTAGAAAGTACATACAACTTAGAAGTTGCGGCTTGTATCAAGTTGTTGATTCTGGCGAGTGTTTAGCTCAGTATGTTGGCAGTTAAAGGGTAAGCTGTGGAGGATGGAATAACTAGAGCAGTGGATGTAGATGGTCTGGGGGAAAACTCTGGTATGACAGTGGGAGGCTGAGAAGAAGTGACTATTATCGCTACCTCTTCAGAATGGCAAGTAGAAAGTAGTGGCTTTGTCTTTGGGATCTTTGGCTTTGGGGTTGTCATCAGCCTTGAGCCTGTACCATGAAAAGGGCATCTTGGGTTTCACCTTCACGTCAAATTATCTTTTCTCCACTTCCTAATCTTCCAAATACATTGTAAGGAAGTTCGGAAAGGGATATGATCTATCACCATCATTGAACAGCCTGGTGATCACTCTAGACATAACATTCCCGATATTTATTGGGAACCCTACCATAATAGCTGCCACCAACATCGCTCGAGAGACTGGCATGTAGTTTTCATGGGTAATGGGGTCCAACTTGTTGTATATAAAAGTCTACCACCCCTTCGCCTCAAAGTTTAGTGATTTCCTAAATATTGCAACTTTTGATGTCAACCATGCTGGGGTGGTGCCCCGGAGAGCCAGATATGATGCCAACCATGGACGGGCTGCCTCATCAAGTGCCAACTTCTCCAAGTATTATGATTCATCTTCCTTATTAAAGACCAGGTATTTACTTATTGTCTTCTCATCAAACTTCACTTTCAAGTTTTGCACTTTAGTCACTTTAGTGTCCTTCTTGATGTGGGTGACATTAGCATAAAATTCTTTGACTAAGTTCTCGTTTGTCTTTGTCACCCTACTGGTGAAGTAATCCCACCCCACTCGTTCATTGAATTGCTGCCTCATGTTGGGGTTGTGAGGTAAGAGATCCCGCTCTATGAACTGGCGCTCATGAATAAGTGACTTTAGAGGCCACCACTCCCAGAACTTGTGGTATGCAGCTCACTGACAAACCTGCTTCTCCATACCTCGGGGTTTCTAGTTCTCTCCACACCCCCGGTTGGGTCACACTCCCTCCTTCTTCATCCGGTGCCTCATCGTCGATGGGATCTTCTACATGTGATGAAGCTGTAAGTGAAGAAGAGGATGCACTATCACTGCTCATTGCTGAGCCCTCAGACAACTCAGAAGAAACTTGAACTGAAGCACAAGCACTAGGAGAGTCTGGAGGGGTAGGTATATCTCTCAATCTATGTCACTCCGGGAAGTCGGGTACATACTCTGGCACTGCGTCAGAGTCTGATGCCTCCCTGGAGGGCTCATACACACTTCCCTCATAATAGAAAACAACTCTATCTTTAGCTTTGATGAGTTTTCTGGCTTCCCCAATTGATTTCCGAACATGTGGAGTCAATTTGTCATTCCTTATCCCCTACCCCGGGAGGACACCACTCTTTCTATGGATTTAACCATTTTATGCAAGAATAATAAATTGAACATAGTTAGTATCAATACTGGAAGAAGTAGTGTAGAATATCAATTGAAATATCAGATCGCGGACTGCAAAAAATGCATTACGGCCGCGAAAACTACACCGCAGATCACGAAAAAATGCACACAGTCGCAGTGGTATGGGATTCATATTGCCCGCTCTCTGATTCAGCAGCACAGAAAAACACAAAAAAAGAAGTGACCCCGGCCGCAATCCTTTAATTGAACCTCTCTGAACTTTATCATCGTGGATCACGGAAAAACCTTCGCAGTCGCGGAGAGGCACCTCAGTCAGTGAAAAGTTTCATCGCGGATCAAGATTTGAAAGACTTGTTAATCTCATAAAATAAGTATGACTTCGGACTGCGTAAAAACAATTTTGGACCAGGGTGGTCATATTTGGGCTCAACACATAAGGTTTCTAATTTCTCATACAATTAGCATTAATCAACACATTATCAATTCCATTAGGTAGTTAATAACCATTTCTAACTAATTGAAACCTACTCTAATTAACACTATGGAACCCTAAGTCAAACTTGAAAGTAAAATAAAGGAGAAGAAGTAATAACTATCAATTTACAAGAAATAAGAACAAAAATAAAGAATACGAGTTGATTAGAATTACCAAATGTGAGATGGTGAAATAATTGAAGATAAGTTCTTATGTTTGTGAAGCTAGGGCGTGGGTGAACAATATTATATAGTGATTGAGAGTGCAAAGGGCGAAAAGTGTAAAAGGGGGCCTTGAGTTCCTATTTATAGACAAGCCCTAGGATCCACTTATTCTTATCTACCGTGGTCGCGGTAAATGCACCGCGGACTGCGGTTGTGAAACTAAGAAGGGCTATTTCTTGGAAACCACCGTGGACCACAAAACTTCAGAAAGTCCAAATTTTTCCAAATTAGTCTTGCACTGCATCAAACATACCTATACACATCTCACAACTAGTTAGTTCAGAAACAAATCCTACACTAAGAAGAAAATCAAAGAAGGAAAAAAAGAAAAACATATGGGTTATCACCCAAGAAGCGCCTGATTTAACGTCGCGGCATGATGCAAGTTACCATCAATCAATTGAGATGGATCAGTGCTACACTCTGGCTATCATTAAACTTGACAAGATAGCGTCTGACTCTGTGCCCATTAACTCTAAAGATCTTATCATTTTTCTTTTTACAAATCAAGAGCACCAAACGGAGTCACAAGCACCATCTCAAAGGGTGTACTCCATTTTGATTTAAGCTTACCTGGAAATAGTCGTAATCGGGAATTGAACAAAAGAACAAAATCACCCACTTTGAACTCATTGCCACGAGCATACTTGTCATAAAGGTACTTCATCTTGTCCTTATACAAAGACGAATTAGAGTAGGCATGAAACCGAAACTCATCAAGCTCATTAAGCTGCTCTACCCAAAGATTTGCTGCCACATCCCATTCAATATTTAAATTTTTCAAAGCCCACATAGCCTTGTGCTTTAACTCAACTGGTAGATGGAAAGATTTTCCAAACACCAACAGTACGGAGACATGCCAATCAGAGTCTTGTAAGTAGTCTTATAAGCCCAAAGAGCATCATCCAATTTCTTTGACCAATCAGTCCTATTTGCATTGGCCGTCTTTGACAATATACTCTCCCTATTGGAGACTTTAACTTGACCACTAACTTGAGGATGGTAAATGTTAGAAATCTTATGATTGACACCATACTTTGCGAGCAAAGTGTCAAATGCCTTATTACAAAAATGAGACCCTCCATCACTAATGATTGCTCTAGGAGTGCCAAACTGATTAAAGATACTCTTCTTAAGAAAGGCCACGAGACTCCAAACCTCGTTGTTGGGTAAAGCCACGGCCTCAACCCATTTTGAAACATAATCAATGGCCACAAGAGTGTACGTGTTACCACTCAAATTTACAAACCGACCCATGAAAACAATACCCCATACATCAAAGATGTCAATCTCGAGAATATTAGTGAGAGGCATATCATCCTTCTTCGAAATTCCACCCACTCTTTGAAATTCGTCACACCTCTCCAAAAAATCACTTGCATCCTTGTACAATGTAGGATAGTAAAAACCACAAATAAGCACTTTTGAAGCTGTCCTCTCCCCACCATGATGACCACCATAGGGTGAGGAATGACAAGCATCCAGAATACTCAATTGCTCCTCCTCCGGAAGACATCTCCGGATCACACCATCATTATGGATTTTAAAAAATTAAGGCTTATCCCAGTAGTAGTCCAAGTTATCCCATTTGAGATTCTTCCTTTGGTTAGAAGAGAGCTCACACAAAATAATACCAGTCACAAGAAAATTGGCAACATCTGCAAACCAAGGCATGCTATTCAACGATACCGAGAGGAGTTCCTCATCATGGAATGAACCATAATTTCGAAGCCATCACGAGGCCTACCCTCTTCCTCCAAGTAGGACAAGTGGTCCACCACTTGGTTTTCAAGCCCTTTTCGATTCACATCTCAAGATCAAACTCTTGAAGAAATAAGACGGCCCATCTCATCAAACAATCTTTGGAATCCTTCTTTGTCATCAAGTAGTGGAGTGCTCCATAGTTTGTATGAACTATCACCTTGGCACCCATGAGATAAGGCCTAAACTCTTACATTGAGAACACAATTTCTAACAATTTTTTTCCATTACTGTGTAGTTCACTTAAGCATCATTCATTGTTTTACTTGCATAATACACCGGGTGAAACATCTGATTCACTCTTTGACCCAAAACCACTCCTACCGCAACATCACTAGCATCACACATGAGCTCCAAAGGTAATTCCAATTGGGTGCGATAATTAGGGGAGTGGTTGTCAATTTTTACTTGGGAAGCTCAAAAGCTTGCATACATCTCTCATTAAACACAAACTTGGCATCCTTTTCCAATAGCTTACACAAAGAATTCACTACCTTAGAAAAGTCTTTGATGAATCATTAGTAGAACCCCACATGCCCAAGAAACTCTTAACCCTCTTGACTGAGGTAGGAGGAGGAAGCCTTGAAGCCACTTCAATTTTAGCCTTGTCCACATTTATACCATGCTTTGTGATCTTATGACCAAGGACAATGCCCTTCTCGATCATAAAGTGGCATTTCTCCCAGTTAAGTACAAAATTGGTTTCTTGACACCGGACCAACATCTTGTCAGGATTCTTCAAACATTCATCAAAAAAGTCACCCACGATACTAAATTCATCCATGAACACTTCCAAGATGTCCTCCACCATGTCAGTAAATACTGCCATCATACAATGTGTAGCTGGTGCATTGCTTAAACCAAATGGCATCCTAGAAAAAACAAAGGTGCCATATGTGAAGTTTTCTCTTGATCTTCCAGAGAAATCAAAATTTGGTGTTACCTAGAGTATCCATCCACGAAACAGTAGAAGAAATTCCCCGAAAGTCTATCTAGCATTTGGTCCAGAATAGGTAATGGAAAGTGATCCTTGCGGGTCTCTTTATTCAGCTTGTGATAGTCCATGCACGCCCTCCATACGGTGACAGTCCTTGTAAGAATCAACTCATTTTTTGCATTGTTAACCATAGTCATACCACCCTTTTTTGATATATATTACATCGGAAAAGTCCAAGAGCTATCCAATATAGGGTACATAACCCCTACATCTAAGCACTTGATTACCTCTTTTTTGACAACCTCTTGCATAGCCTCATTCAACATCCTTTGATGTTACACGGAGGGCTTGGCATCATCTTCAAGAATATTCTTGTGCATGCAAAAGGCGGGGCTTATCCCCTAGATATCAGTTAGAGTCCATCCAATTGACTTCTTCCGTTTTTTGGAGCACCGCCAATGTGGCATCTACCTGCATGTTAGTAAGACAAGAGGAAAGAATAATTGGAAAAGTTGAACTAGGGCCTAATAGATCATACCTGAAGTGTGGAGGCAAATGCTTCAACTCTAAAATGGGAGGTTCCTCAATTGAGGGATTTGTTGGGGAGTTTTTCTCCTTACAAGATCCTGAGAGAGCTTACGGGGCTCATAAGAATAAGACCTCATACCATGTAAAACATTTACACGCTTCACCCTTCCTTCATCCTCATTGACGTCAAGGTTCAACAATACTGCTTCTAGAGGATCCTACACATTGATCATGGCTCTAGTATTCATCAACGATCACCTCCGTTACAAGATCCACAAAAGAGCACACTTTCTTTCTATTTGGAGTCGCACCCCATTTTTTCTCTCGAAATCGGGTTTATGACATTTTGGTCGGGACAACTCTTTCTTTTTGGAAAGGGGGTTTGTATTTTTGGAGAGTTGCCACCTAACGATTTAAGGTGAGTTATGGCACCTAAAAGGTTCATTTATAACTATGTTTGGTAACTAGAGACAAGGTAATGGCTTGAAATTATCCTAAGGGGATGATGTTAGGCACCCCTCAGGATCTACCAGTGTGGTTCCCTGGCCAAACAGTTTTTGTGAATTTGTACAATTAGCAGATAAACAGGTATGGCTCAAATAGTAGGGGATTTAAGTTCAAATACACATGTATTTGAAAAGAAATTAATGAATAGCAGGATTTAAAAATTAAGCATATTTGTGAATAAAATAGGGGTGTCCTAGGTTCGTTTATAATATGAATCATATCAAGCAATACTCGGTATGACACTCTTCTAAGAGAGGCTACTTGTGGTATTAACGCACCGATCATCATATCCATATCTATCCTTCCTTGCCTCGTGAAGGTGATTAAAGTGAGGGTTGATCTCGACCCCTATTGCATGGTGTTACCTGTACCTCCTATTAGTCCTGGAGAAATTTAGGACTCCTATCCTATAAGAGAGAGGGGGGAGCGATTCTAGGCAAACCCTCAGGTTTAAAGGTAAAATACTAAGGCGACATATAATAAACAGATACGACTTCAATTAAAGGGGAATATGGAAGATAAATAAAAGGCTCAAATATACCTCCACACATACTACATATAAGTAGCATGACTCATGCATAATTAAGGTCTAAATTCAGATCCTATGCATGGTATCTAAGTGATAATAGCAAAATCATATTTATTACATAACTCAGAGAAGAAGTCCGAATCATGCTTGCCAACTGATTTTAACATGTTGACAGTTAAACACTAATCAGAAAGACGGTACCGGTTTTATTTTAAAGTTGATTACCTAAGGCTTGTATAGGCGTAAAATAATATGCAGCAATTACCAAAATTATTAAAAATAGTTTGGCAGTTATTTTACCTAAAGTATGCTATCTAAATGTTGCAAAGACATGCAGAGATTGTGACCAGTTTCACTTAAACATGATATTAAAAAATGAGACTGTTCTTTGTCCTTTTCATGCGTTCTTAGTTTAAGTAGGTGTAACTGAGCGAGTGTAAACAAGATCCTAAAATAGGGTATCTAACATGTACATATGAAGATGCAGAATGGTTTCAGGTTCCTAAAGCATGATTTTTGAATGCCCAAAAGTTACAGCATGATTTAAAGATGTGCAGGAGCAACAATTTTATTTTGATGTTGTTATTTAGCCTAAAGCAGGGTTTCTAAGTGGTAAAGTGATGCCAAATAAGATGCTGAAACAGTAAGACCTAAGAAACATGGTATCTAACGCATGGCATGCCTTGAATGAGTTGATCTTACACATGGGAAATGTAAACCTAAGACATGGTTTCTACCCATTGATGTCGATAGCATTTATAACTACCCTCCCCTTTTCACTAGCCAACCCCAACACTTGTTTACAACAGATTATTACAGACCAATAGCGAAATGAATTACATAAGAAAAGTAAAAATTACACTATAGAGAGCTTGAAATAGGCCAAAAATTTCAGCACTTGATTAGCACTTCCGCCCTGAGTTATATAATAAATCACCTCAAGTGGCAAGATTGTTACATAGCCTTTCTCATATCTGAGTCTATCAGAGTTCCCTAAGGACCTCAAGGGATCCGGACAGTGCTCACACCCAGATTTCATAGCCAAGATAGAGTATGTGTAGCATGGAAAGGCCCGCGTTTATGTGTCTATGTTCCGAGAGAGCTCAAAGGTCCCAATGCAAGGCTCACACAAGAGGGGAAGAACTTAGTGGTCTAAGAGTAGAGTGAGAGTGCTTAACATAAATTAAAAGAGTTGAATTAGAAATAGTTTTGATAATGATTAGTTTGAAATAAATTTTGGAAAGCAATAGAAGAGTTTGTCTTTAGTGAAAACCAATTTGAAGAAGAAAATAAACAGGACAATCAACAACTCAAAACCAAATCAACATACATAGTTCAAACACAAAAACCCTTAGTTAAAACACAAACACCAGTAAAAATGAGAGAATAAGTGTAGAGTGAGGAGTGAAGAGCAGCATAATGAAGGGAAGTAGAGCAGTAGAACAATAGAGCAGGAGACCAATGTAATCACTCAGTTTTGGCTTGTAGCCGACTGAGTATCAAATAAACAGCTAAAAAGTAAGAAAGTATATATGAGTGTAAGAGAGAGTGCAACAGTGTAATTATGCGTGTGTGTAATGAAAAGAGAAAAGGGTATATATAATATTTTGAAAGTCAAGTCAATAAGGCAAGAAGCAGTTATAGAATTGCAGAATCAATTAAGAATCGAAAATCAGCTAAGTATCCTTAATTAAGGGAGTAATTTACCAACAGTAGAAAGTAGGTGACAAATAAGGAAGGGGATCATATGAAGCTGGAATATGAAACATAAGGAATTGAGCATAGTACAGAGCATGTAATAGAGGCTAGGTTTGATAAATTCTAATTAAGAAAAATGCCTAAGAATAAATTTGACAGCATAATCAACCACAAAATAAGGCAAGAATATATTTAGAGGTTTAAAATCAGTAGGGAACAAAGCATACCAATCATAGGGAATCAGGGATTCCATTAAAAGGTAACATTGACCAAGGAAAAATATCACAACTGAACAAAGAAAATATAACACAAACATGAGTAGGGTAAAAGAATTACATAAATCCGAGATTCAAAGTAAATGATGATACTGATGAGAGGAAATAACCACAAATGTTCTGGGAATAAACACATAATAAGCATGGATAGTCAAAGTCAAAAATACTATCAAGCAAACATAGGGTAAAGGTCACAGAATCACAAAATATTCATGAGAAATATACAGAGTAGTTGAACATATTACCAATCACTCACTTAGAAATCCATAATTAGAGCTAGGAATTAATGGTTTTAAACATAATGAATTGGATAAAAGAAAACTTAAATAAACCGTTTATATATAGTAAAAATCTTATATTAATACCAACAATCAGAAGGAAAAGCGGTTTAAAAGGAGTTATGAACCCTAGTTTGAAGACGAAGAGTCATTTTGAGAAATCGACAAACCTTTAATAGAAAATAGCAAGATAACTCTAGATATACCTAGATCTAAGACAGATCTAAAATAAATCGGAAAATCTTAAGAGTTAGGGTTTTAGAGAACCTAGAAAAGATGAGAAAACCTTAAAATGATATCGATTTTAGCCGAAAAGTCATAGATCTTACTCGAACAGCCATGGATGGCCGAAAAATGGCATAAAAGACCATGAATAGGAGTTGAATTACTCCAAGTTCACCTAAGGACCTCAGGGTAGTGTCAAACCAGTGTGGGGTGAAGCAGAGGCCAGGAGATGATGAGGGCCCACGGTTTCCGATGAAGGAGGTGGCCGGAGAATGTGGACAATAATTTGCGTTTGAGGGTGTATGAGAGAGAAGATAGGAGGAGAGGATTCAGAGGAGATAAAAATGAGAGAATGGGGTAAGATTTGGGGGGTCATTGGATTAAAAAAGAAAAGTAATAACATGGATCGTTGATCTAGGAGATCAACGGTCGAGATTCAAAAGAGTAGGTGGGTTTTGGGTTTGGGTATAGGTTAAGGGTGTGGGTTGGGTTTTTAATTATACAATTGTGCTGGGAATTGGGGTCTTATACGGCTATAATTGAAAGCTAATATGGCTATAATTTAAATAGCCATGTTTTTTTTATTTAATTTATAAAAAATAATAGGTAATTTCTGAAAAATAAATTAAGGCTCCAAAATGATTTAAAATACTTAATTAAAAATTTAAAAATACAAGGTCCAATTTTATGCATATAGAACATAATTAAATCTTAAAAGGTCTAATATTATAATTATGTGTAATTTAGCTTTAAAAATACTAAATATAATAGGAAAAATATATAAAAATTACGTTAGTCATATTTTTGCATAAATATATAAATCTCATAGTAAAAGGAAAGAAAATAAATCAATTTAAACCCTTAAAATTACGGAAAAATAATAAAAACCTTGGGAATTCTTCTACATGCATATATATATATATATATATATATATATATATATATATGATATTTTGAAGGTATTTTTGCAAATTTAAAATATATAGGAAAAAATTGGGCGTCAACATTTGACCGTTTTATTGATTTGCACACATGAAAGACTACTTTTTCATCACTCATCCAAAAGGTGAGTTTCCCTGCTTCGACATCGACCAATGCCTTCCTAGTGCAAAGAAAGGTCTTCCTAAAATTATACGCACCTCATAATCGACCTCACAATCGAGAATCACAAAATCAACAGGTAAGATAAATTTGTCCATTGGACAAGAACATCATCAATGATACCAAGAGGTCTCTTTATCTATTCACCACTTGCAATCTCACTGAAGTCGCCCTTGGTTGCCTAATACCCAAAGTTTTGAACACGGAGTAAGGCATCAAATTGATGCTTGCTCTTAAGTCACATAGTGCCTTGCAAAGTTTGCACTCCCAATGGTACATGGGATGGTGAAAGTGCCGAGATCTTCTAGCTTTGGAGCTATCGAGTGCACAATTGCACTAACTTGGTGAGTCATATTGATGGTCTCACACTCCATGGATCTCTTCTTTCTCACCAAGTCTTTCATGAGCTTGGCATAATCCGACATTTGTTCGATAGTCTCAACCAAAGGGATATTGATTGATAGACTCTTCATCATGTCAATGGATTTCTTAAACTGATTCTCATTTTTTTGCTTTGCCAGTCTTTGAGGGTAGGTGGAGGAGGCCTTGGCAAGGAAGCCTTAGCCTTTGGCACTACCGTTTTCGTTATGTCTATTACGTGTTCTCTAGACGAGTTCACTTCTTCTTGAGTTTCCACCTCGTTACCTTGGATATCAATCCTCACTTCTTCATTCAAGTTCTCATCATTCACATTTCAACAATTAGAGGGATATTATCCTCTTGAAACTCAACTTCATCACTCAAAATTCCCTTTTGTTTGGAGGCATTCACATCACTACCTCGATCACTTCTTGTAGTTACCGCCATTACGTTCTTGGTATTGTTCCCACCCTTCGGCTTGACTACCATATCACTAGGTAGAGCCCCTCTTAGGGTGAGTATTCAAGGATTGTGAGATTTAGCCAAGTTGAACCTCCAAGTTTCTGATGGAAGTATTGTGGGATGCCAACTGGGTATCAGAGTCGGCATTCTTTGACATTATCTATTCAAACATCATTTCAATCCTCCCCAGTTAATTGCTTGATGAGCTAGGATCCCGGGATGAAGAGGTGTGATTTGTTTGGTTGTTGATACATCGGTGGCCTTTGAAAGCCTTGCCCCCGATTTCCTTGATCGCCATTATTCCAACCACCCTGATTGTTATTTTTGCCCCAATTGTTGTTGTTGCCACTCCAGTTTCCCTGGTTGTTCTGATTGCCCTAATTCAAATTTTAGTTGTTGTTACACCAGTTGCTACTCCTTTGTTGTTGTTGATTCCCAAAATTTCCTTAGGATCTCCATTGTTGTTGGTGGTTAGAAACATTGCCCCGTTGGCCTTGATAATTTTTTACGTATTGGACTTCTTCATTCTGCTCATCATACTCCTCATCTTGGTTGAACCCACCAATATCTTGGTCATATTTATCCGGGCTCTCTTGGATTTGATAACCTCTTTGTCTCCTTTTGTTGACCAACATGTTGACACCCTCCATAGCATTGACTTGTCGTGGTGCTTGAACCTATTGTAATTTTGCCTTTGCTAACTGGTTCATTGTTGTTGTTAAATCCGCTATTGCTTGACTATGGTCGTGGAGCTCTTTATGCAAGTGAACAACCGTGGGGTCACCATATGGCACATTACCTCGGATTTTCCAGGCTAAAGAAGTATCTTCCATCTCATCTAATATCTCACATGCCTGATCATATGGTGTGTTCATAAATTGCCCATGCGAGCTGGTTAACTATATACTAATTTGTTGTGTTAATACCATGGTAGAATATCTGTTGTATCATTGCTTCGATCATATCATTATTTTGTACATTCTTTCACCATAGTCCGGTATCTCTCCCATATTTCATAAAGTGGTTCATTGGGAACTTGTTTGAATGCCAAAGTCTCATCCCTCAAGGTCGCCATGTGACTTGGCGAGAAAAATTTTGCAATAAACTTGTCCGCCAACTGAACACATATAGTGATGGAATGGTTTGGAAGCCTTTCAAACCAGTCCAATGCTTTCTCTCAATGTGAGAATGGGAATAAATCAACCACAATGCATCCTTCGACACATTCGCCTGCTTGCTACCCCAACAGGTACCAATGAAGCCTTTAAGGTATTTGTACGCATTCTGATGGGGAGCACCTCTAAAGTACCTCGCTGCTCCAACAAAGTCAACATCACGCTAGTAATTTGGAACTTTCCTGCCAGATCCAGGGTGGTACAATTGCACTAGCATATCCTTGGTTTGAAATCACCCAAGGAGCCGATATTGGAGGTGACTAGGGAGGGTTTGGAACATTATCATTGGCCCGACGACCTCTCCTTTGAGCTTGAGGCACCATAGGTACCTTATCATCAATATTGTTATCTACCTCCTCCCCCAGAATAACATTTCCAAGAGGATGATTGTTATTGTTCGCCATTTTGTAACTGAATTGGCGATACACACAAATTTGTACCACAGAAGAAAAGAAAAATAAGACACAAAACTATTTAGATATATAGGCAAAACTGTTAGCTCCCCAGTAATGGCGCTAAAAGTGATCAGGTCCAACCCAACATCACTATAGAGTGGCAAGAGCGATCGATGCAGCTTTTACTCGTGAAGATAGGGATCAAATCCACAGGGATCTAATAAATGTGTGGAGTTAGATTCATATCTAATCTAGCAGTGCGTAGTGCTCTTGATTACACTTCCAATCATTTTTGTTTATTTGTTACTAATTTAATATTGAAAATATGTGAAACTAAGATATGTTTGTAGGGTTTTCTAAATGGGTAAAGAGGTTCTAGAGAAGTAACTTACTCCTAGGTGAGTATCTAACGGGATATAGAACTTAGGACAATAATGTTATAGTTGGGATCGTGATATAGCCAATGCACGAAGCTACTCACTCTACACTCTCACGACCCAAACTGATGGACCGTGACGGGCGCCCGGTACCTTACTCAACCGAGTACCAACTTAACATATCTTTATTATTACATTATCATATATATGTGACATACAGGCCTAACAGGCCAACTAAACTCAAAACATAGGCCGATAAGGCCGTACAATCTTTCACATACGTGACATATGTCTACAAGTCTTTAAGAGTATATAAATGTCGTAAAAGTCGGGACAGAGTCCCACGATACCAAACAATATATGTCTAAATCATACTAACCAAACAAGCAACTCCGAAACAAATGGAGCGCACCGATATGTTCCACTGAGCTGATAGCCTACTTGGAGAGATCTCGACCTGTCTATCAGAACCTGCGGGCATAAAACGTAGCGTCCCCAAGCAAAAGGGACGTCAGTACGAAATAATGTACCAAGTATGTAAGGCAATATATTAAATCTAAAACTAAACTCATAATATAATAACTGAAAATACCTGGGAGTCGAAGATAATCTGAAGATATACTCATCTGCTGATACTAACTCAACTCTAGTAATATAGTGAGTAAAATAGTTGTATGGCCCTATAAGGCTCAGTATACACACACACACACACACACACACACCCCACCCCCTGCTCTGACGTAGTAGGCTTGCCCACAGGAGCACGGTCATACTAGGCTCTGTATCTCGATCAACTGGGCTCGATCATAGGCGCTCGGCCATAGTAGGATCGGTGTATACCTTACCATATGATCTAAGGTTGTCCAATACGGACTGTCCATCGATTATAGCTTGATGGTAATAAAAATACTTTTAATACTCTACATATATAAATTCTTTGCTCTTTTGCCCAAAAGAAGGAAATACTTAATTGAATTTGCACTCCCGATAAGACGAATACAATAACTTACAAAATTAGGAAAATATATATAATTTGTGAGACTAGAAAAATATACGTAAATTCTGGAATATGATTTTTTCTTTATGCCTCATTGTCAAACTTGTGTAATTGCGAGATCACATTAAAATGAAGAAAAAGTTTAGCCTTAATATGCTTGATCCTTGAATTGTTTGAACGATTCTGCTTCCGTGAAATTTACACACGAAATTTGTCTTTGGACTATTGTTGAAAATTTAGACGAACTGCTTCTGTTCTTGCTTTAGAAATTGGACGCAATAATTTCTGCTCTAGCGTTTTTGGTTTTGAAACCAAAGACAAAAGAGATGAAATCTAAAGTTCAACTTGTTCCACGTTTTTTCTTGGTTTGAAACCTTAGGAGGAAAATGTTTCTGATTCTTTTTTTAAGATTTGAAAGAATAACATTGAACTCATTTGATTTAAG
The DNA here is from genome assembly GCA_034376525.1 of Nicotiana benthamiana. Taxonomy (NCBI): domain Eukaryota; kingdom Viridiplantae; phylum Streptophyta; class Magnoliopsida; order Solanales; family Solanaceae; genus Nicotiana; species Nicotiana benthamiana. The sequence goes on along the minus strand of CM067324.1, from coordinate 7,350,848 downwards.
TGAACAACGTTTTTGGTTCTAGGCTTTGAATGGATTTGGTACTAAATTGTGATACTATCACATTAGTGGGTTTATCAGATCCCTACAAGGTGATAAGATTTAGACACCTCTTTACAATTGCTTGTGAGTCATATCTTTAAATTGGTGGCCTTGTGCCATGTGGAGAGTGGTGTATTTTAGATAATTTTTATTTATTTGTTAATTAACTGGGTAACGTTTTGTTATCCGATTACTAACCAATTATTCGCATAATTTAAAAATTATCACAAATTACTTAAAATTGTATTTATTTTAAAATACTTCATATATACTTTATATATTATATTATCATGGTCATATGGTATCTTGCATGGTACTAGTTCATAAATATCGGGTATTATCGCTCGACGTATATTATTTCAAATTGACCACTTTCAACGAAAATCGTTTTCTTTAATCCGTGTATTTCATTATTATTCATAACACTTATTTATCGCTTTCTAAAAATAGCGTAAGTACGTTAACGTCAAGATGATCTCATCCCCGAGTCTTCATGGATTAATTAAAATGAAATTTTAACATACAATACTTAGGGTGCAACATCGTCGTAACTTAACACTGCGAAATATGACATCATCATAATGTATACTGTTGGGTGCAACACTATCATAACTTAATACTGCAAAGCCTAACATCACCGTAATATATTACTGTAGAGCATAACATCGACGTAATATTGCAAGGGTAACATGCACCTCTTGGTAGTAAGAGTGACTTTGGCTCTCTCAAGTCCAACTGGGTTTTCAATTTGTGCAAGCAATGTTGGCTCAAATCGAGTATTACTATCTCTAGGTTTAACCCTTTAATTAGGGATATCTCTCGAATACATCCCAATTTCTTGTTGACTTGAATTTCCTAGAGATAGTCTCTCCTTCTCAAGAAGAGCCTAAGTCAACAAGATACAAATTAGTATTTGCAACCACTAATTCAACATAGAAAGCATAAATCAGGCCAAATAACAATCACCCATAAACATCTAAGCCCTAAAATAAAAGACCCATTAAATACCCATATTAGGATTGAGCCACAACCCTAGTTAATGGGTTTAGCTACTCATAATTGAAGAAGAAATCATAGATTGAGATGAAGAATAATCCATAAATTGCAATTACATGATAAGAAACTAAGTTTAATTGCTAAAGTAGCTACAAAATTACTTAAAATAGTCAAATACGACATTTCACATGCTCAGCTAACGTAAGATGACCTAAAATCTGGAAAAGTAGTATTTATACGTTGCTAAATTTTCTTGAAAAAAATGCCCCAGACGGAGGTAATGCGGACTGCGGTAAATGGCCGTTGTAGCGGTGAGGTTACCGTGGCCGCATGAAATCCTTTGCGGACCGCGTCTTTAATATTTTGCACAACTGCAGGTTGTCTGAACTTCTTCTTTGTGGATTGCAGTAAACTGACAGCTGTTGTGGTGGAGGTACTGCGGTCGCATAAAATCACCGCAGACTGCGGTAGTTTGAATTCCAAAAATGCCAACTCTCTGAATCCTTGCCACCACGGATCGAAATGAAAGGACTGCGGGCACAGTGAGTCTTCTACGGTCACGGTGGATTTTCCGCTTTAGTGCTGCTTTGACTTGGCTTTGAACTTGTACAGGTTTCGGTCCTTTTTTGAGCTGGTTATGACATCATTGTCTTCTTTTAACCAAACACTGCAAACAAGCACAACAAGTTAGCTTTTTGGGAATACTTGTACACATTTGGGGGTCTTTTTATTGTTGGATGGAATTGTTAGGGAGTAGCTTATTCACCTTATCACTGACGGCCTCATTGATTGCAGCATTAAATTTACTTCTTACTTGCCGTGCTGGAGGGTAGAGTGGATTGACTTTCAACTTGTGTGTGGAAATGTATTTCGGGATACCTAGTATATCGGTATGGAAGAAAACAAACAAATCGGCGTTGTCAATTAAAGATATATGAAGCCTATCTGGTTTTGAGAGTTTATGGATGATGCATGCCTTTTTGCTGTTGTCTCGTTGGACGAGATCGAGGTCTTCTACCTTTGAACCTCCGTCTTCCATGACGTTGGGATCCTTGAGGACGTCTTTTCGTTCATCGAGTTCAGACGTCCACTTGGTAATTTCTATGCTTCTGAGTCTGTTTCCTTTAACTGTTGACTGTATGTACAATCCTGAGTGATGAGATAGTATTCTTGGGTTGTGCGTTATTCGCCTCAGATGCTGAATATCCCCCACGGAGTAGGGAATTTGATTACTTGATACAGGCGAGACGAGATGGCCCTCATGGCGTGTATACATGGTTTCCTTATGAAGGCATTGTAAACTATGTCCTGGTTCATGATATGGAACATTGTTTCTGGGGTGCCCCGGCCAGAACATGTATCGTTATCTCCCATGAGGTTCGCTCAACTGCATTATTGAAACCTGTTAGTGTTATGCAATGTGGTACTATGTTGTCCTCAAGTCTCATTTGTGTGAGAACTCGAGGGTGGATAATACACGTGCCGCTTCTGTCATCTACCATTATTCTTTTTACATCAGTATCTGAAATACGTAAAGTAATGACAAGAGCATCAAAGTGAGGAAAAATCAAACCGTAGGTATCTGACTTATCAAATATGATACTATCTTCGAGTTTATCATACCGTTCGAGCGTGATCGACCGCCTCAATTTATGTGTGGTGGTAAACTTCACGTGAAGCATGTTCACTACTTCTTGCCGTAAGGCTATGAAGTCCTCGATTTTATGACCCCGCTCCTGATGAAATTCACAATGACGTTTGACTTTCAGGTACTTGGGTCGGGCTTCATTTTTTGTGGTCACTTCACCTTGGCCAAGTTTCCCTAGTGCGTACACTATTTTTGAAGGGGAGACACAAAAAAATTGTAAGCAAATAAGAGTGGAGGTATACCTCTTTCGTTTCGCTGAGTCCTTGTATGCGGCTTGGATAGCCCTTCCGTATGTCGAGGAGATAGTGGGATGGTTGTTCTGGCATAGGGTTGATGCTTGTATCGGTTGAGGCGTAGACCTAACTAGTCTCTTAGACCGTCGTTACGACCATATTTCCTTGACTCTTTTTGGACCGACACTAACTGTTGGGTTGGACCATTAAGGTCATCCTCATCTGCTCTCACCTTGGCGTTGTAAGCATTGTGAATTTCTTCCCAAGTTGGGTTATTTTATGAGCATGTTTAATAACTTTCTGGTTGCTCTCGACCCATTCCTGTTTAACCCATTTTAGAAAGATGCCACCGCCATTCCTTCTGATACATTTGGTAAGCTCATTCTTACTCTGTTAAACTGTGCGAGGAAGTCCCTGAGTCATTCGCCAGGCAATTTCCTAATGGCAAATGTATCATTCACACTGGCCTCCAGCTTCTTAGCCCCGACATGGGCGATGACGAACTTGTCGGCCATTTCTTCAAACGTTGTTATTAAACGTGATGGTAATTGTGAGTACCAGGTTAAGGCTCTCTCTGTTAAGGTCTTGCCGAACTTCTTCAGTAACACTGATGGTACCCTCTCTTTTGAGAGGTTGTTGCATTTTACTGCTGTGACGTAATGAAGGATACGATCCTCAGGGTCCCTTGCGTTGTCGTATATCTTCAAATATGGTGGCACTTTGAAGGTCTTGGGTATAACATATGGGGATGCCTCTTCGCTATATAGTTGCTCGACGAATTGGTTGACATTCCATTTTGGTAGCAGTTTCGGGGCACCCGGTATTTTATCAACCATTTCTTGATGCTCCTTCATTTAGTAGCAGAGCGCTTTGTTCTCGTTATCCATTTATTTCATTTTCTTTCGAATGGCCTCAAGTACGTCATTACCTGCATCAATAGCGGTGTGAGTGTTAGTTGTTAGGGGGAGCAGGTTACTCGTCATCGGTTGCTATTGTATCTGCTTGTGCGACGTTTCTATCCGCCCTTTGAATGGGTTTGTCGAGTATGTTGTTTAGAGTACTTGTCAACTATTCCTCCAATAGTGTTTTCATTGCGGGTGGTGCTTCTTCATCTGTGGACGTGAAAGCTCCCCTTTCACGTGAAGCGGTCACACTCCCATGGGGTGGGGGGGGGAGTGAGTCACTTCGTCTGGGTGTACCACTCAAGTCACATTCTCCTTGTTTTCTCTGTCATCCTCGTTGATGGTGTTAATGAGGTTGGCGGTGACGCCCACCACTGCCTTCTATCTTTCATCTCCTTTTCCTTCCATTGTTAGTTCGTGCAAACGGGAAAAGATGGTTGATGTTGTTGATTTTTTTTTTTATCTAGAAAGAACTAAAATTTTAACTAGAACTCCCCACGCATGGCGCCAAATTATTTGACCAAAAAGTGTCAAACTTTTAGTTAAACTAATTAATGATAAAATAGATGATAAAATCCTATTTAAACATAATAAATTGTAGATATAATACTGGAGGATATCAGCAGTATCGACAGGGTTGAGAGTAGTAAATATCGGGTACATGCTCAATGATTGTCAATGAATGTTATAACAAGAACATGCAATAAATGTAGATAAATGACAGTAAATGTAATAAGAAGAAATTTATCACCCAAATATTATATGACTTAGATGATTCTTCCTCATAACAGCAACGTGGAATGATGGAAAGTGAGGATAGATAAGGATTCTTTGGATCTTAATTACAAACAAAGAATGAATAACGTATACTGAGCCATGTTGTTAGTGAACAAGACAATTTTTTTTATAATCTTCATAGTCAACCCTTTACAATATTTTCTTATCAAAAAGTGAAGATCTCATTTTTATTCTTTATCTCTTCCTGTTTATGAGGGATATCCTTAAGAAACTCTAAACAACACAGCACAAGATATATTCCTTATGTCTATTTCTAAATTTATCCTACTATTGCTTCTTTACTCCATTTACTCGGCCTTGGTAATAATCTTTCTGAAGACAACTTCTCATTATTGTGCCATGATCGACGCGTCCTCGACCCTGTTTATTTGCCGTTATCAAACCATTCAAATTTAGACCACTACACTATTATCTTTCTTTCGTTTTATTTTTATGCGAATCATGCGATTAACGATGGGGTCCTGGTAATCAGCTAATCTAACATGCATAACTCACCTAACTTATTATGAATAAATCCTGTCATTTAAAATTTGAAACAAAACATAGATTTTCGTTACCTTCTTAAGTTCTATATAAGAAAATGTGCTCTTGTATTTTCGATGGAAATGATGCAAGTTTGTTTTTATTTTATTTTAATTTTTATTCTTAATAATCAATCAGAAAAATAAATAATTATTATTCCTATATTCTATTTCTTTTAGTTTTTTAAGGTTCTCCATGCCATTTTTTTGTAGATCTATATCCCATGCTTATTACTTCTGTCTTACCAATGACATTGTTAAGTTAACTCTGTTGTTCTATTTCATCAGGCTTTGAAATATTTGTAGACAATAAATTTACGTCGAGAAAATAAAATTTAGACCGCAAAATAATGCAAAAATCGTAGTATTTGATTTTGAATATTTGAGTGTACAATCTCTATAATTCCTCTGATTCTACTTTTTTCCTATAAATTCAAGGGCCTTTGAGCTTGATCTTGAATTTGAATTTGATTTATCCGCCGCGAACACTTTGATTGTTAGCACGAATTTTATCACGAACAAATAGCCTTGATCTTGAACGCATTGTATTTGATTTGACTTCGCTATTGATCTTGAATACTTGAATTGTTCTTCGTTCTTGAGCTTGAATACTTGATCTATTCTTCGTTCTTGAGCTTGAATACTTGATCTATTCTTCGTTCGTGAACTTGAACTTTAATGCTTGAAGCTTGAAACTTATGGAAGAATTTGCAGTGTTTGATCCATGAGCTCTTTCTTGCTTCTTGGTATAACTTCTGGTATCTTTTCTGAGTTATGAAAGACCCCCTATTTATAGTTGTGGAACGGAAGAGTTGTGATAAAAACAAACTCTTCCGACCAATCAATATGAAGTGCGACATGGCTGCATTTGATTGGCCACAACATGTCACTTGCACACGTGGCGCGATTTCATTGACCTTTTAGTGTGACTTGGCATGCCTTATCATTTTGACACGTGATATGATCCTATTAGCTCTTCCGTTTGACTTGGCGTGCCACGTTATTTGACACATGTCACCAAACTGCGCCTCTAGAAAAATGTCATCATGGGCTTAATGAAGTGGGTCTATCACTTTATCCCAATTAAATGGGACAGCCCAATGGATTAAGACTTATTTATTTAATCCATTTATATTGGACTTATGCTATTAATACAATTATATTAGCCCATAATATTTATTTGGACCAATATTATCTGAAATTTAAAATATAAGCTAAATTATTTTATGGATTTAATTTTAAGTAAAAGTTATATACCTACAAATGCCCTCTACTTCAAGACTTGACGAAATTTAGACTTATCGAACTGGAAAGACAAGGATTAAAGTATCACCAGACATTAAATTCGAACATCATCAACTTTGAACTTAGAAAAAAACAGTTACACATTCATAATGCTAACATACGATAATGCTAGCTCTTTATACAAGAAAAAAAAGCTGAGCAGGAAGTCCGAAATTTTTCGTTAACATCTGACTTCAACTTAGTCAAGATTTTTTATTAGAAAATAATTTCTTCATATTGTTTTGAATAACCTTAAATTAATAAGTTGCACTTGCGTAGTCCACGTAGCATGACCATTGCCTTATTTTGCCTTTCAACTCATGTACTAATACGGTTACAACTTTATCCACGTCAATTTGCACAATGCAACTATAAGTCAAGTATCCCAGGTGACCATGGTACCGAGTCCAACTCGGAATCAAATATTCCAGCCGCCCTAGCACTGGTCCCGTATCGCCAAAATGATCTTCAACGCCACTTTTCAGCACCTATATAAAGGCACGTGCTCGTAATTGTGGAGCATCAATTCACATTTTTTCGCAAGCGACTTGAGTCTAGTTTTGTGGATTAGGAAGCATCAATGTGAAGGTAATTTCTTCTTCTTTTTTTGTGTTTTTTTTGTTTTGTTATTTCTTTTTTGTAGTTCAAGCGAGATCCACGCATGAAGAAGGCGGTCTTAGGGTGTAAGGGGATGTGTACTCATCCCTGTCCAATTCTTGGGAGATTAATCTCAAAATAGCCCGATTCTTGGAGAGATTACTCTTAAAATGGCTTTCTTGGAGAGATTACTCTCAAAATGACCCGATTCTTGGAGAGACTAATCTCAAAATGGCCCAATTCTTGGAGAGATTACTCTCAAAATGGCCCGATTCTTGGAGAGATTGCTCTCAAAATGGCAAGATTCTTCGAGAGATTACTCTCAAAATGGCCCGATTCTTGGAGAGATTACTTCAAAATGGTCCTATTCATGGAGAGATTACTCTCAAAATGGCCCGATTCTTGGAGAGATTACTCTCAAAATGGCCCGATTCTTGGAGAGATTATTCTCACAATGGCCCGATTCTTGGAGAGATTATTCTCAAAATGACCCGATACTTGGAGAGATTACTCTCAAAATGGTCCGACTACCGGAGAGCATTTCATCCATTTAGACTTTTGTACTCATTCTAATATTCTTGATTTGGACTTTGATAACCCCTCTTTTCTTTCTGTTTTTTTAGCCAAAGAGATGGCAAATTTCAGGGACTATACCTCACCTTCCTCAAAATTTAGATATCTCATCATCGAGACTGGAGATGTCATAGAATAAACCAAGCTTTTGGTTCTCACCTCACAAGCCAGCCGATATGCAGCCACATGGCCTACTCTAAGGAACTCCCTTCATGTAGAGAACTGGACCTTGGAGCACAAATCAACTTCTAATCCATTATCCAAGATGTGGTCTCTCCAAGCGCTAATCCATCGCCATGTATATATTGCTAGCACCCTTCCAAACTTAGGAAGTCGCATATTTCAAGGCGAAGTACATTTGGGAAACACAACAACAATCGAGGGCGAGTATCATCATATCCCAGGATATTGGCAATATGGTGAAGACGTGCTTGGTGGAAGCCAACAAACTCTGAGTACAACAAAGGTTTACGATGCTGTCTATGCCTCATTTTTCACTTATGATCGAAACTCAAATATTTTGAAAGCATTTTGTGAGGCTTGGTGCCTTAAGACGAACACACTTCTTACATCAGCTGGGGAGCTATCTATATCTCGTTAGGACTTACATATCCTTAGGGGTTTGCCATTGCGGGTTCTCCATATGAAGAAGTGGTACCTGAGACAAGAGAACTTATCGCTTTGAATGAAAAACAAGTCAGATTTATTCTTCGATCTTGTGAGTATTTATTTACCGCATTTCATCATCTTAAGGAAGGTATGAGTGCTACCAAAAGCTCTCCTTCAGTAAGTGGACAAGTTTTTGGTATAAAAAACTTTAATATATAGACCTGCCCTGCTGCGAAAGGAAAAGAAATCTACACACCTAAAGTCAACACATAATCCTGACAGAGTTATTCCCGAGACGACGAGGTGGTCGACTGGTCAAGAAACTATATTCTCTAAGCTTAGGGTGAGGTCTGACAAGAAATATGAAACATATGTAGCGGCATTCTTATCAGTTTGGCTATGTGCTTTTATGTTCCCCAAGGTAGAAAACTCCATTCGTCTTGAGTCTTTTAAGATGTCAAGCATGATGGCAGGCTGGCGACAGATTAGCCTTGCAGTCCCAGTTTTGGCGAGTATTTGTCATGGTTTGAACAAGATTTCACATTCTGCCCAACTTGATCAGATCAAAGTTTCTTTTCCCATTCATTATGTTTACGGATGTCTTGCACATTACTTCAAACCCACTATCCACTTGCTAAGGGTCTGGCTGTCCCTTTGATGGTGGTATACTTAGGAGAGGGGGCTGCAAGGTACTTTGAAGAGAAAGATGGAAGAAAACGCATCCATAATGTGGAGGATATAGTTTCGGCACCAACAATGTTGACCAATTCCCGTCCTTATTATTACGTGGATAACGATGCCCCTCAAGAGTTGGAATCAAATTACTTCATGAACTTACGTTTTATTTACCTCCCTTTGAGATATGGTAACTCATTCATCATCGAGTCGTATAGTCCGCATCGGTTTGGTCGTCAATTTGGATTTTACCAGAACGTCCCCGGATTTTTAGAGAACGATATCTGAAACACCTATCTAGATGAAGGAATCAGATTTTAGAGGATTTGTACACTATATCGATTTATGTCACGTGAAGGTTTTCCTCCAGAGGGAGATCCTATGGAGAAGCCTTTCTCCACTAATTATATGTCTTGGTGGGAGAAAGCGCATGGGAAGTTTCTCGAGAATAACTTACAAGCTTTAGTAGACAATGTTGGGCTAAAGTCTACAACCACTTTAGGAGGTGGAAATCAAGGTATTGGAAAGATGCTCACAAAAGTAAAAAAAATCAACTCCAATCGCAAAAATAGTCACGCAACCTAAAAAAGGAAGATTAAATCCTCAGAGGCGGCTTTGAAAGAAGTGGTGTGCACTTCAACACCTATAATGAAATACCCTCTAGTTCTTCCATTTAACAAGCGTCTTCCTCAAGACACAAGTTAGAGTACCAATGAAGATCAAAATTGGAAAAGGAAACGGCCTAACCCAAAAGAGATCGTAGAGGTTCAAAGTGTTGATAGTCCCTCAAGAACGCATATAGCTTGTAACAAAGAGGTATACAATCACCTCGCTCATTCCCCCTTTTTGTAGGAGTAGCTTCACTTTTAAATTACTTACTTACCTTGCCTTTTCTTAATGCAGTTAAACACCATTGGGCATCCGATGGTATCCCCATGCGACAGCCGCAAGTGAGTGATGAATCTATTAGAGGGTCTACGTGTAAAGTGAAGTCATCATCAAATGCGTCATCTCTTCCTCATGACGAATCCCTAAAAAGACAAACTCCAAATGAGATAACTCACACTTCACCAATGACAAATACAACGGTATCTATATTTGAAGGAAAAAGCATTATTTTCAATCACAAGAAGGAATTCATTTTGGGACTTTGGGAGGATATTTGCAATAGGCTCTCCAAAACTCGTTCGGAATTGCTCTCATCTTATAGGGAGCAAAGCATTGAGATTTTTGAGGATACGAAGAAGACGAATATTCTGGATTTTTCTCCACTAGAAGATTTACTGAATTCTCTTTTTGAACTTGCCGCATCATATGACCAAGAGCGATCCAATATGGCTGATAAGACGAGTGAAGATGAGAAGCTGGAGCTGATTTCCAAAGCTAAAGAACGTCTCGAATTGTTCAAACTTGAAGCAAGTGAGAAAGTTAAGAAAGTTCCCTCTAGTGAAAAGACATTGAAGAGAGTCGTGAAGAAGTTGCAAACATTACAACAAGAGAGGGAGAACCTCGAAGGTGTTATAGAAGCGACTCAAAAGGAGGTTGAAGAGATTCAGAAAAAATTTCAACTCCCGAAACTGAGGTCATATGACAACGTAAATTTGTTGATTGTTGATGATTCGGCCAATTTGGAGGAAGAGAATAAGAACCTGGAAACTAGCTGTAAAGAATTAATCAACTACAAATTTTATTTAGATTAGGCTGTAAAGCATTATCTCCCCTTTTATCTTTTATATTAGGTTGACCTAGTGGATATTTATTTCATCTTAGATAAGATTGCTTCTCGTTTGCTTTACATTACCCGACATTTATCTTAATTGCATAATTTTCTACTTTACGCACTTGTAACGAAAGATTCATATCTTGTTGGGGGAGAGCCCAAATAATGAACCATTTGACTTTTCAAAAATTAGAAATCAATATCAAAAATATATTCAAAATTCAGAATCAAACACCTTCAGAATTGCCCCAGATAGTATTTTGGAACCAACTTTAGATTCCACCACGTTGAAAATTTCAGATTTACGCAGTCCTACCAAAAAAATTCATATCTCGGTGTAAAAATATCGGAATTGCAAACTGTTTAATTTCAAGAAAACTAGACTTTAAGAACTAGAGCATATCCAAAATTCTAAATCAAACAACTTCAGAATTGTTCCAAATAATATTTTGAAACCAACTTTATGTTTCACCTCGCTATCAATTCAATATTTGTGCAGTTTCTCTAAAAAAATCATCTTGGTGTAGGAACATTGAAATTATGAACTGTTTGATTTTATGAAAGCTAGACTCCAATATCTAGAACATATCAAAAATTCTCAATCAAATAGCTTCAGAATCGCCCTAGATAATATTTTGAAATCAACTTTAGGTTCCACCACGTTGAAAATTTCAGATTTGCGTGACTTCGCCAAAAGGTTTTGTATCTTGAAGTAGGAACATCGAAGTCATGAACCATTTGATCTATTGGAAACTTAACTTCCAAATATATAACATATCCAATTCAATGTTTAATGCCTTATGGACACATTCAAATAATATTTCGAAGTCAATACTAAATTCTGATACACCGACAATTTCAGATTCGCGTGACTTCACCAAAAGATTTACATCTTGATATGGAAGCCTCGAGATCGGAAGACGTCTTACTTGCCATAAATTGAAATTTAAGAACCATATTCTCACAAATATCTTGAGGTTCAAATCTCACTGAATTTGAAATGTTGCACCAACCAATAATTTCCTTATACTCGTGTTTCCTTTTGACGCCTCGCTTCTCTTCCCCCCTTTTTTTGCAGAGGGCGGACTTGGAGAACAAAAAACTTTAAGTTTTGGCGAACCTGAAGAGATAGATAATCCCTGGACTTCAATGCAAATAATTGACATCCTTCTAAAATCGACCCATTGAAGATATCAATTTACCAAGGAGGGTTACCCCCTTTAAATCAAATGAGATCGAAGTTGAACAAGAGGATGTCATTTCAGCTTGATCTTGCGTTCCTTCATACTTCATTCGAACAACAATTGGAGCAATATGTATCTTTTATACTTATGCGACTGAACTTAGAATGAAACTCTAAGCTGCCTACGTAGCCCGGTGAAAAGGTCATACCGTAGTTCAGACTGGGTGATTTTTTTTACGCCCTAACTTTTGCCTAGGCCGCCTCTTTCAATATATTCAACCTAGCGGCCTCTTTTTTTTAATGTCCTAACTTTTGCCTAGGCTACCTCTTTCGAGATTTTTAACATGGCAGACTCTTCTTTTTGCGCCGTACACAGTTTATACTCTTGCGGGCCAGGAGTGGTAGCAACATGCAGTTTAGGCTCGTGCATCAAGGAACATCATGACTTCAAGGATAATACCTCTTCAAAAACTTGCCATTTATAGGGCCAATTCTCATACCATCTGCATCAACCAGCTTGTAAGCCCCACTTGAGTACGCTTCTTGCACGACATATGGCCCATCCCACTTTTGAAGTGAACTTCCCTACAGGTTTATGGAAAGTAATTATAGGTCTTCCTACGGCAAGGACTTGATCTCCTACTTGAAAGGATTTCGGGCGAACTCTTTTATTGAAAGCGCGAGATAATCGAGCTTGATAACATTCAAGACTCTGTTGAGCTTCCAATCTCTTTTCATCAAGAGCTTCCAACTGTGCTAACCGAAGTTGAGAATTTTCTTCATCAGTGATCCCTTCTTGAATAACCAGTCGTAATGAAGGTATTTGATGCTCAAGTAGCAGGACGGCTTCGACCCCATAAACGAGTAAATAATGAGTCGCCTATGCTGGCGTGCAGTGAGTCATCCTATATGCCCATAGAGCTTCTTCCATACGGTCATTCAAATCTCGTGTGAATATGGAGATGACTTTCTTTAACAAGTTGCATAGAGTCTTGTTGAATACCTTGGCTAGACCATTGTCGGCAGTATTGTACATCGAAGAGTTACGTTGCTTGAATCCAAAGAGCTCACAAATCTTATTCATCAACCTATTGTTGAACGGATTGCCATCATCCCTTATTATGTAATGTGGAATGCCAAAGCAATATATGATGTTTACTCGGATGAAACTTGCAACATTTTTCTTCTTTAACTCCTTAAGAGCAAAAGCTTCAGCCCATTTTGAGAAGTAGTCAGTTGCAATAAAGATGAATAGGTGGCCACCAGAGGACTTTGGCAACGGTCCAACAACATCCAATCCCCAAGCGTCAAATATCCAGGAAGCAACAGTCGAGTGCAGCACTTCAGGAGGTTGATGAATAAAATTTGCATGGAATTGACAAGCCTTGCATCTTCAAGTGTAGTCCAAGCAATCTTTCACCATCGTTGGCCAATAATATCCCATCTTTTTTATATAGAAGTGGAGGTTTGGTCCAGACTGGTATGACCTACATACCCAGAATGTGCCTCTTGCAAAGCTTGGAGACCTTTTTCTTCTCCTAGGCATCGCAAGAGTACTCCCTCGAACGACCTTCTGTATAGAGTATCCTTGTAGTAAAGGAAGCGAGGCGCATGACGACGGATTTCAGTCCTTCTCCTCGGATTTTCTGGAAGTTTCCCATAGCATAAGTAGTCGATAATGGGTTGGCGCCATTCTTCTTTCTCAACTTCAGAAACAACAACAAGATGCTTGAGTTTGTTTTCTTCACCTTCAACCTCATTTGGAAGCGGTACTACCCATTTTTGGCATACAGTAACTTGCACTTGATCATGCAGGGTAAAAGATGAAGCTAGGGCAAAGCATCAGCCTTCTTATTTTCTTTCCTTGGCATATGCTGAAGAGTCACATCACCGAGCCGTCCCGTCAACTTTTTAGTGTAGTCATGATATGGGCATAGTTCAGGCTTCTTAACCTCGTAACCACCCAAAAGCTGATTGACCACTAACTGGGAGTCACCAAAGACTCGCAATTGCAACTGCTTCATATCAACGGCTATTTCAAGACCAAGTATTAATGCTTGATACTCATCCACATTGTTGGAACAAAGTTGTGTCAAGGTGAAGGAGTAGGGCAAGACTTCACTTTGGGGAGTGACAAATACTACACCAGCCCCAGCTCCCCCATGATGCACGGCACCATCAAAGTACATCTTCCATGGAGGTTGAACTTCAATGAACATTGTGTCCTCATTAGGTAGTTCATTAGTAAGCTCCCAGTCATCAGGTATCGGATGATCTGCCAAGAAATCTGCCAATGCTTGTCCTTTTACAGCCTTTTGAGGAATATACAAAATCTCAAGTTGTTGAAACTGGAGGTACCATCTTGCTAGTCGATCACTAAGAAGAGATTTTGACGTCACGAACTTGATAGGATTTGCTTTAGAAACAAGACGGACAACATGAGCTTGAAATTAGTGCTTCAACATTTGAATTGAGAAGACTAGCGCCAAGCACAACTTCTCAATTGGTGAATAATTCAACTCGTTTGTGTTATCATCCTGCTCAAGTAGTAAAGAGAGTTTTCTTTCCCCTCACTATTTTCTTGGGCCAACAGTGCTCCAACAGACCATTCTTTTTCTGCAATGTATAGTATCAATGGCTTTCCAAGTACAAGGGCTGCTAAAACTGGAGGCTTCATCAAGTCGGATTTAATGCTTTCAAAGGCATTACTGCATGCTTGGTCCCATCTGAAAGGGACACCTTTTTTCATAAGGCGACTGAATTGTTGACACCTCCCAGCTAGGTTTAAGATGAACCTCTTAAGGTACGCTAGCTTTCCTTGCTGACTTTTCAAGTCATGCATATCTCGAGGCTCAGGCATTTGCTAAATGGCATCCACTTTGGGTTGATCGATTTCGATCCCTCGATGTCGGACAATTAAACCAAGGAACGCATTACCTTGTAGCAATAAATACCCTTGGGAGTGCGGAACGCAGTCAGCTCTTCATCTTTTGGTGCCACGCAAATTTGGTTATAGCCCGACGAACCATCCATGAAAACATTGCCTTGTAGCCACTAGTAGCATTGATCATCATCTTTGGAATAGGAAGCGGGAATTCACCTTTAGGACATGCATTATTGAGGTCCTGAAGTCAACACATACTCGAATATGTCCATTCTTCTTCCTTACAGGGACAATACTTGAAACCCATGTTGGGTATTTAATTTCCCGAATAAACCATCTTCAATGAGTTTGTTAACTTCAACTTTAATCAGGGGAACCAAGTTCGGCCTGAAGCGCCTTTGAGCTTGTTTAACAAGGCGAGTACCATTTTTGACTGCAAGGTGATGGACTGCTACTTTCGGGTCCAAGCCAGGAATCTCTTTGTAACTCCAAGGGAAGACATCCCTGAACTCTTTGAGTAACTCAATGTAAGTGTTTTCTTCATCATCTTCGAGTAAAGCACTTAGGTAGGTGGGTCTTGGTTCTTCATCGGTGCCAAGGTTAACTTCTTTTAAGGCATCAACTGTCGTCTTTACTCCTTCTTCAAGTTCAAGTGGAGCATCTTTCACATCTTCATTTTCTTGAGGATCCCCATCATTGAAGGATATGTGATAACAAGGTGAAACATGCTCCACTTCTGTGTTATCCTCCATTGAAGACGAAACACCATTCTCGCTTTGTACAGTGACATGATACGAAGAACCTACACTTTCTTCATCTTCGTCATGTTCATTAGTGTAGACCACCGTATATGGCTTTACCTTTAATACTTCTTCATATGAAACCACAAGTTTTGTTTGTTGCCTTATTAAAGAAGGAACCAAACTTTGGAAAACCTTAGAGATCTTCTGAATTTTGGGTGAAGCGGGTGTTCTTGTATTTTGATAATTTCTCTGGAACTTATTCCCCTTTTTTAATGGACCCAATCTATCAAATACGGAAGTTCTCACAGTTGATTTTCCAAGTCGATCAAAGACAGAAGTCCTGATAGAAGCGGCAGATTTATCTTCTACATTTATATAATTGCTACCCGCCCTTCTTATTGAGATGCACATTGGTGACAGTTGCTTGTATCCCAAACCTTCACGTGGTTTCCTCGTTGCAGCTTCTGATGGGAGCTTCCCTAACTTTGATGGCTCATTGGGATTGTATCCGTATTTTGCAAATAGCTTGTAAGCGTTAGGGTCAAAACCTTCATATGTTCGCTTTGTAAGGAGCACCATAGTCTGCAAATGATTTTGGGCTACAAACCCTGCAAGCGGCTTTGAGTACGACTTTACTGCCTCAATTAGTTTGACCGGGAGAGTTTCTCCTCCAGCATGCTAGCTTGGCGATTAGATGGTTCACCTTCATCTTTCTTCCTTTTAGGAACATATTGGAGCACTGGACTTACTTTCTTTCCATAAGGAGTAGTATTCCCTCTATAAGATTTATTCACGTTGGGTTGTACATTCTTACTAACAGCTTTGACTTCACCAGTAGTCGCCTTTTCTCTTTTAGTTGAGGGCTCTTTATTCTTGCTTTTCATACCATTATTAGCTTTCAGCTCCTTCACAATGCGGTTCTTCAAGTAGAACTTTGCATCGGCGAAGTGTGACTCAACCTCGGTGAATGGCTCATCATTAGCAATTATCGTCTTCTCGACTTCACTTTCATAGTATTTTATACATTGATGGTTGGTAGATGGAACTACTTTATTCTCATGTATCCAAGACCTTCCAAGCAAAACATTGTATGAAGTCTTCGCATCGATCACATGTAGCCATGCACTTGATTGCATGCCTTCAATAGTGATTCCCAGCTTGATCATGCCTATGGTTCTTTGCCCCCATTGGTTGAATCCTTGGATCATCACATGACTTTCTGAGAGTTCGTTCATGGGAATACCAAGTTCTTTCATAGTATGGATTGGCAAAATGTTCATTGAGGATTCTCCATCAACCAAAATCCTATTTACCCTTTCATAGGGCATATAGCCAACCAGGTACAATGGATGGTTATGAGGAGTGTTACCTAGGAAAATATCATCATTTGTGAACGTGACCTTCTCTTCACAAGCATTAAATTCTTGAGGAGTGGGCTCGATGGGCATTTCCGAAGATAGTGCAAACAGTAGGTCATCACTCTTTTCTTCTCCTTTGTTAGCATGGCAACAAGAGGCATCAATGCCCTCATGGAAAATCTTCGTGCGGAACCAACTTGGTAAAAGCTCCTCCAAGGTCACTGGATTTCGTGGCTTTTGAGGGTGGTGAATCTCCACTTTTTCTTTCTTCAAATGCCTAACTGGATTCTTTTGTATTGGCCTTTTTACCATCATCTTCCTTGTTGGTTGTTCCACTGATTCTTTTTGTGGGCTCCTTTTATGACACCTACGACGAGTCACCAACGTCCAAATTTTATCATCATTAGGCTGGTTGACTTTAGCTTTGTCGCTCTCCAGTAATTCTTCATCTTTACTTTCTTTAAAACCATATAATTCATCCGGACTAAATGAGCCAAAGGTGATAGAGACTTGGTTTGCGCTTGCTTTCTCATCTTCAAGCACGATCTTCTTTTTGCGAGCCAAGTCCATGACTTTATCCTTGAAGAAAAAGCACGTCTCCAGAGGGTGACTTACAAGTCGGTGATATTTGCAGTAATTTGGGTCGTTTGTTTTCCCAGCTTCATTTGGTCGCTTCATCTCCGGAAGCTCAATGAGATTTAACTCGAGGAGCTCTTCAGAAATGGCTGGCACATCAGAATCCAGGAATGGGTACTCTTTCTCCTGCATTTCTTTTAGAGTTAACTTTCCACTTGGATTGTCTTGAAAAGAAATGGATTTCATACTCTGCTTTGTACTCATCTTTGTCGTGAACTTCATAGGTGATGTATTGATATCCATAGCTTCTTTTCTTTTAGACTTGGGTACGAACTTGCCCACTTCCTAACTTCTTGTTTGTCATTCACTTTGCGAGGTTCATAGATATGAAGCCTTTCATTTCCAGTGGAGGCCATGCTCAATTCCATGTCATGTGCACGAGTTGCAAGTTCTTCAAATGTGCTAGGCTTGACACCTTGCAAGATGTAGCGCGATCCCCAATGCATGCCTTGGATGCACATCTCTATGCCCGAAACTTCACTAAGCCTGTCTTTGCAGTTGAGGCTTGAATTCCTCCAACGATTGATGAAGTCGATAACTGGTTCACCCTTTCTTTGACGAGTATTTGTGAGCTATATCATACTCACACAGCGTCTCGTGCTATAAAAGCGATTGATGAACTCTTGTTCTAGTTGATCCCAGCTATCGATAGATCCAGCCTCGAGGTCCGTGTGCCAATCAAATGCATTTTCTTTCAATGAGCGGAAAAACTGTTTGGCGAGGTAGTCTCCATAAGTCCCAACATTGTTGCATGTCTCAACAAAGTGTGCCACATGTTGCTTTGGGTTACCTTTACCATCAAACTGTTGAAACTTTGGAGGTTGATAGCCAGTAGGCATCTTCAACATGTCGACCCTTGCAGTGCATGGCTTTGCATATGTAAGGGAGGATTTGGCAGCAACTTTACATTTGTTCTTGATTGTTCCTTCAATGAACTCCTTCAATTGATCGATTGGAATCATCTCTTCAGACAAGACAGGGATAGCCTTAGTGGATGCTGCTTGTCTCGGGGGAGAGTCGCTCTCTAGAACCTCTGGGAGCTTGCCTGGTGCATGGGTGGATTCTTCTTCCATCAGAATTCCCACCATGTCTGTTAGCTTGTCAATTCTGGCCTCTTGATTTTGTATGCATTTGGTCAAGCCAACGATTTCTTCTGTCAAGTTTGCCAAATGCTACTACATAGATGAAGTGTTCGTCACCATGGATGGCATGATTGTTGTGGACGACGGACAGTAGCATGGATTTTCACACAAATTGATCCTTGATTGGCTCACGCTAAGTGGTGTAAGTGGGGATGATCCATCACTTGAAGCATTATCATTTTCCTTCATAGAAGAGTGCTTGGATCTGGAGAGGTCAAGTAGATCAAGAGTTTTCTTGATCTTTTCAGCAACATCGCTTCCTTCTTCAGATGCGTTTGTGAAAAATCTTGCCCCTTTTGAGGATGAAGATTGGAGAACAGGGGTTGATATGGACATCACTTGGGATGTTTGTTGTAATAAAGATCTTGCTTTGCTCCTCGTAACCGGTCCGAAGCTTCCAAAGGTAACATCGGGGATGCTTTTCACATCAGCATAGAACCTGGAGTTAGCAGCCTTGGTGGAAGTTGAAACGGAGTTGATTTTCTTTGGAGGTGATTGAAAAGTTGCGATGAGAGGTAGAGATTGTCCCACTGGGTGTGCCAGAATTTGTAGACAATAAATTTGTATTGAGAAAATAAAATCAAGATCGAAAAATATTACAAAAATCGTAGTATTTGATTTCGAATATTTGAGTGTACAATCTCTATGATTCCTTTGATTGTACTTTTCTAGTATGAACTCAAGGGCCTTTGAGCTTGATCTTGAATTTGAATTTGATTTATCCATCGCGAATGATTTGATTGTTAGCACGAATTTTATCACGAACAAGTAGCCTTGATCTTGAACGCCGTGTATGTGATTTGACTTCGCTCTTGATCTTGAATACTTGAATTGTTCTTCATTCTTGAGCTTAAATACTTGATCTATTCTTCGTTCTTGAACTTGATCTATTCTTCGTTCTTGAACTTGAACTTTATTGCTTGAAGCTTGAAATTTATGGAGGAATTTGCAGTGTTTGATCCACGAGCTCTTTCTTGCTTCTTGTTATAACTTCTGGTGTCTTTTCTGAGTTATGAAAGACCCCCTATTTGTAGTTGTGGAAGGGAAGAGTTGTGATAAGGACAAACTCTTTCTGACCAATCAAATTGAAGTGCGACATGGCTGCATTTGATTGGCCAGAACATGTCACTTGCACACGTGCCGCGATTTCATTGGACTTTTTTGTGTGACTTGGCATGCCTGTCATTTTGACATGTGGCATGATCCTATTGGTTCTTCCGTTTGACTTGGCTTGCCACATCATTTGACACGTGGCACCAAATTGGGCCTCTAGAAAAATGTCATCATGAGCTTAATGAAGTGGACTTATCACTTTAGTCCAATTAAATGGGCTAGCCCAATGGATTAAGACTTATTTATTTAATCCATTCATATTGGACTTATACAATTAATTCGATTATATTAGCCATTAATATTTATTTGGACCAATATTATCTCGAATTTAAAATATAATCCAAATGAATTTATGGATTTAATTTTAAGTAAAATTTATATGCCTACACTATCATTATATAATTTTATATAATTTTTTTATATTATTATTTTTTTCTCTAAAAACCATATAGAAGACACTAATAACAAAAAAGTAAATAAAAATAATCAATTGAATTTAAATAAATAAAACAAACTGCTGCGTCCATGAAGCACCATTCTTTTCAATCAATAGTTCAAGTGAAAAGTAAGTTAAAAGAATCACTGCTAATCCTCAAATGTTTGGTGAGTAATCGAAAGAGAACAATTGGAATTAAAGAGTATGAAAAGATTGTTGCAACAAATAAGTACGAGGAGATATATCACAATAGGGGCCAATTCGCCACAACTACGTGGAAATAATGCAATACGGATTACTATTGAATGTTTGTGAGTAGGATTTCGCATCATTATTTTGTGGCACAATCTCAGACGAGTAGCTCAAAAATTATTTCTCAAGTACAAGAATTATTAGTCCCACGTGCGCCATTAACTATTTCATAAGTTCTTGGACGTTTAACACACGACTGGTCCATTAAAAATAATTATAATTATTAGCTGAATGTACAGGAAATATACATTATATATCAATATACAAAGTTATTAGTTTGAGGAGGCGTCTAACAATATAGCTTTTACGGGTCATGTGCATTTATTCCGTTTTTTCAGTTATATTTTAACTTATACCGATTTTACAGAAAAAGTTACAAACATATTTACTTTTTTACGTAACTTCAATATACGGGCCGGAAGTAGCAAAGGCAATCACACACACTTCAATATTCTAATAGACGGGCCTGTAGTAGCAAAAATTGCTGAACCAAGTGTACAGAAGTTTTTGTTTGTAATTGCTGAACTTAAGCATTCTAGTAGCTGAAGTTTTGTTCTCTATTTGCTGAAGTCTAGTAGCTGAAGTTTTGTTCTCTATTTGCTAAAGTTTTTGTTTGTAATTGCTGAACTTCAACATGTTTTAGCTGAAGTTTTTCACGTAAACTTAGTGTTGACTGAAGTTTTTATTTGTAATTGCTGAACTTAAGCTTTTAAGTATATGAAATTTTGTTCTTTATTTGCTGAACTTCAGCATATTTTAGCTGAAGTTTTGTTCTACATTTACTAAATTTTAGCACGTTTTAGCTGCATCTCTCAAGATATGTCTATGAATTTTCTGCTTGAATGGACACATTATAGTTTGACTATATTTAGGATGGTAGTCATTACTCAACTTTCTGCTATCATCTTCATGCCTTAGATTTTTCTTGTGCAATTAGTGGGATGATGGAAATAAGATTCTTTTTCTGTGTTAGAAATCAGAGATCTATGATGCTCAAATTTTGCAGTCTATGTATATATAACTGGTAAATACAAATTTAAGTTGGGGTTGAAATTTTAATGAGTTATGTTGATCAGAACACAGAAAAAATTCGTAACTTATGAACTGAAGTTTCATAGCAGTATCAGGAAAAAGAAGAAGAGAAACACAAAGGAGAAGAAAGAGGACTGAAGTTATAATTTAAATAATGGATAAAAAAAAATATAAATTAAATAATGGTGACCAAATAAGACATCCTGTGCAATTTTTACAACTTCTCCTAAGTTTCTTAAGGCGCCAACTCTCAGTCCAAAATGAACGGGCCTACTAAAATTGGCCCACGCTTGACCTTCATTATTCTGACTATGTACTGTATTTTGTACTCCATTAGTTGTAATCAGCAAAATTAGCAATTTCATTTGCTTGTTTCCTCTACTTGGTTTTCAGATCTTTATCTGGAGTACCCAGAGACTGTCAATGGTAATAATCATTCTTTTCAACCATCTATTGTAAATAATTTGTGTCAAATAGAATTTATTTAATGGATTAGTCTACTTTTCTTCGTCAAATTATAGAAATACAAATCGCACAGTTGTGGTTCTACGATTTATGAATTTGCACATAAATATGCATCAATAATAGCTCCAGTGACGGAGCTATGTATGGTGAAGGGGTTCAATTAAATTTCCTTCGCCAAAAAATTGTAAGTACTGCATATACAAGAGCGTATCTATGTGTTGGGGCATGAGGCACATGAACTCATGCTCCTCTTTATATAATGTATAATAATATTATAATTCTTAAAAATTGCTTCAGCATAAATATGTACACCCAAGTTCAAAGAGTTATATAGTTCAATAACTATTGAATGCAATTTTACAAGTGAAGTTAAAAATCTCAATTTAGAGGCATGTCTATAGTGTCCCCTTGTATATTTCCAATTTGATTTATTCATTCAAAATCTCCAAATGTAAGACATTAAAATCCTTGATCTCTCTTTATCATCGATAAATTTAATATAATTAAAACTAATAAGAGCGGATGATGTAACACGATTCAATGATCTCAATATTTTTTATATGGAATGTAAGTATATTTAAAAATCACTAAAGTTGGAAGAAATTTTTTTAATTTCAAACTATAATTTCTAAATGGTAGTGGATTCATGGTAAGAATCTAAAGGTTAAATCTGTCAAATATAAATATTAAATTCACCTCTTTATAATAGCACACCAATTTTCTTGAAATTCTAAATTCATCACTGTGTATATATAAGTTAAATTTCTTTATGTATATACATAATTTTGTTGAACGCTTTTTATAAAGAAAACTTTTAGTACATTATTTTTTGAACCCCTTTTAGAATTTTTGGATCTACCATCGAATAGCTCTATGGTAAAATATTATGTCTTACAGTGTGATATGCTTACGCCATGGGAGCAGATCAACCCCAGTACCTTTCCATTCAGTACTACTGAATGAGCGATGCTAGATTTTAGCCACGCCCGTGTTAAAAATTTCAACGGTTTGGATTCATTCTGCATTTGCGCTTCTTTAATTGTGTATTTTCTTGAATTTTACAATGTAAAAAAAAGAACACAAAGAGGCATATCAAAGGAAAATCATTTTTATTTTTATTTTTATTTTTTAGTTGAAGCCATTACTTTTAGGCTAAAGCCATTGGTGGAAGGCGGGGGGGGGGGGGGGAGGGGGGAGGTAAGTAAGTTCCCTACCATGTCTGTTCATAAATTAAAGTGTACAAAATAGAGGAAGACATGGACCTTGTTCATAAATAAAAATATACGAAATAGAGGGGGACATGAACCTTACCTCTAAAACCAGAGAAAGAAAGGAAATACACTAGGTTCCTTTCAACTAGTCAATATATACGAATCAACAAACAAAATAATTACATTTATCGTATCTTTTTCTTATAAAAGGAAATTTCCATCTATCTAGTTGAATTAGTCCCTTGGCCTTTCTTGGAAAGATTGATAGAAGGCGCCAGTTCCGCCAGAAGATGCTAACATAGCATGGAAGTCCGTTACTTGATTTGCTTCTCTGAAACAATGAAAAGTTTGTACAATAGCTTTAATGAGAGTATGACTAGTATCCATGATAATGTTCTTTAGTTTTAGGTTGTTGGTTCTCCTGTTGAGAAGCATGTTGGAAATAACCATGGAATCAAATTCAATGTGTAGCATGTTTAAGCCTTGTTGCGTGCACCATTTAACACCAAAGTTGACTCCATCACTATCCTGGCAACACCTCTGATACCAGGCTATTTATTTTCTCTGATAAAGCTTCTATCAGTATTGAGTTTGATCATCCCACCATAGGCTTATTCCAAATGACTTACTTGATATTCACGGTAAGTTAAAGCCTTTCAACCATATTAGAAATACTAGGCCAAGTTCTTGTTATATTATAGTTGGGAGAAGTATCTTGAATGGCCGCTAGGATGTGCAAAATAATTTGAAATTTCATCCTACTGTTGTAGAGCTTTTTGTGCTCTTCATATTCACATGCCGTCAAGCTTTATTATTATTTCCAGCAGATGACCATTAGAGCAATTTGCAACAGAAGCTTGTGGATAATATTATTTAGAGTAATATCCCATCATTCTTTAATCACTATGTTAATCGGCCAATGATGGTGAGTAATTTCTATAGGAGCACCAGTATATTTCCAAATATGCTTAGTTGTTTTTCCGTCCATAAATATATGTTGAATAGAATTATTGCTATACATTAGATAGCAACAACATCTAGAAGTTATTTTGTTGCCAAATCTATTAAGTACTTCATGAAAGGAGAGTTTTCATAAGCATAATCCATGTTAGAAAGGAAAATTCAAAGAGGATAGAGTTATGCCATAGCTTACTGAAAAACATATTCTTAGGCCTCTGATTTTGGAGAATCTGTCATGCAAATTTATTAGAGTAATGTCCATCTTCAGTACCATTCGATACAACATCGTCTTTCTCAGTTGATTGACCAATGTTGATGTTGCTAATACCTTCCATAAGCTGATTAGTAAGGGTGTTGCGCAATTATTAATATCCCAACAACCATTGATAATAAACTCACAAAAATTACCAATGGTGGTAACTAAATTATTATTCATATAAGCCAAAGGAACTGTCATAGTCCAATTGTCCCACCAAAAGTTGTAGTCTCCATAGTTAATTTTCCTACTGATATTACCTTCAGCTTTCTCTGTAGCCAATAGCAAGCGCTTATAAGCCTGTGAGTTACCCGAGATTCACTTCTTTTACCACGATGACCTCTTGAACAATATTATCTTTTCAGGAAATCTGACCATAGTGAAGTTTTTGTTCTCAATCTCTACCACCTCTTAACAGTTAATGTGTTAGAGATAGCTTTAAGACTTTTAATGCCAACGCCACCTTTATCTTTGGAGAAGCACAAATATATTCAGGAGCTCCAGTGATAGTTCTTTTTTTCCCTAGTGGTTCCCCAAAAGAACCTAGACATATGTTTCTCTGTAAGGTTCAAAGTACTTTTGAGAGGGTTTAGAGCTGTAAGCATGTAAGCAGGAAGGTACTGTAAAACACTTTTGATGAGAACCACTCTACCACCATAGGTTAATATTTTACATTGCCATCTATTCAACCTCTTAACAACCTTAGTGACTATGTTATCAAAGAAGAAAATCTTTTTCCTTCCAATATGTATTGGACATCCAAGATATGTGTAGGAAAATCTCTTATCCATAAATCCAGTGCAATATCTCAATCTGTTGATTCTATAAGTACTAGTTTTAAGGCTAGTGAGAAAGAAACTTTTATCCTTGTTGACAAGCTGACTCAATACCTTTTTATACTTTTTAATTTTTTTAATCTAAGCTTGATAATTTTTGAGTTGCCACCACAGAATATAACAATATTGTCGGTATAAGCTAAGTGGTTAAACTGAGGATCTCTCTTATTCATAGAATATCTACTGAAGTTGTCATTATGAAGGAGATTGTTCAGAGATCTAGACTGTACGTCTGCAGGAAGAATAAAAAGAGAGAGGGATAAAAGATCCCTTGTTTGAGGCTCTGAGAGGAAGTAAAGCAACCATGTCTAGTTTCATTGGTAATTATGGAATACCATTCGAGATAATACTCCAATACATATCAAACCATTCCCTGCAAAATCCAAACTTATTTAGGACTTCAATAAGGGAACTCCAGGATAGCCTATCATATGCTTGGACATATATCATTTCATAACAATATTCCCTCTCTTGTTAGGTTTGGAGATATCATGAATGATCACCTAGGCTAGCATAATGTTCTCCGTGATTAACTATAATAGACAAAAACACTGATTATCAGATATTAGCTTAGATAACAGATAGTTCAATCTTCTGGATAAAAACTCTGAAATTGTTTTACTAGTACAATTTCTTAGACTAATAGGTCTAAGCTCATCCAATCTAGAAGGGAAATCCATTTTGATAATAAGAGCAATACAAGTATGAGAGTAGAACTTAGTATGTTCTTCCCTCTAAAGTACTCAGTGACAAAATTAATGATGTCTTGCTTGATGATATACCATGAATCCTAAAAACATTTCCCATCAAAACCATTAGGTCCCTCAGAACTTTCAATACTCATACTGAAAACAGTCTTTTTGATTTCTTCTTCCATAGACATCATATTTAACATCTTATTGTATACAATGTTAGGAATGCAATTAAGGATGTCATTGCTCATAGTAGGTTGCTGGTTTAAATTGAAGAATCTTTTAAAGTGCTTAACTGTATTCTTAGAAATTTTTTCATCACCCCGTATCCATCTATCTCTATGATTCTTAATTAGTTTAAGTGTTCTCCTCCTGTCTCTCAGGACATTGTGAAATTATTTGGTATTGAAATCACCATCCTTAAACCAATCAATTCTAGCTTTCTGCTTCATTAAAGACTATTGCATACTAACCATTTAGTATATTATGCAAAATCATTGTTGAGATCTTTCCTTCTCTGTTCATTGTTATTTTTTACATCATTATCTTCCAAAATTTGCACATTAGCTTCCCAGGAACACACTTGTTCATGAATGTCTCTAATGATTTCTCTCGACCATTGATTGAGATGCTTACTTAGAAGCTTCAAATTTCTTTGAAGCCTCCACATAGCATTGCCTTCAGCATTTGGATTCCATACCTCCTGAATCATATCTAGAAAATCAGGTGGTTGGTCCATAAATTGAGAAATCTGAAGTATTTGATGTGATGTTATTGATCACTGTGACACTTTAATAATAAAGGTCTATGATCAGAACCATTTTTATTAGATGCTTCACAGTGTTGTTTTGGAAAAGGTGAGCCCATTGATCATTAATCATAATTCTGTCCAGTATCTTCCAATTCCTTTTTCTAGGTCTTCTATTATTATACCAAATGTATCTTGGGCTAGTGAAACCAATGTCCATTAATCCACGTGATTCCATAGTATAATAAATTTAGACTCCTATATGCTTTGTGAGTATTAACCCTAATTTTTTATCCGGGTCCATGATAATGTGAAATCACCACCAACACGCCATAGGCCATCAATTCTATTGTTCATATTATGAATGTTATCCCATAGATCCATTCTTTCTCCAATAGTACATTTGGAATATAATACTGTAATAAAGGTTTATCTGCAACATGATCTTTCATTTTGAGAGTGATTTGTTGTTAATTATCTTACAACACTTCAGTATGATATAAGTAGTTCAGGAAGCTCTAGATCTTACCGGTAACATAAGCCTCATAATGTTGAAATCCTAAAAATATTTTGTAATAATGGATCTTACTCATATCAACAAAAGGTTCAAAAATACCCACAAAAACCACGTTGTTAATGTTGGTAAGCAGATCGAATATGTGAATAGCTTTCTTGGATATCACCCCTCTTTTATTCCCAAAAATTGTACTAATCATTGGATTGAGGGGGAGTTGTGTCGTGCCTCCTTTTTCCCTCATTGCATCGGGAGATCAGGTTTATGATATTTTTTGTGTATTGGACAACTCGTTCCTTTTGGGAACTAGGTTTTGCATTTGAAGAGTCACCACCTAATAATTTATGGTACGTTAGGACACCTACAAGGTTCACTTCTATGTTTGCTTGATAATCAGAGATATGGTAAGGGCTTGAAATTATCATATGGGGAAGGTGTTAGGAACCCCTCAAGATCCACTAGTGTAGTTCCCGACCAAACAATTCTATGTGAATATGGAGCAATTAACATGTAAACAGATAAGGCTCAATAAGAGGGGATTTTAATACATGAATGATTGAAAGTAAAGCAGAGTTTGAAAAAGCAAACTTTAAAAGAATGATTTGAAAAGAAGTTACGAGTCTGTAAATATTCAAAGGAAAAGAAAAAGGAGGGGGAGGTCCTAGGTTTATGTGTAATATGGATCACATCAATGCAATAACCGGTAATCACTCCTCAAAAGAGGGGCTACACGTGGTATTAGCGCACCTGTCATCATATCCATATCTACCCTTTCTGCCCTGCTAAGGTGCTAAAGCGCGGATTGGTATTGACCACTATTGCATGCTATTACCCGTCACATTTCTATCAGTCCCGGAGGCACTTAGGATTACTAGTCCTAGAAGGGAGGGATCTTAGACTGACTTTGGGGTTTCAAAGGTAAAAAGGCTAAAGCGGCATACAAAACACATAGGACTGCGCATTAAAAGGGGAAACATGTAAACACTAAAGGCTCAGGGATACCTCCTCAAACAAGGCACTTGAATAACATGAATCAAGAAACAATCAAAGTTTGAATCTAAAATATACTAAGACGGGGGAGATTTTAAGTTGTTGAAGCAGACCAATTTTTCACGTAACTCTGATAAGAAGTCCGAATCAGGCTTACCCCCTGGTAGTAGCAATAACTAGCCAACAAAAGCGGACTCAATTTTTTTATCGTTATTACCTAAGGCTTGCCTAAGCGTTTGTGTGAGATCTTATAGATATAGTATCTATTACTGGCTCAGAGTGTGACAAAAGTAATAACAACTTAAAAACGAACGGTTTGAGATCTTATAGGCATGCTTGCTATTCGTGTCAATGAGAGGAGATTAGGTTGTTTTAAAACTAGTTCAGAACAATATGAATTTGGCTGATTTTAAGCTAAACTGGTTTCAGATTCTACAGACGATGATATCTAGTATTGATGATTTTAATCCCTATAGACATGGTATCTAGTTGCTGATTTAATCTTTATAGACATGATATCTAATTGCTGATTTAGTCCCTATAGAAATGATTTCAACACATTATGAACATGATATCTGCTTATATCCATTTATATCCTAAAAGCATGGTGTCTAAGTGTGGTAACAAACATGAAAAATTTTTAAACAAGTCCTATAGGCAGGTTAACAAAATGTAGAGTCAAACATGCAAAATTTATTAGAAGACGGATCATATAGGCATGGTGTCTAAATGTAAATTTGAACATGCAGTATTTAAAATGAGTGCTATAGACATGTTTTCTAAATGTAGAGTTGATCATGTAGAATTTAAAACCAGTCCTATAGTCATGTTTTCTACCCTTCATGCATAATTAACCATCCCCTTTTCACTAGCTAGCCGTGAGTGTTTATTACAAATTATTACAAACCAAAAATGATAAATTACATCAAAATATAAAACAAAAGAAGTTACAACCAGGGGAAGCCCCATTCTTGACTTCCTCTCTGAGTTAGGGAATAAACCACATCAAATGCCATTTGTTTCAAAGCTTTTATTAAACCTGGGTGTGTAAGAGTTCCCTAAGGGTCTCAAAGGATACCGGGTAGTGCTTATACCCAAGTCAGTAGAACAAGATAGAGATGAGTGCGATGCGGAAGGGCTCGCCCTTATGTGTCCAAGTTCAGAGGGAACTCATGGGTCCCAAGGCAAGGCTCAGAAAAAAGGGGCGCAACTTAAGTCTAAGAATATGGTGGAAGTGCAGGAATAGAGATTTAAAACTGAGTGAAGAATAGAGAGGGGTAGGGTGATGGGAAAGTAGTAGTAGTAAAGCGTATAATCAACATTTTCATACAAGGGGTTAGAGGTTTTGGAAACACATTGCAAACAGCATATATATCCTTAGGCAGAGATCGGGTTTGGGCATGCACAACAATAAAGGGTGCTGACATGCCAATAATCTAACTAGAACATACAACATATAGAGGGTATATGGAGGTTATCACCCCAAGGGATTAGGTTTGAGTCATGCACAGCAATGTTCAATGCTGTCATGCCCCAAACCAACCAAACATACCAAACACATAGGGGATATGGGGATTTAGGACTTATAAGTCATAATAAGTGACTGACAAAATTCATACATAAGAAAGAATTGATTCAGAATAGAAAGATCAGATTACGTCATGCTTAATAATGGAACTTGATTAAACATAAATAGGGAACAAGCAAGGGTGAAAGAAATAGTAAACATGTTGTTATTAATGCTGAAAATTAGTTAGAACATACCAGTAAAGAGAAAAATACAGAGAAAAGTAGGCAAGCTTCCTACAGCGTAGTCTTCACTTCCAGTCGGCTAGGTAAGGTAGCAACACAAGTAGCAATAGAGAAATGAGAGAGTTTTAGTGGAATATGTGTTCTGAACTCAAGTATTTTATTCCTTGTGTTCATGTCTTTGAAAGAAGAGGGATGCAACGTTTTTATAGTCTTTTAGAAAACATGTGAGAAATAAGGTAATAGGTAAAGTTTCGATGCAAATACGAAAACAATCAACAGTTATAATCAATTAACCTAGTGATTCACCTTTAATTGAGAAATCACTTGTTTAACAGGAGTAACATATTTAAAATAAGGAAAAAAAATCTATTTGTAGGCAGACAGATTATTACCATAAAATAACTAGTAAAAACATCACGTAAGCAATCGAGACCAAGTACAGAAATATACTTATTCTTAGAAAAAGATTCGGCAAGAAAAAATAAGGACATGAATCAATTAACTTTAACAAGTGAGTAAATTTACAGTTCACAAAAGAAAAGTTTTGAAATCAGTCCCAAGATTGAAGATCAATCAAAGAAGAAACCTCATCATACAAAAAGAGTGAACAAACACTAGACATGTAAGACCAAACCTATTGGAAAAACAAAAAGCATGCAATAGTAGCACAAAGTTTAGTAGACAGCAAACATTCGAATCATAATAATCAAGTAGGTTAAGTCACATTGAATCAAGGGTGAAGAAAAAATAGAGTATCAGAAGCATGCAAAGGGTCTCACCGTAGCAGACGAGAAAACCTTTTGAAAAGTTAGGGTTTCAGGCGTAGTTGAGTTTTAAAGATAGTAAAAATGCAGAAACAGAGGACTCACATAAAGAAAAGAGGTTCTGAAATAAGGAACTTTCAAATTGAGTCAAGTATTCAAACGAACAGTTTCGAACCCAAAGATATAAGGTTTTTTTTCAACAATAGTCAAATTTAAAAGATGATAAACAAATAAATCGAACATATACTTACCAAACAAGCATTCATCTTAACAAACAACTTTAGAATTCAAATGAGACCCAAAAGAAATTAGGGATTTAGCAAAAATTGAGTTTAAAGATGATAAACAAATAAATCAAACAGTATTAGCAAATAGTTTCAAAAACGTGAATGAGCCCCAAAGAAATTAGGGTTTTCAATAACAATCGTATAGAAGAACAATATTAGTAGAACATAGCAAAATCAGAAACACGTTAAAATAAGAGAAGAGGTTCCAAATAATTTAAAAGAAGAACCCTAATCTGAAAAAATGAAGATTTGTTTCGAAAGCGAAGTTAAAGAAGCTTCAAGAAGATGCTTAAAAACTCATGGCAAGCATGTTTCTAAGGTAGATCTGAAAGAAGTCAAAAATGACTTAGAGATTAGGGTTTCAAAAGGACCCAAAGGTAATAAGAAAGGCCATGAAAGTTACCGATATAACTAGAAGAGTCAAAGGTCTGACTTGAATGACAATGGCTGGCCGGAGAAAGGTCAGGATGACCGGAGAAAGGTCATCGAGCAAATACTGGACAAAATCCCTTCAAATTTTGGTCATGAGACCACCAAACGAAACACATAGAAGCCGTGGAAGGCTGGTATATGTCTCAGATGACCTCGGAAGGCCATATATTAGAGTGGATTAGGGTGGTTGTGGCTAGGGTTTGGGGGTGTTATTGCAGAGAGTGTTTGAGAGGGAAGGAGTTCTAAGGCGGCGGATTGTGAAAAATGATAGGGTTTAGGGGGTCGTTTGGAATTAGAGACAATGGTGATTATTGGCCGTTGATCTGAGTAATCAACGGCCTAGATTAAAATGGGCAAGCGGGCGGGTTATGAAATTGGGTTTGGGTCAGTCTAATGTGCAATTAGTTGAGGTTCAATTGGGTTCAATTGGGTTCTGAATTGGGGTTATAATTGAAATGAAATTGGGCCATTATTTATATAGCCAATTTTTCCTATTTAATTTATAAAAAATAATAAGTTAATTTCTAGAAATAAATTAAAGGTACTAGAATAATCTATTATGTATAATTAATAATTTAAAAATAGAGGACTTAATTTTATGAATATAAAATACAATTGAGGCTTAAAAGAGGCTAATATTACAATTATATGAAATTTAGATTTAAAATACTAATTAAATTTGTAAAAATATACAAAAATTATTTTAGCTATATTTTATAAAATTTCAATAAATTCATTACCAAAATAATACTTTTGGAAACATTTATTGGGGTTTTATGGATAAAAAAGAAAAATAAATTGATTTTAAAACCTTTAAAAATTATGAAAAAAATAATAAAACATTGGGATATACTTATATTAACTTACTTTTATGTGGATTAGATAGATCAGACTTAGATATATATATATATATATATGACTTACTTTTTTATATTTTTCTTAAATCTAATATTTTTCATAAGAAGATCTCTTAAGGGTGGTACTGTGATCCTTCGGATCTGCACTGTAAGTAGTTTTCCTGAGAAAGATAGATATGGTAACTCTCAGTTGGCTTGCAGATGGTTATTTATAACCTTTGGGTCATCCTAAAGAATAGATTCTTAAGAAATAATTGAATTTAATTATTATATATAAAAGAAGACATATGTCCATAGATTTGATTCTTAGATCTAACTTTTCTCCATAATGTTGAGTTAAGAACTTGAATATTATCCTTATGGAACCCAGTGGTCTCTTGAATCAAGAACAGGAAGCATTAAAATTACCATTGTTAAATTTATTGTAATTACTTGCAGATCTAAGTCATGTCTTTCTTCCATCCTTTCTCCTGTCCTTCAAAAATTCCTTCTCGTCCCCAACTTCCTCATCTTCCTCCTCCAATCCCAAACTCAAAGAAGAAATCAGTTTTTCTGATTTGCAGCAATCAATTGATGACTGGAAGATCCCTAAACATCCACAGTCCACAATTTATAAATCTTCACGATGGCCCTTGACCAGTGATTACCATATTTCTACAATTGATCAAACCATTCCTCTTGAATCATACCATAAGGAAATCAAACTTTTGAACCCAAAATCTATAGAAAAATATAGGCGAAAATACTTTTATCTCCATTTTGGTTTAGTACAGGTTGCATCTAGACCTCTATCCAGAGAAGGTCTAGACACCTCTCTACTGCTATGTCTTAGGGACTCTAGATTTCTAGACTTCAATGATTCCCTTCTAGGAATGGTAGAAACCAGTCTTTGTAGCGGTCCAATTTACTTTGATTATTTTCCTAATTTTACGGTATCTCTTAGAGATAGAAATATCTTAGATTCTTTAACTCTTATAGTTAAAACTGCCAATTACAAAACCAAAACTGGATCCTTACAAGTAGCAATTATTTATAGAGTATAGTATAAAGCCATGAGTTCTTCCTTTAACACTGGAGCTATGAAAATCCTTCATAAAGGAGAAACTGTTCTTTTCAAAGCAGATCTACAAAAAATCTCACCTATCAATACCAAAACCCATTTCTTGGAGCCAAGTTTCCATACCAAAAAACTGGTTACTCTACAAGATGCTACTCAGGCTGAGAAACCGGAAAATACTACGGTCTCTCATATCCAACAATATTCTAGCGGATCTGTAGCCATTTCCTTCCAAATGTCCTCACCCAAAGATTCTCTATCTCATCCTCTTTGGCACAATCTGAGATTCGGTCTGGAAGACATTCAATATGTTCTTTTCCTTCTAAAATCGAAACTGTTGATTTCGACTCTAAGATCCCTAAGCCAAATATTCTGTAGAAACAACCCCTCCAACAGAAGTCAATTATGACCATCCTCAATCTCCCACTTACTCAGCTTTAGGTGTTGAATTAGGTGTTTTGGAAAAGTACTTCAAAATTGATAAAGAGACACTTCGAGCAAATTTTATTGACAAGAAAGTATTTTCAGAAGTTTCAAGGAGATGATAGAGAAAATCTCTGAAGTATTTACTTTGAATCTTTAAACTACATAAAAGAACAAATCAATTTCTTTGAATGGTTTAAGGCTTATGCTGAATGACACCAATTAGATTTTCGTTTTTCTAAATCTGTCAATGTTTCAAAAATTTGGAAAACTCTCCGGAGAAGAATTCCTCTCAGAACTTCCTCCGGCACAAGGATTTTCGACAAATTATTCAAATGCTTCAGTAATAGCTAATCCTTTCAAATTAAAGAATGAAAATGAAGCTATTACAAGCAAAGAGATTAAAAGTATTTTTGAACAAAATAATTATACAAACAAACATTTACAATCTCTTGGTGAATATTTGGTTACAAAACCAACTTCAGCATCTAGTTCTAAGCCAGCTGATACCTCCACTTCTTCAATACCTTTATTTAAACCTTATGACATCCCCAGGACTATCGCTACGGAACTCCGGATCCACCAAGCTAAAGACTATCCTCAGCTCTATGATCTTCAGCATAGGATCCTTGAAATAGAAAAAACTCTAATAGCTCAGGATTCTCAAACTAAGGAGTCTTCTTGCAGTGTTCTCCGAGAAGTCGATTCTGACCAAGAAGCCAATTCACAGTCAGAACAATTTTATGAAGATTCCTCTCTTGAAATCAACCCTGTCAGAACAGGATCCTTCAACTGGCCTCATCCCCAAAGACTTTTCTATTCTAGAGCTACCCATCCTGATGTAGCCTTAGAAGAAAGACCTAATGTTATGCAAAACAACTATAATGCCGGTAACATCTATGAATGGAACATTGATGGTTGCTCTGAATAAAATATTCTGGCCAAATTACAACAAATGACCATAGTAGCCACTGCATACCGAACTTCTCATAACTGTTCTGACCAGCTTACTACTCATGTCTTAGTAGCAGGTTTCACAGGTCAACTTAAAGATGGTGGGATACCCATCTTAGCGAAGAAGATAAGAACTAAATTCTTTTGAGTGTCCGAGTTGATTCGACAGGAGAACCAATTCTTAAAGATGGCCTTACCATTCCTGATTAAACCAACACCCTAATTTATACCGTTATCAAAACATTCATAGGAAGATCTTTTGGGAAAGATCTTTTGAAGTACTTAACAACCTTAAGTGTAAAACCCTTTCTGATTTTAGATGGTATAAAGATTCCTTTCTTACCCGAATCTACGAAAAACCTGATGGAAATCTCCCATATTGGAAAGAAAAATTCCTAGATGGTCTACCTAAGTCTCTTAGGAATTTAGTTAAAGAAGAACTCCAAAATCAGCACTCAGGTGATATTATTCCTTACGACCAAATCACCTATGGTCAACTCACAAGTCTCATTCAACATGTCGCTCTAAAAATCTAACGGCAAGATAAGATATTAAAACAATTAGCTAAAGACAGGGCACAAACTCGTCGAGATCTAGGCAGTTTCTGTGAACAATTTGGTTTACCACCTTGTATCAAGAAGTCTTACAAGAGACGAAAAACCAAGGATATGGAGATTACAAAATATAGGTCCTCTGCACCGAAGATTAGGAAAACCAAACCGTTTTCTTCCAAATCCAAAACCTTTCCTAGTAAACATAATCCAACAAACTTCCAAACTTTTAATTCTGGAAAATGTTTCAAGTGTAACAAACTAGGCCATATAGCCAAATATTGCAAGTTATCTAGCAAAGTTAGAAATCTTGATTTAGATGAATCTGTTATTAACCAAATCGAACAACTTCTATTAGAAGATAGTGACACTTCCGATGTTGCTGATGATGAGCTTGAACAACAATTTAACCAATTCAAAGATGATTACACAAAATCATCTTCATCCCAGTCTAGTCAAGGATAACCTGAGCTTAACGTTCTCTCGGAAGAACGAGATCTTCTTCTCGAAATAATAAGCAATCTCAAAAATTCTGAGCAAAAGAAGCATTATCTTAAGCAATTCAAACAAACAATTGATAAACCTTCTACATCTTCATCTAATGTCTTTTCCAATAATCCTCAATTCTCCAATACCTATAATATTAATGATATCCTTAGTAGATTCCCTTCCCAAAAACCTAAGGTAATAACTATCCAAGATCTTCAATCTGAAATAGCATTCCCTAAGGAGGAAATTCGAGAAATTAAGGCTAAACAAGAGTTAGACCGTCTTGTTCTCCAACATCTCTCAACCAGGCCTGAGGAGTTTAAACCAACTGAAGATAAGCGAGTTCAAAAAGAAGTTTTTTACCTCTGCAGGATTTCGATAAGAAAATGGCACATGAGAGTCATCCTAATTATCAATAAGTCCTTCACCTTGGATATTATTACCTTATTTGATACAAGTGCAGATCTCAACTGCATACAAGAAGGACTCATTCCAACCAAATTCTTTGAAAAAACAAAAGACGGTTTTAGGGTTGCTAACGGCGGGAAACTAGGAATTAGCTTCAAACTCTCCAATGTTGAAGTTAGAACATTCCTAGAAAATTCTCCATTGTCAACCTCAAGTTCTTTCCTATTAGTAAAAGACCTTACTAATCCAGTTATATTAGGAACTCTATTTGTCGAAGATCTCATACCATTTATGGTGACAAAACAAGGAATTCTGATCGAACACATAGGAGGTAAAACCTTTCTTCCTTTTGATAGACCTCCAGTGGCAAAGTTCTTGTCCACCGTAAAAAGTAAAGAAGCACAGATCAATTTCCTCAAAGAAGAAATAGCATTCCAAATGTTACAACAACAGCTTCAAAATTCTTCCCTCCAATCCAAGGCAAAAATTTTAGAAACCAAAATACAGGAAGAACTTTGTGCTGATCTACCTACAGCCTTTTGGAACCGCAAGAGACACATTGTTAGGCTCCCTTACGAACATGACTTTGATGAAAAAATAATCCCCACAAAAGCTCGTCCTATTCATATGAATCACGAGCTAACCATTCATTGCCAAAAAGAAATCAATGATCTTCTTGAAAAATGCATCATCTCTCCAAGCAAATCCCCTTGGAGTTGTGCTACTTTTTACGTCAATAAAAACTCTAAAATAGAACGAGGCGTACCTCGATTAGTCATCAATTTTAAACCTTTGAACAAAGCACCTCGATGGATTAGATACCCTATTCCAAAAAAAGGATTTACTTCAAAGGCTTTATGCTGCAACCATTTTTTCAAAATTTGATCTAAAATCAGGATTTTTGCTAATTCAATAGATCCCAAAGAAAGGTATAAAACTGCTTTTACAATACCATTTGGACAATATGAATGAAATGTAATGCCATTCGGTTTAAAAAATGCTCCTTCTGAATTTCAAAGGATAATGAATGATATTTTTAATCCTTTTGCAAATTTTGTTATTGTCTATATTGATGATGTTCTAGTATTTTCTACTAGCATAGATCAACATTTTAAGCATATAAATGTCTTTTTTAATGTTATCAAAGAAAATGGATTAGTTTTATCAAAAACTAAATATAGTCTCTTTCAAACTAACATCCGATTTCTTGGACACAATATCGAGCAGGGGACCATTCTCCCTATTCAAAGACCCATTCAATTTGCTGGCAAATTTCCTGACCAAATTTTCGATAAAACACAGCTTCAACAATTTTTAGGATGTGTTAGTTATGTATAAAATTTTATTCCAAGCCTTAGCAATTTTCTAAAACCTCTCCATGATAGGTTGAGAAAACCTCCACCTCCGTGGACTTCAGTTCACACCAACATTATCAAAGAAATCAAGTTGAAAGTCAAAGACCTTCCTTGCTTATCTCTTCCTGATCCTTCTGCATTCAAAATAGTTGTGACCGATGCATCAAATATTGGTTATGGTGGCAGCAGAAAAAGGATAACAATGAACAGATTATTGCATTTGCTTAAAAAAATTAGGAATAATTCCCAACAAAATTATCCTACAATTAAAGAGAAAATTTTAGCAATTGTTTTGTGCATTTCTAAATTTCAAGATGATTTATTAAATCAAGATTTTTTGTTAAGGATTGATTGTAAAGCGGCAAAATCTGTTTTACAAAAGGATGTACAAAATCTTGCTTCTAAACATATATTTGCTAGATGACAAGCTATTTTATCCATTTTTGATTTTGATATAGAGTATATCAAAGGGAGCTCAAACTGTATTCCGAATTTTCTTACCAGAGAATTCTTGCAGGGAAGATAAAATGCCAAGAAAAAAGAAAGCCGAGAATTCAGAACCTCCAATACCTGCTCTCCCTCCTCCAGAGAAAAACAGTATAGAAACAATACAGTCCGATACAGAGGTTGTTTCCACACAACAAACAATTTCAGTTGTCTCGAAGCAACTCCCAAAGGGAACAGCTGGATCAAACCAGTTAAAATATAGAAAGCCATCAGACTACGCCGTGAGCGGAGTTCCCCAAGTTTGTATGATAGAAAGTTCAGGACCAATCTCAATTTTTAGTCCAAAAAGTGGGCAGATCTAGTTGAAGAAGAAGAGTCTCAACAATCTCGCGCTCAACTAGCACAAACCATGTCTTCTCCTTGGACAGAATGAGAATTACTATAATGGAAACAACTCATGGGCAATAAAAATAAAATGACCATGCCTGCCTTATATAAAAAACAACTGAGAAATTACTATCAATTGTACAAAAATTATTGTTCCAATGTGGCGGCACAAAGCCACGCATCTTCTTCCAACTCCGTGGTGGCCCAAAGTCACACGACCTCTTCACTTCCTGTGGTTGCTAGAAGCACCACACAAAATATATTGGAGGCTAAAAGCCCCATTGCAAGTACAGGGTGTCCATCCAATATCCCGAATACTACGACCAGTCAAGCACTTTCTTCACAGTGCCACAACCTATTTCTTCAAAGAAGGGCCCCACCTTTGAGGAACCCACTTATATCAAGAATGAAAGTGATTACCCACTTATCCAAATTGAACCAGAATTCTGGCACAAACCCCCAAGATGTAGCTAAGAAAGTACTTAGCCCTTCAGCCAATTTTATTCAAAACAGCCTCCAACATACCCAAAGATATTATGAGTTTATTCTTAGAGATACTAGATCTTTCTTGTTTAAGCCCCACAAAGAAAAACAAACTCAATCATATGGTACATATACTACGGTGCGGATTAACACAATTATCTCACCAAAAGAATGGGGAACCCATCCATCCAATTACAAAAGACTTTCCCAGCCTTTTGGCCCACAATTTTACAATTACTATAACTACCCTACAACATGGATGAATGCTTTCACCTTCTAAAACTAACTTGGAAAGCATTTATGGTTTATCCTCTGGAGTAAACAATTAACCTCTGAATTCCCTCAGCGGTTTATACATCAATGGTGGCCTGTATATGGTCATAGGGCTGAAATCCTCTCAGCACCAGTAAAAGAAGGATATGATTATTTTGTCATAGATTTTCTAGTGAATAGCAAATACCCATACTCCTCCAATTTTCCCACCGATTTCATATCCCATGGATATACTCTCAAAATTTTTCCTTCCACAAACTAGAAGTACATAAAGGATTACCATGGTTAGCCCTCCAAGGACATTGCAAATAGTATAAAATGTGGGATTCATCGAAGCCTATGTACCGACGGTGGACAAGTGGTTTCTATCCCATCCACAATATCTAGCTATTACTGATGCTGCTCAAATTTTATTTTTACAACAAAAGTCCATTGCCAATGCACAACTGGCCGGCTCCAGCACCATGCTTGATTTTATTCAGCAAATGAAGCAAATTCTACATGCCCTCAAGGCACAAACTCCAGGCCAATAAAATCAAGCATCTTCACCTGACAAATCATCAGAGCAAGAAGAAGAAGACCTTGATTCAATGTTCTGAAAAATTAATCAAAAATTATATCAGCATGACACTACAATGACAGCACAACTGACATCATCCATTACATCAGCTAGCACTCACTCCTAATGGCATCATGAATGAAATTAGAAAGCATTATGTAATTTTTACTTTTTTGACTGTAAATAGCCTCCCATATCACTTGTAAGACAAACCTTACACACTGCCACTTCAGAAAGAATTCTCTCCCTCTCTCTTTAGAATTGGTTAGAGCTCTCTCTCCGGTTTACTAATATAAAATTTTACTTGTATTATCAATTTTTCGGTATACGATAATAATTAAGTTTAAAGTTATTTTACTCTTGTCTAAATTTACATTTATATTACGTTACATTATGGTCGGTTATACCGTCTAATTTACTTTATCGCATTTTATTTACATGGTTGGCTATATATATATATATATATATATATATATATATATATATATATAGGGAAAAATTGGGTATTAACAACTGCCTATCTTTACTCGGGAAGGATGAAAGAGTTGTCGAGTAAATATATGATGGCCAAATTTTGATTGAGCAAAACGGTTTGAAGAATATAGGCCACGCTTTGGCTTCTAAGCTACCTACATATCCCTGATCTTACAGAAATAAGGCAATATATAGTTCAAGATCTGTTGGCGGAGTATGCCGACAGGTACTTTCCAAGAACGAGCGTAATGTTTTAGCCAGGGTGAGTGAAAGGCTCACGGTAATAGTTGTGTTTGATGTGGTTGCGGGAACTAGAGCAAACAAGCTACTGCCAGGATGGCTGTTGCTTGGCGGTTTACCTGCAAATAAGAAATACAAAGCACATATCGTGCGTAAATTTAGATATGATGCAAATTCCCGCCGGATCAAGGAAGTTGTCCTAGGAAGGTTCACATAACGTCCTTAGACCATGATATTCTGGTCCATGAAGCATATAATAAAGGATTCACAGGCCATGGAATGATGTTCGTGGGATATGAGGATGGTTCCTCCGAACCATGATGCCTTTGAATAATGATATGCACAAAAAATTGAAAGAAATCCTCGGGCCATGACAAGGTGTTCTCGGGATATTAAGATGGAGCCTCTAAGCGTTGACGCCTTTGGATATGTTGGCGATATTTCAGTCCATGAAGGATGCAGCAGCATGTGGCGATCTTGCAGCTGTGTAATATTGCAATCTTTTAGCCATGCAAAGTGGCAATCTTCTAGCCGTGCAATGTGGCGATCTTTCAGCTGTGCAATGTGGCAATCTTTCAGCCATGAAAATGTGATGATCTTTCAGCCGTGCAAAGTGGTGATCTTTTAGCGGTGTAATTTGGTGATCTTTCAGCCGTGCAAAGTGGAGATCTTTCCACCATGTAATGTGGCAATCTTTCAGCCGTGCAAAGTGGTGATCTTTCAGCCGTGCAATATGGATGGAGACAACGTTTAGTATCGGAAGGCAGAATAGTAGCCTTATGCAATGCAAATGCAGATAGAGATAGAGCTTAACCTCAGAAGGTAGAATGGTAGCCTTGTGCAAGTTGGAAGGTAGAATGGTAGCTTTATGCATGTTGGAAGGCAGAATAGTAGCCTTATGTAGGTTGGAAGGCAGAATGGTAGCTTTATGCAATACAAATATAGGTAGAGCTTAACCTCGAAAGGTAGAATGATAGCCTTATGCAAGTTGGAAGGTAGAATGGTAGCCATATGCAGGTTGGTAGGCAGAATAGTAGCCTTATGCAGGTTGGAAGACAGAATGATAGCCTTATGCAAGTTGAAAGGCAAAATGGTAGACATATGCAATGCAAATGCAGATAGAGGTAGAGCTTAACCTCGGAAGGCAGAATATTAGCCTTATGAAGGAAATAAAATAGCAAATGGTAGTAGAGTTTCTTAGGTGATAGCAGATTGCAGCGTGATGATTATTTGGAGCATCGTGACGTATGGTACATTATAGGTGCATGGTGGTAGCAGATGTTGGCAAGTGCAATCGTTCAGAGAATCGCATTCTTGAAAGATGTTTTTTACATGAGTGTGCAATATGTTTTAATGATTTCACAATCCCGGTGCTTGCATACAAAGAAAAATTGTGAGTTTTTTAGAGAGGAATTAGTTAATATCCCCGCAGGCTTTTCTTGACTCTTTCAGCCTTTGATTTGGCCATATAGTCGGTAGATATGCATGATTTTGTAAAAGTGCAATATAAAATGAATAATAAAATGGTCTTTTAGATGAACCAACAACTGTGACGCGGTTCGAGACATTGAAACCTCTCTTTCTATGGAATTTTGAGGGTCCTCCTCAAAATTCTGCTCCAGTTTGATAGGTTGACGTTTCTGACTGTCGTTTGCACGACGATCGGCTGAAATTACTTCAGAATTTTAAGGGTCCTCCTCAAAATTTTACCCCAGTTTCCCATTTCGAGGAAAGATGAAAATCTTATCGAATTGTGACCGAACCCATAGGTTGCCAGATCTCTCTGTCAATTTCTACAAGTACAAGGGCTCCTCCGGTCAAGACCCCATGAACCATTTATGGACCCTGCCAGTTGGGAGAAAACTTCCCTTTGGCCTCGTCTTGATACAGAAAATTTTGTTTAATACCAGTTGCCCTGGTGTGAAATGTCTAGGCTTGACTCTTTTATTAAAGGATTTAGACATTCTATTCTGATAGAGTTGACCATGAAAAACTGTGTTCATATTTTTCCCATCTATAAGAGCTAGTTGCTTGTAACGACTCTTCAC
Source organism: Nicotiana benthamiana (assembly GCA_034376525.1). NCBI lineage: Eukaryota > Viridiplantae > Streptophyta > Magnoliopsida > Solanales > Solanaceae > Nicotiana > Nicotiana benthamiana. The sequence continues at coordinate 7,308,562 of CM067324.1, read as the reverse complement.
CCATTCATCATCATCGAGTTCAGATTCCTGTATGAACTTTGAGGAAGAAATTTCTACTTCGGCGGGAAAGATGACTTTTGAATCTTAAACCAGCATATAGGGGGTTGCCCCAGCTGATGTGCGGACTATGGTGTGATACCATAACAGAGCAAATGATAACTTCTCGTGCCACTATTTATGCTTCTCTATTATTTTCCTCAGTATTTTCTTGATATTCTTATTGGAGGCTTCCACAACTTCGTTCATTTGAGGATTGTAGGCTGTAGAATACTTGTGTCTAATCTTGAAGGTTTCACACATAGCTTTCATCAAGTCGCTGTTGAGGTTAGAGCCATCATCAGTAATAATTGACTCTGGTATCTCGAATCGGCAAACAATACAGTCGTGGACAAAGTCTACCCCAACCTTTTAGTTACTTCTCTGTAAGATGCTACTTCGACCCACTTAGTGAAGCAGTGAATTGCCACTAGGATGAGCCTATGTCCATTGGAAACAGCAGCCTCGATTGGTCCAATAACATCCATTCCGGGTGGCGAACAACCATGGTGAGCTTGTTGTGTTGAGCTTGCTTGGAGGTACCTTTATCATGTCTGCATGTATTTGAAAGTGGTGGTATTTCTGGACATACTGGATACAGTCAGTTTCCATAGTCATCCAAAAGTAACCAGCCCGGAGTATCTTCTTTGCAAAGACAAAGCCGTTCATATGTAGACCACACGTCCCAGGATGAATTTCTTCTAGCAGCTTGGATGCTTCCTTCGCGTCGACGCACCTTAGTAGTCCCAAATCAGGAGTCCTCCTATACAGGATTCCTCCTCTGTGGAAGAAATTGTTGGACAATCTCCATAGTTTGTGTTTTCGAGTATGATTAGAAAGCTATGGGTACTCGCCTTTTTCCAGATATTCCTTGATATCGTGAAACCAAGGCTTTCCGTCTGCTTCTCCTCGACATGGGCATAGTAGTATGGCTGATTATGGATCTCTATGGGAATGGGATGAATGAAATTCTTGTATGGATGCTGTATCATAGATGATAGGGTGGCCAATGCATTAGTGAATTCATTCTGCATTCTGGCAACATGCTGGAATTCCGTCTTCGTGAACCTTTTTCTCAATTACTCTACATGATGCAGATATGGGAGTATCTTGGAGTTCTTAGATGCCCATTCTTCTCGTACGTGGTGTATGAGTAAATATGAGTCTCTGATCACCAATAGCTCTTCCACGTTCATGTCAATGGTCATCTTGAACCCTACGATGCAGGCTTCATACTCGCCCATATTGTTAGTGCAAGGGAACCTGAGTTTGGCAGACACTGGATAATGCTAACCAGTTTTGATACCAAGACTAGGCCTATGCCAACTCCTCTAAATTTTGCTACTCCAACGAAGAACATTCTCCTACAGTCATAAGATTATGCAATGTCTTCTCCTATGAATGATACCCCTTCATTGGGAAAATATATTTTCAAAGGTTCATATTCTCCATCCATGGGGTTTTCAGCAAGGTGGTATGTCAATGCTTGTCCTTTGACTGCCTTTTGAGTTACGTAAGCAATGTCAAATTCACTCAACATGATGTTCCACTTGGCTAGCTTGCCAGTGGGCATAAGATTCTGAAAGATGTACTTTAAAGGATCCATCATTGATATGAGATACGTTGTATAGGCACAGAAGTAATGTCTCAGCTTCTGAGCTACCAAAGTAAAAGCACACTAGGTGCATTCCAAAAGAGAATACCGCGCTTCATACAGAGTGAACTTCTTGCTGAGATAGTAAATAGATTGTTGCTTTCTCCCCATTTTATCATGCTGCCTTAAAATGAAACAAAAGGCTCCATCTAACACTACGATATAGAATAGTAGGGGTCTACCTGGCTCGGACAGGACCAAGACTGGTGGTGTCGATAGGTATTCCTTGATTATGTCGAAGGCCTTTTCGAAATCATCGGTCCACTTGGTAGCGGCGTCCTTCTTTAACATCTTCAAGATTGGCTCATAGATAACTGTAGACTGCACCATAAATCAGCTGATTTAGTGCGGCCTTCCCAAGAAACTTATCACATCTTTCCTGTTCTTTGGAGTTGGTAATTCTTGAATATCTTTGACCTTTGATGGATCCAATTCTATTCCTCGGCAGCTCATAATAAACCCAAGCATCTTTCTAGCAGGAACCCTAAATGCACACTTTTTAGTTTCAAGTTGTACCTCCATAGTCTATTGAAAAACTTCCTCAGATCTTCTATGTGGTCAGTGTCCTTCTTGGATTTGATGATAACAACATCCACATATACCTCTATCTCCTTGTGTATCATATCATGGAAAATGGTTGTCATGGCCCTTATGTAGGTGGCCCCTACATTCTTCAGGACGAATGGTATCATCTTGTAACAATACACTCCCCTGGCGTAATGAAAGCCATTTTCTCAGTATCTTTATCATCCATCCAGATCTAATGATAACCAGCAAAGAAATCCATGAATGATTGTAGCTCATGCTTGGCGTAATTTTCAATTAGGATATATATTCGAAAAAGGGAAGTCGTCTTTCGGACTGTCCTGGTTGAGATCCTGGTAGTCGACACAGACTCTGACCTTCCCATCCTTCTTTGGTACTGGCACAATATTGGCTAACTGTGTCGAGTACTGAATCACCTTGAGAACCTTGGCTTTGATCTATTCAGTGATTTCTTCCTTGATTTTCATAATCATATCAGGTTTGAGCTTTATGAGTTTTTGCTTTACTGGTGGACACATTGGATCAGTTGGCAGTATATGACCCACAATAGACGTACTCGGACGAGTCATATCATCATATAACCAGACGAATATATCCTCATGCTCTTTTAGAAATTCTGAGGTTGCTTTCTTCTCTGATGGCGATAAGTGAATGGTGATTCGTGTTTCCTTGTCATTTTCTCAATGTCCCAGGTTAACAATTTTGGTTTCGTCCAAGCTGTAATTAGGTTTATCTCAAATTTATCAACTTCTTTGACAATCTCCTCAGGTATGCCATCTTCTTCTGAATCCATGTCGGTTTATTGCGTTGTCTCACTGTATGTCACAGTCATTAGTTCATCAAGATAAGTAATAATAATGTTGTATAGGTAAAATAAGGAAGATAAAGATAGAAATAAATATTAATTCATCAGAAAAATCAAACATGCTTTGATAAATTGAATAATTGTTGTGAACATTGAAGATATTATTGCGTAAATTGAAAAAAAAATGTGAAAGGAAAATCATTCAGTAAATAAAATGGGCCTTTCTACCCCGAGGCTCGTCGGGCTCTGGTGGTCCTGATAGTCGAATTGTTCAGGTGTGCCCGTCTGCTCATAGCTTGTATGGAAGGACCTTCCTCCTCGAGAATAACATAGCAATCTATATCATTGTCCTCTAGCAGGACTAAGAAGAGGAGTGAGTACAATGCCTCTGGATCTCGTAGAATAAGACGATGTTTCTAGAGTGTACAAACTAACCTTTTGGGAGGGGAATAACAAAATAAAACCGAAAGGGTAACCAAATTAGTGAGGATCATAAAAGGAATGCTGCAATATTTAAACACATAGTGCAGGAATAAAATGTGTCCTTATTTGGGAGCCTCATTGTGCCTTAGGTAGGCCTAGCGACAAATTGATTTGGAGAACTTAGAATGCTAAAAACCTCATTTTATTGATAAAAATTGACGATTCCAAAATTGACACTAAATAAACAGGAAACAGAAATTACTAATGGCCATGGCCTTATTACATTTTATAAAGAGAAAAGAAAAATTCCTATCCTACTTGGTCCCAGAAGGACCTTCCCCTGATTCGGCATCGCTGGCTCCTTCGAACAGCTTTCCCAACTCGTGAGGTCCCAACAATAGTTAGGCCCTGGCTAGATGTCCGCCTTCGGTTCCTTCAGTATTTTGGCAATCTTCGACCCTCTTAAGAATCTTTCTTTCCAACTCCAATATGCTTTGCTCCAAGTATCACAGTCGCTTGTTGGCACTGACGGTCGTGTCCTTCAATTCCTCAATTAGCTTCTAGTTGGACTTGTTTTTTGCGGTGCTTGCTTACGTACTGCCGAATCCTTTTGCGCATTTAAAAATATTTGACCTGTACCTCAGCCCTTTCATCTATGATTTTGTGACCTCGGGCAAACCCTTGCTGGCCCAGACCATCATGATTGTCTTCCAACCAACCTGAGTAGAAAGGAGCTCAACTAGCCTAATACCTGTCTGGCTCAATGTTAACTCTCCTCATTATGATCTTGAAGTGCCACATATGGTGAGATTGGAATTTGTAAGGACTATCATCATTCTGGAAGTCAGCTAAAAAATGACTCATCTTGTTGACTCTGGGTATAACTTGCTTTCTGCTGGCTTGTCCCATAACTCGGAGAAGGACATAAGGATATGTTCCCCTCAGACCGATCAGTATCAGAAAAGGTGCATTTCTAGATCAGGTGATGAATTCCTCGGTTGGAAACCACTGGAACATCCACTGGACTAATTCTTCGGCTGGGTTATCAAATTGCTTTACCCATCCTTTGGCTGAGCGAACATATTGGGCATGTGATTCATTTTCTTTGCATGATGGAAAGCAATGTGATCATCCAGTCCCTTTGCTGGATTTCTTGTCGGTATTCACCTCTTTGGAGGTGCTCCATAAGCCAGAGTTGAAGCAATAAATTGCAGCTTTTGAAGTGTTTTGCTCCCTTTTGACACTTCTCTAAGGCTCGGTATATGTCCGCAATGATCATGGGCACGATGCTGAATGGTTTCCCACGAATCCTCTCCATTATTGTTTTAGTAATCATGGCTAGCCTGGTGTGGATCCTTGCCTTCTTCGTTGGAAACACGATCAGCCCCAGGAACCAAAATATAAATACGAAGACCCTTCGATGAATGTCCTAAGGAGGTGATGCAAAACTCGTCAGGGTAGGTACAGTATGATTTGCTATGACCATACCTTTCATATAAATAGTCAAAAAGAATGTAGGATCCTTCCAGACATGTCAACTTTGGATTCTTCTTTAAACCCATCATTTTGAGAAATACCTCTGCCTTTGCGGTTCTTAGGCATCAATAAACCCAAAGTTTCCTAGACTAAATCCGTTAATCCTCCTATCTACTCTAGCATGGGTGTCATTTCAATGTCCCCAAAGCGTAATACAACCCTTTCACAATCCCAAATAGTGTAGCAGTTTCTATGATCTTGTTGTTAGGTTGGATCTCCAGAAGGGATGGAAGTTTTCCCAAACGGACGAGAGTTTGATCACTAGAGTGAAGATCTTTCCACCAGCTCAACAGCTTTGGATGGATGTTGGTGACCATGTTGAAACTAGGGACTTCATGCCTTATATTTTTGCAAGACAAATAAGGTTAGGCCCTTACCCCCACCAGACTCGACTATTTAATACCAACAATTAGCATGACACATTTTAGTTGTCCAAATAAATGCACAGAATATGGTGATGTCTGTTTGGATTTAGGGAAATCCAATGGACTTTGGACAAGGCTATCTTAAAGGATCATTATGTAGACAACATAACTGACCTGACAAGGTTTGACCATGATGCATGCATAGTTCGATCATAGTAAGGTTTCTATGGGATTTTAGACTGGTACCCTTAAGTGGACAACTCAAGGGAGAAGGCACTGAACCTTCGACTACATCATTGATCGATTGGTTTTATCGCAAATATGCCTTTCCAAATTTAGGGGTAACAATATAGTAAGTGCGCAACCACTCATTGTAAGTGTTGCTATTTGTTTGGCACGAGCGGAATATGATGTTGAGCATGATTATGCAATAATTAAAAGCATGTTGTCACATATTTGCATGTTAAGAAAGTAGTAAATACAACTGTTTATAATTTGAAGTAGTAATAAAGAAAAAAACAAAGAAGATAAGTCAGCTTTGCCTTGTTAAGGAAATTAAACGCTTAAAGGAATTTAAACAAGTAATTTCATATAAAGGGATGATATAAAGTCACAAGAACAATCTGAAATGGTAAAAGCCTAAGGTCCCCAGTAGAGTTGTCATGCTGTCATGCCCCCTTTTTCCCTCTTTGCATCAGGAGAACGGGTTTATGACATTTTGTTGGGGTAAGAGACAACTCGTTCCTTCTGGGAACTGGATTTTGCATTTGAAGAGTCGTCACCTAATGATTTATGGTGTTTTAGGACACCTACAAGATTCACTTCTAAGTTTTATTGATAACTAGAGATAGGGTAAGGACTTGAAATTATCCTAAGGGGAAAGTGTTAGGCACCCCTGAGGATCCACTAGTATGGTTCCCAGCCAAAATGTTTTTTGTGAATTTGGTGCAATTAACATGTAAACAGATAAGGCTCAAATAAGAGGAGATTTTAATATGTGAATGTTTGAAAGTAAAGCAGAGTTTGAAAAAGCAAACACTAAAAGGTTGATTTTGAAAACAAGTTACAATTCTGTAAATATTTAAAGGAAAAGAAAGAGAAGGGGTAGGTCTTAGGTTTAGTTGTAATATGGAACATCAGTGCAACACACGGTAATGATTCCTCAGAAGAGGGGCTACATGTGGTATTAGCGCACTGGTCATCATATCCATATCTACCCTTGTCACCCCGTTAAGGTACTAAAGTGCGGATTGGTCTCGACCATTATTGCACGCTATTACCCATCCCATTCCTATCAATCCCGAAGAAACTTAGGACTACTAGTCCTAAAGGGGAGGGATATTAGTTAGACTTTGGGGTTTCAAAGGCAAAAAAGCAAAAGCGACATACAAAACACATAGGACTGCACATTAAAAGGGGAAGCATGTAAACACTAAAGGCTCAAGTATACCTCCTCAAACAAGGCACATGAATATCATGACTCAAACAACAATCAAGGTTAGAATCTAAAATATACCAAGATGAATGGGTTTTAAGTTGTTGAAGCAGACCAATTTATTATGTAACTCAAATAAGAAGTCCGAATCAGGCATGGCTTCTGGTTGTAGCAATTACTAGTCAACAGAAGCAGGCTCAATTTTATATGTCATTATTACCTAAGGCTTTCCTAACTGCTTGGGTGAGATCTTATAATCATGGTATCTCTTACTAGCTCATAGTGTGATAAAAATAGTAAATACTTAAAAACGAATGGTTTGAGATCCTATAGGCATGCTTGCTAATCGTGTCAATGAGAGGAGATTAGGTTGTTTTAAAACTAGTTCAGAACAGTATGAATTTGGCTGATTTTAAGCTAAAGTGGTTTTAGATTCTACAGATGACGATATCTAGTATTGCTGATTTTAATCCCTATAGATATGATATCTAGTTGCTAATTTAATCCCTATAGACATGATTTCTATATATTATGAACGTGATATCTGCTTATAGCCGTTTAGATCCTAAAATCATAGTGTCTAAGTGTTATAACAAACATGTAGAAATTTTAGACAAGTCCTATAAGCAGGTTATCTAAATCTAGAGTCGAACATGCAGAATTTATTAGAGGATGGATCCTATAGGCATGGTGTCTAAATGTAAAGTTGAACATGCAGAATTTAAAATGAGTCATATAGGCATTTCTTCCCACAGCCTAGCCCTAGCTTGCAGCTGGCTAGGTAAGGTAGCAACACAAGTAAAGAGAGAGTATTAGTGGAGTGTGTGTTCTGAACTTAAGTATTTTATTCCTTGTGTTCGTTTCTTTGAAAGAAGATGGGTGTAGGGTTTTATAGGCTTTTGGAAATAATGTTAGAAATAAGGTAGTAAGTAAAGTTTTAATGCAAATATGGAAACAATCAACAGTCAGAATCAATTAACCAAGTGATTTCCTTTTAATTGAGAAATCATTTGTTTAACGACAGTAACAGATTCAAAATAGGGAAAGAAAATTAGTTTGTAGGCAGACTGATTATTGCCATAAAAGAACTAGCAAAAACAATAAGTAAGCAATCGATACCAAGTACAAAAATATACTTATTTTTGGAAAAAGATTCAGCAAGGAAAAATTAGGATAGGAATCAATTAACTTAATGAGGTGAGTAAAATAAGAGTTCACAAAAGAAAAGTTTTTAAAAGCAGTCCCAAGATTAAAGATCAATCAAAGAAGGAACCTCAGCACATAAATAGAGTGAACAAATACTAGACATGCAAGGCCAAACCTATTGGCAAAAGAAACAACATGCAGTAGTAGCACAAAGTTCAGTAGATAGCAAACATTCGAAGCATAATAATCAAGTAGGTCAAGTCACATTGAATCAAGGGTGAAGAAAAAATAGAGTATTAGAAGCATGTAAAGGGTCTTACAATAGCAAATGAGAAAACCTTTTGAAAAGTTAGAGTTTCAAGCATAGTCGAGTTATAAAGATAGTAAAAACCCAGAATCATAGGACTCACATAAATAAAAAAGGTTCTGAAATAAGGAACTTTCAAATCGAGTCGTGTACTCAAACAAACAGTTTTGAACCCAAAGATATAAGTTGTTTTTTCAACAACAGTCAAGCTTAATATATGATAAACAAGTAAATCGAACAAATACTTAACCAAACAAGCACTCATCTAACAAATAGCTTCAGAACAATGAGACCCGAAATAATTAAGGTTTTAATAACAATCGAGTTTAAAGATGAAAAATCAATAAATCAAACAAATACTAGCAAACAGTTTCAGAAACTCGAATGAACCCCAAAGAAATTAGGGTTTTCCACAACAATCGTATAGAAGAACAACATGAGCAGAACATAGCAAAATCAGAAACACATTAAATCAGAGAAGAGGTTTCAAATAATTTAAAAGAAGAAACCTAATCGAAAAAAAGAAGAGTCGTTTTGAAAGCAAAGTTAAAGTAGCTTCGAGAAGATGCTTAAAAACTCATGGAAAACATAGATCTAAGGTAGATCAGAAAGAAGTCCAAAAGGTATAAGAGATTAGGATTTCAGAAGAACTAAAAGCAATGCGAAAGGCAATGAAATTTACCGATATAACTAGGAGAGTCAAAGGTATGACTCGAATGGCCATGGCTGGCCGGAGAAAGGTCATCGAGCAAGTTATAGACCAAATCCCTTCAAAGTCTGGTCATGAGACCATAGAACCAAACACATAGAAGCCATGAAAGGCTGGTATGGGTCTCAGATGACCTCAGAAGGCCATGGATTAGAGTGGATTAGGGTGGCAGCGGCTAGAGTTTGGGGGTGTTACAGTGTTTGTGGGGGAAGGGGTTCTAAGGTAGCGGATTGGAGAAATGATTGGGTTTAGGGGTCGTCTGGAATTAATTAAGGCAAGGGTAATAATTGGTCGTTGATCTGAATAATCAACGACATGGATTAAAACGGGCAAGTGGACGGGTTATAAAACTGGGTTTGGGTCGGTCTAATTTGTAATTGGGTCTAGGTTCAATTGGGGTCCAAATTATTGAAATGAAATTGGACCATTATTTAAATAGCCAATTTTCCCTATTTAATATATAAAAAATAACAAATTAATTTGTGAAAATTAATTAAAGGTACTAAAATTATTTATAACATATGGTTAAATTTTAAAATTACCGGACTTAATTTTTTAATATAAAATACAATTAAATCTTAAAAGGGGCTAATATTGCAATTATGTGCAATTTAGCTTAAAAATACTACATAAATTTGTAAAAATATGTAAAAATTATTTTAGCTATATTTTAGCATAAAAATAGAAATGGTACCAGCCGTACTTAATAACAGAAGGATTTGGCAGAAATATGTAAAATTGTCCCTCCTAAAAAGATTATTCCAGAATAAATGGGCTATAGTTAGGAGAGGTGCGCCAGCGGCGAGCAGAAGCAAGGTTATTAGATACCTCAGGAAAGCCCGACCAGAATCACACGTGCAAGTTTCCCTACATATGGCTCGTCCGTGATAACTTCTTCGGATTTGCGTGAACTAGCGGACCGATCACTAAGTGAGGATGCTCCCTCCAGCATGAGCGAACCCTTTCGGAACTGATTAAGAATGGGCGGCACTATCCCAGCCCGGATCCAGCCAGGTTCTATTGATCATGTCCCCTTCCCAACAGTTGTACCTTGTCTTGAAGCGTCTTTGGCTTTACGATAGAAAGCTCGCCGGAGAAAGCCAGGTGCCGTAGGTAAGCTCTATTTGGCCCGGAGCATTGATTTCCCATAACGAATAGGCTAGCTCTATCTCTCAATTACCTATCCTGTGCTCGAGAAGGTCCCTCAGTTCCTCGGCAGCACCTCGAGGTGCATTTAGTTGTCTTACATGAGACGAGGGCTATTCCCCACCCCATGGCATGACACCTTTGCTCATCCATTCCCCCCGTGCAGACGTGGCGCCCTTTCTCATTATCATCATCGCCCTTTTTTCCTCCCTGCTATTGACGCATGAAGATTGTCGTATGTATGCTCGACTTGAATTAGTTGAAGGTGCGGAGTCTTCTTCTTTTGATTTGAGACGAATTCATTTTTCTACTGAAAGTTCTTTTGATAGGGAATAGGGAAAAGCCTTGCCTTATTCAAGAGTACCAAGAAGAAGGCCACATCCTTTGGCAGAAGGCAGCCGGGAAGTTGTCGGGACCTGGGGCTTTATTATTCAGATTCTCATTCTTCAAACGTGATTTGCCGTCTAAGCCACGGATTGTCCTCCGCGTCCATTTTTCGATTTTTTGGGTGCATCGGCCATCATCTCGATTCAGAATTTTATTTAATTAGGCAGCAACGCTAATACGTAATCTCACATCACCCCACCCCCTATCACATGATACTTCGCAACATCATAAACACATATTTAGTAAATTTTCAGTTCTTAGTGGTTAGTATCACCCTGGGAAGCATATAAAAGCTCAACAAATGAATTATCAAAATAATACGTTTAGAAATATTTATTGGGTTTTTATGGATAAAAAGGGGAAATAAATTAATTTTAAAACCTTTAAAACTAATGAAAAATAAAATATTCGAATATACTTATATATATATAAATATTTTTTTTTATTTTGAAATTATTTTTCATATTAAAAAATATATTGGAAAAAATTAGGTATCTATAAGGTGTTCCATTTGTTTCCTCTTCCTTTACAAGAAGATTGATAGTTATTGCTGAGCTGGTGGTGTCTTAGCTTTATAATGCATGTAAGTTTTCTTTTCTCGGATTGCAAGTCCAAATTTGACATTGCTCTTCTTTTTTGGCATCTTCTTTGCTTTCCTTTTCTTCTTCCTACTTGTTTCTGCATCTAGATTATTTTGTACCAGAGAATTATTAATCCTATATTTTGTTATTTCTTCATCAACATTTTGTGTGCTCGTCTCTAGATGTTGTTCTCCCTCTACTGTTCTCTGAGCCGTCATTGTTTTTGTCTCAACTTTTTCTAAATTATTGTCATGACCATCTTCCTTACTTACAACTTTGTTCTTAGGAGGCTGCTCATTACTTTTTGCATGTAACTCCTCCACAATTGTTGCATTATTCTTCTCTAAAGCCCTGCATTCGTGTCCTAGTTTCCTAAATTGCTTACAGTACTTAGCTATGCTCTCATATTTCAATTACTGAATGTAACCATCCAATGGTGAGTCCTCATATTCTTGGCCTATGAAAACACTTTCCGATAGCGGTTTAAGCAGATTAAACTCCACCCTGATCTTGGCCACACTCAGTCTAGTTCTATCATAAGTAGCAATATCTAAGACCAAATGAGTTCCAACAGAGCTAAGAAGTTGTTAAGCATAATACCATATGTGCATTGTCGAATGGCAATTTCAGTAGAAGAACCCACGCTGGAGTAACATGAAGGTCTTCCTTAGGCTTAAAATCAAGCGATCATTTCTGTAACCACATTTGTCGACCATCAATTTCAGTTATCCATTTAAACCACACTGTCTGCCAATCCTCCTCATTAAATAAATCAACAAAAAAATTATAGTTGTCACACACACCGATTCTGGCAGATCCTTTAAACGTAATAAGCTCTTTAAATCTTGACCTAATTCTATCAATTTGGGGCAAGGTTTAAGTAATCGACTAACGATAATGTATATACATTCTTCTTCTATTATTCCATAATAATCTTTGGCCTTGAAAATCACAGTTGTTATTCCATTGTGAGTTGTATGTTTTGCAATTACTTTCTCCCTTTCATGGTAGTGTTGAAATAATAATTTATTCAAAAAAAATTGACCACCAGCCATGTCTTTTGAAACACATGTTTTAGTTGTTAAAATGAGATTTTAAAATAAACTTCACATAACAAGGTTAGGCACCGGCCATGGTGTGCTAGATTTTTGGTTCTTTACATTATTTGTTTACACTAGGGGTTAACTAGTATAAATAGGCCTTGTAATTCATTTGGTTATTATCAAGTTTTCAAGCAAGTATTGAGTGTTCAATAGCTTGAGTATAAGGAGTGTTTTTAAGAAATACTTTTGTATTTGAGAGTTTCCGAGTTGTATTAATAAATCTATTTTCGGTATTCTTTTGTCTCCATAAATTATTTTGGGAATCATTAATTTATTTATTGGTTCCTACATTTGGTATCAGAGCTAGTTTGAGTCTTCTGAGGTGTTAGGAAATTGAGTCATGTCAGGCAATAACTCGATTCAGTTTCAACTCCCAAAACTCAACGGTAAAAAATACAACAATTGGCTTATCCAATTGATAGTATTTTTACGATCACAGGCTTTATGGGAAGTTGTGGAAAATGGCTATACCGAAGTTCCAAAAGCCAAAGCGTTCGAGGCGTTGAAGAAGGAGGAAAAAGACGCGTTAATTGAAACTTGGAAAAAGGACCAGAAGGCATTGTACGCTATCATTCAGGTTGTCGATGAACTGGTATTCGAAAAAAAATATCAGCGGCAGAGACGTCAAACCAAGCGTGGGTTATTCTGCAGAAAGCCTACAAAGGTGACGATCGAGTGAAGAGGGTCCGGTTACAAACACTCCGTGAAGATTTTGGGTTCTTGCGCATGAAGGACTCGGAAAATGTTGCAAGCTACTTTGACCGTGTGCAGTCAGTTGTAAACCAATTGCGGGATAACGGTGAATCGTTCGACGAGCAGAGGGTGGTAGAAAAAATCTTACGCTCTTTGAGCACAAGATTTAACTACGTAGTAGCTGCAATCGAAGAAGGTCAAGATACAATAACTATGTCGGCAGACCAGTTGTTGGGTTCGTTAAGTTCTCATGAGCAGAGAATGAACCAGACGACGAGTAGCAGTAACCAAGAACAAGCTTTGCAAAGCAGCTATGTCCCAGGAAATCGTGGTGGCAGTCAAGGCAACAATAGCCATGGACGCGGTGGCAGACAAGGTAGCGGGCAATGTGGAGGAAATTGGAAAAATAATTGTTCTGGTAAAATTGACAAGTCCAAAGTCAAATGTTACCGGTGTCAACAATTTGGGCATTACAAAAGGAAATGTCCGCGTGGCAACCGACACGGACGAAAGCAGCAGGCGCATGTTGCAGAGGCAAGTGACAATATGATTCTAGCATGATACTCTGGAGAACCAAATAAAAATTACTCAGATATTTGGTTTCTTGATTGCGGTTGCTCGAATCATATGTGCGGACGCAAGGACCTATTTACGAAGCTAGAAGAGTACAAAGGCGGTGAAGTCAACTTTAGCAACAAGACGAAGGTGAGTGTCAAAGGTAAGGGTGACATCAAAATCCAGTCAAAGGATGGTACGGATGTTTCTGTCGCCGATGCTTTCTTCGTACCTGCGCTTTTCTGGAACTTATTAAGCATTGGGCAGATTTCAGAAAAGGGGCACAAGATTCTTTTCCAAGACAGAGTCTGCACGATCCGGAGCAAGAACAACAAGTTAATCACGCAGGTAAAAATGGCCAAAAACCGAATGTTCGCTCTTACTCTTAATACGAAGGGAGTAATGAATTTTCAAGCTGTGGCAATGGATAGCAATTGGCTATGGCATCTTTGGCTTGGTCATTTACACTTCAGAGGCTTGAAATTGTTGGCGCAAAAGAAGATGGTGACATGTTTACCAGTGATTAATGTTCCAGATCGAACGTGCGAAGGATGCTGCTTGGGAAACAGCACAGAGACGCGTTTCCAATAGGGAAATCCATACGGGCGGAGCAACAATTGGAGCTAGTACACACGGATTTGTGTGGCCCAGTTGAGCTAGAATCTTTTTGAAACAAAAAGTACATGCTTGTTTTCGTAGATGATTTTACAAGAAAAACTTGGGTTTATTTTCCGCGTGAAAAACTGAAGCATTCGGAAAGTTTAAAGAGTTTAAAGCCTTTGTTGAAAAGCAAAACAGCTTTAGCTTGAAGACTCTGAGATCCGATAGAGGCGGTGAATTTACCTCAAATGAATTTCATAATTACTGCAAGTCCCAAGGAATTATTCGTCAGTTAACTGCCAGTTATACACCGCAGCAAAATGGTGTGGCAGAAAGAAAGAATAGGACGATCTTTGAGATGGCACGAAGCATGTTGAAGGCGAAAGGCTTACCAAAGGAATTTTGGGCAGAAGTTGTTGCTTGTGCAGTGTTCGTGCTGAATCGGTGTCCGACAAAAACTGTGCTCGAGAGGACTCTGCAAGAAGCGTGGAGTGGCAACAAACCTAATGTTTCTTTGCTGAGGGTATTTGGGTGTATTGCATATCCCCATGTACCAGACGAACGTAGGAAGAAGCTGGATGATAAAAGTCAAAAGTGCATCTTTATTGGCTACAGCGAAGGGACTAAGGGTTATAGACTTTATTATCCTGTCAGCAGAGAAGTCATCGTAAGCAGAGATGTGCAGTTCGTAGAAGATGGAGCTTGGAACTGGAGCAGAAAAGATGACATTGGAAGAGGTGTGCTGATGAAAATAGAAGAGGCAGATGAGCAAAATGTCTTAACACCAGAACCATCAGAAGATGTTCCATCTCCGGAGCCAGTAGATATTCCATCTCCGCAGCCAGTAGAGATTCCATCTTCACAATAAGAAGAAGTTGAACGAGAAGAGCGGCCTCGTCGACAAACAAACATGCCACCACATTTCAAGGATTTTGATATGAGGAGAAATGAAAAAGGTGTTGAAAATGACAACAGTCCTGACTTTACCGATGAAACATTGGTAAATTTTTGTCTTTTTGCAGATTGTGATCCAGTTTCGTTCGAGAATGCTGCTGATAATGAAAGGTGGATCAAGGCAATGAATGAAGAAATTCATTCCATTGAAAAAAATGACACATGGGAATTAACTTCTTTGCCAGCCGGAAAGAAGCCTATCGGTGCCAAGTGGGTGTACAAGACCAAGTATCGACCCGACGGTCAGGTGGACCGATTCAAAGCAAGATTGGTAGTCAAAGGCTATCGGCAAAAGCCTGGAATTGATTACTATGAAGTCTTAGAACCAGTGGCTAGAATGGATACTATTCGCATGATAGTAGCACTTGCAGCTCAGAACAGGTGGAAGATCCATCAAATGGATGTCAAGTCAGCTTTCCTGAATGGCTTTCTTGAGGAGCAGGTCTATGTTGAGCAACCACCAGGTTTTGTAAGAAAAGGACAGGAGAATCAGGTCTACAAATTGAAGAAGGCATTATAAGGACTCAAACAGGCACCACGAGTTTGGTATACGCGCATTGATACGTACATGTTGCAGGCAGGATTCCAGAAGTGTCCTTATGAGCATACATTATACATCAAGTCAAAAGTGAATGGCGACATGATGTTCGTATGTCTTTATGTTGATCATGTAATTTTCACAGGCAATTGTGAATCAATGTTTGCAGAATTCAGGGAGGCCATGACTAGTGAGTTCGAAATGACAGACATGGGGCTTATGTCTTACTTCTTGGTCGTAGAAGTACAACAACGTAAAGATGGCATTTTCATTTCGCAAAAGAAATATGCCATTGATGTCTTGAAGAAATTCAAGATGGAATCTGCGACTCCAATCCGAACTCCAATTGTTGAACGCCTGGAAATGAAGAAAGAAGGAAGCGGTGAGCTGGTTGATCCCACTTATTTCAAAAGCATAGTTGGAAGTCTGCGTTATTTGGCTTCAACTCGGCCAGATATTGTTTATAGCGTGGGAATTATCAGTCGATTCATGGAGACACCACATCAGTCACATTTGCAAGCGGCAAAAAGGATTTTGAGATATATTAAAGGTACCCATGATCATGAAATTTTCTATATCTACTCTGACAACTGCAGTCTAGTATGACATATAGACAGCGATTGGGCAGGTGATGTGGAAACTCGAAAGAGTACTTCAGGTTATGCTTTCTTTATTGGGAAATGAGTATTTTCACGGTCATCAAAGAAGCAACAAGTAGTTGCTCTTTCTACAGCAGAAGCAAAGTACATGGCAGCGACTTCTACGGCTTGTCAAGCAGTTTGGCTTCGAAGGATGCTTGGAGAGCTGAAACACGAGCAGATTGGTTCGACAAGAATTATGTGTGATAACAGGTCAGCAATCGCATTAGCCAGAAATCCGGTATTTCATGGCAGGAGTAAGCATATCGGAATTAAGTATCACTACATACGAGATCTTGTTAAGGACGGTGAAATCGAACTTGAGTTCTCCAGATCTGAAGATCAAATAGCTGATATCCTTACAAAATCGCTGAGAGCAGAATTGTTCGAGAATCTGAAGTCAATGCTTGGTATAGGTAATTTTTGATAGATTAAGGGAGGCTGTTGAAATAATAATTTATCCAAAAAAATTGACCACCGGCCATGTCTTTTGAAACACATGTTTTAGTTGTTAAAATGAGATTTTAAAATAAACTTCACATACCAAGGTTAGGCACCGGCCATGGTGTGTTAGATTTTTGGTTCTTTGTTTCACATTATTTGTTCACACTAGGGGTTAACTAGTATAAATAGGCCTTGTAATTCATTTGGTTATTATCAAGTTTTCAAGCAAGTATTGAGTGTTCAATAGCTTGAGTATAAGGAGTGTTTGTAAGAAATACTTTTATATTTGAGAGTTTCCGAGTTGTATTAGTAAATTCATTTTCGGTATTCTTTTGTCTCCACAAATTGTTTTGAGAATCATTAATTTATTTTTTAGTTCCTACACGTAGATGATGACGGAGCCGTTACAGTTGCAATTACTTTCTGCCTTTCTTTTCACTTCCTTCCATGGGTAGTATCGCTCACTTGAGAAAGATGTATAAGGAAAAGGCATATGAACAGTGCAAAGTCATTGAAGATAGATCAGAAATAGATTGTTCCCAATAATTTCTTCAAACTCAGATGTTGATTTCTTCACATTATTTTTCATAGTCATGCGTAGGCTAAACCAACAAGTTTTAAGCTACAAAATTTGCAATTGAGATTTGACCTCGATATATTTAGCTACTTCTCGACGTAATGAAACGCAAGTTGTTGAAATGTTGAATCATCTTATCTGTGCCGAGCTTGCTCCACTTGGGTTTGGGTGTCCGAGATTCCTGAAAAATTATTTAATTATTAGTTTTACACATTTTTTTCAAGATTTCTCATGAACAATCATAGACAGATAACTACAAATAGTGACGGAACAAAGCAAAATGAAGGGGTTTAACCGAATTCGCTTTGTTAAAAAATAATAATAGATAAGGTACACATAAATTTTTTAAATAAAATATATAAGCTATTGATCCCTTGACATGAAGAATTTTTTAATGTAATAGTAGAGGGGGGATAAAAAAAATATTTTCAGTCATATGTTAATTATATTTTAACTTATTTTAAATTCTCATGTATAATTTTTAGCTCCGCCTCTAAGTGCAAATAATGAACTTATTAAAATATTCATGCACAAATTGGACCCTAAATCTCTTGTACAATTACAAATCATGGATGAAACTAGATTTCTATAGAACAATAAAGACATAAATATCTTCCCTTTAAATTCGATAATAAATTAATCACTTTTCCAGCATGGTTAAATACATTAATATTGCCTTAGTATTATAAAATTGTTATGAAATATTAGATTATGGTGGATGTTCATAACTCCTATAACACCCACTACTTTTATCCATTATCTCCATAACTCCCACTACTCCAATACTTATGGTTGTAACTCCCACACCTCCATGATCTCCCCCATGATCTTCCTCCATGATCTCAAAAGCTTAATGACATATTTATGGAATTCTTTTAGTATACCTCTATGTAGTACTATAAATAAAGGATGAGAAATAATTTTGTAATACACTTGGATACATAGAAAAAATATATTCTCTTCTCTATTTCTTTCTACTTTGTTGTCTATCTTTTTATTTATTACTTTGAGCTAAGTTTGTAACACATTATCAGCACAAAGCTCTACTATCTCAAGAATCTCTTTGAGAAAATTAAGGTATTTTTTCTCCTCCTAATTTTGTTTTAATTATGTCTGACATTATGAAAAGAAAGTTTGTTGCCCTTGAAATTTCGGGCAAGAACTACATGACATGGGTGTTGGATGCTGAAATCCATTTGGATGCAATGGGTCTTGGAGACGCCATTAAAGACAGAAATAATGCATCCACCCAAGACTGTGCTAAGGCCTTGATTTTCTTGCGCCATCACCTTGATGAAGGTTTGAAAATTGAATATCTCACAGTCAAAGATCCACTTATCTTGTGGAATGGCTTAAAGGAGAGATATGACAACTTAAACTTGGTCACTCTGCCACAAGCACGATATGATTGGGCTCATCTGAGGCTCCAAGACTTTAAGTCTGTTCCTGAATATAATTCTGCAATGTTTAGAATTACTTCTAAATTGAATTATGAGATATAACCACCAAAAGCGGAAATGGAATTATGAGAATCCAAAAGCAAATAGTTCAGAAACTATATGTTATCGTTGCGGTGGAAAAGGGCACTGGGCAAAAATTTGCCGTGTACTAAGACATTTGGTTGAGCTTTATCAAGCATCTCTAAAGAGTAAAGGTCCTGAAACCAATTTTGTCTCTGACAATAATTTTGACATCACCCACTTGGATGTGGCAGACTTCTTTGAGCACCCTGAGGGGAAAATAGATCACTTGATCGGTGATGGATCCATGGTTAAAGAAGATTGAGCAGTTTGATATTTTTATTTTTTACTTATTCGTAGTAGTTAATGAATAAACAATTATCATAGTTTACATAAGTTATCTATTATTGTGATGGTTCACATTTTATATTTTCTGCTTTAAGCTAGTAAAGCTAAGTTTTGTATTATGATTTTAAAATATATAACTTTAGATTACACATTCATCTTATGCTTTATTTGTAATGATTTTTTAGTAAGTTAATCGATTAACATAACAGATAATCGATTTACCAATATATTCTATTAAACTGGACCTTTTCCGCAAGGCATGTTAGTCGACTATCCGATTTAGTTAATCGACTAATCTCAGCAGATTTTTGAAAATATTGTTTAATTATTAAGCAACGGATACAAGAGTATTAAAAGGAGAATAACTATGATAAAAGATTTTTTTTCATAATGACCGCACTGAAACTATTATGTTGAATCATAGACTTAAATTTGTTTATTCTCATATCTATAAAAAGAAATAGTAATATTTTTCGTATATTTCTTTTGTATGTCAAACCATGGGAAGCAAATATAGATATCTCACAAAGCAAACTTGGATCAACATCCAATTGTAAAAATATTTGTTTAATTGATTCATGTACCACACATACGATATTCAAAGAGAAGAAATATTTCTCTCATTTAAGTATGTGTAAGGCAGATGTTACTACAATTTCTGGTAGTAGTAAATTGATTGAAGGCTCCGGAAGAGCAACTATAACTCTGTCTAAAGGAACAATATTTATCATAGAGAATGCAATATTCTCTTCCAAGTCTAAGAGGAACTTGTTGAGTTTTAAAGATATCCACTAAAATGGATATCATATTGAGACAATAGATGAGAATAATCTTGAATACCTCATCATTACAAAGAATGTCTCTGGCCAAAAGAGGGTTATTGAGAAGTTCTCATCTTTATCTTGTGGCCTGTATTGGACAAAAATTAGTGCAATTGAGGCACATTCCACAGTAAACCAAAAGGTTACTGATTCCAATACTATTGTACTTTGGCATGATCGATTGGGACATCCTGGATCAATTATGATGAGACGGATTATAGAAAACTCATATGGGCATCCATTAAAGAGTTTAAAGATTCTTTTAAATAATGAATTTTCTTGCACTTCTTGTTATCAAGGCAAGTTAATTATTAGACCATCACCAACAAAGGTTGGAACTGAGTCACCTACGTTTTTCGAACGTATACAAGGGGATAATTGTGGACCTATTCACCACCTAGTGGGTCCTTTAGATATTTTATGGTCTTAATAAACGCATCCTCTAGATGGTCTGATGTGTGCCTATTGTCATCACGCAACCTTGCGTTTGCAAAATTAATGGCACAAATAATTCGATTACGAGCACAGTTTCCTGATAATCCAATTAAGTCTATTAGACTAGATAATGCTGCTGAGTTTTCATCCCAAGCATTTAATGATTATTGCTTATCAATTGGGATAAAAGTGGAACAACCTGTAGCTCATGTTCACACTCAAAATGGTCTTGCAGAATCTTTAATTAAACGTCTGCAGTTGATTGCAAGACCATTACTCATGAAAACGAGGTTGACCACTTCGGTTTGGGGTCACGCCATTTTGCATGCAGCAATGCTAGTTCGTCTCAGACCGACGAATTATCACAAATATTCCCCGTTGCAATTAGTTTTGGGTCATGAACCTAATATATCCCATTTAAGAATTTTTGGATGCGCAGTATATGTGCCTGTAGCACCGCCATACCGCACCAAAATGGGTCCGCAAGGAAGGTTAGGAATATATGTTGGGTTTGAATTGCCCTCCATTATTCGCTACCTCGAAACATTGACAGGGAATTTGTTCACTGCACGATTTGCAGACTGTCGATTCAATGAGACACTTTTACCAAAATTAGGGGGAGAAGTTGGTGAAACCAAATGGGAAATTTTGTGGAAAAATCCATCATTATCTCATCTTGATCCACATACCTCTATTTGTGAAAAAGAGGTGCAAAATATTATCCATTTGCAAAGAATAGCAAATCAAATGCCTGACGCATTCACGGACTTGAAAAGGATAACAAAATCTCACATCCCCGCAGAGAATGTTCCAATCCGTATTGATGTCCCTATTGGACAATCTTCTAGTGTCATATCTAATGAGTCGAAAGCACGCCTAAAACGTGGCAGGCCATTAGGTTCCAAAGATCGAAATCCTACAAAAAGAAAAGCAAATGATCAAAATGATACTACGAAAGAATCTCATGAGGAAATTCACGATTTAATAAATTCTGAGATTCATGAAGAATCCATTGAGCCCGAGACTCAGGAAAATAAGGAACTATCAATAAATTCAATCGATATTGAGACAAATTTTAATCGAGTGGATATAGTGGTGGATTATGTCTTTGCATATAATGTTGCATCTAGCATTATGCAAGAAAGTGAGGATCTTGAACCTCAATCTGTTGGAGAATGTCGACAAAGACTTGATTGGCCAAAATGGCAAGAAGCAATCCAATCAGAATTGAATTCACTTGCAAAACATGAAGTTTTTGGGCCTATAGTTGAAACATCTAATGGTGTTAAGCCTGTTGGCTATAGATGGGTCTTTGTACGCAAGAGAAATGAGAAAAACAAGGTACAAAGATATAAGGCACGCCTTGTTGCACAAGGATTTTCTCAAAGGCCTAGTGTCGATTATGAAGAGACATATTCACCCGTAATGGATGCTATAACTTTCCGTTATCTCATTAGTTTTGCTGTCCTTGAAAAGCTTGACATGCATTTAATGGATGTGGTTACTGCCTATCTTTATGGCTCACTTGATAATGAGATATACATGAAAATTCCCGATGGATTCAAAATGCCAAACACTCATAATTCAAAGTCCCGGGAAATGTTTTCAATCAAATTGCAAAGATCTTTGTATGGTCTAAAGCAATCAGGACGAATGTGGTATAATCGTCTTAGTGAGTATTTATTAAAGGAAGGCTATATAAATGATGCCATTTGCTCATGTGTTTTTATAAAGAAAACAACATCGGAATTTGTTGTACTTGCCGTATATGTCGATGACATAAACCTTATTGGAACTCCCATATAACTCCAAAAGGCAATTGATTATTTAAAGAAGGAATTCGAGATGAAAGATCTCGGAAAGACAAAATTATGTCTTGGTTTGCAAATTGAATATATTGCAAACGGAATTTTTGTGCATCAATCTGCCTATATAGAAAAGGTATTGAAACGGTTTTACATGGATGGAGCATATCCTTTAAGTACTCCGATAGTTGTTCGATCACTTGATGTGAATAAGGATCCATTCCGACCGCAAGAAAAGAATGAAGAGCTACTTGGTCCTGAAGTACCATATCTTAGTGCAATTGGCGCACTAATGTATCTTGCAAATACTACAAGGCCTCACATAACTTTTAGTTAATGTCTTAGCAAGATATAGCTCTGCTCCCACAAGGAGACATTGGAATGGAATCAAACATATATTGCGGTATCTAAAAGGGACTACCGATATGGGCTTATTTTATAGCAATAATTGCAGTCCTGATCTTGTTGGTATGCTGATGCTGGATATTTATCTGACCCACACAAGGCTCGATCTCAAACAGGTTATGTGTTTATCTGTGGAGGTACTGCCATATCTTGGCGATCGACTAAGCAATCAATTGTGGCTACTTCATCTAATCATGCTGAGATAATCGCTATTCATGAAGCAAGTCGAGAGTGTGTGTGATTGAGGTCTATAATACATCATATTCGAGACAAATGTGGTTTGAAATGTGACAAACTATCCACGATTTTGTATGAAGACAATGCATCATGCATAGCCCAATTGAAGGGAGGATTCATAAAAGGAGATAGAACAAAGCATATTTCACCAAAGTTATTTTTCACACATGATCTTCAAAAGAATGGTGATATCAATGTGCAACAGATTCGTTCAAGTGATAATATGGCTGATTTGTTTACAAAATCTCTACCAACGTCAACCTTCAAGAAGCTGGTACACAAGATTGGAATGCGAAGGCTCAAGGATGTGAATTGATGCTCTTTTCAGGGGGAGTTAATGCGCATTGCACTCTTTTTCCCGTACAAGGTTTTGTCCCACTGGGTTTTCCTTGCAAGGTTTTTAACGAGGCAACAAAAAAATGTATTTTGTTAGATATGTGTACTCTTTTTTCTTTTCTAGAATTTTTTTTTCCCATTGGGTTTTATTTTAGTTAAGGTTTTAACGAGGAACATTATCTTTGGACATCCAAGGGGGAGTGCTTTGAAATATTAGATTATGGTGGATGTCCATAACTCCTATAACACCCACTACTTTTATCCATTATCTCCATAACTCCCACTACTCCAATACTTATGGTTATAACTCCCACACCTCCATGATCTCCCCCATAATCTTCCTCCATGATCTCAAAAGCTTAATGACATATTTATGGAATTCTTTTAGTATACCTCTATGTAGTACTATAAATAGAGGATGAGAAATAATTTTGTAATACACTTGGATACATAGAAAAAATATATTCTCTTCTCTATTTCTCTCTACTTTGTTGTCTATCTTTTTGTTTATTACTTTGAGCTAAGTTTGTAACAAAAATCGTATTTATGCTGTCAACATATCACAAACTAAATTTTTATGTATTTGCCAAGTGTCACCCCTATAATTATATGATGTGTGACTTGAGTCCATAACTTTTATTATCAGTGAGATTTGTAAAAACAGGAAGTGAAATTTATTCAACCCCTTGAAGTTTTCTTTTCTTACGCTTCGCCGTAAAAGGCCTTCTCCTCATATATTTAACGAAAGGAAAGATCTAAAATGTTAGTAATTTCAAGTTCATGCATATGGTGCTTAACTATCTTTTTTCTATTAACTCGAGATAGGCATCATTACTAACAAATGAAGCTACAAGCACCTCCACCGGCTAATCCATATTAGTCCTTTTTTCCTCAAAACAAATTACAAATTGATTTCTTTTTATTAGTCCATATTTGTCTAAGGGTGGTCAATAATTGATTTATTTTTATTACAAAATTACACTAACAACTTTCCAAATACTGGCCAAGGGTACAAAGAAATGATTGTGCGAACACGCAGGCACACAATGGCCAAATATGGAAGAGAAAGGCTTCCCTTCTTCAATTGATCAACAAGAATATATATACAAGTGAAATAGTAGACCTTAGTCCCAACAAATATGGAAAACTAGTCCTAACAAATATGGAAAAGGAAAACTAGCACTAAGAATATGAAAAAGGAAAACTCTCCTAGTCCTAAACATACCATATACTTACTATCCATGTATTCCTATACACACACGCACACACATGCTTTAATACCCCCCTCAAGTTGGAGCGTGCAGAATACAAATGCCCAACTTGCACAAGAGAGTAACATACTGAGATTTTTCTAATGCCTTCGTAAAGATATTCGCCAGTTGCTCATGTGAATGCACAAACCTGGTTTAAATATTCCAATTGTCAATTTCGTCACGAATAAAATGACAGTCAATTTTAATGTATTTGGATTTTTTGTGAAAGACTAGATTCTTTACTATGTGCAATGCTGCTTGAATGTTACAATAAAGATGAAAGGTGATGTACATTCAAGGTTTTGCACATCTCAAGAACAAAGAAGAGATAAAAATAAAATCATCCCGCTAAAGTTTTTCAAAAACTAGTAATAGCATTCTTCAAACTCACGCTAGAAGAATATAAGATGAAAAGAACCTTACCCACTCATTCTTCAATCCCACTAGATTGCAAGAAGCATTGAATAAAGGATGAAGAATGAAATAAAAAATCAATCTCGTTTTTTAAGCTAATGTTCTAAGAAACTAATCACCAATATTTATTTTCATAATATTAATCCCTTTAAATAGGCCTACAATAAGTAAAATTGATAAGGATAAGAAAACTAATCCTTATTAAACTAGAATAAGAATAAGGCTAAGAAAATCTATCCTAATTAAAATAAGAAAATAATTCTAGTGGGAATGAGATACCAATTAACAATCCTAGTTTGACTAGAACTACAACTATAATCCTACTAAAACAAAAATTAAACTACTAGGAAATAAGAAATAAGAAATTTCAATCTTTAATGAAAAGAAAACCTAATCTTGAATGAATTCTTGGACTTCTTCAATTTCTTGAAATTCTTGGGCCTCAATTGGACCAAGGCTAATTAGTGTAAGCATTTTAAATTCGTGGCTCAATTCTCCAAATCCATTGGCATCTTCGTGATCCCAACAAGCCTCTATTGTTGTAGAAAATATGGATTCCATATGTTTATCATTCTCCCCTGGTTAAGTACCCTCGAGTCATCAGAATAGTTGGGAGTAAGATCTGTTATATTGAAGATAAGTGATATTTCAAAGTCACTGGGAAGCTCCAACCGATAAGCATTATCACCAATCTTTTGCAGTACCTTAAGAGGTTCATCAACTCACTTTTGCAAAGTAGAAAACTTGTGGTTTAGAAATCTCTCCTTACTCAAATGAACCCAAACTAAGTCGCCTTCCATGAACACGGCATGTTTCTTACGTGTATCAACCTTTTCTTTGTATTTAGCATTTTTCTTCTCGATATGTGCCCAAATTTTCTCATGTAGTTTCTTGAGTTAATTCACTCGATCAACAACATCTCCACTAAAATAATGAGTAACTAGAAGAGGAGAAAGATCAAGTGGCCCAAGGGGATTCTTACCATACACAACTTCGAACGGACTTTTTTTGTAGTGCGGTTGATTGACTTGTTGAATCAGTAGTAGGAAGTAGCGATTCCCACTTTTTGATATTCATCTTTATTGACACACGAAGCAAATCACCTAAACTTCGATTAATAATTTTGCTTTTCCCATCAGTTTGGAGATGATAAGAAGTACTAGGTGTTAGCTTAGTACCAAGTTTAACCGATAAATACTCCAAAAATGACCTAGGAACCTCGAATCCATATCTGAAACAATAGTTTTGGGAATTCCATGTAATTTCACTATATGATCAAAGAAAAGATCAACAATATTTGTTGTATACGAAGTCTTATCGCTAGGAAAAAAGTGAGCCATCTTCAAAAATCGATCAACAACCACGAAGATAGAATCCTTAATTTCTTTGAGTAGTTGGAATGCGTAACATTAATCCATGCCATTGTCTTCCCAAGGTTGAGTAGGAATTTACTGAGGAGTGTAATGACCCGAATTGCTCTTGTATATTTTTGCCAACAAATTTCACATCTTGCAACCGGCTTCTTGTCATCCCAAACCATCTTAGGCTAATAGAAGTTTTCTTGAAGTAAACGTAGAGTTTTTGTTTGCCCAAATTGGCCAGTTAACCCTCCCTCATGGGACTTACGGATTATAAATTTTACGCAAACTTCCTTGTGGAAGACAAAGATGCTTACCATGAGAAAGGCACCCATCCTTAAGCATATACATACGCCGAGGACCCTCCCAGTATTGACCCCAAATATTTCCGAAGTTCGAATTTGTTACATATAATTACTTTATGTCCGAAACCGGCAATAGTATTTTGCATGGCAGAAACAAAACAAGGTTTGCAACTTAATGCATCAGCTACTTGATTGGCCTTCCTAGCCTTGTCTTTAATAATAAAGTGAAAGGCTTGCAAAATTCTACCCACTTGGCATGCCTAATATTGATTTTCTTTGACTATTCACATACATCAAGGCCCCATGATCTGAATCATGTACAAATTCTTGAGGTAAAAGATAATGACTCCAATGAGAAAGAGCTCTAAAAATGGAATAGAATTCCTTATCATAAGCAGAATACTTGAAGTTTGCATTATTCAACTTCTCATTAAAATAAGAAATAGGTATATCTTATTGAGAAAGAACAACTGTAATCCCAACTCCGGAAGAATCACATTCAACTTTAAAGATTACATCAAAATTGGACAAAGCAAGCACGGGTGGTTGAGTTCTCTTTGTCTTAATCAATTCAAAACTCTTTTGGGCAGCATCCGTCCATTTAAATGAATTTTCCTTCAAACACCCGGTAAATAGACCAACAACAGAGTTAAATTCTTTATAAAAACGCGATAAAAAGAAACCACACCATGAAAACTGTGAATCTCTATTAACATTTTTGGAATACGCCAGCTAGTAATAGCTCCAGTCTTTCTCGAGTCTGTATGAATTCCCTCATTTGAGACAATCTAACCGAGAAAAGAGACTTGCTCATAAAAGAATTTGCACTTCTTCAAGTTGGCTTAAAGGGTTTTCTCTCTTAAAACTTCAAAAACCTGTCTCAAGTGCTTCAAATGTTGTTGATCATCGTTGTTATAATTAATTATATCATTAAAATAAACAACAATAAATGCTACATATAGATAAAAGATTTAGGTCGCGAGTCTCATAAATGTGCTAGGAGCGTTAGAGAGCCCAAATAGCATAACAAGCCATTCGTACAATCCCTCTCCTATCTTGAATGCAGTTTTTCATTCATCACCCTCTTTCATTAGAATTTGGTGATAGCCACTCTTCAAATGATTTTGGAAAATATCTTGGACCCATGTAATTGGTCAAAAAGATCATAAACCTAGGAATAGGAAATTTATGCTTAATGGTGATCTTGTTAATAGCACGACTATCAACAAACATGGGCTAAGATCCATTTTTCTTAGGAACGAGCAAGGTAGGTACATGATAAGAACTTAAACTTTTCATTATTAGTCCACAATCTAGTAGTTCCACCACTTGTCATTGAAGTTCCTCTTGCTATGTTGAATTCATTCGATATGCTACTTTTTTAGAAAGTGGTGCGCTTGGAATTAAATCAATTTGATATTGAATTGACCTCACTAGTGATAAAGAAGAAGGTGCAATATCACACACAACCTCATGATACTCATCTAATATTGATTGAAGTCGTAGGTCAATGACTTCTAATGACTCTTTCTTGATGATAGATTCCACTTCCTCAAGTATTACTATAAGCACTTCCTCTCCCTCCTTTAAGTGTTCTTCTTAGATATTCCGATGTATGTCTCCTTCACTATGAAATTTGACTTCTATAAATCTTCAAGGTTCATCAGGAGCAGTTTGATCTTCTTTCCATCCTTGATAAAAGAGTAAGTATTCTTGAAGCCACCATGAATTGCCCTCATGTTGTATTCCTATGGTCTCCCAAGCAGTAAGTGAAAAGCATCCATAGGCACTACATTACACCAGACTTTATCTTGTTACTCTTGCCAGTCGATTAATGAATAAGGCGTCGTTTATTAACGTGCACATTCATTCATTCATCCGCCCACCTCATGCGGTATGGATTCTGTAATGGTTATGTTTGAAACCCCAATTTGGTAACAATTTCTTCAGAAACTACATTGATACAATTTTTTGGATCAATAATGAGTGTACAAACCTTTTCCTTAGATATACATCATGTATGGAAAATATTATGTGGCAACCACGGTTCTTCCTTGCTAGAATTAGAATGAAGAACTCGGTGGATCCTAAGTTATTCTCCATTATCTCCATATTCAACTACTTCTTCCATGTTGTCATCATGTTGCTCTTCATGATAATCTTCTTCATTAGTTTCTCCTTCAAGGATGGTGAATGCCTTTTTGTTAGGACAACCGGCTTGTATATGCCCAAGTCCTCCATATTTATGGTATCTCTTTTTAAAAGTAGTTTCTGAAGTCATGGTCTTCCCTTCAACTTTGTGGACACTTGATTTTGTTGCAGATGATTGTAGCTTTGTAAAGCTCAAACTAGCACTCCCACGATTGAAAATGTTCGGCCTTTTGATGTAGTTGATGAAAATGGAGCTTTGGTTCCTTCTGTTGTATCTCTATGACTTGGCTAGTTTGACAAGATCTCCAAAGGTCCAATGGGGCTGTAAGTGTATAACATTCACAATAGGCTTATTTAATCCAGCCAAATATCGAGCAATTAGGCGGGATATTTTTTTAAGTCATCTTCAGCCTAAGATATTCAAATTCTCTTGTGTACTCATCCACGGATAAAGTTCCTTTTCTAAAAGAATGAAACTTTAAGTAAGAATCTTCTTCATATGTCTCTTTGAAGAACTGTTTGCATAATTCTCGTTTCAATCTCTCCCAAGTGCGAGTTCATGTTTTTCCATCCAAGCTCTCGCTCTCTTTTGAGGTTTTCCCACCATAGCGATGCCTAACCTCTAAGCTTTATAGCAATAAGTTTGACCTTCTTCTCATCAGAATATTCTTTATAATAAAAAACACGCTCAATAGTTATAAGCCAATGAATGAATATATCGCATTGTGATTTGTCATAATACTCCGAAACTTCAAGCTTAATATCATCACATCAATACCTATCTCGATTATTATTGTGCTGCCTTCTCTGAAATTTCCTTTTATCATGTTGATACTGAACTTCATCAAAGTCATACTCTTCATTACCTTAATTATCAAAGTATTCCGAATCTGAGTTTTTTCATAGTGAGCATGGTGTCTTATTACTCTCATGTCTTGGTCAGCTATAACTTCTTCCGCTTGCTCAATATGTCATGCTCTACGCAGTTAAATTGGTGGATCTCAAAGTGGAAGACGTTGCGGTAGCACTGATATGTTGTGTCTTGGTGGCGGTGAAGGTTGTAGGCATTTGTGGCATATTTGGTGGCTGATTTTGGATAGCCAAACCTTTCACCAATTGACTCAGATTCTGCATTGACTTCATTAAGTTATCTAGCCGCACTTTAATTTCTTCGTTGTCTTGTTCAAGAACTGCAATTCTTAGTCGAATCTGTTCATCAATTGAAGAGGATCCTGAACTTTCAATTCTTGTCTGGCGACATGATGAATAAGATAGAAATTTAAGAATTCAAATGTGGAACCTATGCTCTAATACCAAATTGATATACTTTTGAGATTTTTCACCTCTCAAGCACAAAAAAGAGAGAAAAACAAAAGCACCCCACTCTTGTTTTTTATAAAACAAGCGAAAACGTTCTTCAAACTCATGTTAGAAGAATGTAAGATAAAAAAGAACCTTAACTTACATTAGACGAATGTAAGATAAAAAAAAAGAACTTTACCCACTCGTTCTTCAATCCCAAAAGATTGTAACAAACTTTGAATTAAGGAGGAAGAATGAAATAAAAAATCAATCATGTTTTTGAAGCTAATCTTCGAAGAAACTAATCATCAGTTTTTATTTTTAGCATATTAAGCCTTTTAAATAGGTCTTACGATGGGTAAAATTGATAAGGTTAAGGAAAACTAATCCTAATTAAACTAGAATAAGAATAAGGCTAATAAATTCTATCTTAACTAAAATAAGAAAGATAATTCGATTATGAATGAGATACCAACTAACAATCCTAATTTGACTGGAACTACAAATATAATCCTACTAAAATAAAAATTGAGTTACTAGAAAATAAGAAATCCTAATCTTTAAGGAATAGAAGTCCTAATCTTGAATAGATTCTTGGACTTCTTCAATTTCTTGAAATTCATGAGCCTCAATTGGACCAAGGCTAATTAGTGTAAGCATTTTAAATTCGTGACCCAATTCTCCAAATCCACTGGCACCTTCTTAGCCCAATAAGCCTCCATTGTTGTGAAAAATATGGCCTCCATATGTTCTTCAATATGGAAAGTGCAAGTCACTCCCAAACAAAACAAAATTTCCTTCAACCATTCACCTCACATATTGTCACTACCATAGAAAAATATTCAACCTCTACAGATAATCGTGAGACAGTATGTTGCTTCTTAGTCTTTCAAGATATGGGCGAGTCACCCGACGAGATAAACCAACATGTGAAGAGCATCGAGTCAAGGGACAACCAGCTCAATCAAAGTCACACCATCTATAGAGACGAAGATCATATTTTCCTTTCAACAAAATACCTTGTCCTAGATTCCCTTCAAGTGACGAACAACCCATAAAGTTGTATCCCAATGCTCTTCTTTTGGTTGCTGCATGAAGTAAGATAAAATATGAACACTGTAGGACAGTTTCGGCTGAGTGAAGCACAGATAAATAAGTCGACCTATCAAACAACAATAACGCTTAGGGTTATCAGGTGCACGTCCAACCGCCAATGCTAGCAAATAATTCTTTTCCAACACTATTCCCACAGGTTTAGCACCTAATAAACCAACCTCTGAGACAATATCCAAGGCATATTTTCGTTGACTCAAGAAGATGCCTTCTAATTTTGAGACTTCTACTCCGAGAAATATTTCAATCTACCCAAATCCGTGAAAGCATTTGTCAAGATAGGTTTTGAACTCGCGGATAGGCTCGGGCTCATTGCCCGAGATAATCAGATCATCAATATACACAAGGACGTTTACTCGAACTTTATCCTTTATTAGAGTAAAAAGACAGAAATCGGAGTATGGATTCTTGAACCCAAAGTCCTCCAAAATAGCCGACATCTTAGCAAACCAACACCTTGATGCTTGCTTGAACCCATAAAGGGACTTTCGAAGTCTGCACAATTTTCCTGAGTGATGATGTAAAGTAGATGGAGGAGCAGTTGGGATGCGGACAAAGATAGCTTGAGTGAACTTTCACTTCATTGGAGTTTAATTAGTAATAGTTCTTTTGGCTAATATAGTTGATGGTCGACTAGGAAAACAATTGTATTTTGGCATAAAATATCCTTCATTGTTCCTAGGTAATGCTTGTAAAGTGTTACTTTGACCAAGATCGAAAAAAGTTTTCCTTCTAATACCTATTTCAGAAGAGTTGAACGATTCGAATTTCACTTCTTTTGAAGAAAGTGAAAAAAGAGAAGAAGAGTATCAGTGAAAAGAGGTATATGTCTGGCTTGCACCGAAAGAACACCTAAGGTGTGTTAAATGGGTTGGGTTGATTTTGGACGAGTTAAAATGTGTATATTTTGATATTTATCCGACCTAAACGTATTTTAGTTACAATATATATATATATTAAATCCATCATAAAAGATTTTCAAATTCATTATTTGTGACTTCAATCAAAGAAATTAGTCACACTTTTTTTTTTCTTTTTTCACTTTTCTTATTTTTCTTTTCCTTAATATACGATAATCATGGAAGCTATTTTTCTCTCTAAGTAAAATGTAACGATGAAATTCTTTTCATTGTTGGGGTATATATCCAAAGGGAGTAAGTTCTTTTCTGTGTAGTTTCAAGGATTAAGACCACCTACTTGTGGTAGCCTGCTGTCGTTTTGGACGTTGTCTAGTTCTATACATAATAGAGGTTTATTTGGGTCATCTTCTTGTAACTTAATTCTCACTCCATCACAAGGTTCTTTTCAAAACAGACTATTAAGAGAGTGTTTGAATTGGCTTTTAAGCTGGTTAAAATAACTTTTAAGTTCTTTTTAGTTATTTTTAGTGTTTGACAAAGTCAAAAATTACTTAAAATAACTTTAAAAACTACTTAAAACAAGTCAAAAATAATAAATTGGACAATCCTAACTTATTATTTTTCGGCTTAAAAGCTATTTCTGCTGAAAAGCCACTTTTTTTAAGCCAATCCAAACGGACTCTAATATTAACGCCTCTTTTGATAAAATGGTTAAGTTGCTGTCAAGACTGATATCACTTTTAAAATTGGTGAAGATATCTGGGATGCTGCCTAAACAAAAATTCATTTTATGGTTGGCGCTACACAAAAGATTGGCAACAGTTGATAGACTAGAAAGATGGGGTATTCACACTGATCAAGCATGTAAACTGTGTGGGAGAGACCTTGTAGAGACACATGATCACCTCTTCTTTGAATGTCATTACTCACAAAAGTTGTGGCAATGTTTGCTACAGTGGCTGATTTAAAAGAGTAATCAACACTTGGGAACTAGAGGTTCAGTGGGTCTCGGCCAGAGTGAACAATAGACATCCCAGGAAATCCATTCTAGCAATGGTGTTTGCAGCAATTGTATACAATATTTGGATGGAAAGGAACGAAAGAAGATTTCGACAGTCGAGCAAAAATGCGGCAGATAGAGCGCGACAGATTGCTATCCAAGTGCATATCACTGGAATGAAGAAGCCAAAGTGGTGAAACACCCTACAAACCATGAACTACTACCCAATGTATAGATTCACATTAAGTGTGTAGTTAAACAACTATAGGTGTAGAGTAGCTAATTAAATAATTTTAAGAATTGTTGTATAGTCACAAAAGAACAATTGATGTACATTAACGTTGGTTGAATACAAAATTTTCCCTTTGACCCAAAAAAAAGAAATTTAAATTTACCTTTAAAGTCAAACTAGAACACTATCTACAGAAGCAACAATGGTATATTGGTGAGTAAATATATATGCATCAGTTTCAACTGTTTCTCTAGCCAAACAAATTGTGAACTGTGAGAGAAACATTTAATATATATATATAAATAATATAATATAATTTTTTTATATAGTACAAAAAATTTTATACAACTAATTATATATTATATAATTTATCTATAATTTTCATTTAATATTTCTACCGAGTTATATACAACTACAATGCCATAGAATTTAAATATAGTTTTTGTACATATTTGTTCAACTTTCATACAATATTTAAATAAAAATATACATATATAAACAACAAAATATAATTTTTCTCTAATTTTACAATAACTTTGATGTATGTCATGCCTGCCTCTTCTTCTTTTTCGAATTTCTATTTGAAATTCAGCCAATATCAAGTCTAATCTTCACCAAAATAGTCTCACTCCAAACAATATTCTCAATTGTTTTGAACAAAACCAAATCCAAATAAATAATTGTTTTTGAAAATCCAAATTCGAATTCAAAGCTTCAAAGCTTTTTAATGACGGTCAATAGTGGAATTGCTGCTCTATTTTCCTTTGCTTTACATTAGTGGAATTAGGGATGGAGAGATATAGCGAATTCCCAGTTGTTTGCTATCCAATTCAAACAAATAATATTTTTTAAGAATCAAAATTCAGATTCAAAGCTTCAAAGCTTTTCAATGGTTGTTAATGGTAGAATTATTGTTCTCTTTTTCTTTGTTCTACGTCACTGGAATTAGGAATTTTGAGAGAGAGAGGCGGGAAGGGAAGGGGGGGAGAGAGGGGGGGGGGGTGGAAAATAATCGATTTTTAAATGTAAAGAGATACTCATTTAATCCCTAAAGTATATATAATTGGTAAATTTGTATACAAGAGGTAATTAAATTGAAACTTGAGTAGGAAGGGTAATAAAATTTTCAATAGTGCATAAATATGTAAAAATCCCTTAATTAATTAATTTATGTTGTTTACTTATGAATTGTTCAATTATCAAATAAGTTATTTTTCTTTTATTGTGGTCATATATAATATAATAAATTAAAAAATTATTATTTTAAAAATATTTTGGCACAATAACTCATAAGTTGCTTTGGTCTAAAAATCAATATAAGTTTAAATGGGTTGAGATGTATTGTATCACAATAGACCGACAAACTGCCAGGTTAATAACCAGCCCCACAATACATAGATTAAGCGAATTAAATGGGTTCGGCCTCTTTTTGCCACCCGTAATGAACTTACTTAAATCCAAAAGCGAGAAGGTGTGTCGGCCTCAGCATATTCACATGAAACTATTCCGGTCTTTTTCAAATTTCAAACATAAACAGCGACAAAATCACAAAAGTAGCATGTCTACATATACATATTGATTAATTGTATCATAAACGACAACTTCAAGTCGAGAGTAGAAATACAGAAAAAGCCGTCTGAAAACTACTTTTACGATCGGTTCAGAGAGCACTTTTTTCGTTGAGAACTTTCCGTTCCCTTTCGTGTGAATTCCCCAGCGGCGAATTCAAAATTTGTGGGGCCTGGCCACGCCCCATTTAAATTTCTATTCGATACTAAGAAAGTATATTGCTTGTTTTGTTTGTTTGTCAACTATTTGTACGATTTTGTCAATTTGCTTTTATTCTATGTATATGACGGATATTAGTATTTAGTTTCATGCCTTGCTACTCTTTCTCCTTATGAAATATTTGAATGCACAGATTGATAAGCTACAATGGCTTAATTTACGTATGGAAAAACGAAGTATCGTATCAACCAATTGTAAAGTTTATGTATAACGAATTATTAAATACTCCCCCTTTGTTTCATTTCATGAGATATGAAGAAAGAAACTTTACGAAGCTTTGTGATTTTAAATATATCATGATATATGTGGCAAAAAAATAAATAAAATAAAAATTTGAAAGTTAAATTATTTTTGAATATAAAAGTAAGTTATTCGTTTAGAACGAATTAAGAAAAAAATAATGTCACAAAAAATAGAAGAGAGAGAGAGTAGTACTACTTAAAGTTCAATGCATAACCAACTACGAATCATTTAAGAATATCAAACTCTAGTAAATTGTTGATGAATTTGTAATCATTTAACAAATCTCTCTTGCATCTAAATGATAATCGGAATGTTTATAACTCAATATATATATATATATATATATATATATATATATATATATATATATATATATATATATATATATATATATATATATATATATATATATATATATATATCAATTAGTACAAAAGATAATTAGGTGTATTTCCATCCCAAGATTTTCAATGGGGTACAATGAGTTTAAATCTTAAAGATGATGGACCGCAATGGAAATTAGGAAGGACAAAATAAAGTGGGAGGGTACAGAATATACTTCCTCCACTTTAATTTATGTGACAATATTTTTTTATTCATTCCAAAAAAATAATTACATTCTAAATTTGGATACATATTTAATTCAAATTTTATATTTTATTTTTAATCACAAGCTTTTACAATTATATAATATAATTATTATGACATATTAAAAATTACATTTATCAAAAATCTTGATCCTTTATTTCTTAAAGCAAAGTATGATAATTAGGGGTGCATATAGGTCAAATTGGTTCGAATTTTATAATTACCAAACCAAAAAAATTATGACAGATTATCAAATCTAAAGACCAAACCAAGCCAATAAAATTCGGGTTTTTTAATCTCGATTTTCTCAGATTTTTTCGGATTACTCGGGATTTTTAGGTTATTTCGACAAAATTTTCGTAGAACAAAACATATAACTTGTGCTCAAAATATTTCTTTAACCTAGTAAAGTACAATTATATAAGTATTTTTCAAGAAAATCATATAAAATATAATATGAGCCATGGCGTTATCCTAAATTATTCAACTATAAAGACAATAAAATTATGTAATATAAATATTGCTAATTTGAAACCCATAATAAAATAAATATAATATAAAAGTACTAAATTATACTAAAATAAATAAACTAATAAGAAAATATTAATTATATAACTAAATATTAAAAAATAAAAATAAATTATATATTTTTATTTAAATTATTGCATACGCCTGTTGATATTAGAAGAGCGGCCGCACATCCCCTCCCCGGTCAAAAGAGAAATCGTCAGTCAAGAAGTTACATAAGAAGTTTCAGCAATCTTTCTATATGTAGTAAGTAGACGTGTAGCTTTAAAATACGCATATATGCACAGAAATCAAAGGAACGAGAAAACTGTTGACTATTCTGAATTCCGTCCGCTGTATTGGTATCGAGTATCGACCATTTCAAATTTCCAAACATACGACAGTTTTACATTAAAAAGATTGTAGAAAAATTTCGATCACTTTAGTTGTACTCTATCCTTATCAATTTGTGTGATGTTTTCTTTAATCAGTTAAAAAATGAAGACATATTTCTATATTTAGTAATCTAATTTTTACTCTTAATGTGATAAACACAAATTGTATGGCTTATTTTAGATTATGATTTCTAAAAAATTCTTTTTGTTCTTAAACTCCATGTAGTAACATGGCATAAATTGAGGGTGCTAATCAAGAAGCAGCTTCTTGGTGCATTAGGTAAAGGGCCGCCTTATTGTGGTATATTATAAATAGACAAAACTTTATATATATATAAAATTAAGGGAGATCAAAGAGGTGATGTGGCGTGCTCTAAAGCTAGAAGTTGTATTTATCTTTTTCCTCAATTGTTTTGTTATTTTCTCCTTATGTTGATTTTTCAAAAGCCCAATAACCACCTCTGTAACGTTTGGTCCATACTAAAGATCGAAAAGTCACATCTATTACACATCAATCAATCTCTCATAAATAAATCAACAATTAATTTTGTTCTTTTGTATTTGATATATTTTCATACAATCTGAAGGCGGATCCATAAAAAATATTGCCCATATACACAAGCCAAAGTTGCATATGACTTGAAGGTTTCTCATGCTTTAAACTCTTATTTTATTATTTTGTATGTGTAGGACTTTGATGTTTTCTTCTCCTTTTTATCATATATATCTTTTTGTTAAATTTGTCTCTTTGTTTAAAAGGTTTGTTGTGCAGTTCCTTCTTTGGGTACATGTTCATATTATGTTATTCTTCTGCTAATGATTATGTGTATATATATGGAAAGAGCAACAACCATAAAGTTAGTATTTAATGTTATGATAAAGCATCGAAGAAAAAAGTGTTTGCCGTTTTCTTTTTCTTCTTCTTTCTCATGCAACTCTTGCCATTTTGAGATTGAATCTTACCCTCTAATAAAGAAAAAAAATTTCAGAACTATTTCCTCTTTAGAAGATCTCATGCAGTTAGTTTGTATTTTTTTTATTTTTTCTTTGGGATTAGGGTTTATTTGACAGTTATCATTCATCAATAATGTAAAATTATTTTTTATTTTTTAGTTATAAAATGTATTGTTCTATTTAAAAAAAGAATAACAGAAGTATAAACTAACCGGAGTCGATTGTTCTATTGGAAGAGTGAGAAGGTAAACTAAAAGACGTGCCTGATGACAACCTTTGTAATGTATTTGTGAAAATATCTTTTATTAGAAAATGTGAACTTTTTGTGGATTCCCCTGGTACACGCATCCTTTTGATACTAATTTTGATTTTTCATTAATTTATTAACTCTATAATAAATATTAAACAATATTGTTGAGTATTAATTTATGGAAAACTAAAATGGTGATTGTGGTCGCAAAATTTAATCATAATATGTTCAAGTATTTATATTTAGAATGTTGATTATATATGCTCATGTAATTAACTAATGCATCAAGATCTTTTTAGTATACCCTTACATAACTTTTTTCTTTACAAAAATGAAATAATATAGAAATATGAGTGTACACAAACACTTTAATTATGAGCAACTTATAAACTGGTTTTCCTCAACCTCAGATGGTACAAGGAAATGGAGGAAATGACCACATGCAGAAACCAGGGCAACCATCAGTACTAGAACCAGAGAAGCCAAAGGGTGGGCAAATCTCGTCCAGAAGAATAAATTTGCCTCAAATGGTATGGCATGTATATCCTACCAACTCTGCTTGATGGCAAACCTGTAGGTCAGTTGCTGAAAGAGGAAGTGGAGGAGGAAGAACAGAAATGGAAATGTGCCCTAGTGATTTTTGTGTTGGGGACTGGACCAGGGTACAATGCAATGAAACGTTTCATCAGTCTCCATTGGTCCCATGTTCCAGAACCTGAATTATACTACCATGAGGAGGGCTATTATGTAGCCAAATTTCGAACCATGGAAGATGCCAAAGAAGTTATATGTGCTGGTCCATATTTCATTGCTAATAGACCTATGGTATTGAAACAATGGACTGCAGATTTTGATTTCAATGCTGCTTTCCCTACTGACATTCCTCTGTGGATAAAGTTCCCTAACCTCCCTATGTCATGCTGGGGTATTAGGTCATTGAGTAGGATAGCCAGTGTCCTTGGCAAGCCTATTTTTGCTGATGAATGCACTACTAAACAGACTAGGAATTCTTTTGCACGTATGCTCATTGAGGTTAATGTATCCAAGGAATTGCCAAGTGAGATTGAGCTCATAGATCCAAATGGTAAGAAATTTGTGCAGGAAGTGGCATATGATTGGAAACCAACATACTGTGAGAAGTGCCTTATGGTAGGACATAACTGTTTGGCTATTCCCAAACCCCCTCAACCTATACGAAAGCCTAGAGTTGTTCAGGAATGGAGAGCTAAATTGCCAAGTCAGAATGGTATACAGCCTAAGGAGATTCCCAATCAACAGTTAGTACCAAAGCAGATTGTAGTACCTCCTAAAGATGCTGATCCTTTAGGAAGTACAGATGTGTTCACACAGGTTGATAAAGGCAAATAGGTGCAATCTCCAGTTTTCAATCTTACAAACTTTCCCCCATTATCCCCTATGGTGATGAGCAATAGATTCCAAGTCATGTCAGCTAGTAGACCAGGAAATCCCCCAGGTGAAGGGGGCCCTAGTCATATCCAATGAAGCTGTTAGTTTGGAACATTAGAGGTGTAAAACAGAACGAAGCTAAGGAATACTTTATACAGAATAAATTTAACCTTGTTAGTCTGGTAGAGACAAAGGTAAAAGAGAGCAATGCAGTGAGAATAGCTAATCTGTTGGTTCCAGGTTGGAATATCCTAGCTAATTATAGGGACTCTCCAAGGGGTAGAATCTAGATTCTATGGGATACTCAGAAGATTAGAGTCATTGGTATTCAGGAGGAGGCTCAATTCCTTCACTGAAGTGTCAACACTCCTGCAGGGGAGCTGGTTTGCCTCCTCACTGTGGTTTATGGTTTCAATGGATTGGATCAAAGAAGAACAATGTGGCAACAACTACAGAATCTTGCTACTGGTATTACTGATCCTTGACTGGTTCCAGGTGACAGACATTCATGTAACCAAGTTAAACAAGCTGAAATTCTGGATTTCACTCAGTGTATTCAGCTGGCTGAATTGTCAGAATTTCCTTGGAAAGGGTACTTCTTCACATGGACCAACAAACAAACTGGTAATGATAGAGTTTGTAGTAGATTGGATAGAATATTTGGTAATTATGACTGGATGATTAAATGGAGTCATGTACAAACTGTGTATGACCCCCCCTTGATCTCTGATCATAATCCAATGGTGCTTACTATGAATGAAGATATTATTATTAGGAAGGCCCCCTTCAGATTCTACAATGCATGGGCTAATCACAAGGACTTCCAACACATTATCAAGGAGAATTGGAGGAATACTACCCAAGGTACTCTCAAGGAGGTGTGGAACAACCTCAAGGCACTCAAACCTGTTCTAAAATCTCTAAATGTTAGAGAGTTTAAGAACATTACACAGAAAATTGAGTCTAGCAGGGAGGAATTGAAGGACATTCAGAACCAGATGAGGCTGCACTATACTAATGATTTGCAGACTAAAGAAAGGGAACTGGTATTGAAGCTGGATAAATGGTCAATGATAGAAGAGAGTATTCTACAACAGAAGTCCAGAGCCAGATGGATTCAATTGGGAGACTCAAATAATAAGTATTTTAATGCTGTACTGAAAGAAAGGAACCAGTACAAAAACATAACGGAACTGGTTACAGTAGGAGGTACCAGACTTACCAATCCAGATGACATTAGAGATGAGATCAAGAACTTCTATAAATCTTTGATGGGAACATCAGCTGCCTCTCTACCAGCAATTAACAGGTCATATATGGATAATGGTCTTAAGCTCACACACAGCCAGAAACAACAGTTAGCTGCTGATATTACTACTGATGAGATTCTAGATAGCCTAAAATCCATAGGTGATCAAAAAGCACCAGGTATTGATGGATACAATGCTACTTTTTTCAAGCAGACCTGGTGTCTCACTGGCAATCAGATCACCAGGGTTGTTATGGATTTCTTCCACTCGAGTAGAATGTATAAACCATTTAGTTGTCCCTCCCTCATCTTGATACCTAAAGTTGCTAATCCACAATCAGTCAAGGAATTTCGTCCAATAGCTTGCTGTTCAGTCTAAGATATTGGCCAACAGATTACAGATTTGCATGCCAGTATCATCTGTGATGCCCAGGCAGGTTTCATCCCAGGCAGGAGGATTGCTGACAATGTTAACTGATTAAACATTATGCAAGTGCTTATGTGTCCCCTAGATGCATGATTAAATTAGATTTACAGAAGGCATATGATTCTGTTGAATGGATCTTCTTACAGCAAGTGATGGAATCCATAAATTTCCCAGGCAGGTTTATCAGGCGGATCATGGAATGTGTCCAAACAGTGAGCTATACAGTCATGGTGAAAGGGGAAACTACAGAACCTTTCCAAGCAACTAAAGGCTTGAGGCAGGGTGATCCAATTTCCCCCTTTCTGTTTGCTATAGTGATGGAATACCTTAGTAGAGCCCTTGTTGAACTAAACAAGGATTCAGGTTTATTATTCCATCCTGGCTGTAATAGACTAGGCATTACCCATCTTAGCTTTGCAGATGACCTTTTGTTGTTTGTCTAAGGAAAACTTCAGTCTGTAGCAACCATGTTTATTCTCTCATTTTCACTGAAGCTTCTGGGATGACAGCTAATCTAAGCAAAAGTTCTGTCTACTTTGGTGGTGTTCCTTCTGATATATAGCAACAAATTGTAGATCATCTTGGCTATGTATATGGAGAACTACCTTTCAAATACTTGGGAGTTCCTCCATCTACTAAGAAAATGTCTTTGTTACAATGGCAACCATTGGTGGATAAGATTACTGCCAGGATCACATCCTGGACTGCTAGGAAATTGTCCTATGCAGGCAGAGTACAATTGGTCCAGTCAGTCATATTTGGTATACAGGCCTACTGGGCTTAACTCTTCCTTATCCCTTCAAAAATTCTAAAGATGCTAGAAGCAGTATGTAGATCTTTTGTTTGGACAGGATCAGCCAGTATATCAAAGAAAGCATATATAGCTTGGGATAAGGTATGTCTGCCTAAATCTGCTGGAGGCTTAAATGTTATGCATCTGCTAATATGGAACAGAGCTGCAATTGCCAAACTTGGGTGGGATTTGGCCTACAAGAAGGATGTGCTATGGGTTAAATGGATTCATTCTGTCTACTTAAAACAGCAGCAACTACATTCCATAGTCATTCCTAACCAAGGCAGTTGGATGGTCAGAAAGATTATTGAGGCTACTGTTACATTGCAGCAATCCCAGTTGATGCACCAATCAATGTGTTCTATAAAGATGATGTATCTACAACAGATTGGACAACTGCCTAGAGTTTTGTGGAAAAATCTAACCATCCAAAACTATGCCAGACCCAAGGCAGTCTTCAACCTTTGGCTGATATTACAGGATATGTTACCTACTAAGGACAGATTGGGACAGTGGAATCTAAGTGTGGACAGCACCAGTGCATTATGCCAACAAGACATGGAGACCAGAGATCACCTCTTTTTCTCTTGTCCCTTTGCCACCTTACTGAGACATCAAACATTGCTATGGATTGGAGTAACTCAGGCTAACTATCAAAACTGGGAGCAGTACATTCAGTGAATCATAGCCAAAGCTAAAGGGAAGACTAGTCGAGCTCACATTATCAAAATGATCATTGCTGAAATGTTCTATAACATCTGGTTAGAGAGAAATTCAAGGCTGTTAAAGAATGTTTCTTGTTCTAGTGGATAATTACTTAGAAATATTGCATATACATTTCATGTTAGGAGTCCCCCTAAAGTTAGCCTACAACTTCAGCATTCTCTACTGTAATTAGAAATATAGGTATAGTAAATGTAGATGTTAGCTAAGTCCTTTTTGGTGATAGTCAGCTGTGTGTAGCTGAACTATGGTTTTGTAAAGAAATACCTTTGGTGATTAGTACAAAAATTTAATTACCAAAAAAAACTTATAAAATGGTTACTACATTTTGTCCAATGTATAGAAAAACTTACAATTACTCCGAAGATGTTAATTAAAGAGAGACAATTTTACCTTTTCTTTGCTTAATTAATTTTATTGTAGTATTATTTTCTTTTAAAGTAAATGTATACTGCATTCCAAAGCTTACGAATCAAGTACATGATAGATGTTGACCATTTATTCCATTATTCTATATAACTATAGTACATAGCCAATCAAGAGTAAAATCTATGGGTAATGGTTTAATGTTCGTAGCACATTTCTCCACTTGTGAATTGAATCGCCTCTCGTGTGGATATGAATTACTAACTCCTTGCACACTTTATCTGTCTGCCAGTGTCCACCCTGGAATCTCATTCTGTTTCGCTCGCGCCCAATAAGTGCAACCATGGTTCCAAACAGACAAGCAGTGATTCCTGCTATACCATTTTCCGTTTCGCCTGCTTGTTAATCCATTCACATTCCGATTCCCATTTGGAGATGGGTCTGTATGGCCCAACCAGATTAATAACCGATTCCACAGTTCCTTAGTCTTACAACATTCAAAGTATAAACGATCGACAGTTTCGCGACATACTCCGCAGAACACACATTCTTGCGGGACCAGATTGTTATATTCCTGTATTCTATCCACAGTAGCTAATCTTCTATGCAACTCCAGCCATAGAGTAAATTCATACCCGAGGTGGAGTTGCGCCTGCAGTATGATGGCTCTCCATTGGACTTTGCGATATTGAGGGAGTTGGTGATTATATAACTTCTTTATACTAAACTCATTCCCATTTTGAAGTTGCAGGAGTCGACTATCCAAGTTCCCCTGAAGGGTTGTGATGCCAAGTATTATTTCTCTCGATTCAAAGATTTTCCTGATTGCCCAGGCAGCAGCTTTGGGCACAGGAACATCCGCAATGCATTTGTTTTTAATGTAATAAGCATGCACCCATTTTATCCATAGACTGTCCTTTTTCTTGGTTAATGCCCAGATATTTTTGACGACCGCGGCCTTATTCCAGTTGACCAATTTTAGTATATTCAGTCCCCCCGCAGTGTAAGGCATACAAAGTGTTTCCCATGCCACCAGCGCTTTTCTGGATGCAGTTGTTCCCATCCAGAGGTAAGACCAGCATATCGCTTCAGTCATTTT
This sequence comes from Nicotiana benthamiana, assembly GCA_034376525.1. Classification (NCBI taxonomy): domain Eukaryota; kingdom Viridiplantae; phylum Streptophyta; class Magnoliopsida; order Solanales; family Solanaceae; genus Nicotiana; species Nicotiana benthamiana. The sequence goes on along the minus strand of CM067324.1, from coordinate 7,264,760 downwards.
GAGTATCTTCTTAGGCAGCAGAAAGATTTGGGACCAGTAGGCTTGAATTTGAAATAGTACTGATTTAATCAGTTGCAGTCGGCCATCATAGGATAGAAGTCTCGACGGCCAGCATGTTATTTTTAGTGTGATTTTTTCCACCAGTGGCCAGCAGTTAGCTACGCTTAGTTTCTTTGAGTCCAGAGGTACTCCTAAATATTTAAATGGGAGATGGCCTACAGAGAAGCCTAACAGCTGGGATAGCCTCTCTTTGCCCATGTGAAGTACCTGCTATGTAGATAGCATGCTTGTCTGCGTTTTCTTGAAGCCTTGAGACCATTGTGAACTGCTGTAGAGTCTGTTTCAGCAACTTCACTGACAGAAGGTTAGCTTTGTAGAGCAGGAGGAGTTCATCCGCGAAACATACATGTGCAATGTTCAACTTCTTGCATCGCGGATGGAACTTGAACTCTTTTTTCAGCATCAGTTGCAACATCTCTCTGTTTAGGTACTCCATTGCTATAACAAAGAGGTATGGGGACATCGGGTCGGCTTGTATTAAGCCCCTTTTTCCTTCGAAGGGTGCTGTGAGTCCCCCGTTTATGTTGAGTGAATATCCTACAGATGAGACACATGCCATAATCCGTGTGATGAACTTGCTAGGAAAACCCAATGCTTGTAGTAATCTGTACAGAAATGGCCATTCCACTGAGTCGTAGGCTTTCTTCAAGTCAACTTTCAGTACACATCTAGGGGAAATGCCCTTCCTAGAGTATCCTTTGAGTAGCTTCTGTGTGAATAATATGTTATCAACAATGTTGCGACCCTCAATGAAGGCTTACTGTGACCTTCCAACTAGGCAGTCTGTTACTTCTTTCAGTCTTGCTGTAATGATTTTGGTAATTATTTTGTAAAGTGTTGTACAGCAGGCTATTGGTCTGTAATCCTTCATAGTAGTTGGATTCTGCACCTTGGGAATAAGTGTGAGTGCAGTACTACTCACTCCTTGATGCATGTGCCCAGTGATGAAAAATTCTTCTACAACTTCATATATGTCTTCCCCGACCACCTGCCAGTGCCTTAGAAAGAATTCAATCAGGAAGCCATCCACCCCTGGAGATTTGTCATGAGGCATGGTCCTAACTGCCTGTAGGATCTCCTCTCTTGTTACTGTTTGTATCAAGTCTTCTTTTTGTTGCAGTGTTAGGCATTGGCCCTTGTGAATTACTGCAATGTTTGGACATTGGAGAAAGGTGTTGTTCTCTCCCAGTAACCTCTTGAAGCCAATAACAAATTCTGCTTCCACTTCCCAAGGATCAGTCAGTTTCACTCCCTCTTCAGTGTATATAGAACTGATAGTGTTCCTTGCTGTTCTCATCTTCTGAGCATGATAGTACTTTGTGTTAGAGTCACCACATACAATCCACCTAGCTCTAGATTTCTATTGTAGGATTTTCTCCTCTATATGACTCCATTTTTCCACAGCATCCAGTAGCTGTTTCTCTTGAGTAAGAAGCCCTTGGTCCGTACAATTAAGTTGCAGCTGAGATTGTATGGTTTCCAGTCTCGGTCTTGCTCCAGTAAGGTGCATTCCATAGTTTGACATATATGTATTCATACTCCTCAACCCCACTCTAAGGGCCTTCAGTTTACTCCAGACTCTATGCATTTTTCCTCCTATCTGACCCCTTTTCCAGATCTTTTCCACAATTGAAGGGAACTTTGTATGGTCCATTACTGATACATACAGTTTGAAAGGCTTTGGGTGAAGTGTTCTGCTTTGTTGCTCTGGGTTACACACCAGTAGGATGTGGGAGTGATCCGACACTCTAGGATTTAGAACATCAGCTACTATGTGACCAAATTCATGCATCCAATTCATGTTGCCCAGTGCCCAATCTATCCTGCTATATACTCTAGTTTTTGGTTTTTGTTTATTTGACCAGGTGTAGAAGCTGCCCATGCTCTTCACCTGATTTAGATGAAGAGTACAGATTGTGTCTTGGAATCCTTGTATCTCTTGTTGTAACATTGGTTCTCCTATTCTATCCTCTGTGTGCAGCACATTATTGAAGTCACCACAACACAGCCATGGTTGTTAAATGGATGCTCCTAGGTTGATCAGTTTTGCCCATAATTGTTGCCTCCTGTTCAAATCATTTCTGGCATACACAACAGTTAGAAGTATTCTGAAATTTAAGTTTTTACCCTTTGCCTCGCAGTGTATAAATTGTTCATCTGCCATCAGTATCTTAATCTCCACATTTGAGTTCCAAAGTAG